>CM056577.1:60267218-61467218 GCA_029721435.1 Gymnothorax reevesii | reverse complement strand
TACAAATAGATGAGCTTATGCCATATCATTATTGACATTTTAATCAGCAGAGGCAGTTAATCATACTCGATAGCTATTAATAATCATGAATCACACGAGGTAGCTAGTCGAAAAGATACTGTATTTGACATATGTGTTCATTTTGCTTCATCTTTAGTTGAAAGAGTGTTGGGTAAAAAGATAACAATCAGCCACACCACACAGGAAAACTTCTGTTGTCGATAAAATGTGCGTGTAGAGTCAGATCTTGACATGAAAAATTAATAAATTAATATTTACTTTTGTATAATCAAAGAATAAAAACCTAAATTTGTCTTTGATCGAAGCAAATGTACATGAGCAGTCGTGATTTACCGGACACCACATGATTTCCGGACACTACCTGATTTTAAGTATTTGAGTTAATATTTTTCAAAACCACGGAAATTAGTGGTCAAAAGGTTGGTTTATCGATGTAAGGAAAGTCAGTTCTTCTGTGGAGTTGCAGTACATTCGAGCAGCGCCACTCACTCAAGACCTGTCTGCTGTGGTAATAGTAGTCAGCATAGCAGACACGTTAGTCAATGACCGTAACCCAATAATTTCAGTCTGATATCGTCCTTTGTTCTGACCAGAAAGCAAAGTGGAATTTATTCACTGGACTGTGAGTAAATAACTTATAGGGAAATGCACATGATACTTTCTAATTTTAACTACCCACAAACTTTTTGATAAAAAACTTATTTTCGATGTTGCATTTTGGTGTCCTTATTTGAGTTCAAGAGGCAGTTTTATCTTCACTGTGAGTGCTAAAAAAATGAACATGAATTAAATGCATCAATCATTATTGCCTGATAATAAAAGATAATAAAACAACGACCAACAACAATCACTGAAATTCTCCCGTACTGTGAAAAAACTCATATATAAAATCATCGGCACCAACACACCCTTTAGTCTGGCCCCCATCAGATATTTGTCGTACAGTCTTCTACTATGTCTTATTCAGAAAATACCTCAAAGAAATTCCACCCAGCTCAGTGGCAAAGCCTTCTCCTTGCACCGATGTTGCAGTGATACCTGGTGTCTTACCCTGCAAAAAATGTCACCCAAGCATTAGCTTTTTTGGTTGCTAAAAATGTGAAGACTACACTCAACCTGCCAGAGTGTGTACAGCCATGTGCAAGCAGAACTTCTGTAGGATTGCCATTACAGTGAAGCTGGCAAAAAGTAGCTTAGAAAGGACTCTGTATGCCATCACTGACATAGTCATACAGAAATATAATGTGATTTAGCAGAATTCTATCGTCAACATGCATTTTTAATGAAGAAAAGTTTATTCCTGAGCCTGAAGACATGCACCTTTGGTTTCACAATGTGGGAAGACGTCTCTATCCGTGTTCTCACTCAAACTGTGAGCAACTTTCCATCAACGTTAACCCGCTTTGTAAGCCTCCACTTTGAATTGGGCTCTGCTGACACTGTCGACAAACTTCTCAGTGCTCAGTGTCTTCTGCCTAGACATCTCATGGTTCTCCGCACTGCTCTTTTTTGAAAGTGCAGGCACTGCTACGGCAATTCACAGCTTCTATTACTTTATTTTCAATTTCTCCTGGAACAGCCAAGCTGTCTAATGAGACAGGTACTGTAAAACTTTCTTTCCCCCAGCATGTCTCATTATTTGCTGAGTTCGAAAGGCATTGAAGTTATTCTTTAAATAAACTGAACATGTCATCTCATTTCTAATGATGTTAAAGTGCAATAGGTGGATTAAAACCTTTAAGTCTTTTGCCTGTCCTTTACAGCACCTTGCACCAGGCATGAAAGCTGGCTTTAATTATACTTTACGAGGCTTCCTTAAATTGCTCCCAAAAATAATTTGAACATAAGAGGAGCGGAAAGATGTTAAGAAGGAACTACTGCCTCCCACAGAAGAATCAGAATGTCAGTTGGAGAGCACAAGGGGGTGAGAGATAAAAAGAGATTTTCAAGTAAAAAAACAGGGCTGCCATAGCAAATATGATACAGAACATTTTAAACCGTATTTGAAGATTGCACAGAGTGTAATAGTTTTACTATGGCAGCATAACTGAAATAAACTTATCTCAAGTGTTGGCTTACCCTTGAATCCATCGATTAAAACATCTATGACAGCATGCATAACTGTTTTAAAAACTTTCGAACCAGAATACATGAACTTCGTGGCCAGCTTGGAAAAAGAGGAGCATGTGCTATATCAGGAGTCAGACGAAATGGGGAGTGTGTAATTGTGCCAGCACAACTCAGTGCTCTTCAGCTTCTCAGTGGACAAGTGAGAATGTCTACTCAGCTCTGTTAGTACTGTTCACCCAGAATTGACAATTAAAGAGAGTTTTTTGCAATAGTCTGTTATAAGGGTCGATGTGGTAGGATGAGGGGGATCGAAAGCTCTTTGGCATTCACACTCCCATAAAAAGGCATGAGGTAAAGGCAAAATATATATAAATAATTTTTTTATTACCACAGAAGTGCCTCAAAAAGGTTTTTTTAAAAGTTGAGTTGAGTGTTGCATCCGGTGAGAGCCCTTTCATTTAGTGCTGAACACCAGCTCTGGTGTGACGAATACCTTTGAAAGGTGTCTGTAAGAGGGGTCTGTAAAATCGCTCTGAAGTGGCAGCCTTAATTACTTATAATACAGGTGTGATGGGTTGCATGTAATGTTCAAATCCTTCAATAATCGCTGAGCCCGGATACTGTTTATCAAGTGCATGAGTGACACTATGGTGTCAATAATACTGCAATGAAACCACACAGCACCTCTTACAGATCTCGAATTGGTTCAGATCGAAGATGCAGCTGAAGGTAGAACAGACTTTATCAATGGCTGTGGTCCAATTCATTAAATAAATGGACCTGGCAAAATTTTCGAGAGAATTTTTTTCAGGAGGTTGTGCTGCAGCACTATAAGTACATGAGCAGATAGTTTAACCAGGGAGAGGAACAAAGGAAGGAGCCAAGCATTTTGAATTGGACTGCACTTGCACTACTTGCTGGCTCATTTGCTGCCTTATAGCTGAAATGCAACATTCTGCTTATAGAGCTAGCTAAATATCATCAGACTTAAAGCAACAGAGAAAGCAATACCCAGCATCCGTAGAATGACATTGATTTACTGGTCATCTATATTTTAGTGGCTGTATTGCTCCCATGACGTCTGTCTAGCTAATTAAATACTTTAGTCATGCCAGTAATCTAATAATTTGAAACGTGCTCATGCAATTTTAAATCACCATCTTCATTTTTCTGGTAGCAGTTTTCTGCAGTTCTAACTATTGAACTGTATGGTAGTGACAGAAAAGATGTAGAAACTTTTTAACAGGAGTGTTGAGGTCAAAAAGTCAAAAAATTATTTCCAATCATCTACTTCCTAACCACTTCCTGAACCTCGAAAATGTCAGGAGGGAATGCATAAAGGAGGATTCGTGAGGACTTAGGAAAAGGCAACCACAGTGCTGAGGAAATTCGAAAACACTTGCACTTATCATCATGCATCCCAAGTCCATCATGATCGTTTGTTTTCATGAACGGCTGGATGGATGGTGCATCACTATCAAGATTTCTGCCACAAGGAACTGCTGAACAGTATTATCTCCTCTCTTTTATCAAGGATAGTCCAGTGGACCCTATGCTAAAGGAGATACGTAAAGAAGCAGTGAAGTATCTTTCCTACGCATTTTGAAAATTTGAACTGCAAATATCATGGCTCCCATGTAAATATTTCCGGGTCATTAACAAGAAGTTAAGAACTTTCCTTGTTTGGGTAGCTGCTTCGTATTATGGGCAATTTCACTGCCTTAATGCAGGGATAAGGGGCTGATATTGAGTGATGGCTTTACTGGATTCGACCCCCTTCAAAATGGCCGATGCAATTCCTGTTCCAAAAGGCATTCAAAGTTGAAGTGGTTAGGGCAATTGTTGGAGGGCATGATTTTTAGGCTGCTGTCTGCGTCCAACTGGGCTATGTGTGTAAGTGCATTCAGATGGGAATTCGAGAAAATAGACAACTATAATGGAAACTCAATTCCTGAAAAGTAAGTTATTAGCCAATTAGTTTAATATGCTCCGACCACCATCGAATGGTCCAAATAGCAACACTTAAGCAGTCATCAGCTGTGATTCATGAGCCTACTGATTCATTTTGTTAAAAGATACAGATCACAATTTTGGCTGGGGGAGTGAAATGTATTGAGGATAAAAACTGAAATAACAAAATCCATAAATTATACTGTCATCTTCTTTCACGCATTTAAGAATATGGCTGTAGCTAACCAAGAACGTTTTCGATAGGAGGAACACCTTGTCCATTTTGTTGTGGTTCTGAAACTATAATGGATTTTCTATGGCCTCACTGCCATTGGCATCCATCACAAGCCCTGGGGATTCCTGCTGAGAAGATACACTCAGAATCTCTCATTCTACTGCTCATCCCAGGCACAGCTGGGGGAATTTGGACTGATGGTGTTGGCTATTACAGGCAATGCTGGGTTTATAGGCCTCCTCATACATATTCCATCTCAGTATCTCCATAGGGGCATTACTATACATACAGCAGCATCATAATCACACAGTAGGTTTCGATATCAGATTATTACAGGGTCAAAATGTACTGGGTCTGTGGAACATGAATGATCTTGTCTACATTCTGAGGTAAGTTCGAATGCCTGGGTGGAGATATGGAGATGTACAAAAACATTTGATTTACACCTTTGCAAGTTTCCCAGTTTAATTAACATTACGCTGCTTTTGGTACTCATTTTCTCTTAACAGTGAATGCCCTGCTTATCCCAGTTACACTTTGAGTCACAACATTTAGTCTCAGATGTCTTGTGAGTTCCAGTGAACATTCACGCTCAGTATGGGATGAAATGCTGCACAAAGTTTCTAGTTGAATCATGCATCTTGATCCTGACAGATATATCTACATGAGGGGTCTGATTTGCTAAAGCAGGGTTGTCAAACGGACCCATAAATGGGCCAAGAGGCTGCAGGTCTTCAATCCTACCAAGCAGAAGCTAACCTGAAAGCACTGATTTAATCAACTGATCCAGGCCTGCACAGCTGATTAGTTGTATCAGGTGCACTTCTGCATTGTCTGAGTGAAAACCTGAAGCCTCTTGGCCCGTTTACGGGTCAGTTTGACACCCCTGTGCTAAAGCATCAAGTACACGCAAAACAGTTTTTCTGATGCAAAAAGATAGCATGTGGTTGGTTGAGGCAGTATATTCGCTTTGATCACAAATCATGAAAGTAAAATGATTTGTGCGAAAACTTTGGCATGTGTTGGATTGATCTATCTAGCCCAAAGTACACTAATGAGGAACAACTGTGAAGACAGTTCTCAACAAATTCAGATCTCATATATACACAATTACTTAAGCCAATTATATGTACAATATGGGTATCATTGACAGCAGATTGCAGCTCACCACAGACTTCATGTCCTCTCTTTAGCTGATTTCACGTCATCTTTACGCATTGCAATGAAGTGGAAACAATATTTGATTTCTGTTGTGAATTCCTAGTCTTCAGGGTGGTTTCAGGTTTAACACACTGAATTAAAGCCCCACTAGGTAGGAATTTCACCTTAAAATATCATTTTAAAAGTCTATCTATTGGTGGGCTGGATTATTACAGTGAGAATGGCATCTCTCCCATTACCACAGAGGGACCTGGTGGCCTGGATCTGGGACTAGGTAACTTTCGACCGCGGGTCCCACACTCTCACGAGACGTACATTCTGCTTTACCGCACACACAAGCTGTTGGATAAGGAGCGTAAGGTGAAGGCAGCTAGGCTTGGCCGCTAGCCCAGTATTGTGTCTCGAAAGATGGCTGAGGCAAAGAAGCGAAAAAGGACGGTGTCGGTGGAAGCCAGGATAAAAAAGGGAGAGTGACCGTGCATGGCACAAAACCAGAGTTAATATTGGACTGGCTTTTTCACAGTGGAGAGAGCTCATGGCAAAAGAGGGCTGCAAGTTGGATGCCGAGCTGGCAGTGTTGCTGATTGAGAGGTGAGCTATATGCTCACGGTCATGCATTGTATTAATCACACATTGTTAACGTTGGCTGTGTTATCGTGTGTAGTCACAGTTACTATTTGGGTTATCAAAACTTAACTGATTGTGAGCCCATTCAAATAATGTAAACAAGGTTAGCTGGAGTAGCATTAGCATTTCACCGACAGAGTTAGCCCCTTTTCGGAGTGTTTTTATAGCAAACTTTATGCTTCATGGTGAGAAAAGTTGTTGACTTACAAGCAACTGTTGTTTGAAAGCAAAGACAGGCCATTGTAGGCTGCCGTTGTACCGTCATTATATTGATATTGTCCAGTTTTAAGGTTACAATAGCTATTACATCTGCTAACGTTACTCTTTGCAGCGGTGCTTGCGCATTCTTTGTTGTAGAGCATTTGTTTTAATCCAAAGCTGTTGAAGACTTCTATCTAAACACAATCATAACTAATAACTTTATTCATTCCAGCTCCACAAGTCACAGGGTGTAAAAAATGCACGTTCTCACGGGGCAAGTCAGCCGGCAACAGCGCTCTGTGTGTTTTACGACAGCGGCGTTGCGCTTATACTTGCTTTAGTGGCCTTTGGTGGCCGCTAGAGCGCACAAAACTGGGATTCCTACTTAGTAGGGCTTTAATGTTCCATTTCACAACAGTTTGTTACTTTTATTATTAAGATACACCAAACACCAAAATGCACACCAATGCACTCTCAACTGCCCCATAGTCATTCCAGAGTAGTATTCATAAACTACAACACAGATAAAATCATGCAGGAAAACAGGGACATCACTTTGCAACTGGAGCTGCATAATCACTGTTAATAAAAGACGATAAAGTCAATCATCAGATAAAGGATTAAATTCCAATTTTCCGGTATTGCATACCTAAATTAGACCTGACAGCAAGTATGAAAAATATTAGGGGCATCTACTAAATCTATGCTTGACATCATTTTTGTGTTGCGATAACATGCCACTATTTTTAAATAATAAATAATTCTTCATGGCTGGAGTAGTAGAGACACATGCTGCAAAGGACACTGCGCCATTTCAGCAAAGTCAGAGTGATATGAATTCAACGAAAGCTTTGAAAAATCCACCTTCAAGTTGAAGTGAGCACTACTGAAAATGCATAACACCTTTATGCAGTTGAAATAAATGCACTATGGAAGACTCACCACGGCCAATCCACATGGCTGCTCCAATAAAAGGGCCTCGGCAGAGTGCGATATAGAGGGGAGATGTATTCAAAAACGTGCAATATGCCTACATCTTAATGTTGTCCATTCTCATGAACTCACTTATTTGCACACCACTGTATACAACCTACTGAGATTTTTGTGCCTTTTTTTGTATTGTATACACCGATTAGCCACAAAATTAAAACCACCTGCCTCATATAGTGAAGATCTCTTTTGTCCTGCTAAAACAGCCCCATCAAACTGACATGACTGAAATTTTCAAACTCAGGACTTACAAGCAGAACATTTCTCAGAGTATCACACTCCCTCCACTAGCTTGTGTTCTTCCCACAGTGCATCCTGATGCCATCTCTTCCCAGGTAAATGCTGCTTATGGGCCCAGTCAAAGCACAAGATGTAAAAGAATATGGGACTCATTGGACAAGGCACCGTTCTTCAAATGCTACAAAGTACAGTCTTAAAGCTCAGGTGCCCCTTTGGGGCGCTTTTTAGAGGTGGACCGGGGTAAGAGTGGGCACTTTGACCAGTCTGCAAACTAAAAAGTGCAGTACACAGCAGGATATGATGCACTGTGTGTTGTTACACATTCCTTGTGTAAAATATCATTAGAATTCTCAGTGACTTGTGCCACAGTCGCCCTTTAACTGGTTTGGATAAGACAGGATAGCTTTCATGGCCTTCCTGCATCAATGAGCCTTAGGCGCTCAAAACCCTGTCCTGTGTTCATGGTTTGTCTCTCGAACCACCATCAGTAGGCATTCACATCTGCTAACAAAAAGCAACACACAAGTCTTGCCACTTCAGAGATGCTCTAACCCACTCATCAGGCCATAACAAATTTGCCATTCTCCCACATACAACATATTGAATATGAGAACGAACTGCTGGCTTACCATCTAAAATCTGTCTGCAGACCTGGACATGTGCCATCATGATGAGATAATCAACATTTAGTGTTGATTAGTGGTTTTAAGGGTATGGCTCATCAATGTATAATCAAGAGTACTGAGTTTTCAACACATGCTTTCATGCAACTGAGGACCTGGAGAGATTCTCCGCTTTTAAATTCCATACTCTGTCATCAACATTTAACCATTTTCCACCAAGTGTCCAAGAGCCTCCCAAGACAAAATAATGCCACTCGTGAGAAGCATTGTTTTTATCCATTTCATACATTTTATTACTGTTGCACCATTTATACAAGTACATATAATTTGAATGCATCCATGTTACATTTTTTTTTTCTTTTGCCTCAATGAGTGGTGTTGTTGTGTCAGCAACACGGATTGGAACAGCGACTTAATTTGCAATGAATGCAGAATCTTTTTTTTTCCGTTTCCACTTGACCGAAAGACAGGACTACAGGTGCACCCAACCACGGACATGCATTTACGTTGTCAAGAGAGGAAAAGACAGAAACCTATTGGGTGAGAAATATATATTGATATATATTTATATACCTAGATAAGTACAGAGAATGAGACTCAAACAAAGAGAGAAAAATCGAAAAAGGAAGAGACTGACAAAGGTTGGTGGATCTCAGCCCATTTGTGGAGCCAAGTTGCACATCCACCGTGAGCTGCAGCCCCACCTCCTGTGAAAATGTAAAAAAAAAAGATCATTGGCAGCTTTTGTCTTGACATGGCATGAGAAGGCAGCCACTACTGACTCACGCAGGATGGCTGGCTCACACTTAGTGGCAGCTGACAGACAGGCCCACCTCTGATGTCATCAGCAATGGGGGCAAGACCCTGAGATCCACCAAACTTGGGCCAGAATATGCAGAATGTGGGACGAGATATGTCAGCTGATCCAAATCAAAGTTAAAAGAGAAGCTGTAGGGTGAGTAGTGGGGTGGAGGACCACTGGCCCTCTCAAATGGGATGGTTCAGGCCTGTGGAGAAGCAGGTGGTGGAAAGAAGCAACCAACACAACCGATTACAAGTGATCAAGAAGTGTGAACGGCAGAGGGAACATGAAGGCAGGAACACTCACTGCTGGAATGTTCCAGCACAGACCCCAAAGGCTGAACACAGAACATAGCACCCTAGAGAGGAGAGAAGGAGGAGAAGAGAAGAGAGGAGGAGATGAAGGAGAGGATGTGAAGTGAGGGAGGGGAGGAGATGAGGAGTTGAGTGAACGGAAGAGGAGAGAGGTGGGGTGAGGAAAGAGATTGGAAGGACTGAGAGAGCGCAAGTCCAACTTGTGTAGATTCTGTCCCCTCCATTTCGTTTTAAGATATCTGCTGCCTTGATAATCCTGTGGACACAATTTGGTGGTTTACAGTCCCAGATACTGGAGAGGGAAGAATCAGAAACATGCAGTAGGCATGGAGGGAGGTCTTGGCAATGGCAGGGAGGGGTTTCCTGGGGAGGTTTTAGGGGGTGGGGCAGGTGGTTAAAACAGCGTTGTATCAAAGTTCAAATACTACAGCGGAAAAATAATAAAATAATAATAATAATAATAATTTGGGTGGCCTTTTTAATTAAATTATTAATTTCTTTCTGTTGTTGTTGTTGTTGTTGTTGTAGTAGGTTTTGTTTGTTTTGTTTTAAAAGAAGCTGTCCATTAATCTTGAACTGCTACGGTTTGATCCTTGCTGGGGACTGCGGTGTCTGTGGCGTTAGCCTCCTTGGGTGCGGCTGCGCTCTCGGCGGTGGCTGTTGTAGAACTAGGCGCTGGCTCTTTTGCTGGGGCTTCCTTTCCGGCGGCGGCAGCAGGGGCCGACACTTCCGTGGGCTTGGGCTCCGGGGCGGCCGGCGCGGCCTCGGCCTTAGCTGCTGGTGCCGCGGGGGCCTCAGTCTTTTTGCCATCAGCCTCCTCCTTGCTCTCTGCTTTGCTGTCAGACACTGGCGGGGCGGGGGCCTGTGCCTTGGCTTCGGGGGCTGGCTCCTTAGAGGCAGGGGTGGCTGCCGGCTGCTTGTCTTCCTGCTTGGGGGCAGCAGCCTCTGCGGTCTTGGGTGCCTCAGCCTTGGGCTCGGCATTGGCGGCCGGCTTCTCGGGCTCCTCCTTAGTGGCGGCGTCCTTGCTCTCCTCTTTGGCTGCCGACTGCTCGGCAGCAGGCTGGGCGTCCTTCTCCGTCTTTTCGGCAGCTGCTTCGCTGTTCTCGGCTGCTGCCGGTGTGTCCTCTTTGTTCTCCTTCTGAGCCTCGCCCTCTTCTCCTGTCGCTCCCTCCGCCTTGGCGTCCTTGTCCTTGGCCTTCTCATCATTCACATTATAGCCCTTCTTCTTTTTGCTCAGCTTGGCCCCCATTTTCTGGTTTCTGAAAATTAAAAGTAATTAACAGCTGTAAGTTTCAGACAGTCACCCACCAGTACTTTCATTAGCATCACCAAATCACAAAAGGCAAAACTGATGTTAAATCTACTCAAAATGCTATTGAAATAGGTCAAAATGTACTGAGAAGGATATGCAGTCAGAGTAGACAAGAGAAAAAGTCAAAGCCTAATTTCCCTAGCTGCAGGCAGTGGTGTTTACATCGCTAAATGCTCAAACCCATTAGTAAGCTTAAATCAGCAGTGAGTGCTACCCTCGTGGCACATGTGTGGTGCCAGGCACAAAGCTAATGTTATTACTTCCGAAATGATGAAGCAGCAATGTTCATTAGAGGCTTTGAGTCACAATTAAGGACTCTGCCAGGGGCATGAATATTCCATGGCTAGAATGTTCCAGCTTGCTTGATACAGAGCTAAACAACAAAAACCAGGAGGTTGCCTACACTGCTGCCAAGATTTGAAAAATGTTATTCTTCTGGGAAGCGCTCACTCAAGGGCAAGTATTCAAACATTTCTATGCTACCACAAGTAAATAAAAAAAAAAAAATTAACCCATTAACATGTTGTAATAGTTCCCATGCATAAAAGAGCGCTTTAATCTCAGCTAATGACAATGATCTATCATCTCATTGGCACTTGATAACATTCAGATCCACCTAATAGCACAAGAGGAATAAATATCAACCATACTGTGATGTACTGTATATGGTGCCACTACTGTTTCTAGGAAATGCAAACGGGTATAATACTGTACTTTGAGGCGCAGCAAACAAGGAAGAGAGGGATATCAAAAGTCATTGAAATCCCAAATCCCCAGATCATCCATCATTAACTACCACCACCCAATCTCCTACCAGGCCCTGAAGCACGATTTTGTTGAGGGTATTACAAGGGCAGAGCTAGCCCTTTACGGTACACTATAAGGTTGTTTAGTTGTTTTGGCTTCAAAACAAAAAAAATGGAGATGCACCACAGGAATAACAGAGGAGAGATTCATAAAGTCTGTCAACAGCAATTTTTGATGCAATTGTCTTGCAAATTCAAAACACTGACGTGGAAATTTTGATAACGATGCCTAAAAGCCAGTACAATGCTCCTGCTCATTGTACATTCAGCAGATTTAATAAATAAATTAGGTTAACTTCAAACTCATAAAAGCGTAACCTTCATCCTACGGTTTTACATACACATACTACCAGGCAGGGTCCGTATGGACCCCAGGAGGGAATACCTTGAAATCAATGCAGTAAGAACAAATTCAATGCAGCAAACACACATAACTTTACTGAAGAACAAAATCCACCACTGCTGAATATCAGTGATATATTATAAATGCAATAATATTGCAATAACTAGCGTACACTTAGCAAATGATAGCACCACAAAAGAAATTTTGCCATTATAGACATGATTTTTGCAGCTCATGCAGCTGTAAAACATTCTGGATTACAACTTCTGTCTGTTCTTACAGAATTTAAAACAGAAAAGTAACATAATTTTCATTGTTTGTGTTCAGAATCTGCCTTAAGGCCTCTGCTGCTGTGTATCTGGCTTGTCTTTGTCTGTTGGCTATTATGAATCTGAAACAACCAAAAAGTTCATTTTCAGTAAGCTATTCAATTATAAAATAAAAGACAGGTAAGTTCTACTCTGGGGTCCAACCGGACCCCAATAACAAATTCATTCTACCTTCACAATGCAAAAAGCTGATCTTCTGGTGCTTTAGTGTTTAATTAAGACATAAATTCTGACAAATACATAAAACGGTGAGGCAGTGTGTCACATATTTTTAAAACGGCAAACAAATATATAGTTGCGGGGTCCAGATGGAGCCCCCTTGGTAGGATGAAGGTTAAATGTGAAGCAGATCACTGTCCCTTTTTTTCTTTATTGGAAAATTTGGACGGCCCAATTACAATCCATGTTATCTCAGCAATGTCATGAAAAGCTGCAAAAACAGACAGTAGGCTAAGTATTCCTGAGAGTGTGTGGAGCCAGGCATTTGTTTTTCACTTTGGCCGGAGGAAATCAGAATTGGCACAGATACAGCCCAGCGATTGATTGGCCTGATGGGAGTTTTGCTTGTGTGGTAATATCAAAACCCTCCCTCATAAGGCAACAACACCATAAAATTTTGTTTCTGACCGGGGGACTTGTCGCTGACATAGTGTTATTTTGCTTTTGGTAGTTTGTAGCACGACGCTACACAACAGTTTTGCCTATGTAAACTACAGTGTTTGAACAATGTAAATTCTGCAGCACTATATCAAGTAACAGGAAAGCACCGTCCCAGAACGGTTACAAGCCCAGAATAGTATATAATATGATATATAATATTATTTTCAGCAAAAACATTCAGATTTATCTTCCATGGAACTGCAATACAAGCCTTGTCCAAACAATGAAAAACCATCCATCTGTCCATCCATCCATCAATTATCTAAACCTCACCGTCCTCACTACAATTATGGATGAGCTGGGGCCTACTGCAGGTGACTGTGGGTTGAAGGCAGCGAATCATCCCGGACGGCTCACCAATCCATTACATGGTGCACTCATCATTCACTCACACACTCATCCTTATAGGCAATTCAGAGCCTCCAATTTGCCCTGCATGCATGCTTTTGGACTGTGGGAGGAAGCAGAGGACCCAGAGGAAACCCAAGCAAATGCAGGGAGAACATGTGAACTCCACACACAAAGACCCTGGGCCAGATGAGGATCCACTGCTTTTTTGCACTGAGGCAACAAAGCCAACCACCGCACCACCACGTCACCCGCCAATGAAAAACAACTTAAGAAAAAGAACAAAGAATATTGATATATCATTGAAAAATGTTAGAGACACTAAATAAACACGGATGCAATTCTTTTCAACTTCCTGGGCCTACTCTAATCAAATATTGAAGACCCAGAGTGGTCAGAGGTGTAGCTTGCAGGAGTCTTGAAATGAAAACGTCTGTTGCCGAGACAACGCAGATGACAAGGGAGTGATTCACGCGGTAAATTATAACCGAAAACAACTCAGACTGTTCAAAAACAATGATCAGTGTGCAAAATACCATTATTTCGTAATACCTTCAAAGACACTGAGCATCATGTTAATATGACTAACATCAAAGCTATTTGTGTGGCTTTTATGCTTGGAACTTGTTACTCATAAGATGGTGTAATCAACTGATTAAGTCCACAATTTTGAGTCATGCTATGCACCGGAGAGACAGGAGGGCAGCATAAGCGTCACTTGAACCAATCTGTCTGCTGGAAAGAAATCCGCAGGTGCCTGGCACTTAATCCATGACAGCTTCATTGAGCCAGGCTTTGTGGGTCACATGGCCATCTGCCTCTCACCAGCCACAGGAAGAACGCTTTCCTTGTTTTACACCCGTCCTTATATGGCACCTGGGAGGGGTTTTCCAAAAAGGAAGTAGCCAGCCTACTGTGACTTCATGCACCTCCAACACAATGAATACTTCTCACTTCTCTGGAAAAAACTAAATTAAAAAAATGAACAATATTAGGGAGGAAAACTGCAGTTGGTCCTCCCACAGCCAATCCATGAAGAGCTTAAGTTTGGTTTAAAAAATTTTTAAAAGCTTACAAGATTGCTTTTTTGTTGAGAACAATGTTTTTTGCACATTCAAGATAACCATTTTGGTTTAAAAAAGTATAATGGCTATGATGGAGCAGTGAGCAAAATGATATATTTTAATAGTTAAAAAGCAGCATTTGCCACAATGAGGTTGTGGGTAGAAATGCCAGATTGGAGACAGCCCTCCACTGCCCAGTAATACCACATTTTGCCAAGATCTGGCAAGCAAATTTTCCTTGGCTTAGGTTCTTCAGCTAAATTACTTCAATCCATATTAAGTAGTCTAAAGCAAGACAAAGTCAGTGCTTCAGAATATGCTTGGCAAATAAGTAATGCGACAGCAGCTTGAAGCCGAAACATACTGCACATAGACTACGTGGTTCTTTCTGATTTTTCTTCAGTACATGCTGCTGAACACACAAAATGTGAAGTTATCAAGTACTTTGCTATTCAAATGTACATTACTGCACAACTATAAATATGAAAATAAGTGTTGAGTATTATATAAATTCTCAAACTACTAACTGAAACGCATGTTCATACGGTATTGACTCAATATCCTGTCAGGATAGATATATTCTGAAGACACTGTCATCGCTGTGATGCATAACTTCTAATAAATTACCACTTTCTCCATGACGAGATATCAATACAGCATTGTGCAGTTTATTTTACATTACTCGTTAGATGATGTGCATTAACGTGTATTATTAAATAAACAATTTTGCATTGAAATTGCTTTCCCTTGAGCAATAATTGAGAGGATTAAGGTGGAATTAATTCAGGTAGAATTTTATGGTACTACTATCACTTAAAATCATAAAGTGAGGTTTGTCACTATGCATGTGTCAGCTTAATTTGTTCTTCCGCTGTTCCAGCAGTCATGCAGGTTGTTCCTGTTAATTGATTGATTGGCACCCTAGTGCGGTGAGCTGCAGCTACTGATTGAGCTGTGAATATACAGTAGGTTGCAGGTTCTGGCTCACTTGGGGCAATGCTAACCTTTTATGCTAAATTCAAGGGGGGCTCCTAGGTGTCCCTTTCAAAAAGCTAAATTATTAGTGAGAAAATTATTAGGCACAGCAGGTTCTCCAAGCCCTTTTCCATTTCTCCTCCTCCTCCTCATTATACATGCACCCTGGTGGCTCATCTTTGATGGTGCAATTGGCTCTTCTTCTGCCCAGATCATAACAGGATAGTCCAGCCAGTAAGAAAGCAAGTTATTGCTCCTTTTATATATATAATTTATATATCTTTTTTATTTATTTACAGTGTATTTTAATTTTTTTAGGACCCTGGCACAGTCCAAGGTTCCTTCTCACTGGGGAGGGTTCCCTTTCGGCTTGTTCCAAAGAGCATGTATAAGTTGTTGGGTTTTTGTTTATTCCGGGTTAGATCATCTTTCTTGTAAGGGTCACGTTGACCTCTTGCTCTAAATTGTAGATTGGTGTGTCTTCCAGAGAGCGAAATTATTAGTGAGCAAATTACTTGGTACAGCAGGTTTTCCAAGCATTCTTCCATTCCTCCTCATTATATACTGTATGTGACCTAGTAGCTTCTCTTCCTTCCTGCAAGTGGCACCTCCTCTGCCCAGTTCATAGCAGGTGTGAGGGAAAAGGTATGAAACTGAAGTGAACAAGCTAACAAACTACTGGATTGTACTCTGGCTCCGCATTTGGTATCTGGTCTGGATCATAACAGCTTTACTCCTTAACAAACACTAGATTCTGGAACACCCCACTGGCCAAGAAATAACAAGGACTACCAACAGAGTACCCTGGCATTCAGGGTTTAAGGAGTGCAAGGCCTAGTTTTTTGCCATGCTCCTTAATTAAATCTCTTGTGACTAAAATACAAAGTGGCACTATGTCAGAACCAGATGTGACAGAATCTGGGAAAAAAAATGCACAATGGCATTGGATAAGACCCATTTTTCATTGACAATAGCCACCATCCTGAAGGCAGTAAATTGCAAGGATTCCTTCACTGTGAAATCGCAATAAAATATTGGTTCACTCATCAACATTGTTCACTCACAAAGCACAATAAAATGCAGACTTGGGCCATCTACAATGAGCAATAAATAGGACATCCTGCATATACGCGGTTTTACTCATGTGATCAACTTTCTGAATCTATTCCCTTCTGGGGATAAAAGTCTGTTCTTTAGGCTGTGATATTTTTCTCCAGTTTTTTATCAGGCTGTGTGTTTTGTTCAAGTAGTTCGCACAGTGGAAATTGTCTTCAAACAATCACTTTCTTTGGTCTCTGACTGGATAACTCACAGAGAGAAAAAAGGGCAGCTGATTGGTATGCCCAGAACAAGGCAACCCTAGAGGGCACCCCCCTTCTTTGCCATGCCTCGCCCCAACTCATACATGCACCCTATTTGCCAGATCAAGACGCAAGACATTCTTTTACATTATATCAATAACTGTGAATATAACACCTTTATTTTTTTTTGTCAATCTTTCCAATGTGAGTATGCGAAACAGATACTAGTTATGGTACATAGGCCATGCCCTGAGACTTATATGCACGGTAACACTGAGCTAAATAGGCATGTTATGACAAACAAATGTAGCCCACCATAACTTTAATTACATTTCAGTGTTAGAAGAAGCCATCAGAACCATGTCCCAGTCGTTCCAGAGTCTCTTGTCTTTGTTAGTGTTTACATGTTTAGGTTTTCAAGGTTGTATCAGTGATTCTGAGCCAAAATATTATTTCTCATGTACAGGAGATTTTTCCTCACTAACTGTTAGCAGCTCCTCTCATGAGTAGGCGCTGAAAAACTCTGGTCTTTGTAGGCCACCTACATCCAGGTAGACACTGAGAAAGATACACAAACCCGTGGGGACCTACCCGCGTCCCCAAACATCAACAAAAGTGTTCCAACGAATCGGAGGGCAGGGGTGGGTTTTCTGTGCCACTTCCGTGCTCATGCACTACAAATGCATAGGACTGAGCAACGAAAGCCTGGCAGTGGCACTACCGAGGCGGCAGAGTGAGGCATGGTGGAAGCTAAACCGAAAAAGAGACGCTGGAACGAGTGCATGTCAAGGATAAAAGAATGCGATCGCAGCAATGCAAAGTCCCGAATAAACATAGGGAAAGCATACCAACGTTGGAGAGAATTCCGGGAGTTGCCTTGTTTCTACTTGAGGTGAGTAGAGCTGGTGCTAACTCGGTTGGATGTGAATTGTAAATTGTCATCCCAAGCAAAATTGAGGGAAGCTCATTACTGTTTTTGTAAGGCTATCTTGCATAGATCATGCTGGTCAGAATGAATCAAACAGTAGAGAGATCGATATTTCCTCTTTGCTGTGAGTTAGCAACCTTTGCTAAATCTCGGTTGGCAAGCTAGTGAGTTTGCTTATTCTGTCTGATCAAACCAGAGTTTGTGTTGGTGTAATAACATTTTTTCTCTGATTAGTATATTGATATTTGTCGATGAATGTATAGCCGCGTGATAAGTTTAACTAAAAGTGGTGATCTATGTGATGTTGTAAATACTCATTTTGTAACGCCGAGCTAAGATACTTGTCATATACCTTGTTGTAGCTAGCAGTAATGGTGTAATTGTATCATCTGGCGATGGTCGTCGTTGTTGCTATCACAACGAGCTGTACATGGCCATTTACCCAACTGAGTGAGCCATTCTTAAGCAGCTTTCACACTGGATGCGAAGCGACTGTTGTGTTTCAACTGTCAACAATAGTGACGTCATATCGCTGATACAGCCTTTAACTCCAAATGCATGCCATGCCTCAAACTTCAATGGTCGCACTATCATCAATGAGGTCTTTAAAGTCCAGTTTCTGGGAAAGTTGTTGGAAGGCTACTAAATGAGATTGTATGGATGGTAATTATCTAATTAGTTCATTATAAATTAAATCTAGGCCTTATCTAAATACCATCTCCAGCCACAGTTACTACATAACATTGCACCTCAAGATGGAATTTCATGAAATTGCAGTTAGTGGCTGTCAATGCAATCTCATATTGTAGCCTTCCTCTTTGATGCAAGGATAAATTTCGTAATCATTATTGGCTACGCAATTATTGGCCTATTTGCTCAGTAAATCAATGCGGTTAATTGTCCAGCTCTTAACCAAAATGCAGGTTAGCTCTCTGTTTCTGATTATGTCACTGACTGTATACAGAGTTTAATATTTACTCAGAGCAAACTTAACTAACGGACCTGAGTCGGCAAAACCACATTTTTAAAAAACATTTTCTTGGGCATATTGAAACCGATTGGACATTGACACAGGAAAAGAAAAATATATGTATTATTTTGTGAGCAACAGAAATTCATAAGATTAGAAAGACGTGGACGTTTTATGTCACCATTAATGTGGGTGGAAAAATACTTGATAACTATTGCAATAAACAATAATGCCAGTTGAGGGGAATAAGCCATAATTCTTTTGGTTGATACTCACATATGAACAAATGAACGTTTATTTCTAACCAGGAAACGTAAATGGGAATGGATTTAGAAAAGAAATGCGCTTTCAGGCGAGGTCAGCGCAGGGCTTATAACTCCGATGTCAAGTCCCGGATGGAGAAGGTTAAGCTGGGTTGAAATCTGAGTGTTTTACTGTCTTACCTTGCTGGGGATAATTTTTGTTGGTCTACTTGTAATCATTCTGTCCACTTCACATCTTTTTAAAAATTTGGTCATGAAATCCCTTGCACCTCTTTTCATTTTCTCTTTTTCTTTTCTCCTGTCTTTTCTGTGCTCCCGAATTTTGGCAGCTGACCATTTTGACTGTTTACACCAGGGGTAGGGAACCTTCTCCAGAAAGAGCCACTGTGGGAGCAGGCTTTCATACCAACCAGGCTGTTAAACACCTGATTCTATTAATCAAGGCCCTTAACAAACATTCCAGAGGTTGATTAGTAGAATCAGGTGTGTAGCAGCTTGGTTGGTGTGAAAGCTGCACCCACAGTGGCTCTTTCTGGAGAGGGTTCCTTACCCCTGGTTTACACTCACAAGAAGAGGGCATGGGGGTTGCCAATAGAACTTTTGAATTTACGCAGTGTAATAGGCCAAACCATTTTTACTTAGATGTTAAGTAAAAATGTTTTCGACTATTATGTTATGTAAAATTTGGGAAATAAAAAAGCGGAAGCATTAGATGTGATACAAATGCCATATTAATTTTTACAAATTAAAGCACATTTTGACAAATTATTCAAGCAGATGTTTTAACAGTCCGAGGACCTAGTTCTGGGCCCCCCTTGACCCAGGGCCCGGGACATTGACCCGGTTGTCGGCAGTCGTGCTGCCATGTGCCTTGTTTATGGACTGTTGGGAAATACACTTCACAAGCCATTAAGGATAGTGCTGTGCAGATGGTCACCGTTGTAATAATGTTCTTTGCTTGGGATTGTCCATGACTGTTGCAAAATAGGACAGAGAAGCACAAAACCAGCCACAGATATGCTGCACAAGTAGTGGAAAAAGCCACTGTGCTCCAGCACTGGATCACTGTTACTGCTGATAAAACACGTCCTGTGGCTTCGTCCGTCTGCCACTATGGACAGGCTCCAAAGTAGAAGATTCCACATTTTCTTCCTGACAAAGCCTCATAAGAGAATTTTGCCATTCTCTGAGTCAAGCCACAATGTAGCAACATGGGGCAGTCTTAAGATTCAAATGATAAAGCCAGACCTGGGTGGCAGGTTTGAATTCACTTAGCATTCTTTGAGTTCAGTAAATTCAGCTCTGTGCCAATGCATCGTCTTTGCAAAAGTTAAAAAACCTAAATCTGAGAATACATTCATGCCGGAACTATAACATACCGCAGATGAAGTAATTCACTCAGGGATCAATCCTGCAAATCCCAAGGAACTATTTATTCTTACATTCAATCCTCAGAGCAATCACACAGCAAGTTGTGGACTTACAGAGATGGCACAATCTTTATATGGAAATTTTCATCTAACCACATTATCTCCATCTGTTTTTTTTTTTTATGAGTAAGAGGAAATGGAAATTTTGAAAGCCAGTTTTCAAGCTGAATGCACTTTGGAATTGAAATATGGTTTTCGAAGGTTTAAACTACAATTTGCTGTAATTACGTAATAGGCTTTAACTAATGTAGGCCACCGTACTATGATGGCACGCAGGAACAATGCTTCGGTTCAACACTGAACCAATGTCTCAGTCTAGTTGTATATTATTTTTAACTGTGATGCCAAACAATGAACCCAGCAGTTTAATTTCCAATGGAAAACAGCAGAACAGTAATTAATGCAGCAGGGCTAGAAGGCCCATTTCCACGTTGATCCAAACTAAACTACTTATTAGATTGTTATGAAAATGTGCCCGGTCAATTCTGGCTCATTTATAAATAAAAGCTGCCAGTTTTGTTGACGCTTAAAAATTGAAAATCAATTTTAAGAAGAATATTATTGAATCATTAACGAAGCACTTGATGGGCCTGATTTTTCAACATGTGCTACATCTACCGAAACGCGCACAGACTGATCACTAAATCAATTCCTGTTTTCCGCCACCCTTAAGGACTATCTGATTTTTCTTCCAGGGCAACATGCAGCTGGTTCGGGACGAGAACATTGAGGGCATAGTTATATTTCAGGGGGCTTTATCATTGTAAATTGTATGCCACCAATGGGAGCCTCATTTAAATAAGCAATCTTATCTGAAACATAATTTTATTTTCCTGATACATAAAGCAGTCTGCATATGACTTGTCAGAACCACATATGAAATGAAAAGCATCTATTTCTAACCTCACTCGACAGCATCGACAACCAGAATAATATACTGTATTAACAGTAAAAATGTAAACAGTGTATCATGTTTGTAATGTGTTTGATTGTATTTTCAGTACATTCTGTATCATAATACTGGAATTGAAAATAATGTAACTGAACTGTGGAGCCCGTGCGCTGTTTCACACAGCCAGCTTCACCCTTCTGATGGTTCATGAAAGGACATTGTTGAAGAATACTCAGAACATGTCAGTTGTGACATAAAGGCAGACTCATGTTAACTGGATTTTATTCAATTGTACCCATTCAGTTTTGAACAGTAATTTTTGGAGAGCGGAATGTGTACTCTTGCCCACATTTATGTTGATTGACAGTGCGTAGAATACTGAATAGCCCAGATCTAAAGAGACAGCAATCAGTTCTCTAAACTTAACTAGCTAGGATTTCTTCGACAACTCTCGGCTGTCTTTCCCTGTGGGGGAGGACTCGGAGTTATGAATTTTTTGCACATCATTTTCCTTCTGCAGCACACGCATGTTTAAAGCTGGACTATTTTGATTCATAGATGGACCGAACCGAACGTCCTGTACCAAACAGTTCGGTACGAGTGTGTGCACCATTACAATTATAAGTTAAAATTGAAAGAGATAAAACATAAAGCATGGTTCAGTTCTAACAGAAATAAAAACAGAAGAAAAACATAATGAACTGCTGGCTAAAGCCATAATGAATCTCTTTGATTTTGAAGCAATATTGACATCTTAGATCTGAATCTTGAGGGTGCCGCTCAAATCTGAAAGCTAAGCTAACAGACTTTGGGCTCCATTTTGAGCCTTCACAAAAGGAAACACACGCAGTGGTAATGTTATGCACAATTTTGTCCATCGCACATGGCACATTTATTGCCTTTGCCCAGTTTGGTAATTTGCTGCCAAGAAATAAAAGCATTTGTATCTCAAGGGGATGGGCAACACAAAAGATGTGTCAATGCATAAACCTGGTGCTGGGCAATTTTGGTATCACAGACCTCATTTGCATTTTGCCTCACCCAAACCACCTTTAAATGCAAACGCTGTTGCTCTGTCATAGTTTGAAGGGGCTGAATTGCAGCCAGTGGAGTTGTTCTCAGGCCGTTTCTTTCCCATTTTTGTTTTCGTTATGTACCCAAAAAATATTGTCAAAAAAATAGTCGTGGGGTCTATGTGCACTTTTTGTTTGTGTGGGGGATATATAAATAATTAACTTTAGTATCGCACTTGTTTTAGTGGCACCAGTGGTGTTTTGCATGCGCTTACAATCACTAACATCTCTACGTACAAAATTAATTTCCCGGTGAGTTGAGTATCCCTCCAAACACCTCCACATTTTACTACATTGTAGCACCAAAGGAACCAGCAGTAAGCCAAGTTAGGCACTTGTTATTAACTTGAAGACATTGCCAGTTTGCTATCACACTTATGGTCTGGTTGTAAAGGGAATGACAGTGACTTCTCTGATTGGCCTCAATGAAACCAAACCTCTACCGCAGCCACAGAAAATTAATTAATCGGTCTTAGTTCAACCTTATGACAATGGCATCACAGTTGCACTATCACCTCGTGTCATTAAATTTCCGTAATGGAGTTAGACAGGGGCTGCCTTGATATGCGTTTTCCAACTGCGTTTTCATGGGAAAAAGCTGAAACTGTAACAGAGAGTTCAAGACAGCACACTCTGGAGGAAAACAAATCTCATGTCTGCAGAAAAAGTTACAGGGTTTGATCCCATGAGTTCAGCCCTCCAAATACACAGACATGAAAACAGCGCATCTGGCAAACAAATTATAAGCCTATCCTTTTACTTGGAAGAGATAAAGAAATTGTATTCCATATTGTATGCGAACAAGATGAGAGTACATGATACTTTTTTGGTGCGGTAAATATGTAAACCTAGATACTGCATGTGCAAATATATCCAAATCAGAATACAGCGGGGTAATGGCGTGGGTGCATAGGATATTTCTCTCTGGTCGTGATGGAATGCTGTCTCTCCATGGTGATTCATGCTAAACCCAACAGTCCTTTCCTGATGATGCTGGTTTTTTTTTTTTTTTATAGCAGACTGGCAGAAGCTCACACTAACACCAGTGCTCATCTGACGCGCTGCTTTTACACATGTAAGCATGCATCTGAAGCGCTGGTGCACCAACCATACAATAAATAATTGTATTTTCAGTGGAAAAAGCAAAAAATGAGAGTCTACAATAGTATTTATTTTCTACACAGGCACACAGCGATATACACAATATACTGGAAAGTGAAAAAACTGGACCAGAAAAATGGAGCAGAAATTTTGGAATTCCAGCAACAGCTTGTCAGCTGCAACAGAGAGGCCATGGATTGTGGGAGCTAGTTACCATCAGCCATATTTCTGGCTATTATTTGACAGATCTGTCCATAATTGAAGCAGCTATTACTAAAACCCCATAAGTTACACTTGACTTGTGGGGTTTCAGTAATCAGTGCTTCAATTGTTATGATAACTGTTAAGTAAGTGAAGCCCTTAATGCTAAGGGTACCTTCTTTAAGTCACAAAATGTCGATTTTGAGAAAATTGAGAAAATCAACGCGGATAGCCACGAAAAATGTTTTCCCATCCTTACATCCCAGTGTACGAAAATGTAACTAATCTACTTTTAGCTTTAAGCTCAGGTGGTTTTCAGAAACTTTAATTACTCAATTTTCAAGAAAAGCAATTTGAAAGTTCATCTACCTAATGAACCCACAAAAAATGCAGTTTTGACAGTCTACTCAGGGAAAAAGGCATTCACATTTATGCCACAGGTAGGTCCAATACCAGAACAGGAGCAATCAATGAGGATATTCTTTCTCCATTTCAAATACCAACCACTTTTAAGCACATGCCGATAACGCATCAATTTAGACAGCTTGGAATCACAATCAATGTCCACTATCCCCGAAAGTCAAGCCAGACACACTTCAGTCAGCCCCGCAAAGAAATCCAAATAACAAAGCATTTCACTTGCACTCCTCTTTCAAGTTGACCTTCACGCATTGAGCCAATTACTAAAAAGGCATTAGATTTAAAATTTGATTACAGTACTGCGCTGAGTGAACTACTAATTTATGCCTTCAAAATTCATCATTGAATTAGGAAATCCATGTCCAGACTGAACCAGTTTGATGCAATCCTCAAAATGGTAAAATTCTGGTTACTCACCCTCCAGTTACATCTGAAATCATCAATCTGAGGGAAAGGGGGGAGTTTACCAATTGCATGCACTGTATATTGAAAAATTAACAAAAATTTGCAGAAAAATGACCAAAGCCCCTAATGAGTATAAGGTTCAATTTTTTACCTATCGGTGAGTCCTGGACTTGTGTCCACATGAAACAAAGTAGCCTACTTGTCTAAGTAGCGCGGTAGTTATGCCTGACAATTGCCCCAATGACTGATAAGTATTTCGTGACATGAGATTTGCTCTAAAACCAGGCAGAATCCAATGGAATTTTATGTTGGTCAGCTTCCCCAATTATTGACATTAACAGCCTGGCTCTTTTAAAGCCACATGACTGCTGACAGAGGAACGTTGCACAACTGTATTTGTAATATCATTTACTTTTGGGCAGTGGCAATGGCATTTAAAGTACTATGACCAGAATCTCTGTGGTTAAAATAATATCATATCATCTAATTCCTATTTCTGCCCACATTCTGAATACTATGATGACTACTAAGAGGTATATACAGTATCTCACCTTTTATCCCATGAAAATGGCAAAGCTATTTTACAGAGTATAGCTAAAATATTTTGGTAGTTCCTGAGCACTGTAAAATCTCACTGGTGTTTTACTAAAATACCACAGATTTCTCCTCCTGTTCAAACATAAAACTGCATATCTTGTTTGATGGATATTCATGGCTCTTATTCTTTAACTGGTTAACCAATCAAAATCACACAAAATCTTAATATGCATTTTCTAAAACATATTTTTGTATTGTTCCACTTGAATGGTGTAGTTTTCTTTCCCCCTCGAGATATACAGTATATTTGGGTAGAGGGGCAGTATAAGGACTGGTCATTGCTTGTTGGCTTTGAAAACTAAGGGGGCGTTGGCGGTTGATGACAGTGTTCCACAAGGGAGTGATGCCAAATCTACCCACATGGAAAGAATCTATATGAACATATATACGCATATATATGCAACCTATATGCCGCATATATGCAGCATGTACGCCAAATTCAGGTACATATATGTGTTTATAGAGGGCATATAGGTCCCCTTTATTGCTTCTTTATTTCCACATATAGGCCCTATATGTACATACAAGGTATATGTCTCCTATATAGCTCATATACTCAGTGGCAGGTTCTGTTTGTCATAACTATTGTATAGCTCTTATCTCACTTTTGCAACTGTCATACATGATGCCCCGCTCATATTGTTATTCTCAAGGTAATATTTGCATATTAGTCCAATGTCCCTTACAGAAATAACAAGAATTTCACGCAATAACTTATTAATCGCATGTGAACACATGAAATTGGAACCACAATTGATCCTAAATACATGTTAACATTTGACAAGGGCATGTTATGTGTAAACCAGTCATTATTAACCATGGCAAGTGAGAGGAGACTAAAAGCTATGATTTCATCACAAATATGTAATACTATTTGTTACATTTTTTTTCCTGAAACATTAACAAAACAAGGTCATCAATTATTTCTTGACCATACTTATTCCATTCTATGAAAATTGAGTTGTGTATTGTGGAAGAGAAGGAAATGTATAAAACCAACATGGTTTGATTATGTTTATTTCATCAATTAAGCATTTTTTCAAGTTTAAGTCACTGCCGGATTCACCACATTAAATTGGATTCACTTCATTACCACTCATACATATCCAATGGAAGGTAATACACTACACTGTTACATCCACCAAATGCAATGTTTTCTTGTCTGTAATACAGTTTCAAGATGAATATGGCTCAGAGGTCCTTAGTCTAAATGTAGCAAAATAAAGCAAAAATAAGAAAATAAACATACTTGAAAGTGAACATGTCTCTCAAAAGTCATTTTCATCCCCATGTCTATTTGAGCATTTCACCGTGATAAATGAATTTGAAGACAAAGTCTACATTTCTGTTCACAGTTTTAATGAACAGACACTTGTCTTTTATCTGAGATGCTTGTATAGCAACTAAAGGTCCCAGACTTTTTCCTACAGGAATGAAATAACAAGGATTCTTAAATTCCCACATGGAAAGAACCTATATAAACATATAGGTTTTAATCCCTGCCTCGTATCAACCAGCAGTGGTCGGCAGCTCTTTTCAGAAGTAGCACGCAAACAGGGATGCAAATTGCAGAGGGCCTGCTGGGAAGGATTATGTAGATTAGAGTTCCCCAAGGCGTGTCCTGTTGGTTTAACTGGTGCTCATAAATAAGATTCTGACCATCAACAATTAACCCCAATTCCAAAATAGTTTGGACGAAGTGTTTATTGTGAATACAATCAAAATGCAATGACTATCTGATCACATAAATCATTATGTTATTTATAATAGAACATAAATAACATTTCAAATGTTGAAACTGAGACATTTTACATTTTTATCCACACAATGAGCTTATTTCAAATTTTATGCCTGCAACAGGTCTTAGAAAAGTTGGGACACAGGCAAAAAAGGGCTCAAAAAGCAATTAATATATAAGAGAATCAGTTGAAAGAATATTAAGCAAGTAATTAAGTTAATTGGCATCAGGTGTGTAACATGATTGGCTATAAAGCAGATGTCTTAGAGAGGCTGAGTCTCTCAGAAGTAAAGATGGCTAGAGGCTCTCCAACCTGTGAAGGCTTGTGTAAAAAAATTGTGGAATACTTTGAAAACAATGTCCCTCAAACGTCAGATTGCAAAGGTTCTGATGGTCTCATCATCGACAGTGCATAACATCATCAAAAGATTCAGAGAAACTGGAAAAAAAGGCCGAAGACCTTCACTAGATGCCCTAGGACGCCACTGCATCACTGACCAGCATGATTCTGTCATTGACATTACTAAATGGGCCCAGGAATACTTCAAGAAACCACTGTCTGTAAACACAGTCTGCCATGCCATCCACAGATGCCACCTAAAACTCTATCATGCAAAAAGAAAGCCATTGTTGAGCACGATCCAGAAGTGCCGCCGTGTTCTATGGGCCAAGGCTCATTTAAAACGGACTGTAGCAAAGTGGCAAAGTGTCCTGTGGTCAGACGAGTCCAAATTTAACATTCTTGTTGCAAATCATGGGTGTCGTGTCCTCCGGGCTAAAGAGGAGAAAGACCACCCCTCCTGTTATCAGCGGTCAGTTCAAAAGCCAGCAACTCTGATGGTATGGGGATGTATTAGTGCATATGGTGTGGGACACTTGCATGTTTTGAAAAGCACCATGAATGCTGAAAGGTATATGAAGGTTTTAGAGCAACATATGTTTCCCTCCTGAGGACATCTGTTCCAGGGAAGGCCTTGTGTATTTCAGCAGGACAACGCAGAACCACATACTGCAGCCATTACAACAGCATGGCTTCATAGTAGAAGTGTGCATGTGCTGAACTGGCCTGCCAGCAGTCCTGATCTTTCACCGATTAAGAGCATTTGGCGCATAATTAAATGAAAAGTCCATCAAAGGAGAACCAACACTCTCCAGCAGCTGGAAGCCTGAATTAATCAAGAGTTGGATCAAATTCCAATGGCTAAACTCAAGAAAATTGTCTCCTCAATGCCCAGACGCCTCCACTCTGTGTTAAAAAAAGAGGGGATTTACACCATGGTAAACAGGGCCCTGTCCTAACTTTTTTGAGACTTGTAGCGGCCATCAAATTTTAAATGAACTCATTTTGTGGATAAAATTGTAAAATTTCTGAGTTTCAACATTTGCTATGTTATCTCTGTTCTGTCGTGAATAAAATGCTGGCTGGAGTGATTTGAAAGTCATTGCATTTAGATTTTTTTCACAATTTACATTTTGTCCCAACTATTTTGGAGTTGGGGTTGTACATCACTATTCTCTGCCCTCGTTCTGACCTTGCGATGTGAAGCCCAGCAAATGTATTAAACGCAATTGCTAACAGCTGCAGGCTGTGTACATTCTCCTAACTTGTCAACAGGGGGCTGCATATGCGAATAAGCCTAAAAACTTGTACATAGTCCCCGATTGAATATCCCCGATTCGGGTGAGATTGGAAATGCCAAATAAAAAAAAAAACAAGAAACGTGGAAGTTGTAGTTGGCTGTTATCATATATTATATGTACATATAGGTACATATACAGTATGTGCCTATAATAATATATGAAAATGGACAATTTTATGTATGTCGCACATATGCGAAACCTTCATGTGGCCCTATATTAAAACCTATATGGTTTTATAGGTTCTTTCTGTGTGGGTAAAGGAACAGAACACCCTTGATGCCTCTGAATGTATAAGGAGCAATGTAAAGTAGATTTGCCTGCTCATATCCCCCGAAAGAGACCGTATGGAGCTACCTGCTTGCCCTTTCACTTTGGCATATGATTACTTTGCTTGAATGTATGAGCAGTAGTCAAGTAATAAATGACCATCCTCTCAGTTAACATTAATTAAAAAAAAACAAAGGATAAAGGGTGAGTGGTGATAAGGAAGATAATGACAAGTGAATGAAGAAAAATTACAACATTAGTCTGTCACTGTTGTCCAACAATGAAACGTTAGATAGCAGTGAAGCCAGCTTGCGATCTCAATGTTTGAGCAGCTTCATTCCTTCCTTGTTGCAGTCAAAATAACAATCGGAGACCCAGGTGCTTAAAGTACTTGAGTCACCAAAGGTTTATTTTGAGAATAAAGTGTCTGAATACATAATAGATCCATAAAATCAACCAATTAAAGACCCCAGTACTAAAATATCTGAAGTCGCAAAATGTACTTTTTGAGAAAATGAGAATTTTGAGGTGATCAATTTAGGTAATATCAGGGCTAGTTTCTCATCCTTTTCTCATGGTGTCTAAAAATCTGACTGAATTACTTTTAGCACAAGGCTCTTCAATTGCTCCAGCCTTATATGCCAGTTTTTTTTCATTCTATATCTACAATATAATTATTTTTTATTTCTGGAATTGCACTATGGAAGCAAAATGCACTACTTTATACTGGATAGTGCAAGGCTATAAGATACCGAGCGGCATGCTTGATTTTTGTATGGAGAGAAGGATTGGAAAAATAATCAGCCATATTTGTAATGGTCGACTTTAATCTATTCTGCGTACTTTTATTAACATGATTACTGATCATGGCCTCTGCAACAACTACCAAACATAAAATTCACAAGCTTAATGCTAAGCTAACACCTAGATACAGCTGGTTTTACTAACTTAGAAGTCTAGAGACTGAGAAGGACACACTACCATGACAAATAGCATGTAGTACCTTGAATATAATGACAGTTTGCAGTTTATCTTATTTTTTTAAAATGCTATTTCGAACGCTGCATTTTTTCCTTTCTTAATTTCATACATGCACCAAATAACTTCTTTTAATATATTGAATACCAAAGCTTATAAAATTCTTTATTATTGTGCACAAAATAAAGGCAAGTTCCTCAACAAAAACCAACAAAATAGTAGTTTGAGGACTATTCTCTGCCACATAAACCAGAAGCCTAAAAGTATAGGAATTGAACTTGATCCAGTTGCAAAAATCAGATAGGCGCTCTTATTATCACGGCCACTTGCGGCCGTCACGTTGCATAGGCATGTGTTAAAATGTACTCAGACTACTCGCCCCCAATGACGGATCTTGTAAAAATTTTCGATGGTCCTTGCATGTATCACATATGGTAGAGAAATCAGACCCCGGAACTCAAAGTGATTTCTTTAATCTTCAAACCCATTTACTGCTCTAATCACTAGGCAGTTGGTTCTCATTCTGATACAGCTTGAGCACCCATTCAAAAGTTTGAATGCAAAAATGAATCAAATTAAAAGCTTAACATAGAGGAAGGCAGACAGTGTTCTTGACTAAGATTTACTCTCAGCTTTGGTTTCTTACGTGATTGCTGCCATGCAAAAAAATTCTTTTATTATTTTTACTGCCATCAGACACACAGCGTTGTGTTTATCTTGGAGCCATTTTGAGTGGCTAAAGCACAGTTATTTGGAAACTAAATGTTCACAAGTTCTTCAGGGAATTAAGAGCAAAACACATTCATCTGGCAAAGATAATTGATCTATTAGTCATGCAAGCTAATGGAAGCCTCAAAGGATATTAATTATGACCATTATCATATGAACTGCGCTAAAATCACTCACTTCATTGATTCAAATACTGCTAAATAGAGCACAATTTAACTTCCTCATATGTGGGAGTCATGTAAATTCCAGAAGAGCTCCAATGTAAAAAAAAAAAAACAATGAAAATGCCATGTGCGAGGGGAAATATAAACACCTCACAGAGTGCTTGGCAGGTCATATTAAAAATGTATTAGCCTAACAAGAATAATTCCTCACTACATGATTTACATCCTTCAATATGCTCATCGCGCAGCATCGTCTACACACCATCATGTGTGAAAATCTGTGCAGCGCTCTTGCGGCCTGTTACCCAATTTCCAGACATCCTAATTAAACGGGTGCCCATCATAAAATGAATGAGATGCCGTCTCTGTGACTCCCCATTGATCTGGATACGTCTCCATTAGCCGCAGCTGCAGCAGCTCCTCTGATCTCATGGGCTGCCTCTACACTCCACACCTCTTGCAGCAGGCTTCTTCCTCAGATAAGACAGCCACACCACACAACAGACAGTTGTGGAGGCCTGCTGCCAGTCTGAATCTGAGTCGTTTGATTCTCAGAGATGCTGTGCTGTCACGTAGCTGTCCACTTTCACTTGAGTAGAACCGTTCTATAATACGGTATACTGTAATTCAGTGCTTGCACAGGTCATTTTGTGGGACTAAAATCAATGTTTTTGCTCTCCATATAAGAGATGTGGCTCATTGACCAATGTCTAGACAAATAGTCTAAGAGGATCAATGTCTCATTCGTGTGGAATATTTCATGCTTGTCAAAGCTGGCTAAGATGTTGCATTTTACACCATTCATGTCCTACAGTTGGAGAATTTTGTAATAAGTGAGTGGCACATCCACTGGTAGTTGTGAAGGTTTAATGATGTGGCCATTTACAATCGGTAATTCATTTGCAAGCCCAAGTAGTGTTTTCCTGATGGAGGCCATTGTTCAATATGTATAAGGCTACTCCGTGTATTAAATGCAACTGAAATTGAGGGTGCTACAATCAAAAACTAGGAGCTATGGTCAAATGCAAGCATATTAGTTAATTTTGGAAAAGCAAATTTTTTAGCTAAATTGGATTCATTGTTGTTCAGCATAACAGCTTTACTTTACCATAAATTTAAATACTTGTAATGGCATTCAATAAACTGTCAGCTGAGCTCAAATAATGAGATTTATTAACAAATCAGTAAGTGACTCATACAATTGCCAATGGTAAACTTGTCAGTGTTTAAATCTGTATAGGTATGTTTATTGTGTATTTTTTGTGTCTTTATCATGTTTATCCATGTTTAATTATTAATGTAAGCAGTTTTCATGCATTAGATCAGCCACTTCCAGAAGCTTTCACCTGCCACCTGTTTTCTGTTTCCACTCCTGCACTTGCACCTCCCTGTTTTCATGGTAAATTAGTTACCTTGTTGACTTGTTTGTTACCACACCTCCCTGTACGTCTCCTCTGCTCTCCGCACCTGACACTCATGTAATTAGTCACTCACCTTCCCTTTATATTCTGTCTTCAGTGTTTATTTCTTTGTGAGTTTTTTCAGCCAGTACTTTCTGTGGTACCCTATGAGCATTGCCTGATTCCTTGCACTCCTGGTCAGAGTTTGATTTGTTTTTGGTTTACAATTCAGTCCTGTCCCTAGCGTTTCTTTGATTATTTGTGCATTACTTCTGTTTGGTTCTTGGATTATGATTATGATTTGGGTTAGGCGGACCTACTTCCTGGTTACTGGTCGTTGGACTGTCTGACCCCGATATTGCCTAGCCTCCATTGCAGACGTCTAATGTTATTTGCTTCGCTCACGCACCAATGTCTGCGCACTTGAGCTAAGTTTTCTGCTCAGAGAAATTCTGAAATTTCCGGAGCTAGCAAATTACATATGCACATACTGTCGAGGGAGCACTGGAGGCAAACATTAGACATCTGCAACGGAGGCTACCCAACACCAATATGTTGAAAATATTCAAAAGGAGGAATTTCTCCAGGTTTGAAGTTTTCTTGAATGCAAGTTCTTTAGCTGCAGAGCAACGCATTATGGTCGGCACTTTAGTGGGTAAATGGTTGACAAAGGGCTGGTTGCTATCATCGTAAGGTTGCTTGATTTCCTATATGGTCTCCTTCAGTTGTTTTTTTTTTATTATTCTTTAACTTTTCCAATAAAGGAAGCGTTCCGTACTGTACACAAACAGTTTGATCGAGGAATATGCAGCAGTATTTACGGACAGAACACTTCTTATAATTAAACATTGAGTTGGTTTTTCCATATACGGATATTTTCTCGTTTGTCGACCCGATTCTTATTTTACATAAAAACAAATACCATCATCAATAAATTTTTTGGGAGTTTCTGTACTCACAATTTTTGTTATCAATATTTGACAGGGGAAACACGACAGGACCATCATATAACAAGTATTCTCAATGGCTTATTTCGCATAATGATGCTCTAGTGGAAGTTCAGTCAGGAGTACTCTCCTTTGCATTTTCATTCAATCTGCTTTCACTCCTCTAACGTGTGCTTTCATTTTAGCTTCGATCATGTGGTGCTGTCAAGTGAGTCATCAGCTGATCTCCTCCATCCAATAAACTGCGACATACCTAAGTCGTTGGCCTATCCTCTTGGTGCCGTCTTTTTAAATATGTCTGCCTGCTTCTAATAGAGGCAGACTGCCATCTCACACACCCTCCTCCTCCCCATCACCGCCCAGCCTCTGCAGGTTCTTCTGCTTCATCTTCAACCACCAGCACCACCAGTATCCGGACTTCATGGGGGGATTTATACACCTGCACCTCAGGCCAGAGGCTCCACAATTGCAAAATCTCCCCATCGAGTCTGAGTGTCAAAGACTTTAAGGCTATCATCACAGCCATTAATCTGTTCATTCCGTAATCTCTAATAAATGTTTACCTTTGCCATTTTATTGGTCTGTACTGATTAAAATGCCATTACCTCATGAAACACAAAGCCTTGCTCGAGTGCGCAGACATTGGTGTGAGAGCAAAGCGGACCACCGTACTCAAGTCTGTGCCAGGGTCCACCACCTTCCTAATTTGTTGGCCTAATTTTGATAACTTATGAAAGTCAGATATGAAATTGGGGGTGGGAGGTATCTCACATGTATCATTTCATGAAAATAACATGTAGATCATATGCCAGATATACCTCATGTTTGGCCCCCTCTTCCAAGAGGAGGGGTCAGGGCCCTAGGCACTCCGCATACTCCATGTGTTGGTAAGGGGAGCCCTGACCCTGCTTATAAACAACATTGCAGTCTCATTTGCTGTTTTAATGGTGCTACATTAGTAAGGAGCCTGAGTAGGTTAATGTTCCCACCCTGCTGTCTTCCACACATACAGGGAGGCAAAAAAGATACACGCAGAAAATATAATGGTTACACTGTGAAACAGTGAACTAAGAATTTAAAAAAAAAATCATAATAATAAAACATATCACATTTGATAACCATGGTATTCATCAGGATTAGGCTATAGCAGCAATGAAAAACATACCTGACCAATGGCCAATTTAGTATTGTGATAATGTCAAAGTAATACATAACAGTATTTCTAAAAAAAAAAGCCTGCAGCCTCTGGGATTCACATGAGTTTTATTTTGTAAAAAAAAGTTTAAAATGCAAAAACCTGACTTGTTCAGACGATTCTAATGAATGCTTTATGCTTATTATTAATTCTTTGTATGTTTATAGATTGCAAGGGTGAGATTTCTGTACTCAATGCTCTTAAAAAGCAAGCGATTCAACTTGTTAGTCAGTGTCAGAATGAAAAATTCTAAAAGTAAAATAAAAGTTTTGTTACGTAATTTGAACCTAATTTGCAGTATATAATGTGACACAAAAATTAACATTAATCACATAGAGTTGCAAGTTTTAATGAGCGCGTGCACCAGCAGGACTGTAATCAAGTAAACCCTTCTGTTAGATGTCTTGCAAAATCTGCTGTGGTATAAGCAATCTTTCTGGGGCCAAATGTGGCTGGTTTTAAAGGAAATGGGAATATGATTATTTGATTGCATGTGCCAATGCCCTATACACATCCATTTATTAATTGAGTCACATAGGGAAGCATCTTTGAAGCTAATGCTGGACTTGCTCTTTCACACTAACAATCTATCATCTGACCTCGCCCTGAATATACATGTGCACTCAGCACTTGGACTGTGAAGATAGGGCCCACATAAGATTTCAAACACTGTTCTTCATTTGTAAACCTTGCATATTGGTGGAAAAAATACAACTGTGTACAATTAAATTTGTGAAACCTATTATTGGTAAATCATCAGAAGTTACAGCTCATCTGAAAATTATCTCACCACAGGAGCACTAGATTCAGAATGAACCCAGGCATCTGATTTGGCCCAAGCAAACAACTGCCTGGTGAACTCCATGTTAAATAGGTAATTATGTCTACTAAAGCACTTGAAGATCAGCAGGATCTCAGTATGGCCGGCTGGGCAGCACAGCGGTTTTCTGACACCACCTCTACATACAGTCGTGAGTGTGTAATAAGACCCCAAGACTCACATCAGATGCAGTTATTAAATCAATACGCTGACTTTTGCGGTGCGAATATGGCCTGCTTCTGATTCATCCTCCTAATTTTATGTTGTTATATCTTCACTTGCAGCTTGGGACAGGTTTGGACCATACACAGGAGGGTACCTGTCAGCCAGTGGTCCTGTGGCAGTGTGGGGTAAAGCCAATATTCTCCTCCACATTAATTACACACGTTGTGCCTGTATTTGCGTCTTTGCATTGACTTTGAATGTAATCTGTTGTGTTCAATCTGTTGTATTTGTTTTGCTTCCAGTGTGAAAGCAGCCTAACTAAGACACGATCAACCAAAGAAAGGGTTTTACAGGCGGAATGTGCGTTTGATTTGCTTTGCCACAAATTCTGGACGTTAGGCAGGACTAGCTTGCGGAATTGTTGATCATAAAGAAGTGTTCTGCTTGCCTGCATCCTATCTGCTCTAACAGCGGATTATTGCAGAAACATTGCTGATGATGTGCCTGACATAGCAGACATGTATAATGATGGAATTGGATTTTCCTGCTCGGCCGAAGTCATCTCCGACATCACACAATCGACCAAAAACGTTTCATAGCAAGAATGTTTTTTAACAGCATATCTGAACAAACAGCAGCAGCTAATCGAGACAAATCAGGTTTGTTTTGCAACCAACAGTAGACATTCGGTGGCCTAGCTTTCGAACTCATGAAGAATTTGTGTGCTCGCCTCCAGCATCAAAGGAATATTTACTTTAATTTGTGGATTATCGTGGAAATACTGCAGATGACATGGCTGGCATGGATTTTATTGGTTTCCAAGAAAAGGTAGGATGTGCATTTAATTGTTCATGGGCCTGATGACAGGCAGGCTAACTGACAGGGAGGTAGCCTATGTGAGTGAGATGCAGACGAGCCTGCACCAATTATCACGGATCCTAACTTCAGAGCTGTACAGTAACAAAACTTTGATGCGCGGCAAAACAAAGCCAGGGTACCTTAACTAGACGTCAGCGTCCCGAAACAAACGCTAAGCACAGTAACTTTTTTCATGAAAACAATCAAATTGACTCAAAATATTCATCCACATGATAAAGGAGGTCTTCAACACCCTCAAAATGACAATAACTTTGACCAAATGTGATGTTACAGTGTTTTGCCTTTGCACGGCAGAGCTGCTGACTGATCGACTGGACTGTCTCCATGTCATATCACAGGCGGATTTATAAAAAATCTGCTTCCTACACGCCTAACTGGTTATCAGCCCAAGCTATTGTGAACCAGCTACAGAAAATATTGATATAAAGTCAAGGAGAGGCCAGAAATACCCACCAAACGAACAGACAGGCGACGAGTGTGATGTGTTGCTAATTCTGCGTAGGAATGTGCGTTTATGATGGCGTGTGTAAAATGCTGAATTTTCAAGCAGTGAAAGTTCGATTAAAACACGACCAACTGACACTGACGTTTTAAAATAACACCACTCGGATATGAAATGGGGATTGCACTTCAATATCAACTCCAAATGCGATTGATTTCTTAAACTGTTTTGCCAAAAATGTATTAAGTTTCTCAGCCAAAATGCAGAGCGATTTTTCCACTCAAAACAATGAACAACCAGTTACTTCTGCTGAGGTCAACACCCAGAGCCTCGTTTTGAAGCCGGATATGCGCAAAAGCGGCTAACTTGGAATTTGTCAATATCTGGGGAGAGGCTGGAGTTGGCTGGCAGACAGAGTCTCGTTTAAAGCCAAAGTGGTTTTCCCTTTGTTTACCACTTGTTCCTAGCATTCTTTGCCATAGCTCTTGTTTTGTATTTTGCATGTACCATTGCTGTCTTTGTTTATTTTTGCTCATTGGTATTCCTCCATATAGTTTCTAGTGGCTTTTGTTTTCTCGTTTTGTATTTTTGTTTGTTGGTCTGTGAAGCTTTCCTTGGTTTGGTTTTTGCAACCCTTTGGGCTGAGTGTGGGTTTTTCTCTGTTGGCCATTTTTTGCTTTGTTTTCTATTGGAAATCAACCCTCTGAGCCTATTCCAGCATCTCGCGCCTGGTGTCCACCCATCCTCTGCAACAAAGAGCTGATGAGAAACAAAGTCATTGACATCTAAAAGTTTGGAAAAGGCAATTAAATGTTTATAAAACTATGGTACCCCAGCAAACCATGGTGACGATTAATTACCATTCACTACAAATGGAGAAAACTTGGAACAGTGGTTCCTGGGAGTGGCCAGCCTTCCAATATTTCTCAAAGAGTACATATAACTCATCCAGGAAATCACTAAAAACCCAAAAATATTATCCAAAGAACTGAAGTTTTCACTTTCCTCAGTTACGGTCAGTGTTCATGATTCCACAATAAAAGAAGGGAAGACAAATGGCGCACACAGGAGAGTTACAAGACGAAAAACATAGAAAACCGAAGAACACGATGGCTCATCTCACATTTGCCATAAAACCTCTTGATGACCCACCGTGTGTTTTGGGATGATATTCTGCAGACTGAGCCAGAAATGGAACTTTCTGGAAAACATGAGTTCCTGTACATCTGGCCTAAAGCCACCAGCATTCTGCAATTGGAACATCAAACCAACATTCAAACAAAGTGGGGGTAGAGTGATCGATCTAGGGGTGTTTTACTGTTTTGGGACCTGGGTGACTTCCCGTAATTATTAGAACAATTAATTATTCTCTCTACCAGAAAATCTTGTGGGAGAATGCCATCTGTGACGCATAGCGAAAGTGCAGTCGGGTTATGTAGCAGGACAATGATCCAAAGCATACAGTACATTTATTATTGTCTCAAAAGACACAAAATGAAGGTTTTGGAGGGGCCTAGTCAAGTCCTGACTTGAGCCTGATTAAGATGCTGTGGCATGACCTTAAACAGATTATTCATGCTCAAAAACCCTTCAGAGTGGCTAAATTGAAACAATTCTCCAAAGAAAAGAGGGCCAAAATTCCTCTGCAGGATGCAAAAGACTTACTGCCAGTTATTGCGAACTTTTGATTGTAATTGTTGCTGCTGGGGGTGGCGCAACCAGTTATTAGGTTCAGGATGCAATTTTTTTTTTCCCCACATAAGTGATTATACACTGTTATAAACTGACTGAATTTAACAGTTAAATTAACTCATTGTTTTCTTGTTATCTTAACTATATGTGTAGTCTGGCGCCCATTTAACTGTGGTTTACACTTAACATACACAGAACTCTGTTGTAAACTTATTGTAAAATTACAGTCAAATTAATTGGCAAAAAAAGTGCCAGTTTATAACAGTGAAGGTTTTGAATAAGTACATTCAATGAATAAAATGAACCCTTAAAAGCTGCATTTGGTGTTTACACATCTTTGTCTTATAGAAAAAAATAATAATTTTAAACATTTACATACAGCAAATAAGCAAAAATAGAAGAAATCAGCAAGGTTGAAAGTACTTCTTCACAGCACTGTATCATGTGACCCCACAACTCTAGACAGAACTGGCCCTTTTCCTGTAACGCCTTCCTAATTTTCAATTGCTGTTTCTTCATTTGCAGGAAGCCTTAGAGGCTGACCCTTAGGCCACACAGTGTCAATTCCTGGAGCAGGGCAGTGACGCAGAGTAATAGTTGCGTCTTTGAGGAAGTGAGAGTTGTTTTTGCTGACTTCTGCATGATATGAAGAACAAGGGTGAGCCTCAATCACAAGTTTCACGCCATGTGTGTGACGGTTTGTTCAGGAACCACACGCAAGAGAGGGAGATCCAAAAAAAAAAAATAAATAAAACTTATGCCTTTAATGAGATCTGGGTCAATGCCAAAAAACAAAAGAATTGCCAAGCCACAAAACGAAATCCAAAAACAGAGTCAACTAGAAAGGCAGAGGTCAGAACCAGAAAAACAGATGTGCAAAGGTTCATAGACGGTAGCCAAAAAGTCATAGTTGATGAACAAAGCCAAGGGTCATACACAGGGCATCCAAACACAGGAATCGTGGTCATACAAAAATAGGTCGAAATCCAGGAAGACAAAACAATACAAAAAAGGGCTATGGCAAGAATCGTGGTCGGGCGAAACAGTCGAAGGAAAACAACACTCAATGGCTCTGCACAAAGAAATATTGATCAACGTTGTGACAAAGTCAGAACTGCAGTGAGGACTCTTAAATAGACGGGAGGGAAGTCACATGCTATGCAGGGAACAGGTGAGCTGGATGAGATTAATTACAAAGGGAGAAACACATGAGGGAAACCCTAACCACGAAAATTGGCGAAAGCCAAGACACGGACGGGAATCACACAAACAGCCTGTGACATATAAACAGCTCCGTTCAAGGAGTTTTAAGTGCACAGATGAGTGCAGGAAAGTGATTAAGCATGTGCAAGAGATCTTGCAGAAACGCAGGGGGAGACATGTAAAGCTGAGCAAGAGGCGGAGACTAGAACAGGGTGATTGTTTAGAGGGAATTACTATTAATCAGTAGCAGTGCAACTTTACAGATTTAACTTGAGTGCTCGTTAGTAAGTTAGTAATATATACACATGGATTAGTTGGGTTAGTAGACTATGATACAAAATACAAATGTTAGTTTGGTTAGCAATCAGAACATTAAGGCAAAAGAAGTAAACAAGAAAAGAAGGAATAATATTACACACCAGAAACCATTAATCACCCAAAGCATGTGAGCACACAGACCAGGGTGATGGACTGAACCAACTAGAATACGAGATGGGAGACAAGTGCAATGAAACTGAAAATGAACTGACCTGAAAACCTGAGAACACAATAACCAATAAGAATAAATAAAAGACAAAATCATGAACAATGAACTTGAAAATAAACATGAACAAAAACCATAACCATGACAATGTGCTCTTATGCAGTTCTAGCCTCCCACATGCATATGCAGTACTCTTCCCTTGTATTTGAACACTCTCAAAACACACTTTGATTTTATACAGTTTTATCAGACTACTGAAACTTCGGCAGATTTTTTTCTGAGAATATAATCAATATCAGCAGCTCTTCTTCCAAAGTAACTAGCAGGAAATACTCTGATCCCCCTGATATCTAACCTGGAAGCAAAACACAATGGTAGGACAGACAGAAGGACAAGAGGACAGGTGGATGTATGAAAAGGCACATCTACGCAACAAAATTTATGTTGCCATATTTACAGTACATTGAGAAATAATGTAGGGTTTAAGAGAGCTGGCCCAGAAAGAATGGGAAGGCTGATATCTGGCATGCAAACAAAATGCGGTGGAGGGACGAACAGAAGGACTGGAGTATGGACGGAAATAGGAAAAGGCACATCTACACAATAAGAAATTTTGAGGAAAATTTCTGAATGGTTCAGGATTTCTGGCCTGGAAAAGTAGCGTAACGGACGGACGGACAGTCATTCTTTTACCTCCATCCACTTTGTGGCCAGAGATAATAAATAACAGACCGACCACCAAAGAATCAAAAGCAGTTCTATTGTAAAGGCCCAAGCAAACATTATCTTGGTTTCTGAGTGTGCCAAAGATATACTGTGAGGCTGTATTTTCAGTTTCTGACAACAAAGTAATGCTTCAAGCAGGCAAGGTTTCAGACAACCTAGTTATGTCTCAGGCAGTAAGCCTATATCTCCTAAATGGTTCTTCTCTCAGAAATGAGTACCAGGTTTTATTCCAACACAGGATCTTTGTGAGGGGGGTGGACAACGGGAGGACATTTTCCCAGGCCTAGACCAGAGGAGGGCCCAGGATTAGCCACCCTCAAAATGCAAAAATGCATTAAGTTGGAAAAAAAATTTGCTCATTTGGTTACCATTGGTAACACGTCACAATAAAGGTATATTAATTAACATCAGTGAATACACTAATATGCAGCGCTAATATGCACTAATATAACTGACAGCAAATGCTTATTACTCAATTAACAAATGTTAATTAATGCAACCTTATTGTTGAGTGTTAACCCATTCCATTTTAAACAGAAATAACATAGGTCTGCGGTATTAATAAAATTCACTCCCCTGCAGGCAGTACTTGCCTGTAGAGCTCCCTAGTCTGGCCCTATAATGGTTTAGCCTGGAAGATTCGAAATATGAATGTGCCCTGCCCCTGCCAACAGTCTGTCGCAGTCAGTCAGCACTCATCAAAATGAGAGGGGGAAATGTGTCAGGCAGAGCCACCACGCCTTCCCCAAAGTTAGGCACTCAGAAAAGAAAAGCAAAGAAGGGAATATGACAAAAGTCTAGATGGTTCATGTGATGTCTCATTGCAATAAGGTCCAAGGAGGTGAGTCATTCAGCTGGTGTTTGCTGCTACTAAATGCCATGAACTTGTAGTTTGCAAGGGGTTCCAATACCTCATTTCTTAACAAAACAACTATCAACACAAATAGCCATACTGTCAAAGACCTTAACCAGGGTGCTGTCACTTGTCATAGATTATCTTATAACCATAGATAAGCAATTATATGTTGCTTAACTGAAACAATGTAGCCTAGCCAACTAACATTCCCTACGGTATGTGAAGTGCTTAGTGACTTTTGCCCAACTGCCCGCAGTAGCTAGATAGTACGGTGGCTGACAGGGGCAAATGCACTGCAATTGCCCAAAGCATCTCCAATTGGAGAAACATGCTGCAAGAACAGAAATGATGCGAATTCAAAAAAATTCAAACCGCAAAAGCAAACGCAAGAAAAAAATTAAGCATATCTATGTCAACACAAACGCGCTGTAATGACCCAAAACATCTCCAACCGGAGAAAGGCGCTGCAAAAACAGAAGCGATGCTAACTCAAGAACATGTAAACCACAAAAGCAAATGCAAGAGAAAAACGCTGCATATCGACATCAACACAACGGAAGTGCTCCCAGCAGCTATGGGGAGTGCTATGGGGAGAGAAGAGTGGGGGCAATATGATTTAAGTCCCGAGCTTGGCCATTTGATTCTACGGCTCAGTTCCAGCACACCATTTGGAGAATGAAAACTGGTGGAAAGGGGTTGGAGCTTTCTTACAGTCCATCAATTTCGCAGCACTTGGACTCTTATTTAAAAAAAAAAAAAAACTCTCTAAAATGCCAGATGGGTGGGGAGATTCAGATGTCTTATGTCTGGGAGCTCAGTTTTGATGTAGTATAGGCTGGAACAACAGCCCACACAAAGGGAGCAGGGAAGCAATTGCAGTCACACCAAAAGCAAAAAAGGAACTGCGAGATTTTTATTATTTTTTACCACACAAATAACACGCAAAGGACCACCAACAAGTTGTGAAATGCTCAGACACATCACCATTTGCCAAAAACTACTTGTAGACTTACACATATTTATCACTCTTCATTACACTTCTGCTGCCTGTGGTAGGTAAGAAGGTGGTGCTGACTGTCCTCACAGATATCTCCCAGCATGCTTTGCCCAGCAGCACATTTCTATTTGACCAAAGATATGACTCACTTGCTCATGGGTGTTTTGGGCAGGATCCAACTTGCAGGAAGTGCTGGACACCTTCCTCACAATGTGAAAACTGCACAGAGGAACCGTTTCTACTGAGCGGCACTCAATGTGGGTATTCTACATCCTTGGCTATGTTGACAATGATTTAATATCTAACTAGGACACAAAGAGGCTCCAAGAATAACATCAATTCTTTGACTGAATGTGATATTTGTGCACTCTCAGTTGAAGACTATTCCCCCTGGTCAGAGTCAACAGACGTACTGTACATAAGCTTGAGGCTGGAAGAGGATTGGGCCAAATGCCAGGTGAGACCTGTAGGTCACTGGTCCACTAACTGTGCGGGGGAATGCTATTGTTCTCCTCCGTTGATACCACATGAATGGTGCTATATTTAAGTGGTTGACTGCAGAAACCAACAGCTAATTGAATAAAGCATAAGACAAGAATTAATTGATCAGACTTGGCTCCCCGTAATATAGAGCACCATCTGCTCATCTGCTGGGAAAAGCATCAATGTTCCCCTGGCGACCATCAGATTAACTCCAGGTCTGTGGATTGCAAACACAACTGTGTGGAGAGGAGCCCAAAAATAAGGAAAGTGTTTTGAATATAAGTCTAGTAGGTAACTTGTGGGCAACAGTATGTGACCTGTCCACTGGATCATTGCAACAGGCTCATACATGCATTTAAGTATTCTTCAGTGAATTTAGCAGTTTGCGCACTAAAGACTAAATCAGAAATGATATGTGGTTTCCATTATCATCGGGTTAACATGACTCTCAGAGTGAATAAACAAATAAACAAAAATGTTGTTCCATGCACTATTAGACTATAAAACCATCTATAGTCATGAGACTGGATGCTCCACAATCTCATCCTACTGTTCTTCACCTTTGAAGTTGAGCTCCAAATTTATTAGATGTTTTCATTTTCAGCATGAATTGTTTCATTCAGAGGAATGCCTAGTAAGCAAAAAAAGTAGAGCAAGACCGAAACTTGGAGCACTCCCCAGTATTTTTAAGGAAATGTACAAAGAGTTCAAGTTGCATGCAGGTCAGAAGATTAATATTCAGCATGTATAAGCAAAATAAAGATAATTTTCGTACCAAAACTTACATAAATATCATAGTACATTGTGAATTCTGATACATTTACATTTACCTGTGGAAAGCAACATTTATTCTGGCTTCATTTGGCTATATACAAGACATCTGCTCACAATGGGGTGATATTTATCGGACTGCCTGTGTCCTAGTTTTGTTGTTTTCAAGATCCAAAGAACGAATGTATTGTTAAGTTTGTTAGATGTTTGGAAAAAGCAACCACCTTGCACTTATAATTTGACGGCACTCCATAGCTGATGCCCATTCTTTCTCTCTGAAAGACAATTGTATTTCCCATCTACTGAGAGAAAGCATCTTTTATTGCTGTGCTCTGCAACACTATAACAATGCACTCTGTATCTCCGCGCAAACAAAGCTGAATTCTGCCTTCCCAAAACACAGACACATTCTGTCAGTTTCACGGTCAAACCACCATAGCGGAAGGACAGGCCGCATGATAATACTGAATATTGTCTCTTAAAATATCTCAGACAGCCCACGTCCAGATAACATCAAATGATATCGCCTAGCCCACTAGATCGCCACAACTTGCTATAAGCATATAATCCCCATCCATCATTCAAAGATATTTATTTTCTCAAGTTGAGACGTTGATGTCTGTGGCGTAGCCAGAGGGGGGGCAAAGACCCGTCCCTTTATGACAGGAAATTAGTCTTGACTAGTTCTCAATCATTTTCCTTTATTGACGCGTTTTACAATTATCGTAATTGGCAACTGAAGACATGGTTGAAATCATGGGCTAAATTCAGTACAGCAAAATAATTTACTTCTTAAAAGGCCGATGCTTCGCGTTGATTGAACTGGTCCATGTTCCAATGAAACACGGACTTTCTTCTCTTGGTATTGTGAGTTGATAAAAAAAAGTGCCACTCGGCAGGTCAATAGGCTATAAAAAGCGTGCGGCTCCACCTATTTGCGTGAGAGTTCACAGGTATGCAATTTTGAATAACGTTGGTTTAAATACAGCAAATATGCATCCAGATGAATGATTGTCATCTTACCTAATCGGGGAGAACAAGCAGCACCTGTTAAGTGTGGAGTGCTCTTGGAGTGATCGTTCTGTTATGAAAATGACTGAGAACAGGCCAGGACTAATAATTTTTTTAAGCAGATTTTTTGTGCTACCTAATTCTCTGTTCTTGTTCCGCAACTGTACTGAATTTTGCCCATGATTTAATGGCCGTTAGATCGCATATGGAGAGAAACCATGTCTTCAGTTGCAAATTACGATAATTGGAAAATGCGCCAATAAAGGAAAATGATTGAGAACTAGCCAGGACTAATTATTGTCATAAAGTAACGTGTCTTTGTCCCCCCTCTAGCTACGCCACTGGTTGATGTAGTCATTGGTCCATTGCACTGAGGATCAGCAGATGTTGGACCCTGAACTCAGGAGTGTTGTAATATGTCAAGCTTGATGGTCTATCCGCCGGATCTTATTACAGAAAGAATATTCACTTGGATCACTTGCAGTGGCCAAATCAGCTCTGTCACGTTACAGAAAATGCCAGGGATGCTGTGCAGCCGTCTTAAGCACCTTGGACGCTGTGTGCTTTTGGATTGTGAAAAGACTACTTCTCACCAATGGGAAATTTCTCAAATGCCGACTGACATTTTACCAGAGGAAAAGATTCTATTTAGAGTTCTAACTGATAAGCGGCCACCTGCTGCTAATCTTTCAGAGAACAGCCTCAAGCAGGATAAGCAATAATTTTTTAAACAGAACAGAAATTCTGTCACTGCCAGCCCTCTGATGTGACAACAGAAGAGGAGAGGGGACTGCTGCTTGCAAAACCCAGAGCATGTTGGGTAGTAAGCAGACCCCATGTCAGCATACAAGTCCTCCAGTCCCCTGGCAAGAGGTGAGGATGACACAGCGATGCGAGACTTTTAAGATCAATATTATGCTCCTATGTTGCAATGGCCGAATCAGGGCTGTTACACAAGAGAGAAGAACAGGTGTGCTACTCAAACAATTGATCAGATCTATATGGCCTCTATTTGAAGCAAAAAAAAAAAAAGAATCCTGTGAAAAGAAGCATTTTCACAGCAAATTTAGGAAATTCTGCCTCTCTCTTTATAGCATAGCTGTACCTTTCGAGGCAAGTTACCGTAGGGGATTAAGAGCAATGTTTTCGTGAATAATTAATGGAGGTTACTCATAGGTTAGCGACAACTATACAAGATGAAGTCAGCATCTCTGACAGAACCTTTTTGATGGTCAGACTTTAGAAATGAAATATGAGAGCAAAAACTTTTTGTCCATCCTTAATCTAAAAAGTAGAAAAAAATTGCCTAATACCAAAAGGGAAAGAATGGGTGGGGCATTATGGTAATTTAGAATGGCTCTCTCAGAAATAGTCATGAAAGACAGGCAAAACAATTCATCTCTGCCTTCCTTATTTTATTAATCACAGAGGTTTCATAATAATCAATTAACTTTGAAAAACAGCTTGTGGGGCATTGATTTCACACCCAACAGAGGTACTGCAGTTAATTAACGTAGTCAATTCCATATATGCATATACATACATACATACATTTTATTACATTTTTTCCAAGTTTTGTTTATTGATGGAAGTCAGAAAAAAAGAGTCCATGAAAGTCGGTGAAAGTTAACACACTGCCCTCTGCCTCTGCACCGACACCAACATGTCCACCTCCCTTTTCGGTACAAAGCTGACAGCGACAGTGCAGGTCTTCAACTGCATGTCTCACCATAGCCGGATCATTTCGCAAAGCCTGAACTGCATTTCAAATGCACTCTTGCATTTCGTCAAGATCTCTGGGAGGAGTCAGAAACACTTTGTTTTTCAAATGTGCCCATGTTTTTTAAATGACTTTCACGAACTCTTGTTTTCTGACCTCCATTGAAAAACAAAACTTGGAAAAATGATATTCAAATCTGCCATTTTCAAAGTCATTTAATCAGTCATGCGCAACAGTAATTTTGCTTTTATATGCTATATGCTTTTAAATATTCACACGTGCAGATGGTGTGGATGTTAATATATAAAAGCAAAATATCCCACTTCCTGTTCTGTCTGATATAAGCAAGATATTTCCCAGTATAAAATAAAATGTATAAAGACTGTCTGCTGTCTAGGATGCTGAGCAGACTTCTGTGATGTGTATTGTGGTAATATAAATGGGACTGTATTTATACGGAACAATAAATTAAATGGAGGAAGTAGAAGAACTGTTTAAAAATTCACATGGCGGGATAAAGCCGCAGAAGTGTAGTGTTCAAACACCATGGAATGTTCTGGTAATTTTACTCATTTGAATTTCAATACAAGCCCTGTGTACCCAGTCCAAAACACCCAGTGTGCTTTTTCAGCTGACAAAAAAATGCCTACATTAATTTGACTGTGTAAGCAGTGTCAATATAATCAGTAAGCCACACGTGTATGCTTGTGTCTTTGTGTGCCAACGCAAATATAAAACAGGAAGGCAGGGGTCAATACTGCTTTCAAGCAGCGCAAAATGTGCATAGCTGCAGGGTTTTTCCTTCAGTGCACACTGAGTACGTCTACAACCTTTCCAAATTTTGCAATAGTTTCATTAAGAATGACATAAAAATCACAGAGTGAGGGAGAAATCTTTGTTATGGTTCAAGCCCAGAGGCAAAGAAATGAACAGAAACAGACAGAATTGCAGGGATATGATAACATGGGAGAGGGTAAGTGGGGGAGGCAGGTGGTGCAATGCTTTTCTATTATAGGCCCATCCCTGTCAGCTCCTATTGCACAAATCAAAATTAGTGTTTGATGTAGCCTTTGCAGTTCACATGTATAATTGACAAGGCAGCACACCTCCCAGAAAACTACAGAAGCATAGTGCAGTGAAGTATTTCTGAAAAGACAGGAAATTATACATCAGTGAAAGACAGGGAAGACCAGATTTAATGATTTCTAATGGTGGCCATTTTGCTCCTCTTATTTCATCACAGTGCTAGATATTGGTGCTCCTTCGCCTGAGGAACCATGCATGCTGTCATTCCTTTTATCCATATGAATTTAATATATATATATTTTTTAAATGCACATTTTTTCATTTACAAACATTTTATGATTGTGGAATTGATGCACTTGTAAACCTGAATGTTACATCTTCAATAAAATGTCTCCCGGTAGATCTGGAGGTATTTCCAATGGCATCCAATAAAATATAGCACTTGAATACAACATATTAAAATGTCAAAGAAGCACATTTTCATTAAGAAGTATATGACACTTTTTTCCCCTGTTTTTGGATGTTTGAAATATGCAGTAAACAAAAACTTATTGGCTGCCAGAAGTATGCTTTTCCCCCTCTGAAACTGTCCCGGTGACTGGATCCAAGAATGCCTATTTATGACATCGGAGTAATTGATTGCAGTCTCAGCATGGTTCAGCTTTGAGTCATTTCAATTACAGTACATTTGGTCACCAAAATCATTGCGGTGCCACTGCACAAAGTTGACCCATTTTTCCCTCAAAATGGGATCTGAGGGAAATGCATGCATCAATATGCCCAGTGTGTAAAATGTATTTGCACAACTCTGGTCGTTCATCTGGCCACACAGTCTTTATCTTCTTTCTTTTCAGCCTTCCTCTTGCTTTCTGCCATCTATTGCTTTGCGTCTGATCAACTGGGCTCAGTAAATCATCTGATGCGTGTCCTTGTGACAAATTTCAAGTCAAAACAGCACTATTTTGAATACGAAAAATGGGCTCAATTAAGTTTTAGCAGTGTTTAAATGCCAGAATGTTTTTTTTTTCCCACATATAAAAGATACAAATTACTGGGGAAAATGTCATGTCATAGACACTTTAAGACATCAGTTTATTAAGCAAATTGATTAAGTGCCATCCTTCTGGCTGAACACACAATACCTGACATGAAAACAATAAGAATACACTGTTATGCAACAAAAATGATGGTCAGCTGGCAAACATCAGCTACAGTTGGCTTTTATGGGTGGCCAGTGTTAAAATTGCGAACAGTTGTGTCACATATCAGTTAAACACACAGCTTCATTCTTTAGAAACCCCCAAGCAACTACCTGGAAACACCCAAGCAACCACTCTGTGCACCATAGCAATCCCGCAGAAACAACCTACTAACAACCATGCATGCCCTGGAAACCACTAACAAATACCCTAGCAACCACTATTAGACCCTAAGAGACACCTAAAAACACCCGAGCAACCATCCTGCAAACCCTACCAACCATTTAGATACACCCAAGCAGCCACCCTGCATACCCCAACAACCATCAAAAAACACCTTTGCAACCACCTTATGCACCCTAGCAACCACTGAGAGACACTCAAGAAATCACCAGGAAAAAACATGTCAACCCTAGCACACCCTAGCAACATCCTAGACCACCTTACTAACCACTGTGTACACCTTGGTAACAGCCTAAAAACACCCTAAAACTACTTAGTGCACATAAAACCACATTAATAGCCACCCTGTACACTAGCAACCACCTATAAGCACCCTAGCAACCATTTAGATATACCCCAGCCACCACCTGGAAGTACCCTACCAACCATCAAGTACACCCTAGTGACGATTTGGATACATCCAAGCAACCGCCCAGAAACACCCTAGCAACCACCCAGGAACGCCTTAAAAACCTCACTGTGCACCCTTGAAACCATTTAGAAACACTTTATCAACCACCCAGTATACCCTAGCAACCACCAAAAATAAAACAAAAAAACATAGCAACTACTCAGGAAATCCTTCCAACCAGCAGCAAATACCATGGCAACTATCCTGTACATGCTCGTACCCACCTAATAACACCCTTGCAACCACAGAAACACCCTGGCAACCACCCTGTACACCCCAACAGCCAACAAAAACATGCACGCAACCATAGCGCACCCAAGCAACCCTTGAAAAATACAAAAGCAACCAATCCAAAAAACACAGCAGCCACTCTGTACACTCTAGCAACCATTTACAACTCCCAAACCACCACCTGAAAACCACCCAGAAACACACTAACAACCATCTTATGCTCCCTAGCAACCACTCTGTGTATATTAGAGACCACCAAGAGGTAAGCAAGCAACCATTCCACAAGAATAACCACAGAAACTACCCAGTACACCAGAGTAACCACCTAAAAACACCCAAGCAATCACACAGAAACACAGCGACCACTTTTAAACACCCACACAACCACTCTGTAAACCCAAGCAATCATATAGATACATCTCAGCAACCACTCAGAAACACCATTGCAACCACCCTGTAAATCCTAGCAACTAACAACAAACACCCTAGAAACCACCCTGTACTTCCTAGCAAACATTTAGAAACACCCTAGTAGTCACCAAGAAACACCATAGCAACCATCCTGCAAACCCTAGCAACTACCCAAAAATACCCCAGTAACAGCCAGCTTCTTCAACTTATTTGTCTTCTGTATGCTTTTTTTGGCATGCAACTAGTCCCATAGCACTGCCAGCACATATTCAAAGAACCAATGATACAAGTGGAATGATTGGGACAAGTGTGGAATGTGTTTTGGAAGAGATTCGCCAAACCATTTTCACAAGAATTTCAAAAACTGCAAAAAATTTTCTTGTAAAAAATGATGGGAAATCATCCTGAAATTAGTTCAAACCCGCCTCTTTTTGGGGCCTTTGTCAGAATACGCACCAGACATCAGGCACACACAAAATTTCATTCTCTGGTTACATCTGTTATGCCTCTACAGATTCTTTGAAAGTGACACTCAGAGGTGCTAGGTGATGCAACTTCAAGCAATTACTTTCCTGAGAAAGCGTATTAAATTGAAGCTTTCTGTAAGAACCTTCGTAGGGCATCTCAGTGATGATGTAAACTGATAATATAATGTTTCACATGCTCTCTCTAATGAATTTTTCAATGTCACGTAAGGTTAGCTATTCAAGCCAAACTTCAAACAGTATGGGTTATCTGCGATCATGTGGCAAGCTAATCCGTGCAGATATCATGGTGAATATTACTGCATTGCTATTTTATGTTTTTAAAATTATACGCAGAGCACTGTAACAGGCCAAACTTCAGCACTTAAACACATTAAGCACAAATATGTGGGAAAAGACCCGATGAACCTTTCCCATGAATGACTTTATGTGGCAGCTGAAACCTCTTCTCAAGCACATTTTGAGATGCACTTTGTTTTTGGAGATGAGAGCTGAAGAGCACATCCACAATATAGCAGTGTAAAACCCCACAAGACAATACCAAGGACGGACATTGCAGAGGGCTGAAGGTTGCACGTGTTCTTTTTTGCTGGCATTAATTTGAGCAACTTCCTGGCTGGTGTGAATCACAATATAATGGATATTTCTCTCCGTCCAAAGACGGGGCATAAAAACACAGCGGTTGCAATCAATCTGACTCCATAATACATTTAGAATACCAAATTTACTTTCAGCGCCCTTCATAATTATTGGCACCCCTGGTTAAGATATGCTAAAAGCCTTAAAATAAATTCAATTTTTATTGCAGAAGCACACTCTCACACTGAAAATTGTAGAAAAATGTAACCTTCAACTCAAGTGAATTTTAAGGAAAAAAATCCTTGACTAAGAAATAATTATTTTTCATAAAATCACCTGTCCCACAATTATTGGCACCCCTAACAACTCTTCGGAAATAAATGTAATTGAAGTATTTCTGTCATTTCTGCAGTAGTTTACAACGTTGATCAGAGTATCTAGGAACATTTAATTAGTAATTCATTACTTCCTGTTTCCCTGGGGTATAAATATGACATGACACAGAGGCCATTTCTCTTATCCACTCTTCAACATGGGAAAGACAAAGGAATACACCATTCAAGTAAGGCAGATGTGTGTTGACCTTCACAAGTCAGGCAATGGCTACAAGAAAATAGCCACTCGCCTGCACCTGCCCATATCTACTGTCAGAGGAATCATTAAGAAGTTTAAAACAACTGGAACAGTGGTAAACAAGCCTGGAAGAGGACGCAAGGTTATTTTGCCACCATGCACAATGCGGAGGATGGTAAGAAACAAAAAGTTGTCCAAAGCTCACTGTTAAAGAATTGCAACAAATGGTAGCATCTTGGGATCACAAAGTCTCTAAAACAACCATCAGGCGCTATCTACATGCCAACAAGCTGTTTGGGAGGCATGCACGGAAAAAACCTTCTCTCACTCACAATCATAAACGCAAACGTCTTGAGTTCGCTAAGCTCTACTGGGACTTCAACTGGGACTATGTGCTTTGGTCAGATGAGAGCAAGATAGAGCTTTTTGGCAACAAACACTCTAAGTGGGTCTGACGGAACACAAAAGTACGCAGAAGGGCACCTCATGCCCACTGAAGTATGTGGGAGGATCGGTGATGCTGTGGGCCTGTTTCTCTTCCAGAGGCCCTGGGAACCTTGTTAGGGTGCATGGCATCATGAACGCATTGAAATACCAGAACATTTTAAATCAAAATCTGGTGGCCTCTGCTTGAAAGCTGAAGATGGGTCATCACTGGGTCTTTCAGCAAGATAATGACCCTAAACATGTGGGCAAATCTACACAGAAATGGTTCACCAGACACAGAATCAAGCTTCTCCCATGCCCATCTCAGTCCCCAGACCTCAACCCCATTGAAAACATGTGCAGTGAGCTGAAGAAGAGAGTGCAGAGGAGAGAACCCAGGTTGCTGGATGATTTAGAGAGATTGTGCAAAGAGGAATGGTCGAAGATCCCTCTTTCTGTATTCTCCCATCTTGTGAAATATCATAGGAGAAGATTAGGTGCTGTTATCATGGCAAAAGGGGATTGTACAAAGTATAATATCAGGGGTGCTAATAATTGTGGCACACATGATTTTATGTAAAAGAAATATTTCTTAATGTGTTATTTCTAGCCCATTGAATAAATGCACTTGAAGTAAAGGTTGGATTTTCCTCTTTTTTCATTTTGGTCCTACATTATTTAGAAAAAAACTGAATTTATTAGAAGCTAAAGAACACATCTTAACCAGAGGTGCCAATAATTATAGAGGGCGCTTTATATCCTCGTTAAATATCTGACTCCAAATTAGAATTAGAATTGATAGTTTGGGGACAGCATGCGTGAATCTCAAGGAAGTTACGCCATCAGAGACTCGTCTGTGAAAGCCATTGTCACTCAGCAAAACGCCCCCAGGGTTAATAAGCGTCGCTGCCGGATCTTAACTTCGGTGGAAGTTCTAGAGGATGGAGGAAATTACCATGATCGCAGCATCAAGGCATAAACAAAGTAGCACTGAGCATAAGCACATCACAAACCCAGGTTTATGTACGCCAAAGGGGATCGCCCGGGTACCGGCTTAAGCCCAGGGGTACCTTTGAGGGCCAAATCCCCAGGACCTGTAATACATCAACCCTTAATATGTAGAACGTAATTTGCAATCCAACTTAAAACTAACCGCTACCAACACATCAGCTAGTCTGGAATGATAAGGGATCACCCCCTTAATTACCGGTCGTCAAAAGGCTCGAAAGAATGTACAAGTGTTAAGAGTCACTGAGACCGTGCAAGCTGTAAGAAATAACAATAATTTAATCTCCAGGTAGGCACAAACTTGGATCAAACAAATCGACGTTAAGCCAATTATCAGTTACACACAATTTAGAAAGAGAGAATAAATTCATACCTGGAAAAGATGGAGGCCACGCAGAGCAAGGCCGCACCACGTGCACAGGAAGCCCTCAGATGCCATCCCTCTCCGCCTACCTAGATCCGTTACTTTCGCACAGACCCAGGTGAGCGGAGCGAGGCGGCATGTGATTCTCCCTAACTCACCTTTTGCAGGCCTTCCGTTTAGAATCTCTTGCCTTTAAGCATTCAAAAGCAGGCCTCCGATCAAGGTGGAGGAAGGGAGGGCAGAATCTGAGTTTTGCCCCCATTTGGGGTGTAATAAACTTCCTAGCAGAGAGAGGAGACTAGGGTGATTGCCCGCGTAAAATCGAATCAATTCTCAGGAGTTTTACAAACAGGATGAACCATAATTTCAAGGGAAATGAAACATGCTCCATTCAACTCCTTGGATTCCCCCAAGAATAACAAGACCAAACATGATAGGAATATGTACTAATATGGTGCAGTTGTCATGGAAAACCTTAAACTAGAGGATTATATAGTTTGAGTTGAAAGTATATAAGTGATTCCTTCACGGGATATTGAACATAAACATAGAATAAATTTCCCAGAGATTTAGATTATTTTAAACAGATTAATGTAACTGGACTTTAACTTCAGTGGGGACAGTGATTTGACTTTCACAGGAGACATGGGACCCGCAGGGCTTTGTGGCTCCGGCCCCCCGCTGAGCAAAGCCGGAGAGGCTACCCCCCCAGGCAGACTGCAAGAACGTGCTAGGTCATAAAAGTTTTACTGCTGGCTCTGGATTGAGCTAAATCAACCAAATATTCAGATTCTACACGCGTAATGAGCATGTGTTCCAACAATATTATTTTTGACATTTGACATATCTGTTGTGAGCTAAATCAACCAAACATTCAGGTCCTACAGCAGGTAGACACAATACCAACCCAGAATATGAGGTATCCAGAATAAAAATCTGCTTCTTGGCATACCACAAATCCTTGGTTACTAACATATCAGCGATGCTGGGATGTGTGGACAGACGGTTGCGTGATTTAACCTGAAACCAGATCATGGGAAAGGGCTTCCATGATGGCTGCTAAGGATCTTAAGATAATATGTGAAGCAATGAAAACCCCGACTCCATAATCTGGTTCCATCATGATAAGCTGTCCATGACTGCTACTGTACTAGTCATACAGACTCCTGATCAATGCTGAAAACTTGAGCTCCCTTTACACACAAATATATGCTGCGATGAATCAGTCCTATTTATTTAAAGTAAAGGGGGAGCTTTCTGCTGTGTCCACACAACTACCTCCATAATTGTCAAATGATATGTACTGGCTCAATCATGCTCCTGCAAGGTATGGGTTGTGCAAATAATGCGTCTTAACCTAGAGAAATGCCCTAGGGGAGTTATGAGAGGTGATTAAAGATGGTAAAACCATTGAGCAAAACACGTTCCCTGGGTGTCGGGTCATAACTTCTTGACTGTGGGCATTTCACATTACATCCCCATGGTCCCAGGCCCCCTGTAACAAGGCCAGCTGTTGCATTAGACAAAATATCTTTCTGACACTTTGTTCATAAATCTCTAAGGATCTCTTTCTGAGAAACATCTTTCTCTGACCCCTCTGTGCAAGCATACAAAGGCTTCCATTTCCCAAATGGGCAATTCCTCAGATTTAAGGCAAGATCACCATTAAGTTCAAAAAAATAATAAATCGGACCTTCAAAGCATAGTCCAAACACTGAATGAAAAAAAAATTGAGAAGGCCCAGGGGGAGACACAATTAAGTGACAGCAGACATTATCAACCACACTATCAAATTATCAAAAAATTATTTAAAAAAAATAAAAATAAATAAAACCCCATGTGTAACAAGATGCAGAAATGCTCCTCAGAGGAAATGAAACACTGAGGCCACCCATCTAGTGAGAGGGAGTCACTGTTACAGTGACCCATCTTTACTGTAATGGTCCTCTCACTCGCCTTCTAGAAATGTCTAAATGCACCAGATAAAAAATTCTGTAATGCAGAAACTGTTTGCACCGGCTATGATCAACTGCAATACTTACAAGGGCTATTCTTTGTCACAATACTTGTCTGAAATCCAGTTGTTTGGTTAGGCAACACTTGCGTTGCATTGAATAGATATGAGATATATTAACACTTCATAAGTTTATTTTGAAGGAGAGCAACAGATGGAACACATCTGAGTTCCTCAGATGTTTACTTTCTTACTGTATCCACTGGTCACATTCTGTAATATAATCCAGTGACGCAGTGGGTTGCACTGCTGCCTCACAGCAAGAAGGTTGTGGGTTTTAATCTGGCCTGGGGCCTTTCTGTGTGGAGTTGGCATGTTCTCCCGATGTTCGCATGGTTTTCCTCCCACAGTCCGAAGACATGCTTGTCAGGCTAATTGGAGACTCAAAATTTCCCATAGGCACCAGTGAGTGAGTGAATGGTGTGTGCGCCCTTTGATTGATTGGTGAGCTGTCCAGAGTGTGTTCCCGCCTTTCGCCTATAGTCAGCTGGGATAGGCTACAGCTCCCCCGCAACCCTGGTGAGGAAGCAGCGGTAACGAAAATGGATGGATGGATGTGTGGTGGCTTCTGTGTTACAGTGAATTCATACAGCTCGCGGCCTGCAGTCAGCTCTGCGCAGTAGAAGGCCAAGCAGCCTTCATTGCTACTGCGCAGAGCTGACTTATATTCCTCAAAAAATGGCATCCCCCATGGGAACGGCCATGTTCAATGTAATTAATCATTTAAAAAAACATTTACAAAAACTATGCCAAGTAGATTTTTGGAACCGATTTCCCCCTCCATGTATTTAAGGATTAAACTCAAGAGGTGTACAGTTAGTGACTGGGCTCCACACCAAATTTCAGTTGTTGTTCCAGCTAATTTCATGACCAATAAAGAATGATTAATCAATATATTTTGCTTAACCTTTTGTTAATATAATGGAATGATTTGCCTCATTACCATTACATTTTTCTCTCCTTCACCAAATAATTCAGAGTCAGTAATTAGCAGCCCTTCTGACTTCAATGCTGCTCTTCAATCATCTGAAAATCTGTGCACTGGGACCATTTTCCACATAATGCTGCAGAGAATTTTAAACCATTAATTAATCTGATTAAAAAAGTGAACGTTCATATTTATTCTCCACAGCATAGGCAACTGTATCTGACCTGATGTATTCTCAGGAGGTTTAACCAATAATTGAATTTAAATTAAAATTTCTAATCAAGAGCTTGATTGTAATTTTATCTGGAATGATGCTTGAACATTGGCAATGACCTCAGCTGAACCCTGACATAAATCATTGAGGAGTTTTTAGGAGGGTTGCGAACATGGGAGTAAAAATACAAGGAAAAGTTTATCATCTAACTATCAAATACTACAGCGACATGTTTTAACATGGGCCAAGGGCTTGTTGTGTGAAAAATGGCATTCAAACCATCACAAACAACATTTTTTCAATTGAAGCTACCAAAAAACAGATATGGCAGGACTGTCTACCACAGAGGACCTTTATATATTATACCTATTTCCGTGCCCTGCATAAAAGGGATATACAAATGTATATACAATCGCAAAATCCCACCATAGGCTACCTGATCAATTCTGTGTTCTTCCTTCTCAACTTCGGGCAATTGTCTTATGTTTGTATAATAGAATTAATAATCAACCAGCAGCAGGACTAGCCAAACAACCAAATGTATGCTTGAATGGTGAGTCACTTATGGGCACTGAAGGGGGCAGGGGGAGCAGGCTTTACTCTCATCATGCCTGTAAGCTGTCGTGGCCAGACCTGTAGTGCGTAGGCATTCTCTGTAGCCTGCAGTGGAGTTTTTATTGTGATGCCAATTTACTGAAATTCAAACTTGCCCAGATTCTTGAACATGAGTCATTCAACCTCCTTGAGCACGAAACCAGCAGGTGCCATTTCTCATGTTCTCTAGTAGGCAGTAGACCTGAACATTTGCAAGTTATATACCCTCCTTGAAAGCTTAATCTCTTTCAGTTTCAGCAATTTCAATCAAATCCAGTGAAAATTACGGCAGAGTCTTGCATTACATCAGCCTAACATAAAATGTTTTGTTTAGGTTAGCTGCTATCAGGTGTTTCTGAAGAATGACGGCCTTTTTGAGTTAAAAAAAAAAACATCTGTTGGTAGAGTGGGTCTTGTTTTAAAGCATAGAGTCTGTGGGTCCAATGAAGTCCATATTTGCCTTAATCAACTTCAAATAATACTGAGAAAATCTGGTTAAAATCTGCATTGTTCATCAACCAACTAATACAATTCCATTTCACTGGTTTTCAAGAGATTGACAAATAATTTGACATATAATGTTGTGCATTACTGAAGTAAGAAGACACCAAGCAGAAAATAAACCAATCTACATCTATCTAAGACCTGAAATAGGCTGTGTTTTAGTACACCGAGCCAATTGTCAGAACTCATCTTTGTAGATACAGTACCTGTCTGTGTTTGAGTGGCAGCTGAAGTCATCCAATCATAACTATGCTGTTGTTTTTGGGCCTGCACCAACTCAACTGTAGTGAGGCTGGAGATGAAATATAAACACCTCATGAACTTCAGAATGTTTTTTTTTTTTACAGTGATAGCGTGGACATCCATCATTTATTCTGGTTCCTGAATGATAAACAATCAAAAAAGGGTATGAACTAGTCAATGCACAAAATTTCAGGAATCTCTTGCAGTTTTAAGGGGAAATAGGGAGAATCTCAACGGGATATCTCTCTTTGAAAAGTATAACTTCACCTCTTCATGGCCCATTTGACTTTCAGTAGTGATTTTTCAGCTCAGGTTTTCAGGTGCTGTCCAGTTACTGCTCACAGCATGATCGAAAATTGAAACTGAACTGACTGACTGAAACTGGCCAACATCAGTTTCTGGTATTCTCACTTCTCTTCTCTGGTTATGGAAAAATGGCAGCTTTTTTAAAAAAAAATGTAGTCCAATGAAAAAGACTGTCCAGTGCGTGTCACACACTCTAACATATATGCGTACACACCTCCCCCCTCCCTTCCCCCTCTCTCTAGAGTGCACTGTGTCGCAAGATCAGAGGACTCTGTTGACCACAATGTGTCAGTCACTTCAAATAGTGAATGATTTTAATGAAATGCCCTGAGTACATCTCAAGCACTACACAAGGTACAAGGGCAGACAAACAGCTGACCTTATTCATTTATATATATATTTATTTTTTGCACGTTTTCATGGGGAGACATCCATCAGCATTGTACAAAAACGCAACAATCAAAGGCAGACATTTCCAGGAGCACATCTGAAATGGTGCCGCAGGTAGGAAATTCAGTGCATGGCAGAAACAAAGTAGGACAGAAGAAACTGGAAGAAGCCTCATGAGAAGAGAAATGCAAAGTCAAGTGAGAAAGGTCTTTTACATTGGTGCTAGAGGGGCACAACAAGCAAAGAAGTCTCCTGAATCAGACGTGAGATACTCAGTTGATTGCCAAGGACAATTCAATCACTGCCATCTTGAATGTATGTAAGGGCTGAGTTTGGAGAGAGCAACTGAAACAGAAAAACTACAGATACCTGATTGACTAGATGATACCGCCACTGATATTACTTCAACTGTTTGGTTTTCTTCCCCATCAGGTGCAATATTGCCAGTGAGAATTTCATAGCAGACAATGGGACACGTCAGCCGCTTGATGTAGCAGGATGTGGTGATAATAACCTGAAGCTGCAATCCTTTGGAATAAACTATGTCTTCATTTCAGCAGATAAGGAGAATAGAGGAGCCACAACTGTTATCAAACCTTTCCAGGAAGCCTGGTTAGACAATAGGACAAAATCAAACTTTGGAAATCCAAAATATGCTCCTAAGTCCAGATTTTTTAGAAGTCTTAGCTTTATCAAAGGAGCTCTCAGTGAATAGGATTTAAAAACAAATAAAAAAAAAATCATATGAGCTTCAGACTGATAAGATAAACTGCTGCATTTTTACATGCCAATCTGTTAATGGTAAATATTCCATAAAAAGAATTAAAATACTGTTCACAGAAACTGTAAATGTTTATTCCTCATAAAATGAGGAAGCTTGCAGCATATCGAAAATGTTTCAGTGTTGATCTGCCGAGTACATATTTATACCAGTTTACAAAGTCTGACAAATATGTTTGTACTAGAAACTAAGATAAATGATTACAGTAACCACAGAATCTTTATCCAATAGTCAGATATTCACTTCCCTAAATAAAAATTTGAAACCATAAAAAAAAAAAAAAAATCAGGAATGGGCTTCTGAGTGGTTCATCCCAGCTAAGACACTCGTCTGTGAGCCCTGTGGTTGGGTTTTCTAATCTCAGCCACGCCATTACCAGCTATGACCGGAGGTTCACATGGAGAGACAGGCCAGGCACATGTTGCTCTACAAACTAAATAGTCTGTGATCCTTCGATGACAGAGGCGGTATGACTGCATCAGGTGAAGAAGCAGGAGATAGCTCTCATGTGACTTGGAGGAATTACATGCCAGGACATCTTCCTCCCAGGTTAATGGAAGCTGGTGGCTTTGCGGTTGGCTAAACAGATCGGCTGTGTTCAGTGTGAAAAAATAGAACATTCAAAAAAAAAATTCATTAAAAATCATAAAGTTCATATTTGCATTCGCATTACAGTGGGCTCCAAATTTACTAGCTTCCCTGACTGGCAATGCACAAACGCTTCAAAAAAGTTTGAAAGAATGTAACTATAGAGAAATATGGAATAAACCAACAAGTGTGAAATACTTTTCAAATGTTTTGATGAAAAAAACCTTCATCGTAACAATCATTTAATGCAAAATAAATTTCAACAAATTCAAGGTTTCATAGCTATTGGCACCCTTCATTGAGTACTTAGTGCAACAATCTCTGGCACAGATAACAACATGGAGTCTTTTCCTGTAATTTTTGACAAGCACTCTGTGTGCGGCGAACCTGCTCTCTTCTCAACGGGAGGGGGCGTGTCTGTTTCCAAGGGGATGAGATGGTGCTTTCAGGGGAGGGTGCGTGCCCTTGGAAGAAGCACAGGTGGGGGAGGTCTATGTGGCAGAGAAATCGTAGACTATAGCTTTAAAGGCTAGATAAGGAACCCTTCTAAAAATCTACAAGAGGCAGAAATCTAAATGTGTAACAATCACAAAACCATCTGGTTTGGTGCATCTTTATCTGCCTACTTCCAGTGTGAGAGTAGCAGAAAAAAAAAAAACACACTGATACCAAACATGCAGAGAAATAAAGAAGCTATTGGAATACACAAGATTTAATCTTCAGGCTTTTGTTGAAAGTCATTCTTTCACGTCGAGGCCACTGTGCAGTGCAGGTGATCGATACTTTGATTTACTTTTTTGGTTTGTAGGACATGAAAGCTGTACTTAGTCAAAGACAGATTGCGGAAAATACTCCTGATTCTTGCCACTCCATAGGGAGACATGAAGAGGCAGAAAAATGAATAATCCAGACCTATCTTTTCCATCTAGCCTGATTCTCCAGGCATTTTCACTCCTGGAATATGTCTCTCTGTCCTTCTGCTGCCAGACAGACTGCAAGGGTGGCCCCAGGGTCTTATTTTTGTGTTTCTTCAGGGAGTTAGTGGAAAAGATGTGCGACCACTTCCTTGTTGATGGCAAATCCGATCCCTTGCATCTCTGAGAGCTTTAGATTCACAGCGCCACACAGACATACAGCGTTGTGATTACAGTATTGCACCCTTCCAGATTTCTTCTCTTTTTGCTGATTTGTCACACTTCAATGTTTCAGATCATCAAACTAATTTTCATATTAGACAAACATAACCAGAACAAACACAAACTACAGTTTTTTTTAATAAAAAAAATTTGGCATCTCCAATCCCACCCCAATCTGGAATGCCCAATTAGTGAACTATATACACAAGCTTGCTTGTACACTACAGGCCAGAAGTTTGGAAGCAAGGCCAATAGAGGTCAAAAATTTGGAAGCAACTTCAAGTGTCTGTTCACAATGCCTTTTTAAAAACCAGTATGAAATCTATGGATTTTGGGATGTATTTACAGCATGATTAGACTTTTCTTTCATTGATATGCCCCATTTTCCTCCATTTACCTTTAGGTACTGGATACATTGATGTTACCTGACTATTGCTGGATGAATGTTAACAAAAGAAAGGAGGGACTTAGTTTTAGGGTGGAGAAGATTTTCAAGAGTCACAACTTCAGTGAAAAAGTATGTGACAGACAAATCACAGTTTGCATTATTCACTTTATGTCATGGTTTACAGCTGTTTATTGCTGTTGGCATCCGGTGGGCATTATGACCATGGGCCTAGTAATATGGGCCTGATAATTTGAGTAAAAATGTATTCTGATACTTTGACTCTTTATATAATAATCATGTTTATTTTGTTGCAAAATTTGCCAATGAAACTATGATCTTTTTTGTACAAATTTGATCTTGCTTCCAAAGTTATGGCCTGTAGTGTATGTGACCCAATGTTGCCATCTCGGTAAAGCGAGACAGCTTGCGGCTCTCCACTGAAGCACGTGCCTGCCTGCCACTGCTTCTTTTTACAATCATAGCTCGAAACATCGCCTGCTCAGAATGAGGGTTTAGGACACCTAAACATGAACAAGCTTAGAATTTTGCCAACGAGCACCTGACTGGCAAACAGGAGGCACTTGAGCAACGAACAATGCTGTAATTGTATTATTCTAAACCGGCAGTCCCTCCCAATTAATTTTCCTGCAGCGCGCAGCCAATTGTGCTCTGCTCTGAAAAGGCTACCAACTACTGCTGACACTGGTACGACTAGGGATCGAACTGAGGTCGTGGTTACTACTGCTCCGCAATGCAGCGCCTTAACCAAGTGAGCTGACCCAGTAGCCAAAATGCATTTTGTAAAAGAAAAAGCTATCTAACCCTTCCTGGCCAGAGAGATATATAATAGAACCAGAGAGAACGGGAAAGTACCTTTGCTTCTGCCAGTTAGCATGTTAGCTTCCTGCTTCTGCATTTCCCAAGGAGGCAATTCTGTGGCCAAAGATGCAGAAGCTCCACAGACACCAACTGAAAAGTGCGCATTTTTTTCTCGCCAAATAAAGTGAAAACGAAAGAAAATGTATTTGGTAATTATTTTGGTCATTATTTTGCTCATTGTCTGATGCAACTTTTCAATGTTTTAAAGAGGGACTGTAAATTAAGAACTGCAACTTAGAGCTTGATGACAGCTCGTGTTTGGTTGTCCAGCTGTTGCTCTGACTGCATCAGTTCAGCCAATGAGTGTCTAGTGCGTGCGCATTCCATATTAACAGTGTTGGTCATCATTTCCCCTCGAACTCATTAGCCAATCCGCACAGACGAAACATTTTCTTGGCCATTTATGATATGTAATCAGATGTAATCTTATGAAATGGTGCCAGAAATAAGCATCCATGGAACGCCATTTTTTAGATGGAGTCGGTCAATTCCATACTTCCTGGGCTGAAGTAGCTAGCCTAGCATCTCCCATTGATAGTAATAGGGGTGGTACTTCCTCACTCTCTGCAGTTCTATTATATTACCTCCATGTTCCTGGCTGTATGTGAAAAGTAATTGCCCCCTAAGTAACTAAGTCAAGGAATTAAACTAATTTAATTGAAAAATTTGGTTCAATTTCACTGCACCCACACAGGCATGATTACTGCCAAAGCTGTTGAATCTAAACATCTCTTAAACAGAGCCTATCTTGAAATTTAAAGAAGACAAAAGGCAGCATGCGATACTGCGAGTAAAATAATTTATGAAGATGAGAAACAAAGTCGTTGACATCGATCAGTCTGGAAAGGTTTACTGCAAACCATGGTGAGAGCCATTATCTACAAATGGAGATAACATGGGACAGTGGTGCACCTTACCAGGAGGAGCCAGCCAAACAAAATTCCTCCAAGAGCACATTGATGACTCTTTCAGAAGGTCATTCATATGAAGACTAACATATAAAGAACTACAGACAACACTTGGTTTAGTTAAGGCCAGTGTTCCCAATTCTGCAATTAAAGAGAGACTAGGTAAAAATGGCATCTAGAGGAGAGCTGCAAGGCGAAAACCACTGCTGACCAAAAAGGAACACAAAAGCCCAACGCCCTATGGCCGTGAAGCGTCGCGTCAAACTCCAAACGTTGCCTTGACGCTTTTAAACGCCCACTGAAAGCGTAAGCTGCATCAACATTGACAGCTATCTACACGACCGAGAAGCCACTGGTGTCACTCTCAAAATATTCAACAAGGGAATCTTTAATTTTGAAAACACCTACCGATAAAGCTTATTTTAAGTGATTACAAAGTGCAACCTTCAGGTTATGCCGCACTATATGTTAAATACAGTTATAATTTTCCTCCTAAATTAAGCCGTCTAATAAATTAAGATTATGATTCACTTTACTTCACCCAGCAGTGAATTAGCTAGCTAGATAATTTAGCAGCGTTCATTTCTAACCAGTGTATCTTAAGTTAGGTACTGTCTAACTGTAAATCGCTTGATAAATTAAATGCCGGCAAAATAAAAGATTTCCTTTCAAAACTGCGACTTGGTTAGAAGGAAATATCTCAGTTTCAACAACTGCATGTGAGGTTGCCTCTAAATGCGTGCCACCAACTATGACAAGGCAAAATAGTTAAATAACCTAAAAGACAAATGCGTCTCTTTTGAGTTGACGCTCAAGAAATTGAGCAGTGGCGAAAAGTAAAAATCTGACGCCCGTCTGACCCGTGTCACACGAAGCCAGTGGGCGTTGCTCCATTGAAATTAATGTAACCAATTTTTTGACGCACGTCTCACGCCCCCAGTGGGCGTTGGGCTAAAGGCTTGTCCCACCTTTTCCAAAAAATATCTTGATAACCCCAAGGACTTTTAATAATGGAGAAAATATTCTGTGGACTGAAGAGTCAAAAAATTTACTTTTTGGAAGTTATGGGTCCCGTTCTTTCTTTCAGAAATGTAGCACAGCATCCCACAATAAGCACATCATACCAACAGTCAACCATGATGATGGTAGTGTGATGGCCTGGGACTGCTTTGTTGCTCCTTGACCTTGATAATTGATGGTACCATGAATTCTGTTCTCTAACATAAAATCCTGAATGAGAATAACCTGATATCAGTTATTGACCTGAAAGGAATAGGTCATGGAAAAATGGAAAATCACTCATCACCTACTCACCCCAAGGCTAATCAAAAGGTCTGTGAATTTATTTCGTCCTCAAAACACTTTTGGAGTTACAAAGAAAAACAGCATGAAAGACAAATCCAAATAAACTGAAGTCAGTGGTGGCCACAGTTTCAAGTGTAAAAAACATTTAAAAATGCCTCTGTACAGCTCATGCGGTGTCATCCAAGTGTCCGTAAGCCCCAACATTCAAATTTCACTTGTAAAGATGTTTTTTTCCCATGTTCTTCACCAATCTCAAGTGCAATCTGGTAATACAGCAGAATAATATGTTGTAGATCCAAAGCACTCAAGCAAGTCGACCTCTAAATGGCTTAAGAGAAACAATATGGAGATTTTGGAGTGGCTGGTCATAGTCCTTACTTGAATCCAAATGAGATGCCACGGCATGACCTTAAACAAACAGTACATACTGAAAAACCCTCCAATGTGGTTGAATTATAGGAATTCTGCAAAGAAGAATGGGCCAAAATTCCTCTGCAGCAATGTACAGGTTATCACAAAAATTTAATTTCAGTTGTTGTCACCAAGCCTGGCACAATCAGTTAATAGGTTTAGGGGGCAATATTTTTTTCATATAAGTGATAAGATTTTGAATAATGCCTCACCCCCAATGAATGAAATTATCATTTAAAAGGTGCATTTTGTGTTAATTCCTGTTGTCTTAGTCTTATATTATAATTGTTTGATTTGAAACATTAATAAATGACAGATAAGCAAAATTAGAAGAAATTGGGAGGAGAGCAAATACTTTTTCACAGCACTGTATTAAAAACACATGTGGCTGATCCCTGAGCGGAAGGGAGAACAACATTTGAAGGATCGGAGAGCCCGCTTTCCACCTTGAAATCTTTGATTTGCATGTAAAAAAAATACTAATTCCACCAGTCAACTAACATTGAAATCATTAATTGTGCTATTAACAAAGAGGTGCAATGATTGTTTAGCATTTAGGCTCTGATCCTGCAGAGAGTGGTGCAGCGCAGCACCAGGTAGAGGCATGTTTGTCCCAAAGGCAGAGCAAGAGAACAGCTTAAATAGCCAACTTTCCGGTGGGAGGGAAGAGTGTCTGAGTGTCTGTGGGAATGTGGGCTTGTCTCCAGTTGTCTGCCAGTTCAAGCAAGTTATGCTCTATTTCTGATGTATACACTGTCAACTACAGTATTAACAAATAGATACAACAGGCTCTGATCCTGCCACACCATGCAGCCCACTGAGCAAGAGGAGAAGAGAGCAGAGGTGTGAAGACATCCATTGAAACAGCATGACAACAGTAACCATCAAAACAGCTAACATGCAGCTGAAGACCATCATGCAAATGACACTCAAATAGCTTTAGCTTTGAGTAGCGAGGTCGACTGCATCCAGGCCAAGAGGTATAGACCAGATCGCGCCATATGTATGCCGAAGATGAAAAATGCCCATTAGGATGAAGAAAAATACAGTGATTATACAGGCTGAAATTAAAGCCTAACCTTTATCCAGTGACCCTCCCAAGGGAAAAAAAATATTGTACCAGATGCCAAAATGGATTTTAGTCTCAATCGCTACCAGGGTTGTTATTGTAAAGACAAAACTACAGTCCAAATTTTTACACTGTAGCCTTTGCCATGGTTCATGTTATAGAATAAATGGAGTACAGAGCACTATGTGGCCTACAATATCGAATGAGCCCGACAGCATTTCTAGCACTTGTTGCTCTTTCGTAACTTGTACGTTACAGGCCAGAGATGTTAGTTGCTCATGTTTGGTGTAGCCAACTCATGATGACATCCCAAAAACCTTCACGTTACTATCACTTTAAGGAAGTGGCAAAATGAATCCAGCAATCATTGAAATGCCTGCAGCAGAGAGGTGTTATCACTATGAAACAAACCAAGTTCAAACAAGTTGTTCCAGAAAACTCTGCTCAGTTTGAGTTGACCTTCACCCAATTCAATTGGGCACAAAATTAAATGAGGTGATCCTGGAACCATTACCCACCTTCCCTGAAAACCTTGTGTAATTTGATTGAGTGCCTCACAGCTCAAAGGCAGAAAAACAGACGACAATACTCCAACCTCCTTGGGCCAGGTAACAAAACTATATGCATTCCAGCATACCGTGTTTCCATTTACCATTCATACATTTTATGCCTGTCAGATAAACTTGACTGACTATTCTCTGCCATTACTTTCTTTGCCATTCTCATTGTTCGCCTATATTATCCGTAATGCAGGCTGTTAACCCTGTTGCGCAGATGTAGATGCCAGCGGACATGGGGCTTTTATGCATGCAGTTACCCTATCCTATCAATAGATGGCACGCCCAAAACTGTGACTGAATATTCACAAGAAAGACCTGTCTGTTACTGATTTTAGAATATGGACGAGTAAATTCCGGAGTGAAATTGACTTGGGGTGTATTGAAACATGATAACGAGTACTAACTTTCGTCGCCTCCATCTTGAAAGTCACGATAAGTCGATTGACGAGCACAAATGGCCAGATTGAAATCTGTTCCCCTATTCTTCCTATTCGTTCGTGCTTGTCAATCGACTTATCGTGACTTTCAAGGTGGAGGCGACTGGAAACTAGCTCAAGGTACTGTTTGCTTAAACACCATATTTTAATAAACTACCTGTGCATTTTCAAAATTCTCAATGCCTCGTTTTAAACGTCAGGGCCGTCAGAATTCTACCAATGAAATGTGGAGCTACCTTGAGCCTTGTTAATGATGAAAAAATAGTGATCTCTTTGCATGGCAACGCTATGCCCAGTTCACTACCATTGTAAGCCTGTTGGGAGCTTCGGCTAAAAAGCCATGTATTTCGAAATGTTGCATGCGTCCGGAGGTGGGGTATTCGACAAAAGTTAGTACACACCAGAATTCTCCTTTAAGTTCCATCCCTGTTTCCCAGGAATTGTATGAATTAAACCCATCAGCCAAGCCTGATGTGCAAACTGCCTATTATACTTGCCCATAGAATTTATTCAGCAGTTACTGAAAATGATCTCTGGTGCCAGAGAAAAAAAAATTGTTAACCTTTGTTGAAACCATTTCAGCAATAATAGGCGAAAGGTATCTGAGGTGAGTAGTGGAAAAAAAATCATTTTCCTGAAGCAAACAAATCTGCATGGTAGTGATACTGCATCAGTCTACAATTAATTATAGTCATCAGATATTTAAAATGCGTGATTCCCTACCGTCAAATTATCCATATTCAGTGGTTCCTCACAACCTCATACTATATCTCACAGATGTCCAGTCTCTCTAATGCTTGCTCAAGGTTTCCTGCATAAAGCACATTTATATACTTGGCACCCACCTGAACTATAACCCAGCAATTATCGATTGATTGACATGTTTTTAGCCAATTCAGACAGTACAAACTTTCCATAGTAATTGAAAGACTTTGCTTAAACCCTTGCGTAGAAGCAAGTTAGGTTGTATTCTCTCAGCTGTGCAGAGCTGAATGTCATGAGCACAAAGGAAATAAAGGACTTCCCAAACCAACCTAGAAGTGCTAAGTGTGATGGCTGGTGAGTTTGAGATGCCAAACACAGCGGCCAGAATAAAAGGGGAACCCGCAGATGAGAGAGAGACACAAATAAAATAAATAAGTGAGACTAGCGCTTCCAACGGACCTAGATGTCATCCGAGGCAAGGGAGCAAGGCGAGCTCGAGAGGATGAAAAGAAAGGGAAAAAACAGAAAGATTCCCTTGCTGTCTAAAACTTGTCCTCAAATATGCAGCTATACGCTCAATAACTCTCTTACTAGAGACCTTACCGGCTAAAGTCTAAACATAACACTGACACTCTAGCAAGGGAAGTGAGGCGGAACAAGAGCTTAAATAGAATCCAGACGACACCCCCAATTAATGCCAGCTGGCCCAGGAATCCGATTGAGAGCAAAACGATATCGTCCCGGACAAGAGCAACAAAGAAAGCTCTCAAAGCCTCCAAACCATGACAGTGCCCCCCCCCCCCCCCCCTGCCCCCCTCCCTCCCTCCAAGGGACATCTGCAAGGAACCCCCTTAGCAGAACTCCAGAATATCCCGCGAAGGGGCCCAGCACCGCTCCTCGGGGCCATAGCTCTCTCAGTCCATGAGGAACTGGACCCCCACAACCAACACGCCTCTCGGTAAGAATGCGGCGCACAGTGTAAACCAGCCCCCCCCTCAACCATTCGTGGTGGCGGCGGGGGTGTGTCGGTAGATGCCAGGACGCTAGTGCTAACTGGCTTAATCCGAGAGACATGGAAAGATGGATGGATGCCTAAAGATTTCGGGAGCTTTAACTGGACCATGAGAGGATTGATCTTCCGCACTATCTTGAACAGGCCAATATAGCGGGGCGCCAGTTTTCAAGGGGAGGTCCCGGGTAGACAGCCAAATTCTCTGACCGACCCGATAAGATGGGGCTAAACAACGCCTTCTATCAGCGGTGGATTTTTGTTTGAGCCTTGAGCGCAACAGAGGAGAACGAACCCTAGTCCAAACCGACCGACAGCGACGAATGAAATGGTTGACCGAGGGAACCTCAGAATCATTCTCAGTCTCAGGAAACAGCGGGGGTTGGTAACCCACCTGAGCCTCAAATGCTGAAAGACCTGTGGAAGAATTACTCAGTGAGTTATGGGCCTACTCGGGCCATGCTAAAAATCGACTCCATGAGGATGGATTATCCACCGCCAAACATCGAAGAGTGTTTTCTGAAGACTGATTAGTACGTTCAGTCTGCCCGTTGGTCTCGGGGTGAAACCCAGAGGAGAGGCTCACGATGGCCACCAAATACTTGGAAAATGCCCGCCAGAATCTGGCCGTTAACTGAGGGCCTCGGTCAGAGACCACATCTTGCGGAAGCCAATGCAGCCGGAACACATGGTTAACCACAAGAAGGGCCGTCTCCCGCGCTGAAGGCAACTTGGGTAGCGCGACAAAATGAGCAGCCTTAGAAAAAAATGGTCAACTATGACCAGGATGACCGTGTTGCCATCAGATACAGGCAGCCCCGTTACGAAGATCAACGCAATATGCGTCCAAGGGTGCCTGGGAACGGGCAATGGTTGCAGCAGACCAGAGGGAGGGAGGTGAGAAGTCTCGCTCCAGGAGCATGTGCCACAAGCAGTAACTAATTCCCGAATGTCTCTCATCATATCTGGCCACCAAAAACATCGGGCCAGGAACTGCTTGGTCTGATGGGCCCCCGGGTGCCCAGCCAAGTAGGAAGAATGTCCCCTCTGGAGCACCGGTGGCCTAACTGTAGGTGGAACAAACAAACAACCAGGAGGCTCGCCCCCAGGACCAGGGTCAGTCTTTAAAGCCTCCTGAACCACTGCCTCAATCTCCCACTGAATGGGTGCAAAAACCTGAGCAGCCGGAATAACAGACTCCAGGGTAGGATCGCGGTCAGAGTGGTCGTAAATCCGTGACAGGGTGTCAGGCTTAATGTTTTTAGAGCCTGGATGATAGGTCAACTTGTAAAATCAAAGCGGTTAAAGAATAATGACCACCGCACCTGCTGGGAATTCTCCCTCCAAGCAGTGGCGCCACTCCTCAAGCATCAGCTTGACTGCTAATAACTCCCGGTCACCAATACTATAATTGTGTTCCGTGGCGGATAAAGACCGGGAGAAGTACGCGCATCGATGTAGCTTATTATCCCAACGAGGGTGCTGGGACAAGCAACAACCTCCAGAACAAATGGGAGGGAGGGATCGGGTAAAACTAGAATGGGCTTTGAGCGAAAACGTTTCATTAATTCTTGAAAGGCAGCATTAGCTGCTGGGGACCAAATAAACGCTGAGGAGGTATTCTTTTTGGTGAGCGCAATAATGGGGGCAGCAACTGCGCTAAAATTGCGGATAAACCTTCTATAAAAATGAGCAAAGCCTAGGAAGCATTGAACCTCCTGAACACTCAGGCCAATGGTTTTGGTTGCGGTCCGAAATCTGTCACGTTCAGGCTGTAACCAGATGTGGCACTCTTCAGCTGCCATCGTCACTTGTGGCTGCATTAAGCGGGGTTGGTCAGTGACAGTGCCTGTGTTCCATTCTCGGATAGATAACCGAATGGTTTTTGAGCGGTGACAGTGCAAATGACGCACCACCTCTCGGCGGCTGAGATCTGCCCGTAACATGCAAAAGGATCTTTTTCTCTCTCCTGTGTCACAAGCCGTTCCATTTTCTTGATGCAGTAGCATTTTTCGTTTTTTTTGTTGGCTTTATGTAGGGTATTGACCACACCAAAAAGAACAAGTCAAGTGTCACTGTACACATTACGAACAGCTCAGTATTTGTTATTACTGAAGTGCTTGACGCGTGCACGTGGTGCGTGTCAGGATTACAATACCACGCGCTTTTCTTTATTTTCTCTCATGCCTCACTGGAAAAGCAATAAAAACTAGGCTTATGCCTTCGGAGGCGACGGCTGGGGGTATATCCCTGAACGCCCCCAATCCTCCAATTCTCCAATCCTTGAATAGACCTTGAACAGACTTTCATTTGAACTTTATTTCAGGTCAATCGGTCAAATGGTTCTGAAGATATGGCCAAAACGGTAATTTTCCATCACAAAGCGCCACCTGGTGGCAAAATATTGAACCGTACAGGTATGATGTCATCATGTGACACGTTTTGAGGTCATGACCTTTCATTTGCACTTGATTTGAAGTCAATCGGACAAATATTTCCAGAGATATGGTAAAAAGAGTGATTTTTTCAGTTTTTGGCCCCTGGTGGCCAATCTAGAAATTGTAAATTGTCCAAAATCGAATCAGTTTTCCTATTTATGATACTTACTTATATGCAAAATTTTGAATTTCTAATTGAAATATTACTGCAGTTATCGCGTTAACATGTAAATCAGTTTTTGGCCCCTGGTGGCCAATCTAGAGATCATAAATTGTCCAAAATCAAATCAGTTCTTCCTCTTTATGATACTTACTTATGTGCAAAACTTGAAATTTGTAATTGAAATATTACTTAAGTTATCGCGGAACAGTGATTTTTTCAGTTTTTGGCCCCTGGTGGCCAATTTAGAAATAGTAAATTGTCCAAAATTGAATCATTTCTTCCTCTTTATAATACTCACTTATATGCAAAAGTTGGAATTTGTAATTGAAATATTACTGCAGTCATCGCGTTAACACTGAAATCAGTTTTTGGCCCCTGGTGGCCAATCTAGACATCGTAAATTGTCCAAAATCGAATCAGTTCCTCTTTATTATACTTACTTATGTGCAAAATTGGGAATTTGGAATTGAAATATTACTGAAGTTATCGCGCTAACACGTAGTGCGGCGGTGGCGGCGGTCGGACCAAAAACATAATATCCCCCGGAACGCCATTCGGCGTTCGGGGATATAATCAATCGATTCTTCAATTTGCCGCAAATACAGTACATACTTCACCAGTGCGTTTTTAATGGCGCTGAGTGTGTATATATATCCTCATTTTGTAGAGCTCAGAAAGAAAGGCATATTAGGTCATAGAGGAGTTTCCAGACTCAAGTGAGGAAGAGTGTGCCTCTGGTAGCAGTGATGAGGAATGGCTGCCAGTACAGACAGGTACAAGCAGAGAAGCAGGATTAAGCAGTGACAGTGAAGGTGAGGTGTCTGGAAATGTTGCTGAGGGAGTTGAGGCTGATGAAGGAGATGAGGCTGTAGAACCTGAGGGACCACCACCTCCCAGAGCTCAGGGGAAAAAAGCAAAAGAAAAGAGTTTATTTTGTAAACTAGTTTTACATCCCTAAAGATAAATAAAAACGCTTAGCGAAAAAAAGAATCTTGGCTCAGTTTATCAATAGAGCTCAAATAGAAAGGCCTACAGGGTAGTGGAGGAACTACCTTTCCAACACAATACCATACTACAACATGACTACTGTGTTATTACATTGATGTTTTTTACTGTACAAAATGCTTGAATTACACTTAAGTGGACAGATAAATATATCTTTATAGAATAAAGATGAATTTTATACAAACAATTCGTAAAAAAATCCTGACTGAGATTATCATAATTCATGCATGAGAAGGTTAAGTGATGTTTGGATTCAACGGTGCTGGCAATAATCATGCCTGGGTGTGTCAACAGAAATTGAATCCCAAGATCAAATACATTTGGCTAAATGGTTAATTTAGTTACGAAGTGGGCAATTACCTTTTCACATGAGGCCAGGTAGGGTTGGATAGCATTTTTCTTCAAGAAATGAAATCATCAATTTAAAATTTTTTTGTGTGTTCTTGAGTTATATTAGTCTGAAATTAAAATGAGTTTGATAATCTGAAACATTTAAGTGTAACTAATGTCAAAGAAATCCTGAAAGAGGCAAATATTTTCTCACAGCACTGAAATTTATTCCCTGGGTGCACCTGTCCTCCATCTGTCATCACAACTGATTAATCTTGTGCCTTTTCTGAACCAAAAAGCCTTGTGCAATGACACACAGAATTTAATGCTGAAAGTTCTTGGGGGCAACCGTATTGCACAGCTGTCTTTGGCATATATTTCAGCCATCACCAGCCATCATGTGCAGAAGCCATCCATAACAGGAAAGAGCTGCTCAGGATTTTGCATCAGGTAGCAGGTTTGCTGTAAACACTGAGACTGCTGTCACACAAAGCCAAGAGTCACAACAGAGTCAACAACAGTCACTACAGAGTCAACGCCCAAACCGCTGACCACCATTATAGTACTGCACAAAAATGCATTCACAGCAATAAAAGCTCAGATTGAAAAGGCAAAAGTGGTGGGAAAATGAAGCTTTTTGAAATTCTCCATTAATGGATTTATTTATTTATTTATTTATTCACTCATTCAATCATTTTTACCATTTATTCCTTGTGTTTTGTTGGAGGTGGCACGATAGCGCAGTGGGCAGCTCTGCCACCTCACGGCAGAGGTCATGGGTTCAAGTCTGGCCCGGGGCCTTTCTATGCAGAGTTTGATGTTCTCTCTGTGTTGAAGTGGAATTCCTCTGGGGACTCTGGCTTCCTCGCACAGTCCAAAGAAATGCATGTCAGGCTAATGGGAGTCTCAGAAATTGCCTGTTGGTATGAGTGTGTGCCATAGTAATGTGCAGTGATGATTATACACAAGATAAATCAGAAACCATCATTTATTCAAGTATTTATTACATGTAATATTGGATCATTTAGATGAAAATAAGTGAACAGATCACAATGTATAGTAAAAACAAAAATAATAATGACTTTTTGAGAGAATAAGTCCATGTGTAGTGTGGCCACCCTTTGCTTTGATAACGGCAGTTAATCTTTCAGGCATAGTTGTCAGGTTTTTTTAAATTATTATTATTTCCTCACTTGCTACACCATTCCACATGGTTTGAAGTTCATTCCAGATTTTTTCAATGTTCCAACCAATTTGCTCAATAAAATCAAAGGACTGTACTTTGAGCAGACCACGTCATTACTTTTATGTTTCTTCAGATGTTTCTTTCTGGCTGAGATAATTCTTACACAACAAAAAAGAGTGTTTAGGGTCATTATCTTGTTGAAAATAAAATAATCGACTAATCAGTCTCTTTCCAGATGGCAATGCATGCCTCACAAGGATGCTGTGATACTTTTTTAAATCCATGATTCTGTCGATTTTTGTGAGATCACGGGCTCCATTAGAGCAGAGTGAACCCCAGACCATAATAGTACCACCTCCATGTTTTACTGAAGGGGTTAAACAGTCATTTTTAAAACTTCTTCCAACCCTGACACACATAAGTGCTCCATTTAGGAGAGAAAATTTCTAATTTTGATTCATCGGTCCAAAGGGCTTGTTCGCAGTCCATTGGTGTCCTATCATTCAATTTCTTGGCAAACTCAAGTCTTTTTTTTGATATTGCCAGCTCTTGCAGTAACACAACCAACCAGACTATTTTCACACAGGCTTCTGGAAATAGTAGATCTTGATACTTTCATCTCTTCACTTCTGGCGCTATTAATATCATCGAGTTGTCGTGCTGTCAACTGCGGATATTTTTTACTTGTCATACCTGGATAACGAACATCAGAGGCACTTAACTTCCATTTTGCACCTCTATTGCCTCTAGTTTTCAGCGAACCCATCTCTTTGAAACATTTCATGGTGTTTCTTACAGTGCCATGGCAACATTAAATGTTTTCAGCATCATGTAAGGCCACAATGTGGCTACGAACAATGTCAGAGAGCTCCTTCTTTTGTGCCATCGTGTTTAACACGGTGACACTGCTGATAGTTCGTGTCACCTTATATACTGGTACAACTGACCATCAAAGGTAATTTTGCGAAATAATGTTGCCTCAAACCAGTTTAAACAAATTTTTTTGCATCAATAATCACCTTCAAATCACCTTCAAACATGTATTCAGCCTATGCAAGAGTCAAAAATAAAATATAATGCAGTACGTCAAAGCTAATGTGAATTGGGATTACTGGCACCTCCCTCATGGAAAATTTTATGCTCCAATGAAAGAATGTTTAATGTTAATATTCCCAATGCAACGCATCTTGAGAAGTTCAAGCAAGTGATGCATTGCTCATAGCACTCATATAAAGCACTGAGCTACTTACCCTACACTTTCATGCACTTAGAAGACAATAAATTAAATAAATTGAATGGCCTGGTATACGTTGTACATACATTGTTTATATTTTAGAGATCTTAATCAAATTCATCTGGGAATATTGGTAGTTATGACTTTTCTGACAGCAGAGGTTGCCGATGGTTGGCCACACAACATTAAAACTACTATAACCAATTAACCCATCACAGAGGGGCAGAACCACATTACCTTCCTGGACTCCATGTAATGTTGTGCTAGTGTGTTTCCATATATTTACAGTACTTACATAATAAATACCACACAACATATATAGTACTGCCAAATTGGTTTGCATGAATGTCCTGCATGTATGTACCTATGTAAGTGTATAATATTGATTATCTGTCAGATAAGCAGTAATGCAGAGCGCATCATTTTCACTCACAGAGATGGTGCAAAAGCACAAAACTGCCAATGATATGTGGGGTCAGATATAATATCGGTGCAAACACAGACACACACACACACACGAATGCACACATTCATGTACACACGCACACACACACACACGCATGCTGAAACGCATGAACACATACACATGCACAATAAGTAAAATAGGGATTTTCCCTGCTTTGTATGCATTTGTACTGCTTCTTTTGATTTTGTGACACAAGTTTATTGGCCTCAAAGAACACATTAGCAGGGATACAAAATCAATGTTTATGTGAAATCTTGATTCCTAGAGCTGCCTTAATCCTTTCTTGATATTTGTCTTACACGCTTCATGAATAAGTTGCATGACGATTCACTTGCAAGATGACCATGCAACACATACAAATATGTTTAAGCCCAGTGTGCCTCCCGCGCTGCACTTGCCAAAAAGCGAACAAATCCATTTTTTTTCGAGAACCTGCTTTGCCTGGAACGCCAAGAAAGGTGAAAAAAGAAGAACAAAAAAAACAGACACACTTGGTAGGGCACAAACTACCACCCGGACCATCGCTTTTGACCTTTTCTGTGATGCTGACCTCGACCTTTGACCTTGACTTGTGAAAATCTTATCGCCTTTTGCTGTTGTCATAAGTAAACCTCCACAAAGTTTCATGAAAAGTAGTCCAGAACTCATAGTTCACTAATTGGGCATTCCAGATTCGGGTGGGATTGGAGATGCCAAATTTAAAAAAAGAAAAAAAAAGTAGTCCAGAACTACTTCTCTAATCCTGCCTTTTAACAGACAGGCAGACAAACAGGGGTGAAAGCATAACTTCCTTCCATCTTGTCGGTGGAGGCATTGAAAAAAATAAAAATAAAATGAACATCCTGGCCAACACCCCAACAAATTTCCGTCACGCGTAAAAATAGTGCAGCCCTCAAAGGAACACACTGAGTCACAACAGGCAAATTTTGTGTTTCGTCGATGGGCAAATTTATGAAGTTCTCAAGGTATTCGTTTGCATGGGCTTTGGAATAGTGGAATACCAAATATATCATGTTTGCATACAGCCCTGCCCCCGTAATTTGTTATACTCATATGTAATTTGCTTAGCATATGCACTTGATGTGGGCATGCACCAGAAACCAGTTATGGGTGTGCGTGAATTTTGGAACAGTAGTTGCTTAACCTAATGGTTGAGCTACATGTGGTTGGTCAGCATTCAGGCAGTCATACCAGTAAGCTAGGAATGCAAAAATGCATGTCTGAACTTGCCTCTCCCTTGAATCGAGGGGCATGACAGTTGACTGTCATTAGCATTACGCATGACATGCCGCAAGCTAAGACCAATGGACCAAGTGATCTATTTTAAAAAGAGAAGACGACCAATCACAAAGTCATATGGGACACCCAGGGGTCAGGGAGGGGTGAAGTCTGGAGATATCGCCCATGCAGTTGGGTCCATCAGAATGCTATAAATCAACCACAAAAGCATAGATCATGAGGTGCTCATCTTCAAGAGAGGCAAGAGAAGGATGCAGTAGGCTGACAGTAACAATTGTAGCAGACAATGACGAAGACAGCTGAGTGCTATTACTTAGTCTTAGCAGTATGAAAAGGCTCCTTTACTGAAGGTAGCAATACTCACAGTGGCCAGACTCAAAATTAGATTGTTTGAGGTCAAGGAGGTTACTCTGCGGGTGGTCGAAAGACAGTTCAAATAAAATCTCAGCAGGGCAGAACAAGGTGTCACTTTTTGTAAAATAGGCAAATCTCTGGCTACAGCTCCACAGAGTATGCCCCCTAATTGTAACTTTACACTGATGCGCATAAATGGGAACAAAGCTTTAGCTCAAAGGCCATGAAAGAGACATGCTTTATACAAACACTGAGGAAGAGCTAATGGCAGAAAGCAGCCGTTTCCATGGAAACAATCACGCACTGAGGGCATGGCCACAGATGAAGTGTGGACCGCGGGGGTTATGAGATATTAGAAGCGCATTCAGCTGTAATTCACATGGTAAATGCTCCTATTTTTTCCCATGATCTCCAGTGTTTGGGGTAATAACCTGAAATTCATAAGCATTGAATCACAGTGATGACAGCCAATCTGCTGCTATATTTACACAAAGGTGTTCATGGCACTGTCTTCAGCCATTTACAAAGCAGACCAAACCGCCTACCTTTTTCAGCAATGTAAGAGAAACTAACGCTTCCCATCATGACATGGCCGCCGGTCCCAGCCGTGCTAATGAGCGCCAACCACAGCCACATTCTAACTGGCAGTTCGGTTGCCACTGTTGCTAGGTTACAGATGGGATGCCAGCCAGTCCCTGTGCGTGTCTGAGATGCCAAGCAAGCAAACAAGATGGAGCTTGAAGCAACAGTGGACAGCTTGCTCCCAACTGCTCATGACGGACTCCATCTTCTTACTGTCTCTCTCAACTGTGCTGCATCGGGAGTTATCAGTATGTGTGATATTCATAATATTCCTTCAGCACACACAGTAACATGGAACACGTCAATACTAAGCCAAGAATGGGATCCAAATTTCTGTAGTAGTCTATCAAGATTTGTTTTGAAACACTGGATAATTTTGAATACATGCCTAAGTTTTCATTTTTTAGTGGACGCAATTTGAAACTCCATGTTTCTACACAGCCATTTTGTAATGCATTCGACAGTATTATCAGACATTAAATACTGCACAAGGAGGTGTTCACACCGAGTGTATTTTCACATTTATTTTATATGCGCAAACTGACTATGATTGCTCATTACTGATGTGAAATTGTTCCCCATACTGCATCACATTTCTATGGGTGCCCTATACAAGCGGTCACAAATAATGCCTTTGTAAATTACAAAAAGCATGGATATCCTTGAATTGCCACTCCCTCTAATAATGACAGAAAAACCTTAAATTGACAGCTTGGCCCTGGAATGGATTGTATCTTTGACTTAAGCTTGTAAATGATCACATGCAGTATCAAACATATGTTGTTGTTTGAGTAATAGTATGTTTAAGAGAACAATAATTCCCACAGCCTCTCGAAAGTTAAGTGTATTTTCAGGGAAGAGTTGTATCAGTGTAAATTATACTGTAATCAATGTTTTACGGTGTATGAACTGTTACAAATGATGATGCTTTATTGCCACTGCAAAACAGTATTAATCATCAAGAAATAACGCGAGCAACAAAGGCACACATGCCTTTGCCTGATGAAACAAAGGTCTTTGAATCCTAATTCAAAAATATTTCTTCAAGGGAATCTATTTTTGCGTTAAGCGTCTTCTTTCAAAATGCTCTGCTCCTCCTCTCTCCAGCCCTCAGTCAGATAAAAAAGAGTTCATTTGGCAACAAATGGGCACAATTATGAACATAGGAATGACAGAAATTTCATAGACCATTGCTCAGTCTGACTAAAGAGCGACTTCCGAGATCCATGGGTCGAGCTACTGTAACCATGCAACCAATTTTCTGTTGACCTACATAGAAACGCACTCCAGTGCCATGTCAGACTACTTCTATGAAACGGATCCAACTCACTGAACACAGTTTAAATCACCCCGGGGGGTAAAAGCATATGGTTATGTTATGAACTGTACAAGATTCTTTTCTGCAGGGGCAGTTCATTTCCATCTGGCTTGGACAGGACAGGAGCCTCAAGTTTAAGGTCCGTGGATCAAAAATGTGTCATCTGGTCATCAAGGAAGTGGAATAAACCACAGGCTCGCATGCAAAGGGAGTCCAGAATGCTTCCATGCTTGTCCCATCAGTGGTGAATATTCCTAAAACAATGTCTTAAAAATCCATTCAAAAATGTCACCACAACGTTAAGGGAGCAATCTTTTGACTGAAATGAAGCATCAATCATACAAGCTGCAATGTAATGGGCTAGGAACAGCCTTCATCAGAACGATATCATGTTTTCACAAAACCTGTTGTTTCTCATTAAAAATTAATTTTTCTTTTAATGGCCAGGAGCAAATATGAAGATGAACAGTTGTACATTGATGGTCATAACCCTAATCAGTGACTGCTGTCAAATTTGACCCGATGTGACTTTTGCGGTACAAAAAAAAATGACCTTGTTTCAGCATAAATTTTTGCAAAGTGACCAAAATATAAAAAGACAGTATTTCACAGTTTAATATTTTGGTTTTAGCGACAACGTTACTATGTGCACTTTCATAATATGTATGAGTAACATATTCCAGATGCCTGGTAATGTAACAATGATGCTAGCTTCCTTAACCACATAAGCTAAAACATAAGGTCAGTGCGCTAAACATGGTTGCAGTGTATACTGATCAAATCTGCAGCAAACTCCCCAGATCTATAAAAGGTGCAACATCCTCACTAGTCACACACAAAAAATATGAAATGTTGACAAACTTTCTAATCTGGGACATGTGGTCTAAATTACTGAAATAAAGAACTTTAGAACTTTGAAATGGGAATGTCGTACAAAATGAATTAAGCTATGGTCATTCGATATCACTGCCACGTGACTGCCAAAGCATTCCTCTGCCTTTCATTGACTAAACCTTTTTAAGGGATAGACAGATTTCAACTGTCAGTTTGTTATAGTTCAGTTGAATTCCCCTCATTTAAAATGACACAAAATTAGCAAAAAATCGTAAGGAATCCAAGTCATAATAAGCACAGTCCATAAGAGTAAACTTTGTATTTAATGCTAGTTTGAGCGAAAGTTGTCTTTCACTGTAAGAATATGAGTCTACAACCATAATTATAAAAAAGTAGACACGTTATGGAGCTTACAAATACAACCCCAATTCTGAAATTGTTATGGCAAAGTGAATAAAATCAAAATGCAATGACTTTTAATTCACATCAGCCAGTATTTTATTCACAATTGAACAAAGATAACATAGCAAATGTTGAAACTGAGAAATTTTACAATTTTATCCACAAAATGAGCTCATTTCAAATTTGATGGCTGCTACAGGTCTCAAAAAAGTTGGGACAGGGGCCTGTTTACCATGATATAGCATCCCCTCTTCTTTTTAACACTGAGTGGAGGCGTCTGGGCATTGAGGAGACAAGTTTCTTGAGTTTAGCCATTAGGATTTGATCCCACTCTTGTTTAATACAGGATTCCAGCAGCTGGAGAGTTTTGGGTTTTTTTTGACGGATTTTTCCTTTAATTATGCGCCAAATGTTCTCAATCGGTGAAAGATCAGGACTGCAGGCAGGCCAGTTAACCACATGGACTCTATTACTACGAAGCCATGCAGTTGTAATAGCTGCAGTATGTGGTTTTGCATTGTCCTGCTGAAATACACAAGGCCTTCCCTGGAATAGATGTCGTCTGGAGGGGAGCATATGTTGCTCTAAAACCTTTAAATACCTTTCAGCATTCATGGTGCTTTTTAAAACATGCAAGTGTCCCACATCATATGCACTAATGCATCCCCATAACATCAGAGATACTGGCTTTTGGACTGAACACTGATGACAGGAGGGGTGGGCTTTCTCCTCTTTAGCCCGGAACACATGACACCCATGATTTCCAACAAGAATGTCAATTTTGGACTCGTCTGACCACAGGACACTTTGCTACTTTGCTACAGTCCATTTTAAATGAGCCTTGGCCCACAGAACATGGCGGCGCTTCCGGCTCATGCTCAATAATGGCTTCCTTTCTGCATGATAGAGTTTTAGGTGGTAACTGTGGAGGCACGGCGGACTGTGTTTACAGAGAGTGGTTTCTTGAAGTATTCCTGGACCCATTTAGTAATGTCAATGACAGAATCGTGCCGGTGAGTGATGCAGTGGCGTCTGAGGGCCCAAAGATCATGGGCATCCAGTAAAGGTCTTCAGCCTTGTCCCTTACGCACAGAGATTTTTCCAGTGTCTCTGAATCTTTTGATGATGTTATGCACTGTCGATGATTAGACTTTCAAAGCCTTTGCAATTTGATGTTGAGGAACATTGTTTTTAAAGTATTCCACAATTTTTTTTACGCAAACCTTCACAGGTTGGAGAGCCTCTGGCCATCTTTACTTCTGAAAGACTCAGTCTCTCTAAGACATCCCTTTTATAGCCAATTGTGTTACACACCTGATGCCACTTAACTTAATTAATCGCTAAATGTTCATTCAGCTGATTCTTTTATATATTAGTAGCTTTTTCAGCCCTTTCTTGCCTGTGTCCCAACTTTTTTGGGACCTGATGCAGCCAGAAAATTTGAAATAAGCTCATTTTGTGGATAAAAATATAAAATTGTCTCAGTTTCAACATGTGAAATGTTATCTATGTTCTATTGTAAATAACATATTGTCTCATGTGATCTGAAAGTCATTGCATTTTGATTTTATTCACAATTTACACTTTGTCCCAACTATGATGGAATCAGGGTTGTAAAATCAAAGAGAAGTTATTTGAAAAGGCCATTCGCCATCACTATATTGAAAACATTACAACAAAAATACATTATTTGATGGTTTAACAGGCAAATTCAATTGTTTATCAAAACGTGCTTATTTTAAATCTTAAACTAGCACAAGACTCTAAAAAGTTGCAATAATAAAGTAATTTAAAATAGCTGGCGGTATATAGGTAGGCTTATCGTCTGATAGACCTAGGGGAGCCACCAAAAAGGCCTAATCCCTCAAAAACAAAGATGGAGTGAAGCTCATCATTTGCCAACAGGTGTATAAACTAATAATTCACCACTTTAAGAACAACAATCTGCATAGACAAATCAGTAGGATTTGGGGGATTTCACCCTCTAAAGTGTGAATATGATTAAACGTAGGAAGAATCCAGCCAAACTTTGGTGTGCACAGGGCAAGGTCAAAAATCACTTGCAACCTCTTATCCCTCAGACATCTCAAACATTCTGAAACTCGTGCATCTGTAATGGATCATGACATGGGCTAGTACATACTTTGGTAAATCTTTGTCAGTCAACACCATTCACTGCTGCATCCACTGATGCAATTATAGCTCTAATGTGCAATGTTGGAGCCATACATCAACAGTGTCCAACAGCTCCGCTGACTTCTCTGGGCTTGGTGTCATCTAAAATAGACAGTGCCACAGTGGAAGCGTGCTTTGGGATCTGATGAGTCAACATTTTAAGTGGTTATTGGAAAAACAGATGTCTTGTTCCCTTCACGAAAGACGAAAAGAACAACCCAGGCGGCTATCAGTGAAAGGTCCAAAATCTAGCATCTGCCCAAGTGTGTCAGTTTGCATGGCATGGATGACCGGTAAATTTGTGAGAGCAACTTTCACGCAGAAAGATACAAACAAATTTTTGAGCAACATATGTCGGCCATGTTGACAAAGTCAGTTCCATACACATCCCTGAATTTTCTGGCAAAACAATGCCAAATGGCATTTTACATGGGTGTCAGGTGCTAGGCTGCATAAGCAGAGAATGTAGGTGCTAGATTCACAATCCTACAGTCCCGATCTGTCTCTGATTGACAATATGTGGCACATTATGACACAAAATATACAACAACAAAGGCTTTTGACCATCATGCAGCTGAATACCGAATGGGCATCTTCAGTGCCCAAATGCTTCATGAGTGTGATTAAACCAGATGGAGATGTAACACAATGGTAAACATTTCACTATGCCAACTTTTTAGGACTTTGTTGCAGTCATCACATTGTATGTTTTAAATAAGCAATAAAATGTACATGTTAAAATAAGAAATAATGAATTGTTGCGCTGTTTTCATTGTAGTAAAGAATGACTGGACTTTTCATATCAGTCCTTTTTGATTTTGTTAGCATTTAAAAAATTTCTACAATGTGCCAACTTCTTGAGAATTGGGGTTGTAGTTTCTGACTCATGACTCCGGATCATATCATTTCATGCAGTTACATTTTTAATTTCATGCACTTTCATGGACAGTAGATTTGTGTTTGCAGCTCATTATTTTCCTGTCCTTGGGGGCTCTGAGATAATTCAAGCATTTAACAAAAAAATAACATTTTAAAACATTTTTTAAATTATTGAAATCTGAGAGAATTCATTTGAAATCCCAGGAGACATTCTCTTTGCAATGTGCAAACCTTAATATTTCAAAGAACAGAGCTAGCTACACACAAGTGACATATATGTTGACTGAATGGACTCAAGCTGCCCTTGTATCTACAGATAGGTAGTTTCTTTTGAAAGGCTTTACCACATATGGTGGTAGAATCCTTAAACTGAATGCTTTATTCACACACATCAATCTGACTGGCACTTACACCAGCAACAGTGTCCCCATCTAATACTCAAGCGTCCTGAGTGAATCTCCCCAGGTTTGTGTTGCATCAGCCCCCAAAAGAGATTGTATCTGTGGTCGATATATGTTATCATAGGGCATCTTGTCACTGGTCTCTCTTAAAGAAACCTCTGCGAATAAATCGTTCCTGCCACTCTGGTGTTCTGGAATATATAATGTTACCAACAAGGCCTTTAGCTTTGAAAGTTGAAGCAAATCCGCCCTCCATGCCCTCAATGGGTCTGACGCCCTATAATTATCTTTCTTCTTTTTTTCTATTTGGCTCTTTGCTCCTGAGCTGTTATTATGAGGAAAAGAGAACTGCCAAGTTTGGGCATTCGCCACTTTCAGTCTGTTCATTTTCACATTGTTTTGACATTAAAAAAAAAGATAAAAAACCGAATGCCTTTATTGCTGAAAACAGTAAAGCCTGTCACACTGAGTAAAATTCCAAATAGATTAAGGGCCAGGCTTTATACAGCACTTGACAGCCATGACAAAAAAAAAAAACATCACAGCTAGGAAACTGTCATGTTTCTGGGCAATAATAAACTTCAATATCTAAGGGATCCGAGAGATGGTACCTGAAATGAGAGATGTACCTGAAATGGCTTTTGCATTGGTGCAGTGGCACTAAAAATTCATTTTTTCCACCGCATTCATTCTGAAACACATAAATGCTTAAACAAAATATAAATATTCTGAACAACGAGGACAAAGACAAAAAAAGATGTTAATTAAAGTGTAAATCTCACATATAATATCTGAATTTGACCATGCGGGTCCTCCAAAGGATCCAAAGAAAAGATTCTCTCCAGGTTCATTGATAGCTCACGAACTGCATCGGCTTTTCGCTACAGTCAAACTCAGACACTATTTTATTGGGCAACTTTAGCCCAGTACTCAAATCAATAACAGATTTAAATTGCTCACACATTCTGAATTTAAACACATATCCCTGCAAGCACAAAAATGCCATATAATATTGCACTGTGCAGGTTTGTTGCTTAGAACAAAATCTGAATGGAGCTTTCATCTGATCTTCAGAACGGATGCGAAGGCTGTCGGAAAGTTGTGGGTATGCCACGACGGTCGCCAAATCAGTAATTTTGATAGTGTCTGGTGAGCAGATTATCATCCTCAGTCCAGGGTGATATCACAGGCCAATGCAGTGAGAAAGCAGCTCTTTGAAATACAAACAGCAGCTGGGGCTTGGTAGTTTATTACCTTATGATGTCTTAAATGGTAGAACACCACAAGGTCCGAAGACTTTACAGGCTTTTCATTGCAGAGTTTAATCCTCATACTCTCCTTTTCCACCTCCATTTTCTTCTGGACACCAAAAGATGTCCCACATCAGCCAGAAATCAATTAAGGCTGGAATTTCAGGTGTGCTAGTTCTCATAACCAACAGACAGGGGCCTTCTCCCCAGTTGCAGTCAGTATCTGTGCTTGCCATGCACTACATCAGTTGACTTCCTGTCCCCAATCGTTTGCCTCTCCAACCCTGGCCAACAGAGCTGTGCTTACACTGAACCCACCCCCCCACCCCCCCACATGCCACCCCGTCTTTCACCTTGTGCTAGCCCAGATGACTGAATCAGTCTGACACATTTGTGCCCCTCCTTATTGTCACATGCTTGTCTGGGGTACACGGGCGGTGCCAGAGTGGAGGGCTCAGTCTGCCAATTGAGGACAGTGTGGCTCAGCAGTAGTGAGGAGCTCTACGGCTAAGTCTGTCTGCTCACCAGAGCCTGATATGGCCCATCACCCCCCCCTCCCATCCCTGAACCCCCCCCCAACTACCATAACCAGCCCCACCAGTCCCTTGCGACCAGATGTTAGGACCCTGCCCCCCATCCTCACCACCAGCTCCAACCAACACAAAGCCCACTCACACCACACAGCTACCAACCACTGCTACCTTGTCAAATGTGACAACCTCCTACCCGGAGAAAGGCTGTCGTATGTGGGAATAATTCCGACAGGATTGTCCTCTCCACTGGCACTCATCCACTGGATTCAAACTGACAGAACTGGGACCCACGAGTGCGTGTGGCAGGGGCCCAAAAATTACTAATGTACCTCCCTTTCATACTAATGCTCGCTAATATGCTTGTATTTTATTATAACTCCAAAGTTAAGAGCTCAGTCTAAAATGAAACCTTCAACTCGCGCTTTATACAGCATATTAGTGCTCCCATTTAAAGATGAGTGAGGAAAGAATCTTCAGAACTACCTTGCCATGCATTAAATCTTTCCAAAATTTCCCACTCCTGTCGTTGTCCTGGTACCAACATACTAACTAGAAAGCCCACTGAGAGCGCATACCACCTCCATTGCATTTGCCACTATGAACAGAAAAAATACGGCGGTGGCGACCATATTTGAATTTGACTCCATTCCAAAATTGAATGAATAGTTCTTTGGCCCATGGTTCACATTTCCGCAAAATATCATTGAAATTGAGAAATCTAAGAGAAACTCTGTGGACAAACACACAGACTATGGGTGAATACATAATGTCTGCCCAACTTCATTGGCAAACGTGACAAAGATCTGGCTTACATAGCATGTGCTCATGAACAGGGTATGAAAATAGGACATGCTTATGAACAGGGTATGGGAGAAGTGTGTAGAGATATTCAATAAAAATAGAGATACAACCCCTATTACTTGGCTTGAGGGTACGACAAACCCCCTGTTTCATTTTAAAAGGTCTGACTGATATGTTAATTTTCTTAGTGTTCACTTGAAAATGCAGAGAGTGTATGAACTGGGAAGATTTTGCCACCAAATGAGTCAAAATAAGCACTCCTTAATTCAGCAAAGCCAGAAATGGAGAAGAATTGGTTCCAATTTCCTGGGTGATGTTGAAAACGGGTCGTGAACCAGTAGCTTTTGTTGTGATTTATTGTAGTCCTAAACATTTGTCCATTATCACAATAAAAAACAATTTCTCCCAAAAGCTCACTTGTTTCCGCTTATACCTCATCATTTAAAAGTTAAGATAACGACGCCAGCAGAATAAACCCAAACCAAATAAAGGGTTGCATGATGGCCTTTAGTTTTTAAAGGTTTGGCTTTCAAAATAATCTGCAGCTCTCAACCAAGAAAAAATGTTTGTTAAACTGAGACACTGCATTATCCCTTACCATTTCTTAGCATATCAGAGAGAAAGAAAGATAGAACGAGAAAGCAGTATATGTCCACAGTCCAACTCGAAGTTGCTTGGATTTGGAAATTAGAAAAGCAATGCCTTAAATGTTGAGTGTTGCTTTGAGTTTATGGGGACTAAACATAGTGTCTATTAACCAATAATACTCCCACACAGGGAGCAGATATTGCAAGCAGACAAGGCCTCCTTCTGCCATACAAGCAGGCCCTCAGTACAGCGTCACTCTGTCCCCAATCCTCACAAATTTCCAGTTCCTCCAGCACTCAGTTGACATGTTTTGTTGGATATTCCAATCCTTAATTTCAGAGCTGAAAATGCCAATTTCATTTCTTCCCTTAGAAGTACTTCTTTTTCCCAAATCAGACTATATTTATGTTTATACTGCAATTTCCTTAGCTTCCACCTCTTGGCAGTGGAACACATCTCAGAAGAGATCTGCCTATTTATTCCCTACAAGCACTGCACAACAGGCTGCAGCTTGAATAGCAAGCAAGACAACACAGATGCTTTAGCACTGAGCCATTTTCTACAGTTTACCATTTTTAACTTATCAATTTCATACGATACTCACATTCTTAACTCCTTCTGTCATTTAAGTCCCACATTCTACTGACTTATTTGATATAGATGTTAATAAAAGACTGACCAACAGTGCAATTTAAGACATATTTCCCACCTGAACAACACATAATTTTAGCAAGTACTCATCTCAATATGAAAAAAAAAAATGGAGTAGCAAAAGGTAACTGCTCACAATGGCTAAATTAAATAGATCCTCATGCAAAAAACACTCAGGTCCCTCTTCCATGCTCATTCCCTCATCGAGATCAGCATTAACAAGTAGCAATAATGCATTTTAAACTTTAAAAATACATATACAATATATAAATATGTATTTAGGTATCTCAATTAATATTAAGCATGTGGTTTCCCACGATGAATTAATTTAAATCCAACCCGCTCAAAAAATTTGAATTAGCATCGACAACTGTTATACCCTACAGCACAATACAAGCAAGAAGCATTCAGCAAAATATGGAAGAAAAGATTTCTTTATTCGGAATGTTGGGTGGCATCCATTTTACCGAGAAGGAGAAAAACGCCACCCTCGAGGGCTCCAATTTTTGGAGAACTTGAATAATAATGTGACACAGCACGTAATCCATTCGCCGGTCCCATAAAATACGGAAGGGGTGCACGACACTCAGCGTCCATACTCCATGTTCATCAAACACGCAATAAAAGGAGATAATTAGAATAGAGGAGGGCATTCACTCGCTTCCACTTCTCAAAAAATTTGCGTAAAGAATAGGCTGTTAGGCTACAGTAGGTTGACAGCGCGATTCAAACAGGTAGGCTATAGCTTAATTACCAATGTTGACGTGCATTCAGTATGACAATCTTGCGAGCACTGTTATTTGGTTGTGGTATGAAAACGGCGGAGACTCTTATCGCACGACGCTCATTCAATAGAACTGATCATTCTGCATGCAGGAAAATGGTTAATACAGCTTAATATTTGACGCTTTTGCTGCACACCCAGTTAAACTGATCTGACATGACGTAGGAGCCGCAGACCATTGCAAATATATCCACAATCAAATTCGGATTTTGTGCGTAATACTCAAATACTTCGTCTGCCGTTGACGTCGACGTTAGGTCTGCTAAGCAAGTAGGAGTAGAACGCTGTAATTTGCATAGCAACAAAAATGTGAACTGTGTGACCAGTTTTTCCTGTAACCCAGTAACGCCGTGCCACAAAAGCAGCATACATGGTAAATTACGACGTTTCCTTAATTTTAGGCTATTTGTCTTTCAGATGCGTATTCTCTTAATTTCCTGATGGAAATAAACCTTGGTTCTGCGTCTTGTCAACTCCCTCATATCATCCTGCTGCATCTTTAATTAAGACCGATGAAATATTTACTGCCTGACACAAGCTAACGCATGGCTGGGGGGAAAACGTTTCGATGGAATTGCAACGCTCTCGGTTAGGGATCTGCGTCTCATTGCCTCGTAAATTAAGCGACGATCAATTGATAGGTGAGCGAGAAAATCAATCGGCCATCCACACCCTACATGCAATGCGCATGTGCCCCGCTGAAACAAAGAACCCCGGACAATTACAAAGACAAGTAATTCAGTTTTCAAGCGGAATCTTAGAATAGTTCAGACAGCAGCTCCGGTTCATAGTCTGCAGCTGTGCCAGATTCAACATTGCCCAATATATTTTCTACAGTGATAAGATATTGCTCATATTTCACTCGCCTACAGGCAACAGTGGCGGTTATTCAGTCCCCCTCCCGCATGTGTCAGAAATGTCGAGGGACCATTTTCTGCCGGGCAAGCCTCTTGAAAAAGGCGTTCATTAGTAATTTCATAGCATGATACAATTTTGTCGCGTTTGTATGGGTGTCGGCCTATTATAAACATTACAAAAACGTTTTCTTATAAAAGGCCATATCAGAGAAGCGAGGTCTGCGATGTACAGCGCGGCAAGAAGGCACACCCCCAGACAAAGGGGTGGAGTATGAAAAAAAAAAAAAAACCTTATTTTAAGCCATTAAGGCTTCTAATTAACAAGTGTAATTTTGTGCGGAGATTATACTATTGTTTTGAAAAACACATACATACACAATCTCTAAAATATAAAATAGCCGTCTTGCCAGTATTATTCGTGCAGTCACAAAGATGGCTTTTGATGGGAAAATGATGCCTTCTTGCCCGGGAAATGTTACCCATTGATCAGCATTGCCATGAATACATTTTTCATGCGTTGAATTAGAAAGACATCGAGCTCGCTAAAAAAATAATAACGGGTAGACAAGAGACTACGCCCCTTTATTTGAAGATCTTCACTCAAAATATTACCGGGCAATATTTTTTAAATATTGCATAGACTCACATATACACCCAACGAAATTGACAAATTCTAACAATATTGACTTCACAATGTACGTAGTGCGTTCACTGTGCCATTTTTTCCCTTCGAGAAATTATACATTTCCCAATTTCGCCTAAGCTTCCCAAAGGCAGATAGTAAAACGAAGCAACAGCCAGATAGCCCAGCTCTTGAAAAATGCGCTCCATCTTTACAAGAAGGGAAAATGGGGGAAAAATCTCGTGACCATTTAAGTGACGCTTACCGTTCTTCGCGGAGAAGTTCTCCTGGTTGAAGTGTGTGTGGAATATATTTTTTCAGCGGCTCTGTCTGTGCGCTCGGTCGCTATGCCTATTTGGGTAGTGCTGTGCGCGGTTCTCCCTGCATCTCACACACGCACGCTCTCGAGCTGGGGGGCAGTTCGCACACTACTCAAGGGTGTATAGCGCGGCTGATACCAGGAGGGCGCTGTAGTAACGTTGCCGAAGATGTTGCCAACGTTTTGGTGCGAAATCGGACCTATTTCCCTCCTCTGATTCAATAGTTTCTAGACCTATGTCGATGCCATGAATTTGGCCAAATAAGTAATACATTGTTCATAACGAAATTAAAGACGCGTACGGGTGGCATAGGCGAATTTAAAGGGAGACGATGATGATTACAATTTCATAACCCAATTATCATTTAGGTCACTAGTACCCTTCTCAATGCATGTACAGTGCGTACAGTAGCCTTCCCTAAAACTGTTACGCATTAAAACAAGTGTTTTGCGTGAAACGGCTCTAAAGCCACCACGCCTATAAATGTTGTCGATTGTTAATATGTATATGATGCTAGCATGGAGTAAGTCTAACATTAATTGACGCATTATTTATGCAAATGTTTCCATTTGTATCGGAAATTGGCGCACGATATTGTATTTCCACGGCATGAGTTTGAAACACTGACTCCGGGCGCCCCCTACCCATAGACATATTGCTTATTTGTCCAACTTGATATGCAGTCTGATTGGTGTGCTGTCAGAATATCTCAGCTAGGATAGTGAAAGGGAGGGGGGAATTAGGATAACCAAACTATATAGCATAAGAGTCTGCAGTTATCTTGAAATCTCGTTTGTGGTTTTTACTATTCTTTGCTCTCCAGTTCTCTCCCTCCATTCATCATTCGCGGATTAAAATTTAGTATTCAGAACGCGTTGTCAGTCGGCGATACATGGGCATTGACAGATCTGAGATTCTCTGAGGATCAGTTCATAAAAAATAAGATTAAGACGGTTAATGTATTGGTTCGACAAATTATTTTTAATTTATTATGTAAACTTCACTAGTTGTTGTGTATGAGCCCATTATCGATTGGTACTCTGATTACTGAACCCTTGGGCTGGGGGGAATGATCTGCAATCTTAATTCGCAAAGATGACTGGGCAGCATGTATCCAGACTGAGACCGAAAAAACATTGTCACTAAAAATGTAATCAGTAGGAGAAGGTAAAGGCATCGTATTACCTGTATTGTAGACTACATGCTGTTTGGAAGGAGTGGTGTTGAATTGGCCAACTATTTATTTATCCTTAACCTGATAAAAAGACAGGTTGAAAATCTCTTTTCTAAGAGTGACCAAGCTAAGAAGGCAGCATGAAGGGGTACAGCAACAAAACCAACATTCTGCCAGACAAATACAGCTGAACACACAGTATCAACACGCGAGCACAATATCCAGTTTGAAATGTGATTATGATAAATAATAAACAGGTATAAAAGTAAGAAAAATTAGCGTTGTCTGAAACTAAGGATTAGGCACAATCACCTTGACCAAGACTGTTAGATTCTAAGTCCATTCTTTAAGATGGACTTGACTCTTCCCTTGGTAACCAGCTCTGACTGGGCTATTTCCTTCTGTATGTTTTTCCTGGAGGAGGGCACATATTGAAAAGACTCTTTCCTCATTCTGTTAAAACTTTGAGAACCAACATCTGTACAAAATTATGTGATCGCAGGCCAAAGTGATTATGGTTCCTTCAATTATACGCTGTAAACATCAGAGTGTGATGCACTCAATTCTTCTGTGGAAATTGATTCCCTCAAAAAACAAAATAATAAAAAAACAAAAAAACGTGTTAGCCAACTTGGTGATGATGGGTTCACTGCACTTAAAGTGGTAAGAATAACATTTTTGAAAGTTTCTACCTTTATGCTCTTTAAGTACTATCCACACAATGCAATTGAGTTGGCTTATATAATTATGTATGTTATGTTTTTGGTCCGACCGCCAAGGTTCAAGGTCTATTCAAGGATTGGGGAATTGGAGGATTGGGGGCGTTCGGGGATATACCCCCTACTATCGCCTCTGACGGCATAAGCCTAGTTTTTTTGAGGCATTAGGTTTCCATAAAAGATTTGAGTTTGCCACACTATCTGGGTTTACAGGGTCGAAACATACATAAGAAGGAACTGCTGCTGCTTCGAAGAGGCAGTGATACATGAACTTTCATTATTCCCAGGCTCATCTCCAGAAAGACTTATTATTCAAAATTTATTTGCTGATATTATGAATTATTATAATTGTCAATATGAATTATACTTTTTAAGAGTCACATTGTCATCGTAACAACTCAAAATAAATTTATTGATAGCTGAAATTATGTAGTTATGTGAAGCTCTTACATGTTAAAAGAGATTGACGCTGTGCATGCTTGTATTGTGAGTTGGTCTACTGATTTGATATGCTGGTTTTAGAGGATGATTTGCAGCTTGGAAAACATACCAAGTTCACATAGCCTTCAGAAACTGGACTATCATGAAATGAATGTGGCATCAGTATGCTTCAAGACAAATTTTTTTATGCTCACATTACATTGTTTTATGTTATCAGCACAATGTTATCAAGCAGTAATTCCAAGATCAAATAAGTGTATTGAGATTATACCCAGTGTAGTTTTTTCAATTATTCAAACGGCTTTTATGATGTGTGGTCTGCTCTGAATAAATATTTTGAACTAGAGAGGCGAAAGATTTTGCCGCCATAAAAACTCACCTTATGTGTTTATTCTTCTTTTTGCAGCCTTTTATTTGTTGAAGCCCCTTCAAGCTGATAAATCATGCCTTCCACACAGCCCATCCAAAAGCTGGAAAACAAGACTAGGTGCAACCTAGTATATGGCTGGGCTACCATATGCTGTATGAGAATGTGGGCTCAAGAAAAGGGTGCTAAATGGGGCAAAGCTCTCGCAAGTATATGAAGTGCAAGTTTGGTAATGAGCTGGAGTTGATAAATTATTTACAAAGTGGGTGGGGAAAGTGGCAGAGTCTGAGAGTGACAGTGTGAAAGAGTGAGTCTGAGTAAGTGTGAGAGTGAGAGTGTGAGTGAGATAGTGGGAGTGGGAGTTGGGGGGGGGGGGGGTTGAGTGAGGAAAACATATCAAAAGCAAGTTTGAATACATTTGAATAGACAAAGAGCTAGATTAAGGGTAGCAGTTATTGATTTTGTGAATGTGAATTTGAGAGAGACTGCAGCAACAGATGTAGATAGCAGATAAAGGATATATTCATGCTCCTGAATCGTAATGGAACAATAAAGCTATTGTTACAGTTGTGATAACCAGGAACGTGATGTCACTTTTGTGAACACATGGCTGTTCCTATATAGTGAGGGTGTAAGAACGAACATCAAAGATTCCTTTTTTCCACATGTTTAGTCTTAGGGCTTGTTATGGACCAAGAATCCACAGTTTTGAGTAAAACTGCTTAATAAATATGTTCGAATGAAGGAGCAGCCATGGGTTTACATAAAGCGTTATTTGATATTGGTGATGAAAGAATATGGTTAACTATGTGACAAAAGAAATTGAAATGCAATTAATTTGAAATGAATTTATGACCTATTCAAAGCTCTCGAAAAGGCCTTGTAGTTAACATGATCATGAGAACTGGCCGAGAAATAAGAAAGTTCATTCTATAATTAAATTTCATTGTTTGATTTGGCTGAGAAACTGATGTGATTTCCACTAGTCCTTCATCAGAGGACTTACGGTCAGCAATTTTCCACCAGAATTCCTCTCTGGCTTTATTAGCAGCAACAGTATTGCTCTTTCCTGTTTTTTTATATATTTACATTCTTCGTAGCTGTCCATAATGACGACCCACTCCTCCTCGGAGATTTTAAATTAAAAAAAAAAAAAAGATTTTATTACCCAGCAACCACTTACATTACATCCAACGAACAAGTGCATACATCCACCAACATGAATGCACTCACATAAATTTAAATTTCCCAAGTGTCTACATGCAGTTTTTCAAGTGGCCAACCAATGAGTGTAAAACTTCAGATGTGTCGCCCATTAAGCTGCTGGCAGCGCCCCCTGGTGGCTCGGGGGGGGGAGGATAACCCGCAGTGTTACTGATCCTGGATCAGACATAGCTTGTGCAACATACAGAACGCGATTGGTCATTTTATGGACAGAAATAGGGCAAACTGCCATATGATACACGCTTTTGTTGAGTGCGTAGAGTGTTGAAAGCATGGAGGTACCACCCCTATTACTTTCAATGGGAGATGCTAGGCTAGCTGCTTCAAACCAGGAAGTATCTATAAATGGCGTTCCATGGGTGCTTATTTCCGGCACCATTTCATCAGATAGCCATATGTGCTGTGTAATCAGATTGGCAAAGAAAATGTGTCTGTGCAGATTGGCTAATGTACTCGAGGGGAAATGACAAGCAACGCAGTTAATCCGGAACGTGCACGCACCATACTTTCATTGGCAGAACTGCTGCAGTCAGAACAGCTGGACAACCAAACTCGTGCATGAGCGGTCATCAAGCTCCAAGTAGCAGTTATTTTTCAGGCCCTCTTAAAATAAACAGTTGCATCAGGCAAAGAGCAAAATACTGAAGGATTACCGAATACATTCTTTTCGCTTTATATGGCAAGAAAACACCCCACTTTTCAATTGGTGTCTATGGAGCTTTAGCATTTTTGGCCGCAAAATTGCATCCTTGGGAAACACGAAAGCTAACATATTAACTGGCTGAAGCAAATTGAGACATCGTTCAGGAACCAGTCGCGAGAACCAAGCAGTACAGTAAAATTGGATTTTATTATGGAGGGGGGAAAACCCCCGCAGAGCAGAAGGCAAGAGTACAGAGTCCACAATCCAAAAATCAAAGTCCCAGGGACGTAATCCAATTTGTACATAGGGCAGCAAACTGCCGGGCAAAACAGGTTTGGTACACAGGCTTGTCAGAGAGACCAACGCCAAAATCCAGTGGGCGTAATCCAAACCGTTAACATGGCAGCAAACACAACTCAGTCGGGCAAAACAGGTACAGAACACGGGCAGATAAGTATAAAAAAAACAAAATCAGCGACTTTCCAGTCAGAAGTATAACACTAAGAGTACAAGGCATAAACTATCACAACACAGGGAAAATGTTCTGACAAGAGCTGTGAGTGAAATGACAGCTTAAATACACGCAGGGGAAGTCGCATGCTATGATTGAGCACAGCTGAGTTGGATCAGACTAATTACAAAGGAATGAACATGAGGAGGTTCCTGATTACAAGAAATTGGCAAAAGCCAAAATGTGGACAGGGATCACAGAGACAGCTTACTGACAAACATACGGCCCCGGTTAGGGAGTTCTACAGTGCACTGAGTGAGAGGCAGAACAGTGATTAACAAGGTGCAGAAGATCTGCTGAAACACAGCAAAGTAAATTGAGTGAAGGCAAGAGGCAGAGACTAGAGCAGAGCGAGTGCTGAGAGCTCATTAGTCAATTAGTAATGTGTAGCTATCCAATCCTTAGTGCTTGTTAGTAAGTTAGTACTATAAACAATGTTAGTCTTGGTTAGTAAGTTTAACTAAAACAACAAAGTGTTAGTATTGTTAGTAAAATAGAAAAGCAAGGTGAAGGAAGTAAACGAGATTGGAAGGAATGATTGAAATCCCAGAAACCATGAAATCACCCAAAAGTGTAGCACACAATACTGGGGCAGTGAGCGATCACATGACGAAAGTCCAGACAGAGTGCAATGCATGGTATGACATAAAACATGGACCGTAATATTACTGCAATGGTGGAATATGGTCAATAGACAAAGACAAGGCAAAAACTAAATGTGGCATGGAATCCAAATCACAATATAAATCATGGTCAGGCAAAGCAGAATAATAAACAGACATGGCAAATAAGGCAGAATCGCAACAAAAACATGGTCAGGCAGATCAGGATCATAACACAAATGCTGCGTTCCAGGCAGGCTTTTGAACTCGTAATTCCCGACTTTAAGTCACAACCTCCGACTTTGTAGCGTTCCAGGAAAGTTACGACAAATTGGTCGAAACTGGGAGTACATTGATTTGATACGAGTTCACGGGCGGGAAGTTACAGGTTTGGCTGCCGTTCCAGTGCATTTTCAGGGGTTACAAGTTGGAAAAACACAAGTTACGGGTTGCATGGAACACAGCAAAAGGTACTGCTCGAGGTCCAAGTAGTGCTGGTTTTCTACCCTCCCTTCACCTGGAAGTCAGCTGCACAGATAGTCTGGCCAATCAGGGACACTTTACTCAGTTTTCATTTACTCACCTGGGAAAAAAGAAAACCTGGACTGAATTTGGATTCGAGGTCCTGACTTGACGATCCCTAGGATATAGGGACTAATGACGCATGGAATGCTTCTTTGACGAGAACGTGTCCGGTGTTGAACGCACGAAAAGGAGGTTAACAAAGAAAGATTACAACCACCATTGTGGTACCAATGATCTCTGATTGCGAGTTCCGGGTTTGTTGAGCTGGCTCAGTCAAATATAGCCTGTGTACGTATGTTGGACTTGCTTCGCAGTATAGGCTACCCTGCAGGAGATACGAGTGACAAAATCCCGGCCAGCCAGCCAGCTCTTTGTCAGCCAAGCAATCATTGAAGTGCTTGCCCGTTGGCTGACCAATCGCTGGAGTCAGTCGTCGGCCAACCAGTCTTTGAAGTTCTTCCCCGCCGGCCGACCAATCGCGGAGCTTCTTCCACGCTGGCCAGCCAATCCTTAAACTTGATCACCTCGGTTAAGGCATTGCGCTGCAATGCAGAGGTGTCTATCACGTCGCGGGTTCGAGCCCCGGCGTACCCACCGGCAGGGGTCGGCAGCTTTTTCAGAGTAGCGCACAATTGGCGATCGCGCTACAGGGTTTCAAATTGGGAAGGGACTGCCGGTTTTGGGTTAAGAATAACAGCTTTGTTCGTTGCTCCAGCGCCTCCTGTTGGCCAGACGGGCGCTCGTCAGGAAGACTCTGGGTTTGTTCACGTCCAGGTATCCTCCACCCTCGTTCGAAACTTACGAGGATTCGACCAATGAGTGTATAAGAATCAGTGGCTGACGGACACGTGCTTCGGAGGAGAGCCGTGACCTGTCTTCACTATCCTGAGTTGGCAGCAAGGGGTCGCATACGAGCAAGCTTTGTGCATAGTTCACTAATTGGGCATTCCAGATTCGGGTGGGATTGGAGATGCCAAATAAAAAAAAAAAAACAAAAAAAAAAAAACTTGATCACTCAGTCACTCAGGTACTCAGCGCCATTAGCGTTTATAGGGGCCGGGCAGCTATTCGCGGCCCAGCTCAAAAACCTAGTGGACTGCATTTTTAACAAACTGTTTATATATTGAAATGCACTAATGCACTCGCCATATTATGTACATGAAACCAGTTACATCAGCGTCAGTTTGCAGCCCTCCATTTTTCGGGGTTTCAGGATGTTGGGCGATGGTGCTTTAGCATTAGTGGGCGATCTTTTCCAGTGCTATCACAAGGAACGTCATCGCAACTGCTCATTGCGGGTCTGGGGAATTGAAGCAGGCAACACTGGCTGGGGGGGGCAATATCCCTGTGTGAAAACCAGAGTAAAAACCAGGCTGACTTAGTGGTTGCCATGCAAATTTCTGACAGAGATGTACTTCTGAACATTGGCCAGAATGTTTTGGGAGCATGAATAGGGTGACAATGCAGAGATTCTGGGATTGATCACTCTGAAGACTCTTAGGCTATGAGATCAGTGGCGGCTTGTGAACGGGCAACTGGGGAGGCTCAAAATAATCCGTCAAAATGAATGATAGGTCATGACCTGTTTTCAGTCATTCATTTAAATGACCATTACAGAAACTCTGAAAACTCTCAACATTATCAGGTGTGGCCAGTTTTCATCTATAACGCATACCGATTATGACTCCAGACTTCTCGTGCTTTTCTTTACACAGCGGTTGGAAGCAATGCATGTGTTTCGCGATTGTTTAAAAGAAATCAGATCATTAGAAACATCTTTATGCAATTACATTGCTTCCAACCCCTCCATGCACAAGGACTTCAATTCTGCGCGAGAATCTCTTACATAACCTACGCAATAATTGAATTGCTGACTACAGCAGAGGAACATAAAGATGCATCTTAAACTCACACCAAATGCGTGAGAGTTGACAGTTTTGCGTTATAAATGAAAACTGGCCACACCTGATGATTCTGAGAATTTTCAGAGTTTCTGTAATGGTAATGGAAAACAGGTCGTGACCAATCATTAATTTTAAGGGATTTTTTTGAGCCTGCCCAGTGACCAGTTCATGAGCCGCAACTGTGAGGTAGCATCAAGAACCCAGTGTTTCAGGCTTTGCTCACAACAAATGGATGGGATGTACTTCGGTTGGCTGTGTTCTTGTTCCATTAACAAAACATCCAACAATTGACTGATCCAAAAAATGTGGTGGTAAATCCTTCAGCAGTAAAGCCAGGTTGTGTCATAATGAAACTTTGCAGAATTCTGGCCCCCATCTTGTGCATCAGGAACTCACTGGCAGTGCATGTAATCCACTCACATGCCACATAATTGCTATGGCATCGATGAATGGTTTTTAAATTGACAGTCCTTGTGAACTTGTTAGTAGTCAGTAGTTTTAACCAGTGATGCACAATTCTGAGTCTGTGGGATGGGGCTACATGTCGCTGATAGACCCGTGTGTTGCACCTCTTGTGTCCCTGGAGAGAGATTACATTGTCCTAATGGAGAATCCAGGCTTTCTCCCTTGGGCAGGCTATTTCATGGCTCTACCGCTAGCTCAATGGTGGACAATAATGTCCAAACAAAGGCTCCTTGATTACCTTTCTTTGGTATTTACTAGTTTTGTCTCAATTATCAATGATAGTAAGATGATTCAGAAGTCAGTAGATAAACTGTGGGATTAATCCATCAGGATTTGCTCTCTGCTTACTTCCGGTTCACTGTTCATCTGTGTCGCAGCACAGCGGCCCACAAACAGCTACCATTGACATTAAATCTATTCCCTGAGCTGCACTCCAAAAAACTGAAACCCTATGAAATGTTAGATTTACTTAACAATGTTATGTCAACTGGTTCCACAAAACTGAGTTAAGTATATTCCACTCAATGCAATTAATTCAACTGGCCAAAAATGTTAGAGGTCAAATAAAGGATACGCAAAGCTATTGCGTGGAACCAGTTGACATAACATTATTAAGTAAATCTAACATTTCATGGGGTTTCATTTTTTTGAGTGCGGAAGTGCTGGGGATATGTCAGGGGGTGGGAAGGTTGCAATGTGTGTGGGGTTAGCTAGTCATAGCCTCAGTCAGCTTGTCTCACACAAGAAGGAGCAAGGACTTGACTGCGGCAGAAAGCTTGTCTACCTTCTAAGCTGAATCCAAACTGGATTTTGACTTTTTGCATCTCGCAGTGTTCTGCACTTGTGTTCAGCCATTGGAGAATAAGATGGAGCCAGAAATTTCTACTGGTTAAAATCCATCCTCGCAAGTTGTGCCTGCCATATGGTTAATAGCATGATGTGGTATGTGTTGTATTAACTAGTTAGTGATTGCTTCCGAATAGAGATTTGTGCCGTGGCCTCCTAGGCAGCAATCATCTTTCTGCATCCGCCCGGTTTTACTCTGAGTCCTCTTCCTGGCTGACGCTCCAAATATTCAATGAGATGTTTGGTGCTGATAAGTTAAGTAGCCCTTGCTTAGCCATAAGAGCCGAGGCTGGTATAGCTTATGTAGAGCACTCAGACCTTGAAGCAGGCCAAAATTGTCTGAGTGCTCTACATAAACTATAACATCCCTGGTTGCAATGGCTGAGCAAGCCCGGATTGAAACAGTTTATACTTATCTATTAGTTTATTTAGGCTTGCTGAAAGTTCTTTATGTTACAGACCCGAAGAGACCATCAAGAGAACATCCTCTCTCCTAGACTGCTCCATATGGTATTTCTTGTATGACATTCTTCTCAATGTAAACATCTTTTTAATTCTTACCCCTGCCAACTAGGTTGAGGGAGGTTATGTTTCCGCCCTCTCTGTTTGTCTGCCTGTGTCTGTCTGTCTGTTTGTATGCAGGATTACAGGAAAGAGTTCTGATCCAATTTTAATGTAACTTTTGGGAAGGCTGTACAGTTAGGTATGGAAGTATTTGGACAATGATGTAATTATGCCTCTGTTCACTGCCACAATGGATCAAAAAAGAAACCATGAGGAAGTGATTGAAGTGCAGAATTTCAGCGTTATTTCATGACCTTTCACAAAAATCTTGCATTAACCATTGAGGAATCACAGGCCATTTATACATAGTTATCTTTTTCCAGAGGTTTGAAGGTAATTGGACAAACTGAAAAGATTATACAAAAAATGTTTATTTTTAATACTTGGATGAAAATCCTTTGCAGTCAATGACTGCCTGAGGTCTTGAGCCCATGGATATCACCAAACGCTGAGTAATGTCCCTTGAGATGCTTTGTTTGGCCTTCACTGCGGCAGCCTTCAGTTGCTGTTTGTTTGTGGGTCTTTCTGCCCTCAGTTTTGTCTTCAGGAAATAAGAATCGGCTCAGTTGGACTGAGGTCAGTTGACTGACTTGACCATTGAAGAATATTCCATTTCTTCACCTTGAGAAGCTCTTGGATTGCTTTAAATCGTCTTTACCTCTATGAATTTGAAAACAGAACAAAAAAAAATATTTTTACCTCCGCCAAGGAGGTTATGCGATCGAGTCGGTTTATTTATTTGTCCGTCTGTTTGTTTGTTTGACAGGATTTCTCGGAAACTACAGGACAGATCTTCATGAAATTTTCACCAGAGGTAGATCTTGGTCTATGGACGACTCCATTAAATTTTTTTGATGATCTAGATCCGGATCTGGATTCTGGATCCGGATCTTTATTCATACACTCAGCGACATTTCTCCGAAAGTAATGAACAGATTTTGATGAAATCTACACAAAAGGTAGATCTTGGCCCAAGGATTATACATTACAAATATGGTGATCATACATGTCAGAATCTTCGATCCGGATCCAGATCCAGATCAGGGATCAACTTTCTCAATGAGACGATTTCTTCGTATACCACTGCAGCATTTCACCAAATGTTGATCCAAATTAGGTCATCTCTGATGGAACAGTCTCAAAATATCGTTAAAGACCTGGATCTGTGTGTGTCCGGATCAACAATTTCGACTCTGAGGTCAAATATTGAAATCATTCAAACTATATCGAGTAATACCTCATATGAAAGCCCTTGGTGAATGCTTACCGGATCTGACAGAATCTTTTCACTTAGACGTCACTGGAAGACGAGAATGGGTGTTTTAGCAAATCTCACTCAAACTTGTTGCATGGGTGGGCCTGAAATCTTCCAAGGAGAAAGATCTTGCATTTGTATTAACGTCATCCCTTGGCGGAGGTCATAAATCTCGGATTGCTCTTGTTTGAACTACTTTGTTTCTCTGGAATTTCTTGCTCATACTGAGTATGGTACAGCAACACATGTCAACAAGTTGGAACGGGGCGATTTGCTAGAAAAGAAAGGGGGGGGGGTTTACAGCCCAGTTTCTTTACAAGCAAAATTGGTCAAGGTTGGACACTTTGCAAAAAAAAAAAAAAACTTTGTGACTGAAAAATCCAAGAAGTTTAAAATGATATAACCGTATCAGCTGTGACTACTTTGGAAAAACTTTGCCAGTGAATATCCATCATCATTATTTCATCCACACATGCAAGTGAAAACTGCTCTATGCACTGAGCAAGCCATATGTTGAAAATGTCCTGCAATACTCCCATCTTCTGTGGGTTTGATCTTATCTAAAATGGACAGGTGCACGGTGTAAAGGTTGCCGGTGTCATATTTTTTGCTTCTTTAAGCGCCACATTTTCAACTGGAAGCAGGTGTGGACTTCAGGTGACAGCACCACTCTCCAATTAGGAACCCACACTGTAGTTGGACTTGCAGAATTTAGCTTGCTGTTGTCATGTTGAATAAGCAGGAGTGTCCCCTAAAAGACGTTGTCCAGAAGAAACCATATGTTAGTCCAAAACGCATGTATGTCCCACGGCATCAATGGTGCAACACTGATATTCAAGTCACCCATGCCATGGGCACTAACACACTCCATACTATAACAGATGCCAGCTTTTGGCCTTAACTTTGTTGACAACCAGGATGGTGCTTTCTTATTGGGCTTGAAGAACGCAATGTCCAGTATTCCCATTGCCCATTTGAAAGATTGAATGCTCCGATGGTTAAAATGAAATCAGATGTTTCCCACAGTGGTAAACATACTTCAATACAAACTCTTCTGGAACTTGTTGTCCGCATAATACATTTCTGAATGAGTGTTTACCTAAAAAAAAATGACATTCAGATGGAAAAAATTAAATATCTTGCCCTTGCACCATTTTCAAATTTAATACTTGTCAAGGATGATTTACAAATCATGGTGAAGTACCAATCATATCAGAAGGATACAAAGTGCTGGTATCAGTGATGATAGTCAACAGCTATTCAATAATACATAGGGTCAGATACACTTGAACATTACAGACATATTCACTATTCAATGTTGGATAAATGTTGTCGATTAAAATTACATTTACAAGGTATGACATTGTTTTCCATTCCGTAATTGCGATTGCCATCAGATAAGTGATTTAACTTAGTTCCAAATATCCACTAGATGGCACTAGATTCAAACACTGAAATTCACAATGGCCGCGTTGTTTACTGTATTTATTATGCTGTCTTTGTGATTAAAGGAGAAAATAAATGTTTAGTTGTGACCAGACTGGTTTGAGCTGAAGTAGAAGGCAGCTGGCCATTCACAGAGTACAGAAAAAGTATTCCATTTTTATTTTGTATCCTGAAGTCTGTCACAAAGATACTTATTCTGCATTATCCATGGAATATTTGCAAAATCAGTGCATGGTGAGTTGGTCAGAATCACCATGAAACACTGGCCGATAAATTGTGATATATGCTTTTATTTCTTAGCTGTCATGGTAGCCTGTCAAATGAAAATGCCTTTTTTCCATTCCTGGCCAAAACAAACATCCATCATCCATTATCTGATCCGCTTCTTCCTCCCTCGGGTCACAGGGGAGCTGGAGCTTATCCATGCTATGGGCGAAAGGCAGGAACACATCCTGGGCAGCTGACCAACCCATCGCTGGGCATGCGCGCACACACACGCAAACACACACACACACACACACACACACACACACACACACTCATACTTGTGGACAATATGGAGTCTCCTATTAGCCTGAGATGTATGTCTTTGGACTATGGGAGGTAACTGGAGTATCCGGACGAAACCCACACGAATACAAGTAGAACATGCAAACTCAGCACAGAAAGGCCCTCAGACTTGAACCAACATTCTTCTTGCTGTTTGGCAGCATTGGTACTCATTATGACAAAATAATTTATCATGAATTCTTTGTTAACAATAAATTAGCAAAAAATTGTATGTAATTCTTTCCTTTCCTTTTGAAGAATAATGAATGTGCTATTGCTCTCCAAAGCGCAACAACGATGCACTCGCAATTCTTTCATCTACTCTACAGTGCATAGCGAGCATGTAGGAGTTTTTTAGGTAAGTAAACATACTTGGAATATTGTGCTGTTCTTAGCTTAGCTGCAATTAAGAATTTGGAAAAAGTCTAAACTCAAGTTGTTCCAAACAAATCAGGTGATCTCTTAAACCTGATTGCTGTGTCCACAGAGCCTGTGTTCAATGCTCATTTGTGGTTCAGGCTGAACCTAGTTGTTGTGTCCTGTAGAAATCGCGAAACTGCCTCTAGAGGCCACTACATCTTTGCTTTAAGTTAACAAAACATAACATAACATGAATGGCAAGAACAGGCCTTTCAGCCCAGCTAAGCTTGCCAGTTTCTTTATACTATTGTGAATATATCCCTTCAGATACTAAATGACTCAATGGAATCTAGCTTTAGGTCAAGCCTGCTCTTGAAAACCCCCAAGATCTCTGCCTCAACAATATGGTCAGGTAAGCTATTCCACATTGAAATTACTCTTTGGGTGAAGAAATATTTCCGAATACCAGTGCCAAATTTACCTTTGGTCAACTTCCATTTGTGACCCCGAGTTCTACTAACAACACTTGGCCGAAGGAATCCTACATGATTCACTTTGTTAATCCCTTTAACATATTTAAAGACCTCAATCAAATCACCCCTGAGTCTCCTTTTCCTAAGACTAAAGAGATTAAGGATTTTCAGCCTCTTCTCGTAGCTTTCATCTTTTATGCCTGGAATAAGCTTAGTGGCTCTTCTCTGAACTTTCTCTAGAGCCTCTATATCTCTCTTAAAGTATGGTCCCCAGAACTGTACTCCAGGTGTGGTCTAACGAACGTGTTGTACAGAAGAAGCATCACCTCCTTAGATTTGTACTCAATACTTTTGGCAATGTATCCTAGCATCCAATTTGCTTTTTTTAACTGCTACGGCACAATGGCTAGAACCTGTGAGGGTTTGGTTAACAATTACTCCCAGATCTTTCTCTTGTGCAGCACATTCTAGTTTTGAACCTCCCATGAAGTAATCCCGTCTAATGTTTTTATTACCTACATGTACAACTTTACATTTTGCTAGATTAATTTCATTTGCCACATTTCTGCCCAATTCTGGATTCTATCCAAATCGTCCTGAATCACTTTAGTGGACCCTAGACTATTTGCCAAACCCCCCTATTTAGTGTCATCTGCAAATTTAACCAATCTGCTCTCAATATTCCCATCTAGGTCATTAATGTAAATGAGGAATAGCAGGGGTCCCAACACCAATCCCTGGGGGACGCCACTCCCCACCATACCCAGCTCAGATGAGATATCACTGACCACTACTCTTTCTGTTCTGTCCTGTAACCAGTTTTGAATCCACTTCAGAATATCTCCTGTAACTCCAATGGAGCTCATTTTAAAAATTAGTCTCTTATGCGATACTGTATCGAACGCTTTCTGAAAATCCAAGTATATAATGTCATAAGCCCTGCTCTGGTCGTAAGTCCTGGTGGCCTCTTCAAAAAATTCCAGAAGGTTTGTTAGGCATGACCTTCCCTTCCGAAAAACCATGTTGGCTATCCCTCAAGATACTGTTACGTTCAAGAAATAAGTCCAGCTCATCTTTTATGATAGATTCCAATATGTTGCATGAAATGCAAGTTAAACTCACAGGCCTGTAGTTTCCTGGCTCGGTACGGTCCCCTTTCTTATATATTGGTATTATATTGCCCTGTTTCCAATCATTTGGTATTTCTCCAGTTTCTAAAGACTGTCTGAAGATGGCGGATAGCGGCTTAAAGATGAACTCACCAGCTTCTCTGAGCACTCTAGGATATAAGCCATCAGGACCCGCTGCCTTATCTGCTTTTAGTTTATGCAACTTGTCTAGTACTTCGTGATCCCGAACCTCAATTTCCGCTAAATAATCTTGAGCATTTGACATGCCCTCTGGCCAAATAAAGACCCCCTCTGAGGTAAAATTCTCAACAAAGTAACTGTTTAGGGCATCCGCAATATGCTTGTTATCATATAGCAGCGATCCATTTTTATTCTTTATGCACTTAACCTGCTCTTTAACTTTCCTTTTTCTGCTACAGTACTGAAAGAAGCGCTTAGGGTTAGTTTTTTCCCCCTCTGCAATTTGTCTTTCATACAGTCTTCTAGCCTTCCTCAGCTCTTTTTTTACCACAGCCCGCATTTTACAGTATTCAGCCCTAGTATTCTCATTGTTATCCTTTATGTACATCTTATAAAGATTCCTCTTTTCCCTCAACATCCTACAAATATTTTGGTCATCCACTGAGGATTCTGCTTTTTCAGCTTACTTTTGGACACCTTCGGAATGAATCTGCATTGTGATTCAAGTAAAACCCCCATAAATCTTTCCCACATCTCATTTACAGACTTACAGTCCAGGAGTGTCTCCCAATTTATTTCAGCTAGATATGAGCGCATCCTGTCAAAGTTTGCTCGCCTAAAATTGAAAATTTTTGTTTTAGAATGCGCCTTTTTAACTTCCCATGAAACATCAAAATTAACAGCAGAGTGATCACTTGTCCCAAGTGGCTCCAGTACCTCAACATTGCTAATTCTATCGGGGTCATTACAGAGCACTAAGTCTAAAATTGCCTTCTCTCTGGTAGGTTTATTAACATACTGCACCAAGAAATTATCATTTATAACATCTAGAAATTCTTCCTCCCCCATACCCTGTCCTTTCACCATTTCCCAATTGATACCAGGATAATTTAAGTCTCCCATGATAATAGTCCCACCACCGCTATAAGCTTGCGTAATCCTCCTAAAAAGCATTTCATTGATTGTACTGTCCAAAGCTGGTGGTCGATAGCATACTCCTATGTTTAAACCTGTCTCGTGTTTGCCAATGAGCCTGACCCAGATATCTTCACAGGAAAAGGAATGTTCAATTTCGGGAATTTCCTGTACATTAATGTTTTCGTTCACATAGAGTGCTACGCCTCCTCCTCGCCTATTACATCTATCCTTCCAAAAGAGCTTATAACCTTCTATATTATATTCATCTCCATCCTCTTCACATAGCCATGTCTCTGTCATCCCAACTATGTCATAGCCCTCACTGATCACTACAGCCTCAAGTTCTGGAAATTTATTTTTTATGCTTCTTGCATTTAAATAAAAACATTTCAGGTTATTACTAATGCTCTTCCCCCTTGATTTCCCATGTGGCCGCTGCCTTGAGCCCCCCACTACACTTTGTTGCTTTAAAAGTAAAACATCGATAGTGCATGTTACGCCGTCAGCTTCCATCGGGGCAGTCTGCATTTCCCTATGTGTAACACTCACTAACCTCCCTGCCCCCCAAGTCCCTAAGTTAAACCAGCTGCAAACATGGTTTAATTGTGGTTGAAGTTTAACCATCATTTCACAATTGTTTTATCCGTAGTAAGATTTCCTGAGATCATGAGTTTTCTACGCCTCCTGGAAAACTAGCCGATTTTTCACACAAACACACACACATACTCACAGAGCAACAAACATGTTGAACTGAAATGACATTATTTTTCACCATGACTGTTCCATGGAGATATTCACAAAATACACGCCGTAAGTTGAGCAATGATGGTACCGTATCGGCACAACTATGGCTGTCCTATGTGAGATATTTCATAGTAGTGATATTTGGTGGCTGACTGGTCCAGTACACTACTCACCACGCACGCGGAGGTGCACTTTGCATGCATCCATTTTCATGCTGATCCATTGGTTCTTCACCTCGTCCCTGCTGTTTGACCGCCGGCCAGCAAGTCTGCCATTTACGGAGCTTGTAATGTTGATTCATGCAGTTTTCTGCCAGATGACGGCAGTAGTGTCTTTACGTGCATCCTAAATGTCAATTAGGACTTCTCTGATACATTCTATAAGATATTAGTTGCTCATTTCTAAAATGTACAGCTCTGGTCATGTTCACCTCAGGCAACTTCACCTGAGCAAGGGCGTGTTGTCAATTAGTGATACTCCTGTGAATGGACTGTTCTGTGTAGATTGTATTATTAAAATGCTTTGTAAGTGCATGAGTGTATGACTGAATGCATACTTTTGGATTTGCTTGTCATGAGAGCATGTTTTTGCACAAGGATGAAGACCAATCCACTCACATGACCGGACTGCTTATTAATTAGTCTTACTATTTGAATTCAGTTTAATTGTGTGTGTTTTGTGCTTCTGTGTCATTCTTTTCTGTTATTGTTCTGTACTGTATTCTGTCATTTGTTTATGTCTGATATGGATCCCAGGAGAAGTACGAGTTTTCTGCTGTGTGTGAAACAGTTAGTTACTGGGACTCTAAATATATGAATAAACCTTTGATCAATAAAATGGATTATCAAGAGGGAGAAAAATTCAGGTTGCACTGAATTCTAAAATACAACACTGACATGTTTTACCTCAGAGAAAACAAGCATTTTATTGCCTGGGCTGGCCAGCTGTTCAGCTGTCATGCCCGATGTAGCCATTTTGCGATTACCACTTGATGAGAAATGTAATTTTAGCCACATGGTGTTAGAACTTACCTGTCCTACTTGATGAGTGTCAATAGCCACTGTTTTTCTTGAGTGCATTATCAAGAGGCACTGTCTTCATTCACTGATTTAGTTGTGATTTAAACCTTTGTCACAAAGAGTATGAATAAATGCATTCATTATGTAAGAGTTGGATATCCAGTGTTCTTTTGGGACCATTTGATGGGATTTGGCGCAGTTTTGTTTTTGGGTGGGGTTCGAGTGGGTAGCCAGTCTGTCCATTATTTTGGACATTATGCTTGTGGGATGCATTCTGCCATCCAGTTTTTTGGACATTGTGCACTTGGGGTGACAGAGCTAATGTAAAGTTGAATAAGCCTGGTCACTGATAGGCATGATGTCCTGGCAAGCATAATGTCCCATATTTTTTTACAGCGCATAAAATCAGGTGTATTCCAACAAATTAAGGTTAGCAAAAGTTCAGTCTGGAAGACCCTCTTTTGCACGCTCTCGCTGGTCTATTTTCATTTAATCTGCTTTCACTAACGTATCCTTTCATTCTAGCCTTGATCATGCAGGGCCATCAATTGAATCGTCAGCTGATCTTTTTGCCGTCTTTTTAAATATGACTCTCTCTGCCTCTGCCATCTCACACACCCTCCTCCTCCCCATCACCGCCCAGCCTCTGCAGGTTCCTCTGCTTCATCTTCATCAGCCACCACCAGTGTCTAGACTCCATGGGGAGATTTATACACCTGCACCTCAGGCCAGAGGCTCCACAATTGCAAAATCTCCCTGTTGAGTCCGAGCGCCAAAGACTTGATGTTATGATTCTGCCTTTTGTGTGCGGTCTTGGTGCTTATTCGTGCTTTACTTTCGTTTTATATTTCAGGTTTCATTTCTGATAGGACCACTTCGTCAAACAAAGCAAATATTTATTGACAATATTCAGGCATACAATCATACATTAAGTTTGGTGACATGGCTCTGTTATGAGAGATCCCTGCCCGTCCGAACGAGGAACCGAAGGCAGGGAGCTGCTAGTAATCCCCCTACAAGGAAACAGAGCCAAAGCAACAATGACCTCACGAAAGAGACATTGCTATAGAACATGATTTAGACAAAGAGAGCCGGGTTTAACGAATGCAATAGATCGGCGGAGCTGGGGTGGAGGAGGGTTGTTGAGCTAGCGCACGGAGGAGCAGCTTCCTGAAGGCGAGCTTCAGTAGAATAGTATATTACCGGCTAAGCAATCATCAGGCGGCTAGATCAGATGATAGTATTGTGTTTCTCAGGTGACTCCCTAGCAGGTAGCTGCTCCTCTGATAGTAGGCTTGACTCCATGGCCTATCAGAACTTACGTCAAGTCTTCGTTTCTGCCATCTGACAATCCACTACCTCTCTGCCAAACTCCAGTGATGTCGCGTGACAGCCTTCAGCATGCCTGCATCTCGTTGTCCAATCACGTTTCCTCTTTCGGTTTCAGCACTGGTATTTCATTCATTGCTTCCACCTGTGTTTAATTCTGGGTCTCGCGAAACTGAGTGAATGTGTTTTCTGATAGGATAATTACTAACCTGTACTCACCAGCACTTATTTGAGGGTGATTGTAAATATTTTGTCACGTAGTATTAACCTTTATTAACTCATTAGCGAGTGCGTGTGTTTTTAGCTTTAGTAAGTTCTGCCTAAGCTGTCCCTGATTAACTGTTTTAAAAGCTGTGATTTCCTTCGCTTCTCTTATGGTGCTTTTTACTCGTCATGTTTAGATTAAGCTCATCTAAACTGCCTAGCTTGATTGATGGTCTCAGCGTCTCGTCTCAAGTCATTATTGTTAACCTGGTTCTGGTGTAATTGTTTAGTAATCCCATGTGTTTCTGTTTCTAGTCGAGATTGCTTTTCGAGTCCATGCCTCCTCTCGTGACTATACATGTGGCAGGGAGGGGAGGAGTCGTCAGACAGAACCTTGCGTATGACTCAGATCTGTATGGTGAAAGCTCAGCTCCTCGTGCCTTCCGAGTATTCCCTTTGAATGATTCCCGAGTCTTGTATTTTGCTGCGCCCACAGCTTGTCTGCCCCTTGTTTAAGTCTCCCAGTGTGTCTGTCAGTCTAGTTAGGTCCAGTTTTTGTTTTTAACGTTTATCCACTCTTTGAGTGAGTATTTCTGTTTTCCCCTGCCTTTGGCAGTGTACCTTAGTTTTCCCATTTGTTCAGTGCTTGTGGACAGTGTTTTATTTCTGGCGTGTCTGCCAATTTATTCTTAGTGTTTTGTGTGTAATAAACACTTCTGGATCCTGCATCTGGTGTTCTCCTGACTTCTTACACTTGAAGGCTGTCATCACAACCATTAATCTGTTCATTCTGTAATTCACAATAAATCAGAATCAGCTTTATTGGCCAAGTTTGTGCACACAAACAAGGAATTTGACTCCAGTTATCTTAGAACCATGTGTACAATATGACAAGTAAATTATTAGATGGAGTAAGATTTAAAAAAAAAAAAAAAACAAATTAGCTAAAACAATATGTACAAGCCAAAGTATAAGTCCATATGGTAGTGCCATATGCATATTATATAATACTGGCAAATGTTTGGCAAACAATGCTCAGTAGTGCCTACCAGAGGGGAGGAGTTTGAACAGTCCGTGTCCAGGATGTGAGGGGTCTGCAGCGATGTTCCTCTCTGCAGACCTAATTGTCCGGTGCAGTCTGGTCCTGCCCGTTTAGTGCCCAATCCAATCCAGACAGTAATAGAGGTGCTGAGGACAGACTGGATGATGGCAGTGTAAAAGGTGGTTAGCAGCTCCTGTGGCAGCTTAAACTTCCTGAGCTGTCGCAGGTAGTTCAACCTCTGCTGTGGCTTTTTTCCTGACATTGTCTATGTGGGAAGTCCACTTCAGGTCCTAAGAGAGAGTGGATCCCAGAAACCTGAAGGTATCCACAGTAGACGCTGTGTTGTTGAGGATGATGGGGGGAGGGGGGGGGGGTCAGGGGCTTCTCCTAAAGTCAGTCTCATCTCCACAGTCTTGAGCGGGTTAAGCTCCAGGTGGTTCTGACTACTCTGACAGTGGTGTCTTCAGAGAAGGGTCCCCTGAGGTGCAGTGATTTGTGTAGCGGGAGAAGAGCAGAGGGGAGAGGACACACCCCTGTGGGCACCTGTGCTGATGGACCAGATGCTCGAGGTGATGTCCCCCAGCCTCACCTGCTGCTGCCTGTCAGACAGGAAGCTAGTGATCCACTGACAGGTGGAGGCAGACACTGTGAGCTGGGTGAGCTTCCGGTGGAGGATTTCAGGGATGATGGTGTAAAGGGCCGAGCTGAAATCCACAAACAGGACCCTTACCTACATCCCTGGAGAACCGAGGAAATGCAGGATGTAGTGCAGTCCCATGTTGACTGCATCATCCGCCGAACTGTTAGCCCTGTAGGCAAACTCTCCACCAATCTCTCAAAGGATTTCATGACCACCATTTCATGACATCAGCACTACAGGCCTGTAGTCATTCAATCCTGTGATGGAGGGTTTCTTGGGGACGGGAATGATGGTGGAGCGTTTGAAGCAAGAGGGCACTTTACACAGCTCCAGAGATCAGTTAAAGATGTGGTTGAAGATGGGCGCCAGCTGGGCAGCACAGACTCTCAGGCAGGAGGGGGACACACGATCAGGAACTGGAGCCTTCCTGATCTTCGGTCTCTGGAAGAGCCAACACACATCCCCCTCACAGATCCTTCATGCAGGTGATGAGTATGGGGGGAGGGGGGAAGAGTGTTGTAGGTAATCCTTTTGTGTGGGTGAGGGGAGTGAATGGAATTTTCTCAAACCTGCAGTAAAGCCACCAGGTGGCACTATATATTGAAAAAGCAATCAGTTTCTTAACCATATCTCTGGAACAATTACTTACACGGACCTCAAATTTGCCTCATATTGTAGGTCCAGTAAAAGGGAATCTAACAAAGGGGGCTTTGAGGATTTGGGAATTTTGGGGATATACCCCTTGCTGTCAGCTACTGACAGCGTAGGCCTATATATGCAGAAGGTTTTGGTCTGCACACACATGTCTTCACAAAAACTGATGTACAGTGTCACAGTGTCAGTGAGTTCATTGAGGTTTGTGGCTGCAGCTTCAAAGACACTCCAGTCAGTGCAATCAAAGCAGGCTTGTAACTCAAGCTTCGACTCTTCCATCCATTTCCTCACAGTCTTTACTGCAGGCTTAGAAATTTTTATTTCTGCCTGTAATCGGGATGAGATGAAGCAGACAGTGGTCGGAGCTCTGTGCTACAGTCCGCTCGGAAAAGCTGGAAGCCTGGGAGCTGTTGTGTGCTGTCCGGGATATGTTCACTGAGCCAGGTTTCAGTGAAACACAAGGGCGGCAGATCTGCTAAAGTCCGAGTTTAAGTTGAGAAGCAGCAATTCATGCATCTTATTTGCCAGGGAGCAGACGTTCGCCAGGTGGAAAGCAGGAGTCCCTGCTGCCTCAGCTTGACACACTTCCCTCATCGGCATCTTCGGCAAATCCCATAGAGAGCAGCTGCACCACCGACTAAAATCTCCGCAAAACCTTCTGGTTCGATGAAAACCAGAGAAAAAGTTCCCAGAGAGGACACTCTAATTTTTAAAAGTTCTTCTCTGATGAAAAGGATCCCAGAGGAACAAAAGAAAACTAAATAAACATGCAAATACATGCTAAGTACCAGAGAGCAAAGCACCGAGGCGACCATCTGCAGCGCCATCTTACCTTTCTCCTGACCTGTTTACTTTCCCTCTTCATTGGTCTGTCCTGATTGAAATACACATGCATTTTGCATCTGTGTGCGCAATAGAATGCATTTCATTCCTCCAACAGGAAAAAAGTTTGGTCAAAACTTAAACAATATAAGAATATTTCTGTCTTTCATCAACTTTCCTTATACCTGTGGATCCTGACATTGTGATTTTGGGGTGATGTAAATCATGTGACTAATCAGAGGCATATACTAGGGAATTTCTGAACTGGAAATGTCCATTAAAATGTACATTATGATTTCATGGTATCTATGAGCCTAGACAGCATAAAGCCCACTTAAAAAACATTCAAAATACTTGACAACATACAACAGAGGGTTGAAAGAGGGTTTTAATGGATTTTTTATTGCCTGTACAAGAACTGTTGTATGTATACTTAAAAAAAGGGGCAGAGATTTCCATTGCTTGGGGGAAACTTTTAATGCAGGTTTTACCTCCAACTCTTCCCCTACCTCTATTTGCCAATTCATTCCATCCACCATTATTTGTTCTTGCAAATGTTAGACCGCAGTCAAAATTTTTACAGGGAATAGGTATTAAATCACTTCTGATCCCAACCAGTGATACGTATATTTACACCCCAATTCCAAAATAGTTGGGACGAAGAGTAAATTGTGAATAAAATCAAAATGCAATGACTTTCAGATCACATGAGCCAATATGTTATTTACAATAGAATATAGATAACATTCCAAATGTTGAAAGTGAGACATTTTACATTTTTGTCAACAAAATTAGCTTACTTCAAATTTTCTGGCTGCCAAAGGTCTCAAACAAGATGGGACACAGGCAAAAAAGGCCTGAAAAAGCAATTAAAATATAAGAGAATCACCTGAAAGAACATTAAGCAAGTAATTAAGTTAACTGGCATCAGGTGTGTAACATGATTGGCTATAAAAGGGATGTCTTAGAGAGGCTGCGTCTCTCAGAAGGAAAGATGGCCCGAGGCTCTCCAACCTGTGAAGGCTTGCGTTAAAAAAATTGCGGAATACTTTAGAAACAATGTTCCTCAACGTCAAATTGCAAAGGCTTTCAAGGTCTCATTATCGACAGTACATACAGTCATCAAAAGATTCAGAGAAACTGAAAAAATCTCTGTGAAAGGGCCAAGGGCAAGACCTTTATTGGATGCCCATGATTTTCGGGCCCTCAGACGCCACTGCATCACTCACCGGCATGATTCTGTCATTGACATTACTAAATGGGCCCAGGACTACTTCAAGAAACCACTGTCTGTAAACATAGTCCACTGTGCCGTCCACAGATGCCACCTAAAACTCTATCATGCAAAAAGGAAGCCATTGTTGAGCATGATCCAGAAGCCCCGCCGTGTTCTGTGGGTAAAGGCTAATTTAAAATGGACTGTAGCAAAGTGGCAAAGTGTCCTGTGGTCAGACGAGTCCAAATTTGACATTCTTGTCGGAAATCATGGGTGTCATGGCCTCCAGGCTAAAGAGGAGAAAGACCACCCCTCCTGTTATCAGCGTTCAGTTCAAAAGCCAGCATTTCTGACTGTATGGGGATGCATTAGTGCATATGGTGTGGGACACTTGCATGTTTTACAAAGCACCATGAATACTGAAAGGTATATAAAGCTTTTAGAGTAACATATGCTCCCTTCCAGACGACATCTATTCTTGGGAAGGCCTTGTGTATTTCAGCAGGACAATGCAAAACCATATACTGCAGCTATTACAACAGCATGGCTTCATAGTAGAAGAGTCCGTGTGCTGAACTGGCCTGTCTGCAGTCCTGATCATTCACCGATTGAGAATATTTGGCGCATAATTAAACCAAAAAGTCCATCAAAGGAGACCAAAACTCTCCAGCAGCTAGAAGCCTGTATTAAACAAGAGTGGGATCAAATTCCAACGGCTAAACTAAACTTGTCTCCTCAAAGCCCAGACGCCTCCACTCTGTGTTAAAAACAAGAGGGGATGCTACACCATGGTAAACAGGCCCCTGTCCTATCTTTTTTGAGACCTGTAGCAGCCATCAAATTTGAAACGAGCTCATTTTGTGGATCCAATTTTAAAACCTCTCAGTTTCAACGTTTGCTACGTTATCTCTGTTCTATTGTGAATAATATACTGGCTGATGTGAGTTGAAAGTCATTGCATTTTGATTTTGTTCACAATTCACAGTTTGTCTCACCTATTTCGGAATTGGGGTTGTACATTACATTCATAAATTAATGTTAATAAATTTTGAAATAGTCAAAAAATTATGAACAGATGTCACGCTGAAGTCCACAAATGATAAGGGACACCTTTCATGCTCCTGTTTTAAAATATAGTTTGTGCAAGAAGTATAGTGCCTTCCACCACCATTGGCTCCCTTGGCAAATAGCAAAAAAAAAAAAGGCTGTGGAAAAAAATGTGGCAGCTGTTAATATTTTGAATAAAAGATAGGAAAGATTATCAAAAATCTGACCTGAAATGTAAAGAAAATGATAAAGAGAAAAAATATTCCTTAAGAAAATATTTTCCTCGAACCATGTATGCCACAATTATAGGCACCCCTTGAAATCTTTTAAGGATGAAGTATATTCCCATTCATTTTTACTTTTATAAACTTGATGGGTACCATAATGATAAAGAAAACAAATTAATGTTTTCATGTCTCTAGGGGGTATGAACATGAGGTGATACAAAAGCTAATTGAAGCACTGATTACTAAAACCCCACAAGTCAAGTCAAGTCAAGTGTGACTCATGGGGTTTTAGTAATAGGTGCTTCAATTTCTGTATTTGTCCTGGACACATTTCTTGGATGAGGCACACAATTCAAAGAAAGTCCAGGTAACTTGTTTCATCACTGATCTTAGGTCAGTAGTCACGATAAGTCGATTGACAAGCGCGAATGAATAGGAAGGATAGGGGAACGGATTGCAATCTATTTGTTTGTGCTCGTCAATCGATTTATTGTGACTTTCAAGATGGAGGTGACTGGAAACTACCTCAAGGTACTGTTTGCATAAATAGTCTTTTTTTTTAGTAAACTACCTGTGCATTTTCAAAGTTCCCAGTGCCTCGTTTTAAATGTCAGGGCCCTAGGAATTCTACCGATGAAGTGTGAAGCTACTTTGAGCCTTGTTAATGATGAAAAATAGCGATTTCTTTGCATGGCAATGCTAAGCCCGATGCACTACTATTGTAAGCCTGTTGGGAGCTTCAGCTAAAAAAAAGCCATTTATTTTATGTGCAAATGTTGCGTGGGTATGGAGGTGGGGTATTCGACAAAGGTTAGTACTCGTTATCATGTTTAAATACACCCAAAGTCAATTTCACACCGGAATTCTCCTTTAAACTCTCAAATTTTTTGACTGGATGTAAGCTTGACGTTTTTTCGCACCCGAATGGTTCGGTACCCAAACATTACGGTAAGCCGAAAAGGCTCTGATTTTATTTGATATTGATGGAGGCTAAATATGGTACCATTTCCAACACTGTTGCTCCATAACAAACGCCACAATCGACGAGAATAACACATTATTACATTAGCACAAAATCTCTGTTTACACGAAAATGAACAGTTAACCTTAAAAAAAGTTGCTAAATTAATTCAATTGAATTGAACAGAAGCCACTGCACCTGCACAATTAGCGTGAACTACATTCTTGGAGCGAAGTCGGTGAACTCTGACCTATTCTTTATGAATCACTGCGCTACGATTAGTACCGGTGGCTTAACCCATTCAGATTTGCTGGTGCTGAAACACATCAGGAAGTGTTTTGGAGCCGGCTCACTTGAGTACCCCTTTTCGACGCCTTGCACAATTCAGACAGAAAGTGGAGTGGTTGCAGAGGCATTTCAGAGCCAGCACAGTCGCTCTGTCTGAATGGAGCTCAAGAGGACCAGCTACACTAAGGCAGTACTATCCTCCAATGGAAAACGACCCCCCCAGAAAAGTACCCGGTGCCCTGACGGGTGGAGTAAAGTAGAGCCGGTACCACATAGTGGAAACGAGGCTTGAATTGTACCCCATAGGGAAGGACTTTGGATGTAGTTCTTTAACGTATTTCAACATTATCCTGGCTTATACAGTACCAGCGTGGATAAAGGTACCGCTAAAGTTAACGAGAAGTTGTCTTCGTTTTTTCGTCCGCCTCTCTCTGATCGGCCTGGCGGGTGACAGAGGATTACAACGGGTGTCGGTGTAGTCCCGGCTGGCAGAACTAGGGGGGACTGTCGATAAGGGGAAGAGGTTTTTGGGCATGACTGATGTGTACCAGATGTTATTGCAGGCCTTGAATTTTCGCAAGAATAAAATACCGCATCTGTTTCGAATATGACTTATTTACAATTCAATCGATGTTTTTGTTTTTAGAGTTTTAAAACATTCAATTCTATAAGAGGCAGTTAGAAGTAGGATTCGTCATGAAGTAGAAACGCTTTCCTTATGGATGACAACTTGCGCATTTATTGTCACAAAATATTTTGTAATACATTTATAATTTCTTATTGGATGCCCAAAATTTTAAATCTTGCTTGTATCACTGTAAATGTCGATTATTTGCGGTGGCGAAATAGCTATTGGTTTTAATAATGTAAGACATTGGCTTGCACACAGTTTAGAAATTGATAACTAGGCTATACCATTACATCTGAATATACATGTTTTACACAGTATATACCTAAGGCGGATAAGCGATCATTTCTCACAAATGTGAAAACATAATCAGTCCCACTGTGAGAATGGTTTTTCATCCGCGCTACCCCATGACACTTGCAACTGAGAAGGGCTTTATCGTGTTAATTTGTCGGTAACAGCCAAAGTTTATTCTTGAGATTAGCTCTCAAATTATGACTAACAAAAGTTAGCATATTTTGCGTTCAACCGTTTTATCCTACTGATTAAGTCACTCCCTTGACTGGGAGTTGTTCAGCAAAAATACATGAATTTGCAGACATTAAATTTCCTGGGAATAAATATATTGCCGATTGCGTGTTAGACTATCTTTAGCAAAAAAAACTTTTCAGGCGTTTACGCTATACTACACATACAATGGATGTCATGTTGTCCGACGAAAAAATTTTAAGGCTGAACTTAATTGGACTTCTTTGCGACGGGGATTTAGACTAAGATATGTGTGAAACGGCCAGCCAACGTGCCTTCTCACTCCCTCAACTTCCCGGTTCAGTGAGCAGGGCACGTCCACCTGACTTCCGGCTGACACACGGCCAACGGCGCTTTGGCAAAAGTGGAACCTTTATCCATGCTGGTACTGTATTTCCCATGTTGACGCCATGTTACCCTTTTCTATATGCCCACTCCACCAGATGAGTGTATATTGCGATTGCCCCTGTCCGTCCGTTCATCCATCCACAATTTATTGTTTTTACTCTACAGACAACAATTTTGTGATATGAAGAGGATCCCTGTCTGGGCTCTGATTGGACCCAGGCACAGACAGTGGTACAAAATCCACAATGTTTAAAGCTGCAGTTGGTAACTTTGAGGAGAGAGAGGACTTCGCACAAAAATTTGAAAAAAGCAACTTTCAGATCCTTCCCCCTCCCTCTCCACTGCACTCCTCAGACCCTCCCCTGGAAAGCTACCGTGCACGCGAAGGCACACGAACTGTTATGCATGCAACTGCGGAGAGATTTTGCATGTTCACATTATGAAAGCGGCCAAGTTGCCGAGGCTAGATGTTACTGTTGCGAACAGTCAACACTGCTGGCCAAGAAACATGCCCGTCGTTAGACCTGAAAATTCCGAGGCTAAAATCCTTCCTTTTATTGAAAACAAGTGTTCACCACTAACATGGCAATAACCCCCGCCGCCTCAATTTTATGTGTCCGTACGGACGGAGCCCAATGCTATATCCCCCGCTTCGCGCTGGTCGCGTGGCGAGGGATAATAATTAGTCCTGGCAAATTCTAGATGGTTTTCCTTCATTCACACGTTTTCCAATTCAAGAATAATCAAGTGGCAGTTGAAGACACGGCTTCTCTCCCCCATGCGATCTAAAAGCGACAAAATAATAGGTTACATTCAGTACCAAAAAAAATTATTTGATTATAATTAAGTCTATACACAATCACTTGGTGATGGCATTTCATAATTCTTCAGCGAATGCAGGTAATTTCGGCAACAAGTACATACAGCTGTTTCTGCAGCACGGTCGCTGAATTTGTAGTAAAAAAAAATAGACAGCTGTCCGATTGGAAAATGTAAACGGACGAAACCACTTCCTAGTCTGAAAAGCCATCACCGAGTGCAGGTACATACACCTAATTATAATTAAATTATTTTTCTGTCCTGACTGCAGCCCATTATTTTGTCGCTTTTAAATTGCATGAGGGAGAGAAGCTGTCTCTTCGATTGCCACTTGATTATTCGTGAATTGGAAAACGTGTTAATTACGGAAACCCATCTAGAATTAGCCAGGATTAATTATTTTCAAAAAAGGAGGGATATTAGCCCCGGATTTTCCAGGTCCAATGACACGATTGCCAAGAAACGAGCAGAAATAAATCATGTCGACATGAAAAGTAATCTACAGCAGTATGTATTCAAAAACCCAGCACATGCTTATTTCAGTAAGTTACCCGTTTTTTCAGTACAGAAATTGTTGTGAATCCAGCTGAATGACGAGTAAATCATGTATGTCAGCATTTAGCTGTGAGAGCACAGAAACGTTACACATATTTTTAAGGACAACAACACAACTGATAAGACTGACAGGTCATTTCATAAAGAGATTTTCTGCTGCTTTCTAATAAAACAACGCCAGTAACGTTAGCCCTTGCATCTGAAACAAGCTAACGTTAGTTCCACTGCAACATCACAGTGACATCACATCACATAAATTCTTTCTTTTGTGCTTTTTTTTCTTCTGGCTTCCTGTTTTACTTGTCTTAGCCGTGTGTGCTGTTTCTGGAAACTGAGGTATCGGTATTTTTTTCCTCGCTTATGGCTCTTAGCTCCTGAACCCGCTCTGGGAGATTTGAACTTGACTGAGCACTGGTGTGAACTGAGGAGGAAGGGGGAGGGGGTGTCTGTAGCGTGTGCATGTGCACTGTTTGATGGCTGTCAGCCACCATCCTGGCTCTAATTGGTTCCTTTTGGTCGGTCCGAATGATTCTTTTAAATTGCAGTAGGAGCATTAGGTGGGTTTAAAGTGGCCTTTTTTTAAATAGCAGAGTACTAGTTTTATGTAATACTGCCTGTACACGGTGACAGTTTTAGCAAAAATGACAAAAAGTTACTTTTCTAAAACTTACCAACAGCAGCTTTAATGAGGCAGGAATCAGGGTCATACGGTCAGGATCATAGTCTTTATAAAAAGATGGACGACGAAACGGTGACACAGAGTGGAGGCATTTGGGCGTTGAGGAGACAAGTTTTTTGAGTTTAGCCATTGGAATTTTATCCCACACTAATTTGATACAGGCTTCCAGCTGCTGGAGAGTTTTGGGTCTCCTTTGACAGACTTTTCATTTTATTTTGCGCTAAACGTTGTCAATTGGTGAAAGATCAGGACTGCAGACAGGCCGGTTCAGCACTCGGACTCTTCTACTACAAAGCCATGCTGTTGTAATAGCTGCAGTATATGGTTTGGCATTTTCCTGCTGAAATACTCAAGGCCTTCCCTGGAATAGATGTCGTCTGGAGGGGAGCATATGTTGCTCTAAAACCTTTATATACCTTTCAGCATTCATGGTGCTTTTTAAAAATGCAAGTGTTCGACACCATATGCACTAATGCATCCCCATACCATCAGTGATGCTGGCTTTGGAACTGAACGCTGATAACAGGAGGGGTCCATTTTAAATGAGCCTTGGCCCACAGAACACGGAGGCACTTCTGGATCATGCTGAACAATGGCTTCCTTTCTGCTTGATAGAGTTTTAGGTGGCATCTGTGGAAGGCACAGCGGTCTGTGTTTACAGACAGTGGTTTATTGAAGTATTCCTGGGCGCATTTAGTAATGTCAATGACAGAATCATGCTGGTGAGTGATGCAGTGGCGTCTGAGGGCCCGAAGATCACGGGCATCCAGTAAAGGTCTTCAGCCTTGTCCCTTATGCACAGAAATTTTTCCAGTTTCTCTGAATCTTTTGATGTTGTTATGCACTATCGATGACGAGACCTTCAAAGCCTTTGCAATATGACATTGAGAAACATTGTTTTTAAAGTATTCCACAATTTGTTTACGCAAACCTTCACAGGTTGGAGAGCCTCTGGCCATCTTTACTTCTGAGAGATCTTGCCTCTCTAAGGCATCCCTTTTATAGCCAATCATGTTACACTCCTGATGCCAGTTAACTTAATTACTTGCTAAATGTTCTTTCAGCTGATTCTCTTATATATTAATTGCTTTTTCAGCCCTTTTTTGCCTGTGTCCCAACTTTTTGAGACCTGTTGCAGCCAGAAAATTTGAAATAAACTCATTTTGTTGGTAAGAATGTAAAATGTCTCAGTTTCAACATTTGAAATGTTATCTATGTTCTACTGTAAATAACATATTGGTTCGTGTTCTGAAAGTCATTGAATTTGATTTTATTCAAAATTTACACTTCGTCCAAACTATTTCGGAATTGGGGTGTAATAAATCAGGTGGCTAAGTAGGGTCATTTTCTCATAGACTTCAATAGCATTGAACTTCTTTCTGCATCCACTGACATCCCCATCTGCCGGCCATTAAATAAAATGCAAATTTTTGAGATTTCCGCATTGGCCTCACATTTCAGACCCGGGTGCTGCGGCCATCTTTTAATACAGTCTATGTTCGGGTCGATAACAAGAGGTCGCACTGCAGTACTGATATACAGGCAAAATCCAAACACCAGCCAGGCAGAATGCTGTATAGAATCAGAGACAAAATACAACATCAATGAACAGCAAAATGGTAACCAGAAGTAATACTCAGTAATACACAAAGGGCAATCCAAAACTCATAAACCAGAGACAAAAGAAAATTAAACAGAGGAAAACTACACAGGGAACATGCAGCTAAGTAACTCAGAGAGAGACGGAAAAGTGAAGAAGAAAACAGAACAAAAATGGCTATTTCAGCTCTCAAGTTTGAACATTTTTGACACTTCTGGCATCAACATGGGTTTACAACTCCATTTAAAAACTTCAGTCATGTGACTGTATTGCATTCATCCTAGAAAAAAGACAGAAAAGCTTTGAATGCTTGCTGAGAGTTCATGGCATTTTTGCTAGATTGAGAGAGCTTGTAATTGGCAATAAAATGTGACAAACTAGTTAGTCAAATTGATTGGCCTATTTTGATTAACATGTATTCCTAGATGGACCGATAGTTGGATAGATATATCACATCCATGTATAAACACAAATTAGGTTTATTAAATGACCAATATCAATTGCTGCACTGGTCTGAAAGTTTCCCTCCATTTGCTATGGCATTTCAGAATATGAACATCTCGTGGAGCTTAAATACCAGTATTATGAAAACAACTTCACTCAGGTTCATTTTGGACTGATGGCTTTAAAAGTTTGTGGAGGAGCCATACATAATTATATAATCCCTCCAAGCAGAGCAGCAGTTTTAAAACTTGATTGATCGTCCGATCTCTTATAACATAATGGTGAAATGAAACCATCAGAATGAATTGTTCAAGAATGAAGAGAGTTTGGTTCCTGACCTATCTGGCAAATGGTTTGGAACTAAAGTAATAGTCAGTTCAAGGGGATTCAAAGTGCAGAATGTGAATGTCAGCAAATCTCAATTAAATAAGATAAACAAATTGGTGTACATCGTGTATCTTTGTAAATGCTATTATTACAAATTATGGTATTAAAACCATCAGTATCAATCGCGGTCTTCTGTTAAGGTTCATGAGGGATCAACATTGCTTTCTCAGTTGAAGAAATAGCTGCTATTAAAGTTTTTGCAAGTATGCTGTAAAGTACTTATAGAAATGTTTTGAATCTGTGGTTGTTTCAAAGGTTTGAAATTGTCATCTCAAGAAAACAGGAAACTTATAAAGCCAACAAATTGGGGGAATCAAGCTTAAAGCAGGTGTGGGGCAAAACAGTGAAGCTTGACTGGGGGCATGGTAACGAATAACACAATGAACCAACTAGCTAATTATGAAACAGAGTGAGGAGAGCTAGGGGGAGAGTAAAAGAGAACAGAGGCTCATGGAAACCTAGCACAGAACTGAAATGATTACAACAACATAAATGTGAAAAACTTGGAATAAAATTAAAATAAAATAAACAGATTCACAGAACACTGACTCTAATTGGGGGTTACAGGGCAGGTGAGGAGGCAGGAAGGGAGCTGATTGGGAAACTGAAGTGGTGACACATATGCCTGTGATCCACTTAGGCTTTTAAGGCTTCCGCACGCCAGCAATCGTGGCCAGTCGGATGCTTTTGGAAGCGCCGGGAATCATTCGAAACTCGCGCAAACAATTGCAGAAAGTCAGAGTGATTGGGGGAAAAAATTTCATCCTAAGATCCACTAACGCGAGCACATCCGATTGATTTTTGCCAATATCGTCAATAAAGATGACGGTTGTTTTTATAAACGGTTTCTAATTGGCTAATTACACTGGAAATATTCGCCACCTAGTTGCACTTGATGAACTACTACTCCCGCGTCCTTCCGACCACTCATATCTTCCTACAAAATGAAACTGGTTTGATTTTGTCGGAAGAGGGTTCCGTGTAATCTGATCCAGTCGGAACTTGTCTTATTCAAGCGGAAGGGTCGGTACAGGTCGGAAGTCGTGATCCACCCATGTCTTGAGCGTAACAGAAATCTACACTCGTAATCGCTTGTAACTGGTCGGAAGGGGGGAATCGGGACGATCGGAGACCTTAAAAGTGTAAGTGGATCGCGGGCTTTAGGATAACAGAGCACAAAAGAGCGTGGCTACAAAAGGGAGCAATCAAAAATAGCAGGTACGACAAGAAAATGGGCATATGGAAACAGAGAGGAAACTAAACGTAATAAACAATACAATAAAAAATACATAAATAAATCCAAGATAAACAAAATATAACAAAACACAACTTGGAGAATGACAACTCTGACATTCCTTATTATATCCCCGAACACCGAACTGCGTTTCAGGGATATTATGTTTTTGGTCCGACCGCCTCCGCCGCTGCCGCCGCCCTACGTGTTAACGCGATAACTTCAGTTACATTTCAAATAAAAATTTCTGGTTTTGCATACAAGTAAGTATCATAAAGAGGAAGAACTGATTCCATTTTGGACAATGTACAATTTCTAGATTGGCCACCAGGGGCCAAAAACGGAAAAATCACTGTTTTTATCATATCTCTGGAAATATTTGTCCGATTGACCTCAAATCAAGTGAAAATGAAAGGTCATGACCTGAGGATGTATCCCACGGTGACATTATACCTGTTTGATTCAAAATTTTGACACAAGGTGGAGCTTTGTTGAGATGTTGAGAAAGTATTGCAATGTAAATGTATTTTATTTATGTTACACTAATGAAAAATGACTTTCATTCTTATTTGGCGATTTAGTCATCTCAGCTGATTTACTTTTAGGAGCTTCTTCTCGCTAGTTTTGTGAATGTCCAAACTGGAAAGATTTCCATTTACCAAAGAATTTGTGAGAGGAAGCTGCAATGGAGCAATCTGGGAATTCTGGGGATTGACTGTCAGTGAAATTAATCGCATCACTCAGGCGGATGCCACACATTCCATGCCTTCTTCACAGGAAGTGATCGCCGCTTTAACCTCTCTATGGCTAAATGAACCTCTTTGACCAACTGCACTCTCCTTCCATTAGACCTCCCTCTCTTTTCTGCAAATAATCATGCTTTATTATGGAAATGTATTTGATTGTCTCCTGAAATTCTCACCTCTTTGACAGTATCTTTGGGATCTATTTTGATGTGCACTTGTTAACGGCAGCCGCCCTCCAACGGCTAGCTCATGCAGAACAGTTCCAACTGTCTCCCACTGAGGACAGGAAGCCCCGCTAGGGCACGACAGCTGGGCTGCCGTATGTCTGTGGCAGACGGGTCAGAGGTCACACTGACATACAGTTTCAAAAACGTATTGCTTTCGCAATGGGAGGTGAAAATGGCCATTTTGTGTTATTATTCAGAAGTCAATGGGTTCTGAAATCAACTGAAGCATTCAAGGAGGATGATTAAATTTACATTCCTTTACAGCGTTTCTTCTTGCTGGCAGTTGGATCCTGACACTTCCTCTATCAATGGCTATTAAATGTGTGCTGGTGTATTTCTGTATATATATACTTTCTCTTTGATAGAAATGTTAGTAGTGTAAATGGATTATAAAGAGTGAAAATCCTCTTGCTTTCTGTATTTGTGGCTAAGTCTACATTAACTGTATATTAAATGCAGCAAATAACTCGCTTTCAGTGTCATATTGTGATACATGCCCACCTATAACAGCTAAAATTTCAGTGTGAAACTTTTTTGTTAGGGGAGTGACATTCCTTCCTAGTATATCCTTGGTGTTTCATGCAATAACTGTGCCCCTGGTTGAACGAAGCATGTATGTTTATAGCATATAAATTACCCTTAATGTGCCTTACATGAGAGGGCTAGCTCTTCCCAAGGGCATCAAGATGAAACATCTATTGAAAATACAGTACAGCTGACACATTGTAAACTATCTGGATATTTAGTGGGATGGGTCCCCTTTAATAATTTTCTACTTGACTAATCAATAAAGGAGTGCAGTTTCTTAAGCTCACCAGTTGAGTGGTGTTTCTACTAAATAATAAATAGAGTTGGATAATTTATCTTGCCTCTCATACAAGGCAGAAGAAAACAAAGACTCAATAAAAGATAGATGGAGAGGCTGCTCAAATGCTGAATGATTTATTAGCCTCCTCATTGCTTTTATTAATACTCTTTCAACATCCTGTCCCTTCCTTCACATCCTTTTAATACTCCTCTGCTTCAATCAGTGTCAACTGGGCACAATAATTTTTTGTTTGTTTTTCTATTATAATTTCTCCCTCTGTTAATCTTACAAACTTAATTATAGTCCCCTACTGATGGCCATGCATTACACTAAATACCAAGCATACTGTAAAACTGCCTATTTATCAAAAACATATCGCACTTGGGTATAATATTCAGGTTTATACGCAGGGATCATCAAGTTTCTGAGCTCTGAGGCGACCGTCATTTGCGATGGTGGTGGTGGGTTGGGGGGGGGCAATTCTGCATATACAGCGCTGTGGAAAAGTATTTTCCTCTTCCTGATTTCTACTATTTAGTATATTTGTCACACTAAAATGTTTCAGATCATCAAACTAATTTTAATATTGGATGAAGGTAACCCAAGTAAACACAAACCGCTGTTTATTATGAAACTGATGATTTCCTTTATTGAGGGAAAAATAGTCATCCAACCCCACCTGGTCCTGGGTCATACAGTAATTGCTTCCTATGTTGCTAAATCAACTAAGTGAACAAATTTAATTAAAACTGGGTTCAGTTTCAATAGACACACCCAGGCATCATTACCGAGTGCCCTGTTGAATGTAAACATTACAACCTCATTTCCAAAAAAAGCTGGGACTCTGTGTAAAATGTGAATGAAAACAGAATGCAATGATTTTAAAATCATTTGAACTTTATATTTATTTGAAAATTAAACAAAGTCAATATATCAGATATAATCAACGCGATGCACCCTGATGCTCAATGGAGAAAAGAGTAAAATAGTGTGAATAGGTGCTCTTGGACTACAGGGAAACAAACTGAAGTGGAAAAACAAACCCCAAGGTTGTCCAGGTCCAGGCACTCAAAAATGATGGTCTGAAGAGAAAAGTATGTCAAAAAGCCTTTATTAACATAGGCTAAAAAGAGATTAAAATATCAACATGTTTTGACCCACTCAGGATGTTGAAATGGAGATATTTTATTGTTTTTGGAAAATGTGTGCTCATTTTGAATTTAATGCCAACAACACATTTCAAAAAAGTAGGCACAGGGGCATGTATAGCACTGTGATGCATCAAATCTTCTTCAATCAACACTGTGAGCATTCGGGAACTAAGGAGACCAGCTGCATTAGTTTGAAAACCAAAATGTTTTCCCATAATTTCTTTATGCAGGATTTCAGCTTTTCAATACTAGCAACCTCCTTTGTCATATTGTTTCAAAATATGCCAAATATTGTCAATGAGTGACAGGTCTGGACTGTAGGCAAACCAATTTAGCACCCAGACTCTTTTACTACAGAAACATGTTATTGTAACATATGCAGAGTATAGTGTATGGCATGGTATTTCTGAAATGAGCAAGGCCTTTCCTGAAAAAAAGTAATCTGGATGGCAGTAAATGTCACACCAAACCTGTATATATCGTTCACCATCAATGGTGTCTTCATGGATGCGCAAGTTACCCCTGCAGTGTGTACTAATGCACCCCCGTTCTATCATGGATGCTGGCTTTTGAATCGTTTGCTGATAACAAGCCGGATGGCCCCGCTCCTCTTTAGCCCAGAGGACAAGGCATCCTTGATGCCCAGGAAGTATTTTACTTTTTGATCGTTCAAACCACAGGGCAGTTTTCTATTTGACATCAGTATTTTGAATGAGCTCGGGCCCAGGGAAAAAGGCAGTGTTTCTGGATCTTGTTTATATTTGGTTTAGTCTCTACATGGCATAGTTTTAACGTGCATTTGCGGAGGCAGTGACAAATTGACAGTGGTTCATAGAAGTGTCTGAGTCCATGCAGAGATTTCCACAACAGAATCCTGACTGTTTTTAATGGAGTGCTGCCGGAGGATCTTAAAAATTACAGCCATTCGAAATTGGATTTTGGCCTTGTCCTATGCCCAGGATTTTTCTGGATTCTCTGAATCGTTCAATGATACTATGTACCAAAGAGGAATAAAATCTCTAAATTCTTAGCGATTTTAAGTTGAAATTGGTATTCTCAAATTATTTAACTATTTCCCTATGCAGTCTTTCAAAGAGTGGTAAAACCCTTACCATATTTTCCAATAAAAGACTTTTTATACCCAATCATGTTACTGGCCTGTAGCTAAATACTCATATTAGCCGTGAGATGTTCTGCCAGTTGTCTTTTTTTTTAGCATCATGCAACTTTTCCAGTCTTTTATTGCTGTTGCTGTCATCAAATTCAAAATGAGCAGACATTTGCCTGAGTTGAGGTTAATTTTAAAGGGAAACTGAGCTCAAAAAAATTATCAGTTTGAGACCAAAAAAAAATAAATTTCAAGAGCAGTTTGACTGTCTGTGTCCAAAAAATATATTCTAAAAAACTTGAATCGACCGCTATGGGCGATGTCATATGGCTGTTGCAGGCTCCGAAAACTTAGTCCGTGACATCACCATGTCCAACTCAAAAAACAATCACACTCTCGGTATAAGCATTTTATGCAATTTGTTGAAGTTTTGCTCTCTCTGTTTCACAAAATTTTCCTAGATTATGACTACTTCCATTTAGAAAATCATGTCAGACAGTAATTCATGTTCAGGAGACTCTGACAGCTTGAGTGAGGCCTTTTCTCAAGAGTTTTTGAGAGTTTTGTCAAGGTTGGTATACAAGCTTATTTAGCTAGCTTAGTAAAAACATACTGTTCGCTGATAAATAGCTAGGTAGCTACTTTAGCTAGAGATAACGAAGCATAAGATAATACCACATAACCCAGCAGACTGTTTTCATTAGAGAGAAACGTCAGCTACAACTGATGCAGGATTAAAGTGACGCATTGTATCATGTCTGAGGGAAGGTGGCCACAGTATTTTATGGTACTCTCTCTAACATTCATCAATAGTTCATAGCTAACTCGCAAATCTACTTCCACAGTTTACCCATGCCTATCTGGAAGTATCTCACGCCAATAATATTATCATGATGGTTTGATGAGTTAGGGATGTTGCAACTAAAATCTGGGCGATTATAGTTAGCTAATGTAAGCTGAAATTATGAGCAATAGCTAACCCTGTCGCTTGGCCATTAGCTCGCAACATGTCATGCTCTAACTAACATTATTAAATCAATCTATTCTCAAGTAAAACGTGTGTCAGTTAATTATTTTCACAATTGTACACTGTAACAGAACTGGCTTATAATTACATCAACACAAAAACAAGACAGTTTGATATGCCAAATGTTTAGGCTTGACATGGAAATGCATTAATCCAAGAAAAACTGAACTTTTGGTCAGCGAAAACCATAAAGTCAAACCAATATTGTGGTAGAATAATGAGGTAACGATACCACTTCTGAATAGTTCATCTTCAGTGACGGGTGCCTGCAATAGCAAATGCTTTTTATCCTGGGTTACAAGCAAATAAGCTAAAGGGGTTTCATACGCCCAACTTCCCTTAATATCAGAGTGGTGGTGATGACACACAAAGCCAAAAGACCCCTTTGGTCACCAGTTTACAGCCCTAAAAGGTTCATTTAAGAATGTCTAACATTGATATCATTGTGCTGCGGCAACTGGCTCCTGGCTTAGTCAAAAGAGAGCCTTTGATGATTTTTTGACTTGATGTTAAGACGTCATGGACCCATTTTTTTGAGCCTGCAAATGCAATATGGTGTCACCCATAACAGTCAATTCAAGTTTTTTACATTTTTTTCCTCAGATGCAGATAGTCAAAACACTCTAAATAGTAAAAAAAATAAAGAATAAGAAACGCAGCTTCAGGACCTGGCCCCATGCCATCATTAATAGAACCATGAATTTTGCGCTCAACCAGAAAAACCTGAAGGAGAATGTCTGGCCATTGGTTTGTGACCTAAAGCTCAAGCACAGCTGGATTTTTTAGTTGGACGCTGATCTGAAACACACAGGCAAGTCCACCTCCGAGTGGTTCAAAAGAACTCTGGAATGGGTTCAAATTCATTGACAATGATTGAGGGGTACAGCAATAATATTTTTATTTTCACATGGGTGATATAGGTTATGAATAACTCTTTGCCTTCAATAAATGAAATTAATATCTAAAAGCTGCATGTTGTGTTTATTCATATTGTGTTTGTCTCATATTAAAATTGGTTGGATGATCTGAAACATTTAAGTATGAGAAATAAGTAAAAATAAATGAAATCGGGAAGGGGGCAAACACGTTTTCACAGCTCTGGAGTAGTTTTAGTTGAAACATTGCCTCCACTCCTTCTGACATTGATCAAAATTCTGTACAATGCTGAAAATGGCAGCATTAGTATTTCCGGGCCTCAAATTTGTTCAGGCTCTGGCAGGAGGTGACCAGTAGCAGATTCCAGCGTAAGAGTCAGTTAAATAGGGTTGTGGCTGGCATCACAAATGTGATGAAATATTCATTCCTATTGCTAATTAAGGCACAAGTAATTTCCCCTTTTAATCAGCTAATTTTATATTCCCATAACTACAGTGCTGAATAGTATCAAATGCAACTCTGGCCAAGAGGAAAGCATAACAGAAATTATAGGGAGGGTCTCCAGGATTTTCTGGTAATTACAGACCCTGTTAGAGCTTTTTTTTCTCTCAGTCTGAAACTTTGTGGGCAGGAAATTGCTTCACTGAGGATTTTTGACAAGGTTTGATACACAGCTGCGGAATGTAGGGCAACGGAAAGGCCGACCCTTATCATCTATCTTAGGAGAAGCCCAAATAGTCAGGGAGATGTTTGTTTTCCCCTTCCTGTTGGTGAGGGACTGCAAGCTGGGCTGGGTCAGTCAGCCTCTGAACAAACTGAATGAGCGTTTTGCCCGTTTAGACTTTGCTGAGGGCTTTGGTATGATGAAGGGGTCAGTATGGCCCCAGACCGTGGAGGGCAGCAGTGGCTTTCGGCTATTGTTTGAGACAGACAGCTGCCTCGATTAAGTGGTTTTCCAGGCCCAGCACTGAGGGACCTTCTGTTTGAAATAGAGCTTGATAAACCTGGTGAACTGTGGCCATCCAGGATCAGGCTAAAATTGCCCATTTCCCTGGAAACGTTAAGCTATGTTCTCGGCTCCTGAACAGCCCAAAGCAAACAAAATCTTAATCTGATGTTTCTGCCTTTTTCACGGGATTGATTTTCTTGCATTTGTTTTGGGATTTCATAATGCAAAGACAATGAGATGAACATCAGTAAAAAAGTTCAACTTCTTTTCAATTAAACCAAACCAGAGGCTGATGACAATAAAAGGCATCTACCCCATAAGATCAGCTGACAAAACTAGTATTTTTGGGGCAATGAATACATCTCACAATAACTTTTTAATTCCATCAAAATTGAAAAAGCCTCCGTTGATGAAAGAACAAATGTGAAAATTGTGTCAATTAATCAGAGATACTTAATTTCATAGGATATTTAGTTCCTGATATTCAAAACCAAATTCTCTGGATAAGACCTATGTAGATGTGCTAAATGTGCAACCTATAAGAGAAATTACAAACAACAATTTATATAAGAAATATATATAAGTCAAGCAATTCAGTAAGAAAATATTCTATAAAGTCAAGGCAAGTAAAATCAAACTGCCTCCAAAACATAACTCCGGCATCCAACATATCATCAGTAAAAAAGGTTACAAATTTATTTATATAAACATGGATAGTTCATTTTACAGTGTCATCATGAAATGCTGGAGAAGTTCAGCTTTACATGGGTAATGTGTGTCCAATAAGCATCTGATCCTAAAAGCCTGTTTACACACATGCAGTAAACTTGTAGTTTACTCCTAATTGCAAGCTTTACACTTGATGTTTGGGTAACCTTTTCTTGAAATTATATAATAATATAATTAAATAGTATTATAATATTAATATAATATACGTAAACAAAATATCAAAATATTTCACTTTGTAATATTTTTATCGGTTTCAGGTAAATGATGCATTCAATAAATTTGCAATCAGTGCGCTCAAATGGGTAGGCCTATGTTTTATCTGGATTTTTATTTGAATTCAGCTCCAGTCCTCAAATACCAGTCCTCAATCAAACATTCAAACATACATTTGTTTTCACGCTTTATTAGAAACATTATGCTCCCACACACAAGTAGTAATAATGATACTACTAATAATAAGTCCAGAGGCATGCGTGACACAAAATTTCAGAGGTAATCAACAGGAGATGGTCAACTGGGGATTATTGTATTACAGGCTACTAACACGCCATCAGACCCGGAGACCTAATTTCCTGCTGTAGAAATTCAACCACTAACCTTGAATGTTTGTTTGAAACCAACATGGGTTGCTTTATCAGCCATTTCCCCCAGACTCCTATTTGACATGCTTTGCTTATTAGACTTTATTTTCAAAACATATCAGAACATGAGGAGGGTAGAAGGGATATTATTTATCACTGAGATCTACTATGGTGCTGCCCGCAGGCCAATGGTTGCCCGTGTTTGAAATTGGTCATGTATTCAATCTTCAATCTCAATAGTCTAACTGGACATTTAATGCAGTTTACACGTTTTGTTATGCATGGTCGTGCAGAATCTTATTCATGTGCCGGAACATGTGTGTCAGTCTGAACTGAATCCTCTCATGCTAAGCTTGTTAGTCTGTGAGCTAATTGAGACAGACGTGAAAGAGACCTCAGCAGTTTCATGCCGTCATGCCCCAACATTCCTAATACAATTATTGTGAGAGAACTATGGAATTTGAATTAAACCTTGACGTAGAATTAAATATGACACTGTTTTATTCGCACTGAACAGAGGAGTTCAAAATAAAGATGCGATAAAGAAAAATAAATGATGAAGTTTGTGTACAGATTTCAGTTTTTATACCTGGTTGTAAAGTAAAGAAACACATGTAGCTTGAAAGCTGGAGACACATCAAGTCATTAGCCTGGATTTGTCCCTAGCACTCAAGCTACGCGTGTTTCTTTACTTTGCAATCTGGCAGAAAAAAAAAAAAAAAAAAACTTCATATCTGCTCTCATAATCTTGACGGTTCGACAGCTAATACCTCCTCATTCCAAGCAAACCCATGGTGTATGTTTCAATTTGCCAAACACTGGCTAAAATTTGTGACAATAAAAGGGCCACATTAATCAGGAAGTTAAAGGCACTCTTCATGAAAAAAAATGTGAAAAATTAATTAGCTTGTTTTCTATCTGACAGTCTAAAGGACCCATAAATAATAAACCCAACCAGTTTCATATGGCTGGTAAGTCCCCTTTTCAGCATGTACGCAGTAAAAGAAGCACAAATCCACTGTGGCTTTTTCATTTACGTCCAATTTAGCTCACCTAGCACCCCACGAATGAGCTGATCAGCTGAGTCAGGTGTGTTAAATAAGGGAGACATCTGTAATATACTGGGAAGGGGTACTCCAGGAGCAGGGTTGGGAAACAGTTATACAAAGGAACCTTGATTCGATCAAAACTTGACGAGCAATGCCTAAATCTCAAGTGGCTATTTTCTTACCTGGATGCCCCTGACATTTCCATTGCGTGGAGATTAATCGCCAAGGCAAGCTGTCAGACCTTAGAATAAGAATTGCCATATGGCATCTTGCACTGATAGTGCCATGACAACAACAGAATGACTGCCCCAATGTCCCCTGAACTTGATATGGCATTACAGCCAGAGAATACAAGATAATTACATGATTGCAGTAGTAGCAAATCAGTGAGTATAGCTTATACCTGGCATAAATTCAGCACTGAAAGGAAATATTTCAACCTGCCACTTGTGTACAGCTCTTCAGACACTTGGCAGGCTGTGATTGTAAATAGTATTCAAATTCTAGTTGAACTGCTAGGTACAATGAAGATTAAATAAGTTTCACTAAATCAGAAAAAGCTAGGAAGGAGTGTTAAATCAACATTAAAACTGAAAGTGCCAATTTGTAAATCATCTTTGGACTGTGTTACGTCAATAAAAACAAACAAAAAAAAAAAAACCCAGCTCATTATTTGATGTTTCATCACATTAATTTTATTGATTTTTGAAAACAAACGCACTTGGATATTTTTTCTTGCTCGACATTTCAAAATAAGTTGGGACAGTACAGCATTTACAACTTTGTAATGTTTCCATTCATTTCACAACACTATAAATGTTCAGAAACTGAAGAAACCAAGCACAGAGCAGCGCCAAGCACAACTCAAGTGTCTTTGCTGGTTTATGACCGACGCAGTTCGCATTTTCCCATCTGGCATGCATGGTGCTTAAATAGCAAATGCACTTGTGCCAAACTGAGTGCCCATGGGGGGTTGGTCTTAAAATGAGGTATGTTAAGGTGTATTGTTGGAGGGGTTGCTATCTTGAGTCAGCAGAAAGCAATTGACTAACAAAAAACCTGGTCTAAAATCATTTCTCAGTTTTGATTACTTTTTCAAGGGTGCATTTTTAAGATGGTATTATGCTTCTTAGCACAAACTCATGTACACTCTGGTTGTTACACATGCAGAGACAAGCAGCAGTGCACACACATGCAAAAAACCAAAAAATAACAATTATTACATCAGGAAAGATTATTATTGCGTAATTCAAGATATTTAAAAAATAAATCATAATGCTGAGTGCACTCCCTTGCTGCTACTTGCTGCACCACAAAATGCTCTGCTATATATTTGAAACGTAAGGGAAACTTTTTGATCAACATCCTGGTGATTTGTGATTCAGCACACATGGTTGCACGTGGAAGTATTTGCAAATTATTTTGGATAAAGCCATGATTTCTTTCTACTGGAGACTTCTGTCATTCCTGCAACCTTAGCTATTACATGTAGACTGCTATGCAAGCCAGATGCCTCTCACTGCCCAGTAATGCCGGACAAATGTGTAAGAAGCAGCAACGAGATGATCGTTTCAGGCCATAATCTATGCAAAAAGTAAGCATAAAATGGTTACTTTTCATGCTCTACAAGAAAGAAAGAAATCTACATCTAAATGCAGTTTTTTGACACACTGACTTTGCACCAGTCAACTTCGCCTCTTGAGATGACATATAATCACAAAACTCACGTTCATGGTAAGTGAACTTTTCTAAGGGGCTAGGCTCAGGAAGTGAAATATTACTCATAAATTTCTGTTTATTTCTCAAAGTAGTGATTTCAGAGATTAAGCATGCAGAAAATATCAATCAGTATACATACTTGCATGTAAAAATGACCAAAATCATTTTGATTACATGGGACCTTTAAATTCATTGTATAAGGTGTGCTGCTGCTTGGTTGGATTGAAAACCTCCAGCCACTCAGCCCTTTCACAGACCAGTATAACACCCCTGCAGTAGACTAATCAGAGGCTGTATTCTTGAATTTTGAGCGATGGAAGGCTGTGTTTTTGAACAACATGAGACTATCTTATCCCCACTTCTTAAGATCTATCCTGTAGAAGGCTAGCACTAAATATAATGACTAGGACGGAGTAAATGTAGATTATTTTTGTACAGTTGGATTAATACTGAAAGGCATGCACCTTGTGCGCATTGAGTATTCCATGGACATACAGCTTGTTTTTCTTTTGTTTTTACACATTATATCTGGCTTCTTGACATGATAATAGACCATAGATGATGTCAGATATCAGATCTACTCACATGTAAATTTGGTGTTAATTCGTCATGTTGTCCGGGAACCGCCTTTTTCAACAGTGTGGTGGGTTGGGGGGGCTCCTCTGTCTCCAGACAGAATGTTCGTGACACCATAAATTCAGTGTGGAAGTTGGAGCTATACACAGAGAGTTTACAATAGGCTTGCACGAAATCATTTTTGATGTTGGTTAGTCTAAGAGGTTATTCCCCCCTCCCTCTCACCAAATAGTGTATGTATATGACTCTCGTGTGGATTACAGGGTTGAGGCTGTACAAGCATTATTACAAAAGGAGACCAGGCGAACCGAAAATAGAAAAAAGGCTTAGACCCCAGAGGGTTAAGTACAACCCCTTTGAACCTAGCAGCTTTTAAAGCAGCAAATATGCATTTAGACACGTCCTGAATGCACTTGGGCCACATGCTTCAGACCATATGCTTAGATTGCAAAAATAGGGCCCTAAGTGATAAAGAGTTTGGTGTAACTTTGTCGTATTCTTCCTGCAAGTCTTCAGGTGTGCAGCAGTACAAGCTCCTTGCATTTTTTGTTTTAAAATGCGCAACATGTTCTCTATTAGGGACAAGTCGGAAATGCAGGTGGGCCAATCCTGTACCTGTACCCTCTTCTTTCACAGCCATGCCTTTGTTATACGAGCAAAATGCAGTTTTGCATTGTTTTGTTGAAATTCGCATGGACATCCCTGTTAAAGATTCATCTTGAAGGCAGCATATGTTGTTGCAAATACTATTATTTTCAGCATTGATCGCACCATCATAGCAGGAATGGATTATGGGTCGTCTGGGCCCCTGGGCAAAGAGTTCACGGAGGGCCCCCCCCAAAAAAAAACCTGTTAAAAATTAAATTATCAAAAACGCCAAGAACGCAATTGTTGCACTGCTAAATCCATCCAGTTAGCAACATTGCACAACCCAGTATGCTAGTTCGAACATGAAGAAATTGAACGTCAGTATGTTGCTTTAGGTCTTTCCCGAAGAAGACTCAACAGCCAGGGTTCTGTGTGTAACCAGAGTTGAATGTAAACCAGCAGAAAGACCGTTAAAAGGGTAGCTATATGCACATGGCCAACAACAGAGTTAATGCAAAGACGCATACAGAATTAAATTGTAAAGTAAGCGCAATCACAAAGACTACCAACATCCTGCCATATTCAAAACTACTGGCTAAACCGCAACACGTGGGTTGTCTGTCAGAAGTGCACCGTGTACTCATGTAGTTGAGGGGTGGCAGTGCGTTAGCTAGAGTCTGACATGCTATGAATCTGACCTTAGAATAAGATGCAACGCATACACCCTACGTGAAATAATAAGTCCAAATAATATTGTAACGCGTGGCTGGTGAGAATGGATTGTGGGGGAATGGTTGGGAAATGTGTTTATAAATGTGTTGGGGCTGTTATGAGGGAGATGCCGTGTAGGGGTTTTGTTAATTGTACGGGGTGGGAACCCTTACGGTGTAGAGATTCCTATGGGGAATCTAAGGGGGGGCACCGGAAAGAGGAGGGGTTATTTTGGCCTGGGGTTGTTTGGCTGGGAGGAGGGAGATCGCGGCATTCTCAACCTCGAGAGGGTTAGCTGCTTGTGAGCCAGAAGGCAGGCGAATAAATCTGGGCCAGTTCGGCTAGCAAATTGAACACCGTATCCGCTCCTTCTTGAGTCGCTTAGCTGCTACCGCCGCGCTACAATATGTCTTGTGACTTTCTTGGTAACTAGTGCCAAGGCGGGCATATGATAAAGGAAACCCTATTGTCTTACCTTAAATCTTTGTGGCTACAGAAAATCTTACTATTAGCTGTATGATCCATTTGTTTTCCTGCCGCCCATACTATTAAAGTCTAACTTTGTTTAAAACTGCGATTGTAGTGGTACGTTCATTACATTAACTTTCGTTCTATTATTTTCTGCCATCTAGATTTAGCACAGGAAGAAGAAAGGATACTCTAACAGCGATTAAAGCAAAAAACGAACACTACGTTGCACTTTCACACTGGCAGCCTGCATGTGTTACGTTCTAAAGGAGGGGGGAGATTTTGATACATTTGTGAACCAGCTGTGAAACTGGAGTAAGAGCTCTGTTTAAGCTAGAGGGAGAAATACAATTTCATTTTACGGTTTCCCCTCCCAAGTTAATGTATTATTATGTATAATATGTATAACAACATTTAGGCATAAATGTAAATGTAGGTCTAATTACAGAGATTTTGACAAGAAGTTTAAAAGGGAAAATGATGAACAACCGAGTGTCAATAAGTAACCCTAACCCAAGAATCCGTCAATAATCTATTTTATGTAGGTTTCTTTCTACTCTTCCTTCTTGCAAAGTCATCAACTAATTCATCAAAATTAAGCTGTCTGACCAATTCTGATTCAATGGCCAGAAGTGACAGTGAGTTCAGGCAGTTTTGGCACATCCCACTCCCGAGTTCATGTTTAATACGCGTCAATTTGGAGAATGAACGCTTCCCTCACAATTTGTAATGGGCACTGTCAAAAAAAGTCTCAGTGCTATGTAGACATTTTGAAAGGTTGATTGTAAACCCAAATCCATCATGGTTTTGAGCATTTTACTTGGGCATTTTTCTTTTTCTGAAACAAATGATTTGAATTGTATCAGTTCATCTGCCCGGTTCATGTTCAAATCTGAAGGATATGCTGCAGCGAGTGAGTTCACGTTTAAAGTGAGCTCACTGTTGGACATTTTATCGGGCATGAAAATAACATTAAATAGCTCAGTTAAATGTGTGTATGCATTCAAACGGTGGTCAAGACAGGACAAGTTAATCAATGACAACATTGACAACATTGTCTTTACTACGGGATTTTAAAGGTGGGAACCTGAAACTAGTCAAATAGCTTGTTGTTTTCACATAAGTGAAATCACACCCCTGGCCAAATTCACTCAATTTACTCAGTCTCTAAGATGGCAGCCATTAGACAATTTGTTAATTTTAACATAATGGGCTCTAATTTCCTGGCGCAGCGCAGGTGGCGTAGCGTGGCGCAGTGGTAATTTCGTGAGGTTCGCGGCCTTTGGTAGACGAACGTGCGCCGAGATGGGTGTGGCGGCGTAGTAGGGGGAGGTGTCACATATTCATCAAGACGCAGTGACAATTTCGTAGAAAAAGTCTTCGCAGTAGTTGCGCAGAAAGCTCGCCAGCTCCAACCTGGTTCACTTTCTGTGCAGTGGTAATTTGGCTGACCGGCGCGCAGTGCGCACACGTCACCGAAACCTCACAGGCAGGTTTCCAGAATGTCAGGCACATGTCAATACAGTAAATAATTACAGCAACCACTGTTTAATGTAACTATCTGAATCAGCAAATGAATTATAGTATCTATATCGATTGTCCTGATGTCATATCAAAGGCGGTTGGCACGCGTGATGGAAACTCGACCTGACTTAATCAACGCAACTGAATCAATGATGCAAATCAACGACTTCACATCTTTCTCAGTCAACCACAAACTGCTTCGGCATCAGGCAGTGCGTATATAATGCTTACGTTCTACGCTCGGTAAAGCCGCATACACACTGGACGCGAAACAGATTTTTCGCACAACTGATTACAGTCTAAGTCAATACGAAGTGCTATCGACTTTTCTTGGCCTTTTAATTCGTCTGTTTTCTTCTTTTGAAGATAGACAACAGTCTTTAGGCTATTCGGTCTTTCTTTTGAAAGTTAGTCAGAGGGATCGAACAGATTCACGCTTTATTTCCACGGCAGAGATAAAATAGTGCTTGCAATCAGAGAGCAAATCAATTCCATGACCATTGACAGTGTGAATAAATTTTCGCATGCACGATCAAGACTGTCCAACGCGAAATGCAAAATACTCCATGTCCGGCACCCAGCAAAAAATAAAAGTATTTATATGAGAACAGATTTATAACGGAATAAAGAATAAAAATACATATATATCACCAATCAACAGAACATCCAAAAAAAGATGACCCGCAAATAAATTAATCGCAGTGTTCGTTGGATGTTCTGTTGTTAAAATGTTCTTTTTATTCTTTATTTCGTTATCAATCTGTTCTAATCGTCCTTTATTTTTTCTTTCTTTTTTTTTTGGCTGTCAGACAGGGAGGCATTGTTCATTGTCTCGCGCCAATGTCGACTCGCTTTACTGAGCAGCTTAAACAGAAACATGGATTGAAATTCTCGGTACTCATCTTGAAGAACTGAGCCCTCTTATCAAAACATTCGCGTTTAATATCGTAAAGAGTCAGTAGATTTGAAGAAATTAAAAACAATAGACTGTCGGACACGGAGATATATTAAAACCCTGTCAGACTTTCGGACACAAGACACTGCTTTCAACGCAATCTGTCGAGCGAAAAATTCGTTTCGCGTCCAGTGTGCAAGCGGCTTAATACTTGGCTACTATTATTGTCACTTAGGTTTCATCGTTTTTAGTGGGGGAAAGGAATACAGCCTGATTGCTATGATCTCGTACTGAGTTAAGATCACATATTGAAAACTAGAAGAGCACTCAGAGAGCGCAGAACCTCCGCCGCCAGGGGGCAGCAAAGCCAAAAGCACGGCAATTGGAACTCAGGCCCATTGGAAAGACTTGAAATCTTGAACTTTGGAGTATATCTCAGCAGTACTTTGGCCTAGATATACCAAAATTTAATCACCTCTTCCTTGACTTAATACCCACCTACCCTGAAAATTTCATAAAAATCCGGCCATTAGTTTTTGAGTTATCTTGTACACAAACAAACAAACCAACAAACAAACGGCACCGAAAACATAAACCTCCTCGGTGGAGGTTAATAAATGTGTCACGTATCTTGCATTGTTGTCCATTCATGTTAATCCTAAAATTTAAAGCGGCAACAGTTTGTAATAATAGGAACACGCTTTCCATCGTTTCTCTTGCCAAAGAGCAATATTTGACACGGCTGTGTTATACCCAAATACGCCTTCTTTGCCAACTTGCGCTGGAAGGCGGGGCAGATATACTTGCGCCAGGCTACGCCGGGCACGAAATTGCAACATACGCCACACCCCGTTGGCGCACCGCACCCTCCATTTGCCGCGCCTGCGCCTGGTCTACGAAATTTGAGCCCAATGACTTCAAAATAATACATATTTAGAAACAATAGGTTAGGGCATTTATAGCATGTTTGCAAACATTTGTTATCAAATATGGTAGCTCGCCTCGCAGTTTCAGTGTTTGCAATTATGTATGTAAGTGTACTGTAGTTCAAGAGGTTCAAGAAGCCATGGTAAATGAAGAGACCAAGGCTCTGGTAGTGAGAGGGTTTCATGAGAGAACACAGAGCTTGCGTAATGCCTTTTAGTGCATACTCACACTACCCATCATTGGTTAACAAGCTAGTTCTGGTATCGAGTGAAATAAAAATATTGATTATGAAATCAATAAAATATTAGAACTGGTCCAGTTTTACTCAACAGTGCAGACTGACGATGCAGTTTGAGTGTCATGTCATATCATTCACTGTGCTCTGAAACAATGTGTTTAAAGAAACACCAGTCATTAACAACTTTCTCAGATGCAATGACATATTTATTATTTGGAGTCTTGTCATTGACGTCATGTTTGAGATCCGTGCTGGGGCACGGTTAGCGATCACACCTCTTCTAAGTGTACTAGTTTATCATACCCAGGTACGAAAAATCGATCAAACCGGACTTTGGGAATCAAGTGTACTTGGGTACAGCATGGGCTGTCTTGTGTGAGTAGGCCCTTAGTGAGGTCAGCAGCCCTTGTAGTCAAAGGACTGGGGGCCACTCATAGTCCATGAGCCATCACCCGCTGAAAGCACCCTCACCCAGGGCCCTTGGTTAGTCAGAGGCATAATCAGGGGGCCCTTCAAAAGTAAGTCCCCCTCCTCTTTAGGGCCCCCTGGTAGGGACTGATAATCAGAGGGCCCACCAAAAGTACGCTCCCTCCTTTCGAGGACCCCTGGTAGTCAGAAGTCAGAGGAACGCCACCCCTAATCCATTTTCATAAGGGGTCCTATAGCAGGGCTGGGGGCCCTGGTAGTCAGAGGGTACTGAAAGCAGCCCCCCCCCCAGGGCCCTTGGTAGCCTAATGTAAGAGGGCCCCCCTTCCCTTCCTGTTTTCATCAGAGGCCCTGTAACAGGGTCGGGGGCCCTGGTAGTCAGAGGATCCTAGAGAATGGAGACCTTCTGAAATAAAAATGTATTGTTGATAGGCATCGCTGTTTTGGGCTACGGGCTCCCCCCAGGGCCCCTGGGCGCCGGCCCGGTCCGTAATCCGTCCCCGCATCACTGAAGTCCAAGTTACCCTTGCTTAAGGCTCTGACGCAACCCCATCCCATGACAGAGCAAGGCCGTTCGACTTGTTGCTGGTAACAATCTGGTAACAATTTCTTCTGTTTTTGCTTATTTGTGATAGTTAAATGTTCCAGATCATCCAACTTATGTTATAAAGAAGACAATGTGAAAAAACACAAAATGCATCTTTTAAGTGATCATTTCACTTGTTGAGATAAAGAATTATTCAAAGTTGTATCACCAATGTAAAAAAGTACTTGATCTCCGCACCCCCCCCCCCCCCCCCCCAAAAAAAAAAAACTTAGAAACTAATTGTTGGTGCTGAGGCACAACCAATCAAATTTGGAATAACTGGCAATGACTATTTGATGTCACTGTGTAGGAATTCTGGCCCACATCTCTTTGCAGAATTATTTAAATTCAGCCACATTGGCAGGTTTTTCAGCATGAACTGCCAACTTAATGTCATTCTACTGCATTTTGATTGGACTCAAGTCTGGACTTCCACGATGCCACTTCAAAATATTCATTTTGTTTCTTTTTAGCCATTCAGAGTTGGACTTCTTGTATGCTTTGGATCTTTTCCCTGCTGAACAACCCAACTGTGCTTCAGCTTTAGGTCATAAAATGATGGCAAGACATGCTTCAGGATTTTCAGGTAGAGAGCTGAATTTATTGTTCTGTCAATCATGGCAGGTCACCCAGGTCCTAAAACACTAAAGTAACCCAATACCATCAAACTACCATCATTGAGTTAAGTGTTAGTACTCTTTTTGCCAAATATAACAGGACCCATGTCTTCCACTTTTGCCTTATCATTCCTCTGAATATTATCCCAATAGTCTTAATGCTCATCAAGATGTTTTCTACTAAATGTGAGATGGGTCTTTGTGTTTTTTTTAGTCAGCAGTGTTTTTATTTTTGCCAAGAAACTCTCACATGGGGTGTATGGTTACCAAACATGCTGCAAGGTCACATTTGGTTTTAAGTGTATGATGACCAGTAATAACACACACACACACACACATACACAATAAACTCAATAAAACCATTTCCTCTCTGAGAGTATACATGTTTATGTAAAATGTTTATTCAAAAACAGGAAATTATGTTGGCTCAGCCTGTATGAATGGCTATGTCCACAAGCTTAAACGGCAGATAAATAAAATTCTACTTGACGAGTAGGCCGATCTCATTTTCGAAACAACTGCCCAAGGATCGTTTGCATTCAGGTCCAAAATATGACAACATCTCTGATATACGAGATCTAGCCAATATTGCGTTTTCCGGGCACGTTTTGTTTTGTTAATCAAAGACGGAAAAGCTGCTGGCCACGCGTGAAGTTTGAAATATCAGAGGTATTCACTGTACAACGAAAGAACTGTTAATGGTTTTAGTAATAAAAAGCAATGCAACTGCGGGAGCAGACGGTGGCTTCATCGTTAAAAAGTTATTGTGTAGGCTGAACTTTCAGTTCAGTGTTTGAAAAGCGTTGGGCATACACTTTAATAGTTTTTTTTTTTTTAATGAACGGCGGTATTTTTACAAGGATGAAAAACTAATAACAACTAGTAAATTAGGTTGAGGAGAGCTTTCAGTCCGATTGCCTTTAATGCGAATCGCAGGAGGTCACGTTTCACTGTCATTTTGCTTGAAACAGCAGGCGGAGTCAGTGAGACTTTACTGGATTACTTTTACAGTCAAAGCGGCTGGGAGGAGCTACGGTAGGCTACACAGCAGTCACGAAACTTCGGGGTTAGTTTGCTTACTTGACAATATCAGAGTATTTACATCTGCACGTTATATCTGCGAACAAAGTGTCGTCGCGCTCCTCGTGTGGTGGCTTTTCGGATTTTCGGGGGCCTGACTGAAAATTTTATGGTTGCTTACAGGGACACATGCAACTCCGAATGAATGAAAGGCGCGTGGTATTTTTTTTAGTTCAGCTATCTCCGAAACAAAGGCAGTTCTGCGGATAATTTGGGGTTTTCCCCCCTCTGTCTCTTAGGAATACTGGGAAAGAGAATGTCTGGAACGGTCTAAGAATTGAAACACTGGCTGATGTCTATCATTAGCACATGGTTTGGATGGAACTCCTGAATTCTGTGATCCTTTGGGATTAATTAAGCAAGGACAATGGATAATTTCTTTACAGAGGTGAGTTGACACTAAGAAATAACGTCACTGAAAAACTATGTGGAGACGGGGTACAATTCTGCTTCAATCGCATATTTTGTGCAACGCAAATAAATTAATCGTTCCCTTTACGCAGGTAATGTGTTTCTAGATTAATGTTTCCTGTCAGAAACCCGAAGAAGCCGCATCAGGAGTTGGACCCATCTAAACTATTTGACAAAATTGATTTAGCTACCCAATTACCTGTAGCTGATCATCTAGGCCCAATTTATTTTAAAGAAATGGAAGATATGTTGAAATATAGCGGAATATATTATAGGTCCCTGTATGAAACCGATGAAACGCTCCCGGGACCAGATCCTTCGGAAGATTGGCCAGTCGAACTCTGGGATTTTTGTATTCCCTTTGAGTTTTCCCCACTTTCGTTTCCAGCGAGGGCTTTTAATCGAACCTAAATATGTGGGCTATCTGATCACTCAACCGACGAGAAGTTTCTGAGTCGAGTAATTCGATAGAGACCTATAAGGATTTCCCACATTTTGTCTATTCTGCAACGATCAACTATTAGCCTACTACGAGATCAGTAGGCCTGCTGGTAATAATGGCAAGACAACTGCATGGACGATTCTGAAAGCCAGATAGACTAAGACTATACTAAATCAATGTTGGGTTTGAATCAGAAATTTTAATTGGTGCACGTGATAAACTGAGCATACCTAGATTATCTACTATGACAGGTTGTCTGGGTCTTTCGAAACGTCAGTAATACCGGGAAAGTCGGTCTACCCTCTACCGTGTGAGTAATGAATGGATGAGCGACGCACCTTGACTCTCGATTCTGTCCCATAAATTGCCGCGCCGCTAACGCCGGACTGGCTCTCCCTATTGCAAATTTGTACTCCTCGCGTTTTGTCATGGATGGCCTTGAGTGTTCATTTCATTTAGCGGATGACTGTCAGTGTCATAAGGTGAATTGCCACAAATTATTTCCAAAAGGAACCAAAAATGAAAGGCGGACACAGGCTATTCATTTTTCCAATATTGGCAAACTTATCTGATAGTCTCAAAACACACACACACTCTCTCAAAATTGGGCAATTGTGTGCAGGAAATAATCTCTCTTTAGCAAATGTGGAGATTTTTATTTTCACGGGCTGGGAATCTCTGATCAGCATTGTAGGCCTACATCATTTGGCGAATAAATATTGGGAGTCTTTGGTAGTTTCTGTTGATGATAATTTTTTTAGGGATCCATTGCCGAAGCGATTCCGGGGTTCTTTTGGTAGGTGCAATATAATGCTTACCTGATTATCCACCTTCGCCTTCATAACTTCCTTACCGACGACTGTGTCGGCTGCCCTCTATTCTCACCTGTCGCTGTTGCTCATTGAATGGGCTGTATTTGTTCAAATTGCAAGCTGTATGGTTTTCCATTGGCGTTCCAAGGTCGTCGTTTAACTCCGCCTACTAGGAAGTTAGCACCTGGTTGTGGGAAAAGCGCTCTGCGTTGTGAGTCACTGGATCTGGATTGAGTGTACGCGGATCGACGGTTGAGCGCTGTGAATACGCTGTAATTATCAATCCAGGTGGGCGACCAGTCAGCGTGACTGAAAAAAGGAGATCCTTGCGCATAAACCGACCACTATCCAAGAGAGAAGCACTACTCAGCTGCATGTAAATTCGTTATTCTTGTACTTCTGTCGCTTTAAATAGTCGGACCTGTTAATCAGAAAATCGTCCTCTCTCGTAAATATTTAGTTTACTGGGCGCGCAGTAGGAAACACTTCGGCCTATTTGTGGAATCCCTGCTCCTACTGTGTTTCAGGGCTCCTTTTTTAATGTTTTGTTTTTAGAGGCATTTTTACTCATTGGAGCAAAGTCTCCGACAAACCAAACAAGAGGAGAAATTGTGGCATAATGGGAGAAACAACAGGGTTACACATTATATGCCCTGTGAGGAGGTTTGAAAATTGTATCAAAATATCCTTTTTGGCATACCTACGGAACACAGAATTTAAAGTCATCTTAGATTAAAGCCCTTAATGATATTAAAGCTTTTTGTCCGTGACTATGTGAAGTCTGTTAAATGTTGCTGTCAGTTCAATTCTCAACACACATTATTTTCTTTTCTGCTTAAAGTTTTGCCAAACTTTGACAATTGTTCAAGTTCATGTCAGGAAGAGACACCCACACTGTTTATATTCATATATATAGTTTAATATTCGAATATAAACAGTCTAGTTGAGAATCAAGTATTAATTAGTGTACAAATAATGCCAATATTAAGTTTTTGATTGATCAGCACGTTTACTTGTACATGTGTTGTGTTGTGTGTGTTGCAATGAAATGACATGATGCTGTGTGATGATGGTATATTGCAGTCTATTTGGCCTGCTTCAGAAACAATGCATTAGCAATCAGATATTTTATATTTATTGCCCCAGTGTGCTTCAGATTCCCAATAGGAAGCAAAATATGTGGCATTAAGTTCGGCGGCAAACCAGATTGGTCTTGGACCTGCAAACAAGTAGCAAGAGCATATAGACCCTGGGGCCGGTTGCACCAACTGTCTTAAGTGCTGACCTAAAGTTACGTATGAAAATGGGTTGCACCAACGATGACTTAGGACAAGCCTTGTCCAAAGTGCTGTGTCCTTAGACAAATTGGTGCAACAGCTATCAACGGTGAAAAAGAGCCGTTGCACCAACACAAGTGAGGGCACGGAATTACGACAGAAACCTACGTGTGGTAGGAGGTGACTTAAGTGTGCGGCGATCTTCAAATAAATCTCTTTCTTTTTAATTTATATGTAATAATCTCCTAAAATTGCTACAGTGAGACCACTTTATACAGTTCAAGAAATTGCACGCAACTGTCTACATACCCCACGGCAGGTCACGCTTTTAAAGAATCATGCTTTAACATTGCCACATCCCAACTCTGAATTTCATCTCTCATCGTAGCATTTTTAGGAGATTATTACAGATTAATTAAACATAAAGAGATTTATTTTAAGATCACCGTGGATTTTAGGCATTTTAAAAATACACAAGGTGGAAAACATTCTGTATAATAAGAAACCTGACATTGAGATATAAATTATTGCAATCGCGCGAAATGGCCAAATGTAAGCCCACAAAAAATCGTGCCATCACATTCTTGCAAAACTGTGGGGTTCTATGGTCATTTAATTTTCAAAATGCAAATTATAGGGCCTAGTATCTACTCATTCAACTTATTAAATCAACAAATCTACTGTTTGATTACTGATTGAGCAAAGAATGGGGACAGGTTTAGAGTAGGCTAGTTGGTTAAACGGAGACAAATTTGTAGCCCTTTGCTTGGCTCCATTTGGTACGTCGCCGAAAAATACTGACGTCAGTCAAGTTTTTTCCTGAAGAATTTCACACGCCCTCAGATCTGTGGCACTTTCTGGGTCGTTCAAGATTGCACTGGGATGCTGTTTTTTTTTTTCTTTCCCCTGTACTTCAGAGAAAAACTACCTCTTTGCTTTTGTGTGTGCTATATGTAGCTGTCTTAGTTCATTCTATGATACTAATGTTTATTTATATATTATTGTATATACCATATAAACTGCTCATGGATGCATACATACATACACTGCACCATCCAAAATTGACTACTTGCCTCTCAGATTTGACCTTCCTAAAGTTGGAGACACCAGTCAGGACTTCACGGCCAGGTATATGTCATCTAGGACATGTCCTAAGACATATCTTAAGTTATGGATTTTATGAGACGGATAAGAGTTTTTGGTGAAACGGCAGTTACAATATGTCTCAGTGCTGTCCTAAGTTTGGTGTATTACGACAAGCACTTACGATACGTTTGGTGCAGCCGGCCCCTGGGCTGTGTTAAAGGGCATCTTAAGTCGATTCTCAGAAGGGCCATTAAACGTTCAATGTTTAAAAACAAATCACTTGCTTTTGTTGACATCTTGCATTGTCACATAACCAATTTCATTCATATAAACAAATGTTTTGTGTAAATGTGTAGATAATCCTTCTATTTTGGTTCATTTGCTTAGATGCGGCTCGCCGATTGGCCGATAAACAAAAACAATAGGAATCGACTTTAGATGGCCTTTAACTAATGAGTCCAGGTGCTTAAATCTGTGCTCCTCTCTACAACTGAGGCTTTGAGCAATCACTAGGGGGAAGGATTTTTGTTAGAAGTCCTCTGTGCACTAAATGTGAAGCGAAGAAGCAATGAGCAGAAAAAAGCTGTTCTTATGAGTTCTGTTTTTGCTTTTAATTTTTTTTTCTGAATCTTTTGTGGGGAAGTGCATAGCCATTTGTTGTTTATCTTGAACAGAGTCTGTATAAAAACTGTGGAACTAGTAAGTGCAACGTCAGCCATTGACTGTCATCTGGTTTTAGGGAAAGTATTTTTGCACGCTGATGTTCAATTCTTCGGTACTGCCTTGTTGCACAGTTCTGAGTCCTGGTTGTACAGACACTGTGCCCATGTTGTCCTCTAAGCCTGCTTGAAACAATAAGGTTAACTGCTCCTGGGCAAATCCATTGTGACTCATGATTCACATTGAAGGGTTACCGGGGAATTATTTTACTCCTGCTAATGCCATCAGCCATTAAGCTTCAAGTCATGTGACTGGCTTTCATTGGTCTGCATTGAAATTGAATATATTGCAAGTTCTCCATTGGCGCACTATAATTTTTGAGTGGGAGTGAAAGCATGAAGTGTGGTTAATGTGACAAAACAAAAATAAAAAAAAAAAGTCTTCAAAACTGTCTTCAATCTTGGGAGGAGGAACTTGTGGCATATGATAAACAAATATATCCAAGTGATATATACAGAACATGAGCAGTCAGGAACTCTTCGGCTTGGTAATACAATAAATCAAGTTTGCCACAGGGGGCGCTCCGTTTAAATGTGCAAACATAAATTTACAAGAGGCTACCTGATTTGGAAAATCAGTATTCGTTTGAACGGAATACATTTTTTTAAAAATAATTTTCCATTTAGTAAAGTATAGTTAATTCCTTGTGGCATTCACAGTAATTAATAACTGAAAAATATGTTGGGAAGAAGTAAAAACAATGCAGATGCTGATCCAGGGATGCGGTCAATCTCATGGTGAGATGGAGGTGGCGGGCGGTGCGAGATCAGTTTTCTTGTGTTGGTGTTTAACATCTCAGGGAGGAAACAAAACTGTCACTTGGCCTCTGACCAGATATACTAGGGAGAAAAAGTTTGGTGTAGACTTTGCAATCGACTTTGTTTTGCTGTTCTATTTGAAAGCTGAAGTGTATAATCAAGTTTACACATTGCTGGATGTGAAATTTTGGTATTTATAGCCAAATTATGCGTCAAGTTTGTGCCACAATAACATTTGTAACAATGCCTTTTTTTTTTTGCTTTGAAGGAAAGTTATGCATTGATTATTGTTGTTGTTTAAGGAAGACCTAAGTTGAATTGCTTTGTGTTGTCCAAGGCTAAATAAACATGCTTTCCTCGCATTACACGGCTTGGTTCCATGATTAGTAAATTTTGTCAAGATTTGTATTTCGTAAATACAATCCCAATTCTGAAATAGTTGGGACGAAGTGTAAATTGTGAATAAGATCAAAATGCAATGAATTTCAGATCACATGAGCCAATATGTTATTTACAGCTGAAAGAACATTAAGCAAGTAATTAAGTGAACTGGCATCAGGTGTGTAACATGATTGGCTATAAAAGGGATGTCTAGAGAGGGTGAGTCTCTCAGAAGTAAAGATGGCAGGAGGCTCTCCAACCTGTGAAGGCTTGCATAAAAAAAATTGCGGAATACTTTAAAAACAATATTCTTCAACAAGAAATTGCAAAAGCTTTGAAGGTCTCATTATTGACAGTGCATAACATCATCAAAAGATTCAGAGAAACCGGAAAAATCCCTGTGTAAGGGACAAGGCAGAAGACCTTTATTGGATGCCCATGATTTTCGGGCCCTCAGACGCCACTGCATCACTCACCGGCATGATTTTGTCATTGACACTACTAAATGGGCCCAGGACTACTTCTAGAAACCACTGTCTGTAAACAAAGTCTAGCGTGCCATCCACAGATGCCACTTAAAACTCTATCATGCAAAAAGGAAGCCATTGTTGAGCATGATTCAGAAGAGCCACCCTATTCTGTGGGCCAAGGCTCATTTAAAATGGACTGTAGCAAAGTGTCCTGTGGTCATACAAGTCCAAATGTGACATTCTTGCTCAGAATCATGGGTGTCGTGTCCTCCTGGACAGAGGAGAAAGACCACCCCTCCTGTTATCAGCATTCAGTTCAAAAGCCAGCATCTCTGATGGTATGGGGGTGCATTAGTGCATATGGTGTGGGACACTTGCATGTTTTACAATGCACCATGAATGCTGAAAGGTATATAAAGGTTTTAGAGCAACATATGCTCCCCTCCAGATGACATCTATTCCAGGTAAGGCCTTGTGTATTTCAGCAGGACAATGCAAAACCACATACTGCAGCTATTACAACAGCATGGCTTCATAGCAGAAGAGTCCACGTGCTGAACTGGCCTGTCTACGGTCCTGATCTGTCACTAATTGAGAACATTTGGCGCATAATTAAATTAAATGTCTGTCAAAAGAGAACCAAAACTCTCCAGCACCTGGAAGCCTGTATTAAACAAGAGTGGGATCAAATTTCAATGGCTGAACTCAAGAAACTTGTCTCCTCAATGCCCAGACACCTCCACTAAAAAGAAGGCCCCTGTCCCATCTTTTTTGAGACCTGTAGTAGACATCAAATTTGAAATGAGCTCATTTTGTGGATAAAACTGTAAAATTTCTCAATTTCAACATTTGCCTAGTTATCTCTGTTCAATTCTGAGTAAAATACTGGCTGGTGTGATTTGAAAGTCATTTCGTTTTGATTTTATTCACAATTTACACTTTGTCCCGACTATTTTGGTACCTCCTATTGTAAAAATGTGCAAAATGTTGGTTTGTACTGGAAGATAGGCCGCAGCCCAGAACTAAGGAATAGCAGAGCGGCATAGCTTGTGATATAACGGGAGTAGGTGGGGGTGCCTCTGTAGCATGACTCTGCCAGCCTTCGTACTTCCGCTTAATTTCATTTCGCTTCAGTACTCAGTCTGGTCACTCAGAGCTCTGCCTCGTTTACCTCAGCAGAAAGTCCACTGGACCAACCAACGAACAGAACGTGGCTGAGAGCCATGATGTAGCAGCCGCGCCGAGTTTGAAATTGTAGCCTCCAAAATCAACAATCCCATGGACATAGATACACGGGAGGCCATTCGCTCTGTCGTGGAGAAAATCCCGGGTATCAGCGACTTATAGCCACAACAAGATGAATGTTTGGTTAGTTTTTTTGAATGGAAATGATGTTGTAGCGCTACTCCATACAGATTGTCATATCTACTTAACAGCCATCATGAAATAGGCACCCTGTTCATCTCTGTGAGAGACAGCCGAACCACCTCAGCTAGCTTGTAGCCTGTAGTGTTTCATTGCCAAGGAATTTCACACTATTTAAGTTAGCAGCAAACTTTTTAAAAGCCGTGTTTTTGTTTGTGTCACAAGACCTATTCGCTGTCTGTGTGATGTTGTCATTATCCGTGAATGAAATGGCTGTCTGAGACAGCCAAACGCTTAGAGCCAAACTGTGTTGCTATAAAATTGGAAAACATCGGTATGATGTTAACGCATGTATGGTTAATTTTAGCCAAATCCTGGGAATATCGGCGATGGCAAAAATTACATATATCCGGGATTATTATTATTTTTTTAATTAAAATTATTTTTATTGGAGTTTTGTTTCCATTTGACAAAACAAACAGTGTTTGAGGACATTAGACACACTACAAGACACAAAGCAAATACGACAGCTCTTACATGAGAGGTGAACATATATCATGATAAAGGAGAAATGCAAAAAGGTGATGGATCAGTGTTATAAAGGATCAGTCTTACAGACAACAGATATCGCTCACAATAGTCCTTTTAGTAGAAGGGAGGAGTGGCCCGGTCCGATATAGTCCAAAAATGGGCTCCACACTCTGTAGAACTGATCTACACTGTGATGTATGACGTTGGTCAGATATTCCCGGGGGATCAGTTCAAAAATTATTTTACACCAACCACAAATAGAGGGAACCTTGTCATTGACCCAGTGCAAAAGAATGTTTTTCCTAGCTGCCAATGTTAGAATATTACACAATCTTTTGTTAGCTACTGTTAGTCACTTGAAAGACCTAGAATCAAGGACGTAGGGTCCATTTCTATGTTAACATAAAAAATTCTCTCCATTTGACTTAAAATTTCAGCCCAGTATCTTTGAAGTTTATGACAGGACCAGAAACAATGAGTTAAAGTTCCCACATTGGTTTTACGCTTGAGACACAGAGGGGAAAGCGAGCGGTTGAAGAAACTTCTGCGAAGAGGAGATATACGTAATCAGTGTAAAATCTTAAATTGTATTGCTCTTGTCCGAGTGCAAATTGAAATCTTTTTCGCAAGAGACCAAATAGTGTCCCACTTTTCTTCGTCTATGGTCATATAGTATGACCATATCCGGGATTATATATCCGTCATGTGATATAGACTGATAAGTGACAGAAGCAAACCATTAATGTTGAAGCAACCCTGCGTTTTCAGAAAGTACTTCACACCATCTCGTGCAACTAGCCAATGGGCCATATTGAATGATCTTTTCTCATGAAATAATGGACTGGGACAATCACGAGATCCAACACAATAACAGCGCATACCTCTGGGCGAAGGGCGACGTTACGTCATTATCACGCGACTGTTGAAGCAGACAAGAACTAATTGGGGGAATAAAACCTCATTTATCTCGTCTTTGAAAACAAAAATTCCACATTTTTGTATTTTAAAATATTAATTTACAAATTTGTATAAAACAGCATTATGACCTAGCCCCGAGTTCCCCTACAAACTCAGCAAATTAACTTGATTAAAAGGCACAAACATGGCCTCCTCACCCCACTCCACAGGGAGGGGAGACTGCTTCGCTAAGTGCACTGGGCCTCATCCAAGGTGAGAGCTTCACCCCCCCCCCCCCCCCCTTTCCGTACAGCCTCCATTCTATGGGTTATTGATGAGACAGAGATGAAAGCTAAAACTGCTTTTGTTCTAATTTTTCCCCAATTGTAATTGTCCATTTACTCTTAAATGCTTTGGGTGTATTCAACTAAAAGCCATTTGCCTGCTTAATGATTCAACAGCTGTGGTACAGGGGCAGTGTTAAAGTGGCGCTTTTTTAAGTTAAAACTCATTAAAACTCATTAAAACTGAGTGCAGTTTGACAATTCCGATATCTGTTAAGGCTGTGTTGAGTAAAGCCTAGCTTTGAATTACCTGTAGAGCAAAGGTAGTCATTTTGCCAAACTCCTCCTCTTTATTAAAGGCTGCTCTCCTACTCTGCAATGGGCTCGGTCATTGCAAACTGGAACCTGGTGGCAGAAACCTGTTTTATCTCAGTCCAAATGGACACAGTTTCCTCTTTTATACTCATTGGGTCTCGTTCATGAAACGTGAGCAGAACGAATTTGTCTGTAAACTGTTCGCAGACAGAAATTTACGTGCATCTTCGCATTCATCAATATTTTAGAAGCTCGGATCTTTTCGCTGCTACTAACAAAATCTACACATGCTGCTGACCACGCTTAGTGCTTGTGTAAATTTAAGAATGCACATAAATAATGCTTGTCACTATTGGAAATTACTATTTTAATTCATATCGCGCTCTGTTTTTTACACAATACGCAGATGCCTTTGAAACACGTGATATAGCCTAAACATGACAAACGATTAAAAATTTAACAGATTTAGTTAAATAAGTTGGCAATTGGGAGGTTTAAGATCCAGATTAGGTTCATGATTGTGAATGACCTATGTGAATCGACTCAATAGATTACACATTCTTTCTACATGTTGAATGATGATGATAAAAAAATAAAGGAAGAGGCTATTCGCCCCGCGGCGGTTCAGCGCGAAAGATCAGAGAGCGGGGCGGATTTTAAAATGAAATCTCTTAAAATGGAATTACACTTTGTGTGTGCCGCTTTTGGGTGCTAGAGCGCTTTGACGCAATTTTCGTCATCAAACAGTGGGCGGATAGCCCTCCGCGGTCGACCGCGTACCCTCCAAAATTTTCTGACCGGGTGATCAAAACACCGACCGCACATGCTCTTGTATACAAACACGGATGCTTTTCGTTGCTTTTTCCACCCGCGTACAGGAACACTCAGGGCTTGATTTACTAAGACCTTTAGCACATGCAAAATCATTTTGCCCATGCTAAATCAATAACATTGCCCATGATTGGCCAGGGTACTTGCCTTGCACCAATCAGTGGCAAGGTTTCTGGTTTTGGACGGGCAAAAAGATTTTGCATGTGCTAAAAATCTTAGTAAATCAGGCCCTCAATGTGTTAAACTATATTTGGCAGAGGACGCGTCTGCGTCCGAGTGTGCAAAAATGTCTGCGCGGATGCGCAAAGTATAACGCCGCCTTTACTGGCTCAACTGCGGGGAAAATAGCAGAAATACGTCTCTGATCCGTCCCACCGTGGATCTCTTTCCCCCGATTCAGCGCGCTGCGGGGCGAATAGCCAACTCCAAAGGCATGTTGCTGTCTCCGTCAGGAATGATTCCTGACAGAGAGGTCTCCCCAGTTATGCCAGCAATGCGCTCGTCTGCAGTTGATAGTTGTGACTGAGCCTCCTCTACCTGTGGCTGATGTATTTTTTCTTTTTTTGTGTGTGCGTGAGCGCGCGCTTATGCGTTTTTTTGCCTCCAGTGTCATGTCAAACCATTAACCCTTCACCTCGAACATTGTTTTATGTACTACAGCGACAATATTAACGGCATCTGTCACCTCCCTCCAGGCCTTCGCTTCGCCTGTCCCTGTCACACCACTGCTAACAGATAAACAAATAAGTTTTTCCTTATCTCTACTTCACCCAAAATGATTTCTATCTCCGCTTCGGAAAAGTTATTTTTTCTTTCTCTCATTTTCTTTGTTTGCGCCTTGATTGACAGGTCGACTGGATGCATCTACACCTCCTTATAAGGCGGACATTGGCAATCCATAGGCGGGGATTTATGATAATAGCTGATTACTGGGAGCGCACTGTCACTACGATGGATTGGCATTCCTGTTCATACATGTGTTTACGATCAGATCTGATTTTCCCGCGGTGTTCATGAATCCGGAGTAGGTTTTTAGTAGCGTAGGGTTTTATGTGCAAATCTACGCACAAATTTAGTAACGTTTCATGAATGAGACCCAGTGTCTGTTTGTGGCAAGAGGCATCTTGAGTTCAAGGACTATGTGGAACCCTGCATAACAACAGAACAGTGCTGCCTAAACCAGGCCTTTTAAACCTCGATGTCAATACTGCACTAAAACTTCAAAAATTTGGGTAGTAGCTATGTGTCTAAATGCATGAATGTTTGCGCTAGTTTGCATTTCGAGGGTTTGGAGCGCAATGGTTATATGTCCATTTTAGAGGTTTTGTGAAAAACTGATTTTTAGCTTTGCAAATTTTCTGTTAAATCAGGTACATAATTTACATCATTTTTATGTCAGTCACTCTTTTACTGCATGGTTCAGAAGTATACTGAACATGTAAGTTTTCATAAGTGTGGTATAAAATTGACATGTCACCTCTGTGCTCCAACTATTCTAGTACTTGATGTGACATAACACAGTGGTGATGGATTGAAGTTAAGTTTGTTTGCAATGGCCAACCGAGGATTCTGTAATTGTATTCATGTTAATTCATCAAAATATCAGTGTTCATATAAGCAGATTTTATTGGACGTCCCACAAAATGAAATTGTGAAATCTGTTTAAAACTAAGGCGAATGGACATATAATTATTTTGCTCCAAGAATTAGCTGATAGAAATGCGTGACAGGAGGTATAAATCTCAAAATCACAAAATTTGGACCCATCACATTGTGCTCCGAACCCTCGATGTGTGGTCCAGTGTTTGTCTTTGTAAATCAATATAAATCTGTATTTGTATGCGAGTGGGTATGTTTGTAAGTCTGTGTTTGTGCAAGTGTTTAAGTGTGTAAGTATAATGGGTACATCACACTACGCTTTTTAGTTGTTCATATTTGGATGTAAACTGTGTTTATCTTCAAACGAAATGTAGGATGGAAATGAGTGCAACCCGTTTGTCTTCAGCCTAATCTAAAATGGAAAATACTTGAGTGCTATTCTTAGTGAATGTGGATACGGAAATTAATATTATTTATCAGCCCAAGAGTTTAATATTGGAGTTGATAGATTTGGTCACAAAGACAAGATGGATAGCATGATAAAAGTTTGACCTGGATTCACTTGTTAATGTCATGTGATAGCATGGTGATGGCCCTGGCTTGAATCTCCAGAGAACATGTTGTGCTGTCATACTTTGAGATTCTAATCATTTGTGATGTAAATTAGCTTTTGCTTGGCAGAAGTAGCAGTCTGAGTCTTATTGTCTTCTCATTAAGTCATTAATGCTTAAAGTACTGGAATTAGCTGGGAAGTTAATTTGCCCGATTGGCTGATTATTGTGTAGTATAGTTTCGTGAGATCTCATTAATCATCAAATCAACTAAAGTAAAATCCAATTGAGGGGTTGGCCTATATCATGTAGTGCTCCCATGTTTATACAACAGACATTGAAAATGTATTGCTTGCCATACTGCAATTATTAAGAACAGCTGTGAAGACTGTTCAAAGCACATATTTTCTCGGAAAGTATTTGGAAGCTGGGCTTTTTTTTTTTTTTTTTTGAAAGACTATTTGTTTCTTTTTAAGAGGGTTCAAGTTTAATGAATTTAAATCACAATCACCTAGTCATGGGTTCAAGGCATGAATAGGTCAGAGACATTAGTGCTTTCAGTCATGGTGCTGCGTAGATTGAATGGACTATCTTTGCCAAACCTACAGCTGTACTTGGGTGTAGAAAATTCATTGTGCACCCTATTTACAAGTCAAATTCAAGAAGTATTATTGTCATGTTGCTTCATTTGCTGAATTTCCTACTGACCATGGTTTTATATTAAATCTTTTTGTGACCCAAGTGAGGAGTTGGTAGCGGCCAATTGGTTAACATATTTGCAGTATGTGACTACTTGTTTGTATCATTTAATCCAATCAAGCGCAGACGATGATTGAAATTTGTGCCCTACAGTTTAGAGTGCTGAAGTCACCCAGTGCTGAAATCACACAGTGTTTGTTCCTAAGCCCATGCATTCTGCCTTTCTGTTGCTGTTCTCTCTCCTGATGGGAACGCAACGTTTTTCGGTCAGCACAGATTTCTTCGTCCAGAAACACCTTTGGTCTCTGGCCTCAGTCACTGTGACTGTTGCCATGGCAAAAGGTGATTCAGGTGAAGCACGAAATGCAGCTGAGGTACTCAAATCAGATGCTCTGTTCCACCTCCATCCAGGCGGCTTGTATTTCACTTCTTGATAACTGGAAGTTATTCAGTCTGCCTCGATAAGAAATCGTTCAGTGATCAGAGTGCTAATCATCATGGACACTTGCCAAATTACCGCATCTCAATTTTGATTCCCAGTGAACAGCTGGCAAATATGGAACAAATAAACATCAGCACACTGTGCCAGAACTTGGCCCCGGAGCCTACCTTGGCTCTTTGCGGGCAGCAACTCGCAGTTCAGCACTACAGTCACAGTGGCCTCTGTGGAACAACGGCGTCTGTTGTTTTCTCCAGCTTGGTGAAACGGAGAGGGAAGGCAGTGTTTATGTTACAGCCGACGGCCCCTGCTATTCTCCGAGGCTAACTCCCCTCCTACCCCCTAACAATCCACTCCCCTCATTCTCCCCCTTTGCCTTTTACACCAAGTTGCCACAGCTGGCCAGCCCATGGCTTCCATCTCCAAGGCAGCGAGTGTAAAGCAAACACACATTAGAAAAGTAGGTCAGGTAGTCACAGAGAATGGACAGAACATGGGAAGGGGGGTTCCTGGAGTGTGGTGGGTTTCGTCATTCTTTGACAGGCAGGAACCGACTCCTCAGTGGGCCTAAACAGACCAGATTGGAATAGGAACAAAGGACTGACCAGCTGTACCCAAAGTGGTCTCTGCTTAGGGGCAGCAAGGGCTTGGTGTTGACTGCTTGATCTGAGGGGCTGTCCCATCCCTCTGACGTGCAGGGATTGCTCTGTTGGTCTGTTAATTATGGCTACATAATTGAGCCTTAGCACTACCACTCCAAACAATGCCTTTATGGTTGGTGTTGACAATAATTCAAATACTGTACCTTACTCCAGTCTGTTAATGATGTTAAATGTACTCCAGCGATTTAGAAGAAATGTTTTTGCATTTGACTTGCTTAATCTCTCTGTTGGTTATTACTGTAATATTTTTAAAATTCTCATAATTTTGGAAAAGGCCAAGTTCTTGAGATTGTAAACTGGTATGTCTTCATTGATTTTCTTCTCTTAAGATTGAGCTCTGTCTGGAGATTTTCTTGCATTTTTGTCCCCCGCCGCTCAGCACGCGCAAAGCGGCGGGACATAGTATTCACGACCGTCCGTCCGTCCCGAATCCTTGTCAGCGAGATATCTCAAGAACGAATTGACGGATTTCCCTCAAATTTCATGTGAACATGTAGTAGGGTGATACCCTGGCGCCTGTCGATTTTGGTGACCTTCGCGTCACTCTCAAGGTCACACCGAGAGATTGCTCATTTTGACTCGATTTCACATCTTGCGGCGGGGGACAAAGACAAGTCAGTGGCAAGTACTTGTTTACCTTGGACTAGTGATGGCAAAACACTAGTGATGGCACTTGATCAAATTTTAAACCAATCAGTTTTCTTGAATTTTAATTTGAAATTAACTATTGGGAATGGCTAGTAATGAGCATATGTTGACTGAGCATGTATAAAGTACGAAAAGATATTGGCCTATACCTTTGAAACAACTCTATATATTTTTTTGCTCTTAATTACACAATACAGAAACTTGTGATAATAACTGAAATACTTCATAGTTTCATCCCTTGGTGTCATTATTGATATCTGCCCATCTACACATGATCATGAGGCTCCATTTCAATTATCATTAAACTTTGGAAATTACATTTTTGAGTCAACCTTTGAAACAACCTTTCTTGCTCTAGGCAAGGATTGATGTTTTTTCTCTGAGGGTGAGAATCCATTTTAAAAATGTTTTAATGCAGGAGAGGACAAATTAGGCTCACTCTTCATGCTAATATGTTATTCTGATTGGGCTGTTGTAAGATGGATGAGAAAAACAGAAATGAATTAAAGCCCTTTTTTGATCACAAAGATTACAAAATCTGGACATTATAAATGCATTTTTATCATTTTTTGCTCTTTACAGCATACATTATGGAAAATTATGGTTATTCATATCTTTAATTTTTTAGAATTTTATTTTCCCAGTACTCTGCAGGATAACACATAGAAAAGTTTCATGGATATGTGGAACACTAATGTAGACAGAACAACATTAACCCACCAGATGCATCTGCTAGCATCTTCACATTGCCCATTCATTGTCCTTCATCCAAGTGGCTTTGAACTTCTGTTGGGAAACCTTATGTGTCATGCTAGTTTTACGCAATTGGCATCTCATAATTTTTACGAACTGTTCATGTAAACTGAATGAATTGAGCCCCATGGTCATGTGGCATTTATTATTTCATGTAGCAAAAAAAAAAAAGCATTAAAATGGCAATAAACTTATTTAGCTGAAGAACAAATTACCGACTGGGTTAAATCAGATGGCACCTCTTTGGTGTGGACTTATAGCTTTTAAAACACATATGGTTGATAATTAAGAACTGAATGACTGCACAGATGACAGGGAGCTAAGTCTGCATTGTAACATTTTAAAGAAAAAGTTACAGAAGTAATAATTAATGCAAAGATATGCATGTATTTCACACAGCAACTTTGAACATATTGATTTAGTATTCCATTGGTGCATTGAGGAATGTGACTTGTTTTATATAAGTGTTTGGAATTTGGCACAATGAACACATTATGAGTGCATAGATTTTATTTTACCGTGGCTTGTGTGTAGGGCAGGGCAAATGGGTAATTATGCTTGCTAAAATTCAGCGACGGTAAATGCAGTTTGAATTAAAAAAAAAAAAAACATACAGGCTCTCCTTGGCTTGCAGATGGGAAGCACTAACCTAAAGCAGGGGTGCAAAATCATGGTTAATGTGTGTAGGATTTTCTTTTTATCCCAACTTCTGGTCTCATAAAACCTTGATCTGATGTTGGTACAAGCACTAGCTACAACTGCTTACTGCAGGTGTATCTTCAGGGCTCGAATTTACCTGTTTGCCTTGCTCCCCACCTATAAAAGCCCCAGTTCACAGCAGTAGAATGCCGTGTCCTTTCCCCGCATTGCAGTAAGTGCCCCTCGGCCAAAAAACCTATCCAAAATAAAAATAAATCACACAGCATTTTCTGTTTTTCCCAGTGACGGTTCGTCAGCTGTAACGAAGGGATGCCAAAACCTCGCCCTTCAAAACTTAATGACTTAAGTATTTCGCAGTTTTCTTTTCTTGATCAACAGTTGCTCATACGAATTGGAAGGACAGTCAAATTTATTTTCGATAGCAAATGACGACGCAAATTATCAATACGTCTTTGTTAATAAGTTTGCAAGGCTTCTTTCGCAGGAAGCCACGAGAATCTGTGTTCTACAATCTTGATATAGGAGTAAAGAATGCGATGTTGCGCAGCTTATTCTTTAATGAGCGTCACTAATCAGTTTGCAAATCTATTCCGTTTCATAAGCTACTTGAGTGCGGAATTTATAAAGACGTTGGCCTATGGTAGCCTAATTTACATCGTAATTTATGTGTGAAAGAAAACCCCTCAATTTCGCAGTGCAATGAATAACAATGCTATGGGAAATAAATTTGACTGTCCTACCAATTCATATGAGCAACTGCTGATCAAGAAAAGTAAACTGCGAAAGGTTTAAGTCATTAAGCTTTGAAGGACGAGGTTTTGGCTTCATTTTGTTACGGCCAACGAACCGCCACTGATTTTTACTGTCTTGCAAATTCACAAATTTTTCGCACCGCAGAATACTTTCAAAGTCAATGCAAAGACGCGAATACACGCGTGTATTTGTGTCTTTGCATTGATTTTGAATGTAATCAGTCGTGCGAAATATTCCTTTCGCATCCGGTGTGAAAGCAGCTGAAGGGCACATACCCACATGTTACACACGCACTCACGCGCCCACATGAACACATTCTCTCTCTCTCGCTCTATCTCTCTCTCTGATCTGAGAACAGGACAATCAACATAGATACTATAATGTATGTGCTGATTTAGATAGTTACATTAAATAAATGTTGCTGTAATTATTTATTGTATTGAAATGTGCCTGACATTCTGGAAACCTGCCTGTGAGGTTTCGGTGACGTGTGCGCACTGTGCGCTGGTTAGCTAAATTATCACTGCACAGAAAGTACACCAGGTTGGAGCTGGCAAGCTTTCTGTGCAACTTCAGCGGAGACTTTTTCTACGAAATTGTCTCTGTGTCTTGATGAGTATGACACCTCCCCCCCTACTCCGCTGCCACACCTATCTTGGCACATGTCCGTCTACCAAATTGCCAAAGTGGCTGCGCACGGTGTTGCACCGCACAAAATTACCACTGCGCAGGCTGCACTGGTAGAAATTACCACCGCGTGGGCTGTGCCACACTGCGCTACCCTGCGCTGCGCCAAGAAATTGGAGCCCTCTGTGTCAGACTCTGTGGAAGCTGTTGCTAAATCCATAGGATTAGAGTTGCCCTCGTGCTGTTTTTCCGGAGGCTTTAAATAATGGTTAAAGACCTCCTTGAGCTTTTTTTTAATGTATTTATTGCTGGTTTTTCTTTTGTATTGTTGAATCAACTGTCAACCTCAAGTATGTTGGTCATCGTCCTGCAAACATTGTTTGGAGGATAAAAAAAAAGACCAAATGTTCTGTGGAGAAATTACTGGAAATATTAAATTAAACAAAGGCGACCCACCTCTCAGAGTGACCTGGGCATGGTTTTCAGTCCTTTGGGGCTTTGTGCCATTTCGCTCACCATGTCAACAAGAGCTCTTCCCCTCTCTCTCAGCATTCATCGACAATTGCCTTGATATCCATGTGCCAAAAGACACACTGAACACCTGCAGAGTGACAGACGAGCAGAGACACATACTGCAATACAAGTCCCAGCATAGGATGTGCCAGAACTGCTGAGAGATGGATTTAAATCCCTTGTCACTGGCCATTTTGAGAGCAGTATAAACAGAGACTGGCAGTGATCTGAAGAGGAAAGGGACGAGGCTTTGCATCTGATGAAAGATCAGATTAAATGGGGAGGGGGCATTTCTTGGCAGCCGGGTATGAGCCAGTGGCGATTACCAGTTTGGGGTCTTGGGCCTGCCTAGGGTCACAAACGCAGTTGGCAGCCTCCCAATTGGGCAGAGCGTGGCATTCCTCCCTGACTAAATGGTTTTTCTTCCTCTGTGGATTTGGGGGGTCTCTGTGTTCTGCTGACATGTCAGTGGTCATGAATCATGCTTTTGTGAGAGATTGTCCTCTCCCTTACAGCTCAGCCATGCAGTGAAGCCCCTGAACAGAAGGAAGCACAGTAGGCCATTCATGTGCCGTGTGCCTAGTCCTTTATCTAAAGGAATATACCAGCCTGCGGTGCGCCCTGTGCATCAATACTTTCTATGCTTTATGCCATGGAAAGCACTGAATGCTAGAATCAAGATTGAGTAAAATTGACTAGCATGTTCTTTTTTTTTTTAACAAACTGAAAAAGTATGTTTCTGGAAAAAAGTTGGCAGGAGACAAAATAGGATCTGAATTGCCAGTACACAACACAGAACTTCTATGTAACTTCTGGTCCAAACTTGAGCACTGTGGTGTGGTCCACCCAGCCCATCTTCAGTCATTACCGTGTTTTGATGTGTATCTAGTAGAGCATTGTCACTACTGGACTAACTCACAGATTGAGGGAGCGACACAGCTGTCTGCAGAGCTGCTTCCGCTGGTAGCTGGCCAAGAGAATTCAGCAAACTTACAACAGCCCGGAGACGAGGCCGTGGCTAAACACTGAGCACAACAGCCACCTTTGTTGGTGTCCTGGAAAGCAAGAGGAGCCCAGAGGTGGCATGTGACCATGCATAAAATGCTGTTGCTTTTCGGTGACATTCAACTCCTTTCTATCCCCATGAGTACGTGGTTACTCAGGGAAATATGTCCAGTGAGCAGGTCTAACATAACAGACACTATTGTGTAAGTGGAATTATTTCTTGACAAACCAGGAAAAAGTCCTCAAAGTGCATCCTTTTTTGTGATTTGGTTGAAGCATACCCCATGGTGTGAGCTACAGAAATCTTTTCTTGAAGGAAGCCATTATAAAATTATACACAGAGGCTCAACAAACTGTAATTTCTATTTCTTTTCCTTCTATGCAAAAGCAAGTAGTTTTTTTTTTTTTTTAAACTTCAAAGCTGTATTTCATTCCCTTGGATCTTTGAAGTAAAACTCTTTCAAACTTGATTACAGGAAATGTGTTTTGATGATTTATTCATTTTTATAAGGGAGTCGATTGATTCCTTGGAGCCCAGTGTTTCTGAGTGACAGCTGCTGTGCTTAAGTGAGACTGAGAGCCCCATCATTGTCCTGAGACTGTTGCTAAACAGTTTATTGGCCTCTGGGAAAGCATTTAGTGTGTTAATTATGGTCGCACTAATATTGATTCCTTGATTAATCCAGGAGATTATTCGGACTTAAAAGTGGCTGAATGTTCGAGTAGTCCTTCCTCAACAGTCTTTGTTAAGCTATTTTGGTATCCCTTTTCTGTATTTGTGCCTGGATAAATCCAAGTTAAAACAGGTCTTGGGTATTCATTACTTGCCACATCAACGTCAATATGATTCAGATCAATCATAAGAATACAGCTTTTTTTTTAGTGATTTTTAGGATTTCAGTGCTTTATGTCTTTATTCTCGGGTAACTGCCAATACCAGAATCAATTAAAATAATTTCTAACTATGTAAAGCACTATCCAATGTTTGATCAGTCAGGTCCATAAGTAGCTATTTATTCAGTGATACACTTTCTTTTATTTTGGCTCTGTTCACCACCTCGATGGATTAGAAATGAGAGGATCAGCAAGTGTATACTTCAACTTTCATTTAACATTTTAACGTTTTGTAAAAATTATTCTACAAACTATGTTGAAAATGCAACCATTTTGTCAGCAGGATACATCGTGAAGAAATACCAGGGAATGGATTTCCCTGGCTGATACACAGTATAGCCACACCATAATAATACAATTTCCAGGCTTCAGGTATTAGGCAGGGTGCATCAAATCATCGGTGGTTTCTTTCCTTCATCTTTTACCATTATTTTTGATAGGTTGATCATTGACTCCTCCATGCACAGGAAGTGTACATGCTTTTCTAGTGCTTTAAGGCAAACTCTAATCTGTTCTTGATTTTTTGGGGCCCATTAATTGTTTACATCTTGTAACAGACCCTTTGTATGTACTCTGGTGAAGTATTTTCTTGATTGCACACTGTGACATAGATACAGCTACCTCTTGGAGGGTGTTCTTAACCCTCTTGCGAGCATTGGCCCGAAGGTGGGCCACTGGGCATAACTGTTTTAATAACACCAAATATCATTTGGAAGTTTGAGGATTCAGCATTAGAACCACATAAGCCTTTTTCTGATGCAGATGCGATAGTGAAAATACTTTATAAAGTCATGTCATAACAATCCTCAGCATGACTATGCAGCTCCATAGGTTCAGGGGTGCAGCATTATTCAAATTTGTCAAAATATGTTTAAATCATCTTCTTGCTTTGGTAGCAGGCCAGAGATAAAAACTTGTCATAGTTTTTCATCTGCGAAATAAGTAAGCTAGGCCAAATGTCACTAAATTCACTTTGATGTATAGGTAGTTGCTGCGCGTCTTTGTGAATATCACTACAATGAGCTTTTTAACTCATGATGCAGTGCTGTCGATTGTACAGTAGCCTTCTAGGAACAAAATAAGAACACTCACTGGCTATTATTTGCTGATCTGATAGGCTAGAACACTTACTGTTCTATCAGCTCTCACCCCAATACAGCAGAAAAATGTTATTCTTTTTATGTACACAGACACCCAGTACTCTGAAACTTCTAAAAGACATATGCCTATGGTAGCCAAGGGATTCATTTTAATACGGAGGAATTGTTTCCGCTGTTTCTGACATGGGGGGATTTGGTCAATGAAGCAAAGGAGTTTTGGAAACGACCTTATTGCGCATATGTATGATTGCATACCAGTGCGAGGAATTGGAAAGGTATATTGGAGTGAAAATTTAGCTACTTATGGAGGGAAAAGACCTGAAATAAGGAAACTGAAGTACTACTGTAAAAGTGAACATGATCGTGGCTTTGAATGCAGTGACTCTCCAAAAATGTTTGTTGAAACACACACGAACATAACATTAAAAATTCAATATATTCACAGAATCATAATATTTCTGGGCGTCTGGCTGTGGCTCTTTTATGTTTCGAGGCTGAGGAGGCTTGGTCACAGCGCCACAGGCGCGGAAGAAAACACAAAATCTTCTTCTACAAGCTTAAAACTTATATTTCCAGTTTTACTCAATTTGGGTGATATTCTTGGCAATTCTGACCATCTTGGAGCAATTTACTGAGTGTCAGCTTTCAAAGATGATTATACCTGTAATCCAAGTGGTTCAATAACATATGCATTTTAGTGTGGGAGAAAATTTGCTCAAAAAGACTGCACTTTAAAGGGTTAATTTAGCCAACTGTTGTCAATGAAATTTTCTTCTCCATGGAAGTTATTCGTCTATTATCCAGCGAAAGTGTGTTTTGCTAGGCCTATTTCTTGAGCGCCTCAGAAGGTCATTCTGAATTATATGAATTGCAATTTGTAATCAAAACATGTACTGTCTAATTAAAGTAAATGGGTTGCTTTTATGCATGATAAGTTTACTGCTGAATACTCTCAGGACAGGAGCCTGCCTCTTTCATTTCCAAAACGGACAGTAAAAAGCAAATGTTTTCCAACATTGCATGTCTAAAGCAATTTAATGGGTACATATTTTGGGCATGGCAAACATTGAATGATTAATATGGTACGGGGTTAAAAGACGTGATGAATGCATATCCTCTGCGTGACAAGGCTCTCTGGACTCCGACGCACTGCTTAAAGTAACCTAACTGATGAGCCATCACAAGGCCAAGGCAACAAAACCTGGAGATGAATGCTCATTTAGTTCACGAGTCTTCACACTGCTGAGGTGGAAGTTACTACACAGGATTTGACTTGCAGATTTGTTCAAGTAGAAGGGTTTCAGAGGCGAGTTTTCCTGAGCCGCCCTTATATAGGTATGTGTTCTCCCAGCTATCACATACTCTTGAGAGTTTAGGCTTATCAGGGTGTGAAAGTGGGGCTTTGATTATTTGCTGTTGGCCCTGCGGTTTGTGCTGTTCCCCCAATTAGAAACATTTTTCGGCGGAAGACTGGGGAAACCAGAAGGTAAACGGGTTCATGTCTTGCTTGGCATTGTTCACCTGCCTGTGCAAGTTGATGACACGCTCACAGATGCCTTTAACATGCAGATGCAGGGGTCGGGGGGTGGGGGAATATGAAGAGACCTTGCTAAGAAACGCAGAACTGGGTTTTTGGGCGGGGTCTAATTCTCATTAAACACACTCACAATGATCTGGGAGCTGACACATCTGTGGCCCTGTTGACATTATACCTCTGGGCAAGCTCCTAAAAGCATATCTTTCACCAAGGTGCTAATAGCTCTTTAGTTCGTGTCCCTACGTGCCACTGATGCCATTAACCAGACATGGGCGCGGAGTTGAATGATCTTTCATTTATCTTATGATTCCTGACGTATCCTTGCGATTATAATTTAGGTCAGAGATTGAAATGATCATCAACAATAATCTGAGAAGAAATGAAAAATCATACGGCAAATATATTGGTTTTTCAATTTTTGTTGTCTGGCTAGTACAATGCTGACAACTGATAAAAATGAAGTATTCATGTAAAATCTGGATGCTGGTGGCTGTTGTATTAGTAAAGACCATCTTGCGGGGAGATCGCACCAGCCGGTCTTCCTACCCTCCTACTTCCCGTGTCTGCGCTCGGTCGCCAGCCGTCTTCAAACTGGGCCTTCATTTTGATCTCAGCTATGTACTTGTAAAGTTTTATGACTGCGTATTGTGCATTTGTGAAGCTATTGCCCTGGCAAAGTCTGTCCACTAATAGGCAGATATAAACAGTGGGCAAAGTACTCAAAACTACCACTGTGGAAATTCTCACTACATCAGGTGTCCCCAGGACCATATTTTGCCGTAATGACACACACTCAGACCAGCCCACGTTGTCGCGGCTAGTAATTGTCATTTATATCAAATGTTCTAATAGTATGGACACTGACATAATCAAGGTGTTTTGTATTTAGAAAATTATTCATTGGTCATTCAGAGCATAATGGGTCACTGAATTAAACTTGCCACTGATAAAGGTAAATGAGTGGAATTGTCTTTTGTTTTTACATTTTCTGCAGATGGCTTAATATGAACAGCTGCTGTCATTTCCCTTTTGCATCATCTCTGAGGCTCTCCCACTCACTTTTGTAGATTTCCACAACTGCATATTCTAGATGTTTTTATCCCCTGCTGACTTATCCCAGAAGTTTCTTCAGCAGCAGTCCAGCAGAAAATCTAACACATTGTCCATACACCCGTGCTTTTCTGTAAAAAGGATACGAAGGATACGCACACCTAGGATGCTGCTATCAGCACCCGTAGTCAAAGACTTATCATTAGTATTGCCTTCCATGGAAATTTTTTTTTCAGGAGCATACAACCCCAATTCCGAAATAGTTGGGACGAAGTTTAAATTGTGAATAAAATCAAAATGCAATGACTTTCAGATCACATGAGCCAATATGTTATTTACAAAAGAACATACAGTTGCAATCAAAATTATTCAACCCCCATTGCAAATTGGATGTAATAGCAAAATTTATAAGCTTTAAGCTGTTTGTGATAAACAGATTAAACAAAAACATTTTAAATGGCTCATAGTTCTCATAGCATAGTTCGCAAGTTCAGAGTGAAAGGAAGAGTGGCTGCAGTACCAGGTTGTGGCAGAAAGAGGAAGCTGTTAATCGGTGTCACCAAATTCCTGAGAAGACGGGTGGTCAAAAACCCTCAATTGACTGCAGGAGACCACAGCAGACAAGACTTGGAGACAGGAGGCAGTGAAGTTTCAGTTTACACAGTAAGGCGCATAACAAACGTTGAAGAGCTCCAAGACATACACCACCACTGATCTAAAAGCACAAGCTCCAATATTATTAAAACCATATAAATAATCCTCAGAAGTTTGGGGATATTGGTCTTTAGAGTGATGAAACAAAACTGGAATATTTCAGGCTTATGAATCAGTGGTATGTCTGCAGGAGGAATAAGGAGTACACCCTGGCTACAGTGAAGAATTGTGGGGGTTTTTTGATTCTCTGCGGCTGCCTCGCTTCCTCTGGCACTGGAAACCTGCAAAGTGTGGAGGACAAGATGGATTCAGTGAAGTACCAGGACATGCAAGGAGAAAATGTCATGTTGTCTGTAGGGAAAGTGATGCTTGGGCATCATTGGACCTTCCAAAAGGACAATGAACCTAAGCGTACCTCAACATCCACCAAGGCTTGGTTTCAGAATAAGTCTGGGAAGATTCTAGTGTGCCGAGTACAATCGCCTCACTTGAATCCCGCAAAAAATCTCTGGTAGGACTTGAAGAAGAGAGTTGCAGCATGCAAACCCTAGAATATTAGTTAACTGGAGGCCCTTGTCCATGAGAACTGGGCTAAGATTCCTTGGGAATGCTGCCAGAAGCTGATGTCTGCCTATGCATCACATTTCCAGCACAGATCATAGGGGCAAAAGGGTGCTCTACTAAGTATTAAAGAGGCTTGTCATGAAGGGGTTAAATAATTTTGAGCCTGCAGTAGTCATTTAAAGTAGCATTTTGTGTTGAATTTGGAGAAGCCCCTTGTAATATTTGTTGTGTTCTGCCATTTATATTGTTCTTCTTTCATTTGTTCATTGCAAACAGCTGAAAGTTTGTAAGTTTTTCCAGTAAACCTAATTTGCTACTGGGGTTGAATAATTTTTATCACAACTGCAGATAACATTTCAAATGTTGAAACTGAGACATTCTATATTTTTATCCACAAAATCAGCTTATTTCAAATTTTCTGGCTGCAACAGGTCTCAAAAAAGTTGGGACACAGACAATAAAGGGCCAAAAAAGCAATTAATATATAAAAGAATCACCTGAACGAACATTTACCAAGTTAACTGGCATCAGGTGTGTAACATGATTGGCTATTAAAGGGATGTCTTAGAGAGGCTGAGTCTCTCTGAAGTAAAGATGGCCAGAGGCTCTCTAACCTGTGAAGGCTTGCGTAAAACCATGTGGAATACTTCAAAAACAATGTTCCTCAACGTCAAATTGCAAAGGCTTTGAAGGTCTCATCATTAACAGTGCATAACATCATCAAAAGATTCAGAGACACTGGAAAAATCTCTGTGCATAAGGGACAAGGCCTTTACTGGATTCCAGTGATCTTCGGGCCCTCAGATGCCACTGCATCACTCACTGGCATGATTCTGTCATTTTTATTTTATTTATTTATTTACTTTGCACATAGGAAAAAGAAAATACATGATACCAGAGTTAAGAACTTTACAAACATAAGATAACAAAAGAGGGGAAAAAAACTGAACAAAAAATGTGCAGGAAGAGCCAAAAAAACCCCATCAGGGCTTATCAAGTGGCTTTCCTAAAATGAAGCAAGCAACGGGGGGACAAACAAATAACTAAATGAATAAATACATTAGGTTAAATAAATTAAACTAACAACAGAAAAGAACAGACAGATGCATGGAAAAGCTGATCAAAAACCAAACAGAGAAATTATGTAGATGTGTTTTTTAATTGATCCGATAAAAAGAATTTAGTTAAATTTTTAAATGAATAAAAGCTGGAAGAGTTTCTAATGTAATGTGGTAACTGGTTCCAGAAAACAGGACCTCTGTATCTGACTGAAAAACTGGAAAAGGTTGTTCTAGGAAGGGATGGGTGGAGATTGTTAGCTGACCTAGTATTGTAATCGTGAATTTGAAAGTTGAAGTTAAATAAATTTTGAAAACATGGTGGAAGCAGATTGTGAATGGATTGGAAAACAAAACCACATATTAAAAAATTGTTTAAATCATTAAATCATTGATATTACTAAATGGGCCCAGTAATACTTCAAGAAACCACTGTCTGTCAGCACAGTCCGCTGTGCCATCCACAGATGCCACCTAAAACTCTATCATGCGAAAAGGAAGCCATTGTTGGGCATGATCCAGAAGTGCCACCGTATTCTGTGGGCCAAGGCTCATTTAAAATGTAATGTAGCAAAGTGGCTAAGTGTCCTGTGGTCAGACGAGTCCAAATTTGACATCTTTATTGGAAATCATGGGCGCCATGTCCTCCGGGCTTAAGAAGAGAAAGACCACCCCTCCTGTTATCAGCGTTCAGTTCAAAAGCCAGCATCTCTGATGGTATGGGGATGCATTAGTGTACATGGTGTGGGACACTCGCATGTTTTAAAAAGCACAATGAATGCTGAAAAGTATATTAAGGTTTTGGAGCAACATTTGCACCCTACCAGACAACATCTATTCCAGGGAAGGCCTTGTGTATTTCCGCAGGACAATGCAAAACCACATACTATAGCTATTCCAACAGCATGGCTGCGTAGTAGAAGAGTCCTTGTGCTGAACCGGCTTGCCTGCAGTCCTGATCTTTCATCAATTGAGAACATATGGCGCATAATTAAATGAAAAGTCCGACAGAGGAGACGCAAAACTCTCCGGCAGCTGAAAGCCTTTATTAAATGAGTGGGGTCACACCATGGTAAACAGGCCCCCTGTCCCAACTTTTTTGAGACTTGTAACAGCCATCAAATTTGAAACAAGCTCATTTTGTGGAAAAAAACTGGAACATTTCTCAGTGTCAACACTTTTTTATGTTCTGTTCTATTGTGAATAAAATACTGGCTGGTGTGATTTGAAAGTCATTGTGTTTTGATATTATTCACAACTTCCAATTTGTCCCAACTATTTCGGAATAGGGGTTGCACAACCATCCATTCTCTATACCCATTTCTTCCTCACTAGGGTTGCGGGGAGTGCTGGAGCTTATCCTTGCTGACTACGGGCCCACCCGGGACAGCCCGCTAATCCATCGCAGGGTGCACACACCATTCACTCATACCAATGGGCAAGTTAGCATCTCCAGTTAGCCTGATATGCATGTCTTTGGACTGAGGGAGGAAACCGGAGCACCCCGGAGGAAACCCATGCGAACTTAGGGAGACCAGTCAAACTCCACACAGAAAAGCCTCAGCCCAGATTTGTACCCCTGACCATCTTGCTGTGAGGCAGCAGTGCTACCCACCCCATAGCATACATAGCTCCATCGTTTGATTATTAGAATTGGGTGTGGGCTAGCATGCACTTAGGATTGATTATAAGCTGCTGAAAAGGCACGGATATGTTCATCAACAGCTGCGTCTGCCATTGGTTATTGTGAATAGCCATTATCATTTCACAAAAGATGCTGTCAACATGGCCGAGAGCAGAAGGAAGAGCCCTTTCTACCTCCAATCCCTTGTTAGCCCTGCCCCCTGACAATTGTATGGGCAGGCATTTCATACTGGGTCACTGAATTCAAGTGCTTTCAAAAAGAATTGGCATTATGCTGTGCTGAGTCTGTAAAGACCTTAATTTGTAAGCATGATTGATATAGTCCTCAATGTATCGTTATTGTCCCAGAGCTGCTCATCCTTGTAATAAGTTGACAAAAGAGAAAAGGCCCCGTTACCATAACGTAACTCAACACAACACAGCTCCACACAACACGAGTGGTGACTGACTAGGCTCACAATTTTTCTATCAGTAAAGCCTATCTATATCTCTTTAGATAACAGAAGCCACTTTGTAGAGACTACAGTATCCCTCACTACTAACTGACTGTGCAGGTGCAGTCACAGAGCCATGTCTCCAGTAGTGTGTGAAGTCTGTCTTAGCCAGCTTTATTTTTTGTCAACTTGCAGAACAGGGTGATTGCTGTTCTCTGATGTGGCTTTTGTCAAATAGTACTCTTAAACATGTCTGGCTTCATTGTTGGTCTTGGGCATATACTGCAGTGGTATAACCCCTGTAGAGACAGGAAGCCAGCTCAACAGCTTGGACGTAGGTCTGTGTGAATGTGCTTGGCTGTGAATTACTTTAACCTCATTTCAACCCTGGCGGGCAGTTCCTCAAAGAGCCAGCTTCGGTCAGTATGAGTTTTTCGGGGCTGTGTCCCAAAATAAACAGGTGGTCCTTTAGATTGGCCAGGTTTGTTCAGTTCCGCTTAACCTCTAAATATATCTTGGCCAATCAAATCAGCTCCAAATGCACTGCCAATTTTCAAAGGGGCGGAAGAAGGGATCTTCAAAAGATGGGATATTCTCTGGTGCCGTCTGCGGTTAATTTACAATCCTGCACATGTTGCATGTTTGAGTAAAATCGTATGTGATCAAGTGGATTAGGACCCAAATCTCTCAATATGCTAAGAGGTAACCAAATCCTCCGTTAATAGCAATACTTTGGGTCTATATAGTTACGAGTCTATAATATTTTCGAAAGTGCGTCCAGCTTTTTCATCATCTGCGTATCTTTCACTCGTTATTCCTGTTGAATTAGGCTCTGACCCTTTTCCTCATTCCTGCTTGCTTGGTGTGCTCTTTTCCTTGGGTATTTCTGCACACTGTGGGCTCGCTGTCGTTCTGCATAGTGTCTGTCACTTTATCTGTTTAGCACTGCTGTCAAAATTGCAGACAATCCAAGGTTTGTTTGCAGGGCATTAGTCTGCTTTCAGCATGCAGAGACAACTTCTCATCTTGGCCACTGTGTTAAAGACCTCACGCATATGGCCATCTTGCCCAAAGTGTGATGCAAAGAAATAAAGCCAGCATGTGAGCGCATCGACGTCACTGCAAGGTCGGTTCACACTGAAGGCTTTGTGTGTCTTATTTTGGTACATACAGCTGGGGCCCCTTCTGGATATTTAACTAGTTGAAATGACCTGTACGTACTGTTGAACTGTGAAGCACTGCTGTTTTTTTCTGATATTTAATTGTAAGTGCAAGGATTCTGAAAGTTCTCTAAACTTTTCTGATGCCCTCAAGGTACACCCCATTTGCATCCTTTCTATGAAATCAGCCAAGTCTTTGGAATCTTAAAACTACATTATTTATGACTCCAATTCTTAAAGAAGTTTGCAGATTATGGAGAAGTCCATTCACCTTCTCCAATATTGACACCAGCGCAACACTTTCTTTGATGCTTCAACTCATTTATTCAATTGTTTATTGAAAATGCTCTTAGTTCAAAGCTGATTTCGGTAACAGACTCCAAAAGAGTTGGCACTGGGGCAATTTAGAAAGGTCAAGTCTCTTTAGGGCAAGGATAGTTTGAGGCTCACCAATTTGCTGATAGATGTGTACACTTATAATCAACCATTTTGGAATACATGTTTCTCAGACACAAATCAATGGGCGTTTGGGAATTTCGACCTCTACAGTGCATTTAAAAGATGGAAGGAACCCACTGCAGTCTTTGTGCATAAAAGACAAGGCCAAAAACAATTTCTGAATTTGCATGATTTTAAATTCCTTAGGACATCATGGTCTTAAGAATGTTATGGGGCTGAAATGGGTATCATGATAGGGGCTTGGAAAAGATTGAAAAATCTATGCAAAGCCAAATCCATGCATCAACACTGTCCGAAACCACTGCCGACTTCACTGGATGTGGTGTTTGATTGATTATTACATTTGGCCGTTGTGTGCGAATCTTGTTCAATTATTGAAAAAATGTTTAAAATTAATGGCACAGATTTGCCTGAACGTGCTTGCCCAGTCTTCGGTGCATTTGTCCATTGCTTGCAATGCGAAAATAATTTCTCTCTTACATTCACGTTTGATGCACTTCGCACAATGTTTTCTACTTTGGGTGTATTTTTAGACGCTTAAAAACCAGGGTCATCTTAACATGATTTTATGTATAAGCAATCTTTTTTTAATAAAATGTTAAAGTTTTCCGACGAGAGGTGGAATTCAGAGCTCTGCTATTTATTCAGATTATTGACATTATTTCAATCTTACACGGTGGTTTGGTTTGTCTGTTTCTCATTATCTCTTCTAAATCATTATTTGGCTAGATTTTGGTTTTGATTGGTCAGTTGGCTGAATAAATGGCTTGATTACAAGTTGGGCACAGTACACGAGAATTGATTTAATGTGAGCTAATTATGCTAAGGTGACAGCAGCTGTCCAGCCTCGCTGGTAATTAGCAGACTTCAAATCACACTTTTCTTGCCGGAAGCATTTCAAATGGCCTCTGATGTTAGTTCACCTCTTGTGTCGGATAGAAAAAGGTAGTAATTAAGCTCGTCTGTCTGCCCCATTGAGGAAGCGGGAATATCTTGGTCATTCTACAATCACATTACAGGACCTCAGGACAGTGGACATTCATGGCGCTGCCAACCGCATTGATGTCAGGATTAGGGGCGCCCCAAGCGGATCAAGGGTGAATTTTCGTCTGCTGTGGTGAAAATGGCGCTGTCCACTAGTTTTGTAAAATCGCTCATAAAAATTAAAGAAATCCTTAAATTAAGAAAAAAAAAAAAGTCGTCGGAGCTTTTTTCATGATATATTGAAATAATATTACCCACTTTTCCCTGCTATGATTGTCCTCCTTTAATAGTTGAACACACTTTAACAGTTGCAGTACCAGCACTGTCAAGAGGAGATGGCAGTAAGGTAAAACAAAGCATAAGAACATTTTTCAAAGTAGTATTCCCTATGCTGCTCTGCTTTCATAATTATTTAAATTATTTTTATGGTCTGCTGTTTAAAATGTATAGCGCGTACAATATTCTTGCTCTATTTTCTGCATCACCTCCTGAATCTTGTCGGTTCCCATGGGAAAAAATAAAAATAAACCCCGCAACATTATGCATACTGTTTGTGCAATTTAAGTGCCTCTCTTTGCTACATTGCCAATATATGGTTCCAGTAGATCGCATAAGTAACGAACACCCTCAGCTGAAAATCTGTAGCGTTCATCGAGAATTTTGTCAGAAAAAGCGAATAAGTCATGCCAGTCTCCCTCTGAAGAGAACCGCGTACGTTTCAGGCACCAAAGTCCACAGGATTATTCAAGAAAGGTGATGCCAACTTTTAAGGAGGTGCTTGGTGATAAGGCAGCACATGTATAGCCGATTACGGACAAAACGCGGCACAACCTGCTCCCGACCAGGGGCCTGCCTATTGCACGAAGGCAGGATAAGGGATTAGCCCAGGATCGGCACGGGATTAGCCTGATCTCAAGCCCCATTTCGGTTGCACAGAGCGTGTGTTAAGCCATGGCACTAGTTACTATGGAAACAAAGTCTGTTGAGCTAGTCAGCTCCGAAGCAAGCTTACGAACTAGCTAAGCTCCTGCCTCCAGCTAATTTCGCCCTCACCTCATTCAGCAGTCACCCAAATTGAAAATCAATGTCCTCAACAGTCGTTCTGAATTGTCCACTCCACATTGCTATCTAAATTATAGTAGGCCCAGAGTAATTATCTTAGAAACTTTTGACCATTGATGTCAGTAAAATAGCCAATACTCGATCATTATATTCAAGTATCCGTGCGACGGTGACCTTCACAGTTTAATCAGTCCCCTTTCCATGTCACATTTTAACCATATTTAGAATCCGTCATTTTCAGATTTATCCTTATTCCCCAAGTTGAGACTTCCATCAGAGTAGAAAATGAGCAGTGCTGTATGAAGTGGGTTACCGTGTTTCAGCGCGGCCTTAAATTTCTGCGGCAACCCCCTACCTACAGCAATGCTGCTACTTTACTCGGTCTTTATTAACCTCCGCCGAGGAGGTATATGTTTTCGGTGCCGTTTGTTTGTTGGTTTGTTTGTGTACAACATAACTCAAAAACTTATGGCCGGATTTTGACGAAATTTTCAGGGTAGGTGGGTATTAACTCAAGGAAGAGGTGATAACATTTTGGCATATCTAGGCCGAAGTACTGCTGAGATATCCGCCAAAGTTCAAGATTTCAAGTCTTTCCAATGGGCCGGAGTTCCAATCGCCGTGCTTTTGGCTTTGCTGCCCCCTGGCGGAGGTTCTGCGCTCTCTGAGTGCTTTTCTAGTTCAGACTGCGGTGGATGAGGTAGTCGTTGCCTTAGTGCTGGACACGAGTGCAATGGAATCAAGCATTTTCAGGACGCTCCTTGACGTAATTTTCTGACGTTAACATTTTAATTTTTCACTTGAGTATGCTTCCGTCAGAGGAGATTAAAATCAGAAAGTAAACTCAGCTAATCTGAAAACGTCTTCTAGATCGGACTATCAATTCAGTTTGTATAGGACGAAAACTGGATAATGGCAAAATTGCGAAGCTTTTGTGTGACATTACTAAGCTTCTAAGGCTTCCGGAAGTCTATTTCCACTTTCACAGATTCCGCGTGTATGTCATACTCAAGTTCATGTTAAGATGGCCTCGCTCAATCTTAAATTTGTCTGATAGCGACAGCTTATCTTGTTCACGGTACTGCCGAAGTGCATCAGCTGCTCCTTTTTGACGGCACTAAAACATCTAAAGTACCGAGTTTTCTTTCGCTTGAGTAGAGCTCACTTTAATACTCCTCTCAAACGTCTCGCACCATTCAGACAGAAACTGAAGGAATAAAAGCAGAGGCATTTCAGAGATCCCATCGCCCCTCTGTCAGAACCATTGACTGTATAACCATGGTCTTTGAGTGTTGCTGGCGCATGCGTCTGCTGCAGCTACTTAGTGCCCATGGTGATGATCAGCGATTCTGTGATCGATCTCGGGGTCTATTTGAGGTAGCAGTGTGTGCGCACTCAGTAGGATCAGCGGCACAGGGCTTCACTTAGCCTATCCTCCTCCACCCGCTGTTGGCTTTGTGTAATCAATTAAGCCAGCAACGCCCTGTATGGGATTTGGCAATCCTCGCTTTGGCGTTGATCCAGGTTCTCAGGATCCAACTTTTGTGCAATAGGCTCCCGGTTCAGTTTGCAGCGTAAGTTACCATGGTAATCTAGCCACGTTAAAAGAGAGCCACCTTCGTGACATTGAAAAGCCTAAGTTTAGACTTGACATACCTCGCTAACCCACTTATCTTGCTCCATAGTATACCCCCAGGCTCTGTGGAGCCTTTTGTTATGCCCCGCCGCCCGATTAGCACGAAGCGGGGGATAAGTTATAGCATTGGGTTCCGTCCGTACGGACACATAAAATTGAGGGATATTGGGGATATTGCCATGTTACAGGCAAACACTTCTTATTGTTTTGTTTTCAGAGTTGTTGTTGTTGTTGTTATTGTTGTTTAATCATCGTTCCCTACATTTAGCCTTCTAAAATAAACACTCAGGACGTCCAGGATAGAGAAGAAAGGATTTAAAGGCGGCGGGCTCTGCCGCTCGCTGTGCTCGCCCCAATCATGCTGTGCATGCTAGGCCTACTAGCGTCATGAAATAACATCCTGATGTTACGCAGTGGCGAACAGTTACCTGTGTCAACTTTTTTGGACGCTTGTATTTATCACATAATATATTTTCAATAAGCACTTAAATTCACATGTTAAAACAGCAAATACTTTGATAAAGTATTATTTCCATTATAGCATAATGGAGTTTTCAAATCAGTGCTTCTTAATTTTATTTGCACTTTCTGTGATGGTCCAGCTTTTTTTGAATTGGGGTTGGATATGAACACAATATTATGAGCCTGTTGCCTTTTTTACCATACCCCCGCTACGACGTAGTCGGGGGTATTTAGCGCTTCGCGCGTCCGTCTGTCCGTGTGTCTGTGCGTCCGGATTCGTTCAAATATAAAGCAGGGGTATGTGAGCTCTGCTCACTTCTACACTTGTTCATACTGTGAATACGCCAATTAAAAGAGGATTGGTACTGCAATTTCTTAAGTTGATTTGCTAGAACTTTTGCAATAATTGAGCATGAGATGCTTGTTTCCTGTCAGAAAAAAATACTGTATATAAAAAGAGTTGCTGCTGATATCATAAATTGGGAGAAAGACTGGAAAATTTATATTCAACCTTGAATCATGATTATTAGAAATGAAATAAAAGATCAGTTGAAACCATAAAAAGAATGGTGCTTGTGTCCTTCTGTTTGTAGAACTGTACAGCAGGCCAGCAGAACACATTGTTCTCAGTTGACAGGTTTCATGTCGAGCCTTGAAAGTAAGCAGGTCATGAAGACTCTCTGTGAAGGGTTTGCAGCAATGGTTCAGATACTGCCCTGTTTTAGTGTACTTGCTTTATAGAGCTTTATAAAGCACTCCTCACAAAATGAATGAATTCCTGAGCAAGCAGGGTCACTTCCGTGGCCAACAGAACATGTTGTTCTGAGAGACCTGAGTTGCTTTTAATGTTGTGATCACGTTAGATTTTACCTTCTCTCCTGATTAGAATAACACTGCGGCTCAAGAGATATTGCTGGAGCAGGTATCTGAATTCTAAAATGGGTGTAAGGTTAACTGAAAGATTTTTATAAGCAGCAGAAGTGGAGTTCAAATTCACCATGACAGAATCTATTTAACACTGACATGCAATGCAGAGCCTATTTTGAAACTGAGGTATTGGATAAGTCGAGGAACACTGAGCTTCAGAAGGCAGAGTGATCTCACTCTCGAAAAGCAATGAGCTTGTCTCACCCGAAAAAGTTCATGCATGGAGAGTTATTTTCACTTCTTTGCCTTAAATTATATAGTAGTGCCCTGTGTGTTGTATAAGTTGGGCTTCTCTCTCTGTTGGAACTCCTAAATTTGCGCTGTGCGTACGTGTGTGTGTGTGCGCATGCGTGCATGTGCGTGTTTGTCTTTGGGTGCTGTTGAGTGTGCAGGTGCGTGCATCCGTGTGTGTACACACCTGTGCATACATGTATATAACATACAGTCCACTGGGAAGGTAAACATTTAAACCTGTCTCAAATTGACCTAATGTACGATAGAAAAATAAAGGCTGTTATTGCTGTAAATTGTTCTAGCTGTGCTTAATCTTTTATCACAAAACTATGGAAAGAGTGCATTCCTTGTTCAGGATTTTTAAAAGTTTAGCAAGAGTTAAAGTTTAGATTAGTAATCAAAAATGGAGTCAAATGTCTACAGATGGGGTTTGGACATTAAACTACAATGTTCTCTCAGTTATTTTATTCTTGTTTCTTGACTAAACCTTGAAGCATGTCATGTTTGCTGCTGTATCTTCTCATGCATGTGTCGCTGTCTGTGGGAATGTAGGAACTATGTGACACATTTACCGTGTAAGGAGAGAAATGTTCACACCATTGCTTGCAGTGTTGGTCAGAAGTTAAATCTGAAAGCTCCTTTATGAAAGTATGTGATGAAGCTCCTCGTCTCAGGCTGGTGTGGATTCAGGGTTGGTATACAGCTGCTGTGTTTGCTCTGCTGATTTTATGCACTCACCACCTGTTGCACCAACTGTCCCTGATGTCTGCCGGAGACAGTAAAGCACAATCCACAGCATAAATGCATCCAGTGTGGGTTTTCCATCATAGAAGTCTTATTCTTCATGCTTACATAGATGTAGAACTATTTTTTTTTTTTATAGAAAGGACAGAAACGTCCGGATTTAGGACTTTGGCGGGGTAATTTTTGGGTGGGGGAGGAGTATTTGGGGGTAGTTATAATTTCCTCCTCAAGTGCTGGATCCAAAAATTTCTTCATGTGAAAAATTCTTGTTTCTGAAAGCCAGACCTCAACTGTGCCTGAAGAACGAGGGTCTGCTGGACAGATTACAAGGCTTGCAGTGAGTACGACTGAGAGTGCAGGGACTCCTGGGATAATTAGCACTCACATCCTGCAAGCAATAGACCTGCTTTTTCTGGTTCTTTGGTATTTATCCTCTTGCTTTATTGTTTGACGCTATGAGAACATAGTGAAAGGCCAGGCTACCAGGATCAGGGCGCATTCAGATTTGATATTCTTATCCGCACACCTGATACCAAAACTAAACAATCCCTTTTCAGCCATGTCCTTCGGGTATATTGTGTGCAGTCTGGTTACAGCAGTAAAATAGGAAGCTGTTTCCAACTTATCCCACTGAGGTTAATGATTGAACCTGCCTGAAAACTGTGGAAATATCCCACTGACCACATGGTCCATGTTTGGATGCATATTTACTTCTTACATAGGCTTTAATATTATTTTTTTGTGTGAGTAAGGCATAGTAGAATGCAAGCTTTTTTATTTCTTGCATTCATTTAATAGAAATGAGGATGTAGATTCACTGTTCTATTGCACCATGGCTGTTCTATTCTTGAATAAACTTACAAATGTATTTTCTGGACTTCCAACTGCACATGTTCACAAATGAATAATTTATTATAAGTGGTAAGCATGTCAACTGAGGCAACATGTTGTAAAATATTGCCCCATGGAATGTCAGGGTGATATTCAGGGGTATAAATTGTAAGTAAAACCAACACCAAGCAATCTTGGAAATGGTGTAAATCAGCCTGTGGCAGTGTGCTGTGCTGACCTGTGCACTTCTGCCATGGCGGAAATGAAACCCACATGCTGTAATTACAGTAAACACAGCTAGGCCATCTGAAGTCATCTGATCTAAGTTTTAGTCACCTTTCCCTGTATTCAAACTTTAAAGTTGTGCACCAAACCAAAAGCTGATTGCTTTTGAAACATTTGTTCAAATTACAGTATGTGTGCAGTGGCGCAAATACTGACCATAAAAATAAGGACAGTGCATATAGAAGTACTATATTATTAAGAAAATCTCATTTTTTCACTAGAGATAAATGGACATCTGTCAGTGCCTTAAGCATCCTATGTTTGCTCAGTAGTTACAAAAAACATTAATTCACTCATAATTACGCTGAAAGTACTTTGTAATTGGTGGTGTCACAATCGATAGGTTTGCAAATGCAATGAAGGATCCCATTCTGTAGCATGTGGTTTGAAAGTACTCTCAGTGAACGGATTGACATTTGCTTTAATTATTCCATTGTGCTTCTAGTACTTTAGGGACCCACCCAGTAGCACAGGGATATTGAAGAGGCTTATTTATTGCTGAAAGGACGTTTGGGAATGTGAGGATCTTTTCAGCATAACTGGCTGCAGGGAATGATGTGGACAGGGGAGATAAGTCATGCGTGGTATGCCCATCTGGAAAGATCCTTGCGCTATCTGTAATAGTCATTTCTGTGTCTTAGGAAGAGTAACTCTAACTTTAGATGAGAGGAATTGTGGAAAATCCTGAGAAAGTTTCGGATTGGAAATCCTGGACACAGTGCCAGGCCTTTGTAAGTCTGACCGTATAATTTTTTTTTCTACGCCTTGACATTCTATGGTTCTGAATTTGGAAGCTCTGGCATGTTTTTGACCCCTTAATTTTCATCGGCCTCCAGGTTCTTTGACCATCCCACTCCCGAGGTAACTGAAGCACTGATTACTAAAACCCCACAAATCAAGTCAAGTCAAGTGTGACTTATGGGGTTTTAGTAATAGGTGCTTCAATTGCTTCAGAGTCATTGATGTTTATGTAAATTCCCTTCATTCTGCATTTGCCCTGCTTGTCCGCTCAAATAGACATAGGCTTGCTGCAGCATTGCCATTCATACCCTTATGATCCTATTCAATGATGAGGCCGCACAACCACCTGCTGCAGTCAGAGAGAAGCAGAGATGGAGCGTCCAGAGGTCAGAAGTCTTGCTATGTGTTTTTTGCACCAGTTTAATCAACTAGTTCTGCCTCGCGGGTAAATAATTATGAATATGAGTAGATTCAGTTGATTTGAGCGAAATACTGGAATAGCTTCTCCTTTCTGAACCTGGATTTTCCACCTCAGCAGGGAAGCCATCTTTGATTAGAGGAAGTCTGAAGTCTACAAGTCCAGCAGGACACCTGCCCACATAATTACCCCTGTAAAAGTTGTGGAAGGTGTCTGCGAGCATAAATCAGAACGGACATGTTAGGATGGTTTGGAGGCCTTGATAATTGTGGGGGGGGGAGGGAGGGGGAGGGGGGGTTGTCACCTGATCATGTGGAAAGCAACACCTGGCCTACCTCTCACTGTGAAAAATGTGAAGATGTCAGTTCAGAGCAGACCCTTCCCTCCAGCCCCCTCTCTCCAAGGCTATTGACTGCACCGGCTCGATGAAAGCGATGTCTCCTGATGAGTGCGGACACAAATCCGACCTGACAGTGTGCACCACAGGGCCTAAACATCTGGCGGCTAACAAGCAAGCTGGGACCTGGGGACCCTGCAGGTGCAGGCACCCCATCCCACCCTCTCCCAATCCTGCCTTTTGCAGTGCATTTTGTCAGGGCGGGGGCTTTGGAGGGGGCTGATAGCAGGAGGGCAGCAGGAGATTAGTAGGGAGCCAGTTACAATGCACGCGAGGGGAGGTTGCTCCAACACACGACCATTTCAGAGAAAAAGCCTGCTGATGCGGCTTAATGTCAGGGCACAAAGGCTGTCATTTAACGGTGCTCGCCTCTGAACAAACAGAGAGCCGGAGATGCAAGGGGGATCTGTCATGACTGATCTGAGACCAGCTGTAATGCATGTTGACGAGATAATGTGCTTCTGGAGCGGCTCTGTGGGGTGCGCTGATGGAGAAAAAGCAGGCTGAGCTCAGCTTTGTTCAGTAACTTGCTGGTTTTGGCTCTGGATTCTTCTGGGTCCTCTTGCTTTATAAACACCTGAAAATGATAAATTATATACTACTAAAACACAGTGGCAATATCCAATATGAAACTATTCTGTGATATTGAAATGATATCAAAATCTAGAATATGACTCAATCACTCAAGTTTTGGTAGTTGCAGGCCTAGTGTCAAGTCTAAAGGCCAGTTTGAAGGCTTGACTCAATGACTCAAGGCTTGTCAATAAAATCTTTCAACATCATGGAATTTTGTCTTTTTTTGTGTTAGAAATTATTCATTGCCCCATTTCTGAGTTTGGTCTTAAAAAAAGTTTGCCGCTCAGGCTTGTCAAATGGCTGACTTGACATGCTTGAGGCCGCTACCATAGTCAAGCGATCATTGATTTATGTGTGCAAGTTCCTGCGCTCTAAGAGCATGAATGAAATAAAGATTTTCTCTCTGAAGCTATAAACAGCTCTCTAAAAATAGTCGGAGTGCAGGACGGACATTAGAATCGATCCACTGAGACTGTTAATGTTTCATTTGCTCTTTCATTAAGAGCTGATTGGAAAATGTCACCATTACCGTTTCTCATCGTCACTGATGCCAATAAGGGCAACTTTTTAGTTTCTTGTCTCATTTTTGGCTTGTGTAGGAGTGGGTGGCTCCACCAATGAGTTTGTTTCATGTCTTGCATTGGGGACAGTTGAAGGTGGATTCTGTTAACAGACTGATGCACATCTGCTTGAATGGGCCATCCATATCTGAGTTTGATTTCCAGAGTGCATACCAGGTTTGGAAGAGAGCTAAAGTGCATAAGGTTCTTGCCTATGGAAAGTTTAAGAAGAAGTGAAATAAAAAATGTTCGACTTTTGTAATTTTTGTTTCATTTACATTATTTATTATGCTTCAAACTGAACAAACTATTCAAATTTGTTTAGTGCACTGCAAATGCTTCAAAATTAAATCACTTTATTTGATGAAAAGTGATTACAAACTGACTAAAAAACTGAGCAGTGAATTTGTCACATGAACTACGCCAGTCCACAAAGCTGAGGAAACCCAGAATGTCTTGCTAGGGAAAGTGCAAACAGCTATTGGCAGCAACACTGTGAAAGCATTCAAACTGCTTCAGTACGCGGGGACACAAGATCATGTACACAAGCGCCAACGAGGCTCTGGACAGCGTGAATTGAAATCGAAAATGGGCGAGCAAATTACAGATCAAGGTGAGCAACTGAAACGATGGGTAGAGCACTTATTTAATCTCTACTCCACATGCAGTGTTGTATCTCCTGCTGCCCTGGAGATGATTCCCACTCTTCCTGTCCTGGAAGATCTCGATGCACTTCCTTCCATGGAAGAAGTCAGCCAAGCCATATACCACATCACCTCAGGCAGAGCCCCTGGCATGGATGGTATTCCCTCTGAGGTCATTAAGTGAGCAAAGTCAACTCTCTTACCATCTCTACACAAGCTTCTCTGCCTTTGTTGGGAACAAGGCTGCTTGCCTCAGGAAGTAAAGAATGCTTGCACGATCATTTTGTGCAAGCGCAAGGGCGACCAAGGAGACTGCAACAGTTATCGTATTTCGCTGCTCGTGATTATCGGAAAGATCTGTGCACGTGTAGTCCTGCCTTGCTTGCAGCAGCTAGCAAGTTGAGTTTACCCAGAATCCCAGTGTAGTTTTTGATCCAGGTGTTCGAGTACTGACATGGTTTCTATGTGCCAACTTCAAGAAAAATGTCGCGAGCAGCAGCAGCCCTTGTATGTCGCGTTCATCTTGGTAACCAATGCGTTTGACCTAGTCAGCAGGGAAGGCCTTTAGCAGCGCTCTCGAAGATTGGCTGTCCTCCAAAACTGCTAAATCTAATCACCTCTTTTCATGAAGACAAGCACACTTCCATCTCTATAAATGGTGTGACATCTGACGCCTTCCTTGTTTTGAGCGGAGTGGCTCCAACCCTTTTTGGGATCTTCTTCTTGGTCCTCCTCCAGTACACTTTTGCTGATTCCTCTGAAGGTGCACATCTCCACACCAGGACTGATTGCTGTTTATTCAACCTCGCCCGTCTACGTTATAGTGAGAACTCTGTGCATTCGTGAACTTCTTTTTGCCGACGATGCAGCCATGGTCGCCAACAGTGAGGCCAAACTGACTCTATCATCGTCCCGGTGCCCAAGATTCGAGCAACAAAAACCCAAAACAACTTTCAGCCGGTTGCTCTCACGCCTCTCATCATGAAGGCCTTTGAGCCCATCATGAAGGCGGAGATCTTGGGCACAATCTAGAGCAGCTTGGACCATCTACAATGCACCAGCAGAGCGGGCAGGGGTGTAGATGATGCCGTCAATACCCTTCTTAATTTGGTACTGGGTCGTTTTGAGGGGGCGCATTATTGATTTTTCCTCTGCTTTTAACTGTATACATCCACACATTTTAGCCGACCGCCTGACCAGCATACATAATTTTAACCAGGGTTTAGTTTGCTTGCTTGTTGATTTTTTTATTTTTTATTTATTTTTTTTAACGACCAGACCTCAGAGGGTGATGGGGAATGGTTTTTTTTATCTGATGCACTTTTATCCTCCACCGGCTCCCCTCAAGGCTGTGTCCTTTCACCACTTTTATTGTGTTGCATAGCGGCACATAGGGATCACTTTCCGGCGTCTGTCTGTCCGTCCGTCCATCTGTCTGTCTGGTAGTCACACTTTCAGTTGGTAGTCACACTCCAAACTAAAGCTTCGCAGGCGACAAGTGTTCACCTGAACACTCTAGTTCATTTTATACACAAATGAATGTCGAAGTCAGCATGCCAATTGACATATAATAAAATTTGCGGATGACTCTGTGATTGTGTCACTGCTTAACAAAGACAGCAATCATGGTCCAGTGGTGAATTATTTTATTAACTGGTGTGAGAGCTCATTTTTAAAGATTAATGTTCTTAAAACCAAAGAATTGGTTATTGATTTTAGGAAGAAGCCTCCACCAAATCCCCCGTTTTAATTCATGGTCAAGCGGTTGAAACTGTACAACAGTACAAATACTTGGGCACCATCATTGACGACAGTCTGACATTCAAGGCCAATATAGATGCGATTTGTGCGAAGCCCCTCCAGCGCATGTATTTTTATCGCAAATTGAGAGGTTTTAATGTAGACAGTTCTTTTATGAGGATGTTTCATTCTTGTTTTATTGAGTCTATTTTAACCTTCTCTCTTATTTGCTGGTTTGGGTCCCTCGCTGTGAAAGACAAGAACAGGCTTAACGGAATTGTGTGGCAGAATTGCGGGGACAAAGTTTGAGGAGCTCTCTGTCCTGTATAGAGCCAGGGCTATCAGGAAAGCAGAAAGCATCCTGACTGACCTTAGTCACCCGCTGACCTGTCAATACAGGCTACTGCCCTCTGGTCGCAGGTACATGGTAGCAAAGGTCAGAACAAACAGATTTAAAAATTTGTTTGTACTAATGACAATTGGCCTCATTAATATGTTGTGTTGGTTGGTTTCCCTAAAACATTAGTGCACTGTATTTATTTATTTATTTATTTATTTATTTATTTATTACTTTGTGGTGAATGTTCATGTTATTGTTTTTGTCTGTTTGTATTGCTGTGCTGTTTTGCTGCTGGCTGTACAACAAATTGCCCCTTATGGGGATAATAAAGTTCACTAAGACTAAGACTCCAAGAGCTTCTGGACAAATTCACCTGAGCATGTGCTGATTTCGGACTAACCATCAGCCTCAAGAAGACTAATATACTAGCACAAGGAATGCCAACCGTCCTTGAATGGAAATTGAGGGCTCCAAAATTGCGGTAGTCAACGACTTCCCACATCTGGGGTCAACCATAACAAGCAACCTCTTCCTCGACGATAAGATAGGCAAACACATAGCAAAGGCTACAGGTGCAATGGCAAGACTTTGGGATTGTGTCTGGGAAAACCGTTACCTGATAGTTAGGACCAAAGTCTCGGTGTACCTAGCATGCGTTCTCTCCACAGTTTATGCTAGAGAAACATGGACCACCTATGCAATGCATGAAAAGAGGCTAAACCTGTTTCACCTACGCTGCTTGAGATGGATCATGGGAATCCCCTGGCAGGCCAGGAGTGTTAGAGCGTGCAGGCCTTCCAAGCATACCTGGTTTGCTCAGCCAGAGACGGCTGATGTGGCTTGGCCATGAAGATAGAATGGGTGACAGAAGATATCCTAAAGACCCTCTTTATGGTGAGATGTGTGAACGCAATAGACCTCCAAAACTGCGTTTCAAGGATGTCATCAAGCAGGACCTCAAAAAGACCAAGATTGGGGTCACCAACTGGGAACGGAAAGCTGCTACTCGTTCTGACTGGCGTTTCGCTGTCATGATAGGGGTTCGAGAGTCAGAGACAAAAAGGAAAGCTTTGTTTGAAGAACGAAGGAAGGAAGGGCCAGCATGACCCAAGGAGTTCAAGTGTTATCTGTGCAACCTGGACTGCCTTTCTAGAATTGGCTTGCTGAGCCACTCTTGCAAGAGTCTACATTGAGTGTAGCCATTATCTAACTTGAGATGTACAGATACCATATGGAACTTGGTATTGGCAGATGGTTATAAAATTTTACTATTTCTCATTTCTTGTTTTTGCTTGTATTCTCATTGTCACTTAACATGCACTGCTGAGCATTTTTCCGAGGTCTTGGGAAATTCCTTTGGCGATTGCACAACAAGTTGAGACTTAGACAACTTATACGGTAATACACCCTCACAGCGTTGTCAGATCACTGTGGGAATTTGAAGATAATTGTCAAAAATGCGGTGTGACAAAGTTTTGATCAGAAAAGAGGAGTGTTTTTGGCCCTTGGCTGTGTGTAAGCATGTCCTCAGACAGTGAGAGGTTTTGGCTGGAGGCAATAAACAGTCCTGACTCTTTGGTGATTCAAACCATAAATGAATGTCTGAAATGAAATGAAAGCATAAATAGCCTTTATAAGATGGCAGAAACAGTACATGCCACATTTAATACAAGGTTTACTGTTGACTTTTAATATGCTTTCCTTTTTTTGACATTTTTGGAGCGTATGTTCCATTCTGTTCCTGTTTGACGTCTCAATTATATTTAAAGGATTTTCTTATTAATGCCATACTCCTCTAATGCACTCCTCTTCTGCTTAAAGGAGAATTCTGGTGTGAAATTGACTTGCGGTGTATTGAAACACTAGCTGCTACCCACTTTGTTGCCCATTATTTTGTCGCTTTTAGATCGCATGAGGGAGAGAAGCCGTGTCTTCAATTGCCACTTGATTATTCTTGAATTGGAAAACTTGTTAATCAAGGGAAACCATCCAGAATCAGCCAGGACTAATTTTTGTCAGTAATTTCCGCTGAATTTTCAGGTCTAACGCCAGCCCTGCGAGTGTTCAACAGTCTAATTTGAATTTGGGAGCAGTCAAGTTCGACTAATCAGAATGCTGCATTCGTGGACGAGCGCGGTGCCCTCTCAAAAGCCTGGATTTCCTGCAAAAGCCTGGCTTTCCTCTTATCACTCCCTTGGCCCCATCACAAACTGTAGCCTGCTCGCAGGTTACCTCAACGCACATTCATAAGGACACTGCGGCTCCTAGCGGTGCGACCGAATATTGCTACGCGCATCAGGTTATATAAGTTTACACGCTACCTGGAGTGAAATTGCCATTTTTTTTGCGTGCATGGCTGTTTTTCAAAAATTGGGCGACGTCAAGTCCTTCCTGGTGTCCAAGTGGATATTCACACCAAATTTGGTGATAATCGGTTGTGAAATGTAGGAGAAAAACGTGTACATACATACACACACACACACACACACACACAGACAGGCAGATAGACAGACAGACATCGACCTCAAATATATTATAGATGATAATGAGTACTAACTTTTGTCGAAAATCCCACCTCCGTACGCTCGCAACTTTTCGAAATAAATGGATTTTTAGCCGAAGCTCCCAACAGGCTTACAATGGTTGTGAATCGGGCATCGCGTTGCCATGTTAAGAAATTGCTTATTTTTTTCATCATTAACAAGGTTTAAAGTAGCTCCACACTTCATAGGTAGAATTCCGAGGGCCCTTACATTTAAAACGAGGCACTGAGAACTTTGAAAATGCACAGGTAGTTTATTAAAAAAAGACTATTTATGCAAACAGTACTTGTGTTTTTGCTCTGATGCATGCTCACAGTTGAGATTTATGACAGTTTTGACAGATTCAGTGGTTTTTTTTCTTCAAGTGCTATGGTGAGATGAGCTGATGGTGTCATCTAACATTACTCTGGATTGGGCAGTAAAAGCAGTTGATGTTGGTAAGCCTTGCACAAGCATAGTAGACCGATAACCTGTGGAAAAAAGGTGTTTTAAACCTTATTTTGTTGCAAATTCACTTGTCATTTGATTTTGTGGCAAAGTTGGATTTGACGGGTGATGCTATAAATGCAGTCTTTATGAACCTGTGCCCACTGAAAGTGAAATTGGCTCTCTCTCCATTCATTTAGATAGGGGCTAAGACCTCGCTTCCCAAAAGCACCATAAGGCTACGATGATTATAGAATCTGTCCTCCGATTCAGTTTACGTTTCTGGAGTGTTTCTGAAAACCATCATAACTTAAGACGCTCTCAAAAATCTTGTTGATCTATGAGTGCTGACTTCCACTCTTAGAAAGCTATGTGCGTCGGTTATACATGCAGAATGTATTAGCTGATGTTAGCATGCTAGCTAACAAACTAATGTTATGTAATGGTTTTGAAAAAGTATTGCGTTCATATTGCTTGGTGAGGTATCACGAACTTAGGTGGGTAACGCATAACAAGCCCGCTGCAAATCCCCAAATTTTTTTTCAATTATACATTGAGAAACGTTATTTTATATTGTTGAACTATTTGCCTATGCAGCCTTCACCTGAGTGGTGAAGCCATTACCATCTTGTCTGAAAGACTTTTTATACCCAATCATGTTACTGACCTGTTACCAATTAACCTTATTTGCACTGAGATGTTCCACTAACATTTTTTGGCATCGTTCAGCTTTTCCTGTCTTTTTTAGCCCCTGTCCTAACTTTTTAAAAATATGTTCCTAACATCAAATTCAACATGAGCAGACGCTTTTCAAAAACCAATAAAATTTCTCACTTTCAACATTTGATTTGTTGTCTTTGCACTATTTTAAATGAAATATAGGGCTTAAAGGATTTGTAAATCATTGCATTCTGTTTGTATTGCATTTATTTACATTTTACACAGCATCCCAACTTTTCTGGAAATTGGTTTGTATTTAGAATTTCCCAATATCCTGGACATTGTGAACCAAGTAATCTTGAAGGGGTGTAAGGGATGAGTAGAGTACTGAGAGATTCTGGGGCCAATTCATAAAGTTTTGTAAGTTAGTAGTAAAATTTTGTACTCAATTCTAATTTTGATTGGTCACATTTCTTAGTCCTAGTCAGAACCCTAGCAGTAGTATTCCACGCTAGTTGAAGGTGTTTTAGGGCTGAGCTAGTGCAACCAGACAGGAAAAGTTTATGGTAGTCCAGTGGAGAGGACCATTTTGAACCATGAGCCATGTTTTCAGTGTCCTGAAGGGACAACATTTTTCTTAGTTTGGTATGTTTCTAAGAGGGTAAAAGGCCACTTTTATAATGTTGTTGATATGAGCATCGAGAGAGCATTCTGAATCAAGTGTGATGCCAAGGTTTTTAACAACAGCTTTGGCAGAAACAGAGAGGCCATCTGAGTTGAGAGAGAACTTTTGGAATGTGTCTTTAAGCGATTTTGGACCAATTACCAGAAATTCTTTCTTATCTGGTTTAAATGAGAGTAGTTTAAATGAGAGCCAGTTTGGCTTGTTTGTACTTTGCATTAATTTTATACATATTACTGTTTCTGTTAGCCTGTGTCCATATATCAGACAGAAAAAAAACCTTCAGCGAGTTACTAACACTTCCAAACCACTTCTTGACATTTGTATTTATCTATGTACCTTTTTTGTCTAAATGGTGACTTTAAGATGTCCATGACATTTAAGGAAATGGTGATGCACCAGAGAAATGTGACTATGGAAGACGTTAGAAAAAGTGAGAAAGATGGTAAGCTTCATTACTGTCCTCTTTGTCTAGGTTTCATCCCCTTCCAGTAGAATACCACCGTACTTTAAATGGACTATTTCTCAATGAGAATCCTAGCAGGACATTCGCATGTTCTGCTCTGATGTGTTAGCCGTCTTTGCAGGGCTCAGTTTGAGGGCCTTTTCAAATGCTTCTACTGGTAGTCAGTCAGGTATTCCTTAAGAAAGATATGACTGTCTCAACAGAGACTGAGTCTCTGGGGCAAAGGCTAAAGCTTCACTCGGTTCAGAGGTTTCAAGGCCCATTGGCCCAAGGCAATTTTCAAGAAACAACAAAAGTCTGTGCTCCTCATATGCTTCATGAATTAACAAGCACTGTCACGCTAATGAGGCAGAGTGCTGGGGCAACATGTGGATATGCATTTAAACCTCTCCACCGGAGAGCTGGGCTATCTGGATGGCTCTTCTTGGAATTTGTTTTTTAGAGTGCTGCATTTTCGCTCACTCGAGGAGCAGGTCTCCTGAGTAAATTTTGAGGGGGCTGCCGTGTACGGTCTCAGACAAAAGGCAGCAGATCTATCGTTTAGGCAACGGGATGTAAATATCTTGGCCAAATCTGCTCGCTGTGGAGCATCCGGTTGCTCGCTCATGTTGAGCCACTTTCCATTCCACGGAGACTGAGGTGTAAATCTTGCTATCTTATCCTGTGGGATTCCTCACGGTTTTTATGCGTGAGTGTGAAAAGGATAACTCCATAAAACTTACCCTTCTCTTGGGCGCGATACCTAAACGCTCCCAGATATGATACTAAAACAAAGAACAGTAGGTTATTATTTGCTGGCTACCTCTGGCTCACTTTTCTGTAAAGGTTTGCACTGTGTGTCATTACCTCTGTGGTCATGCATTCCTTACATCTGCATACATATGTCAGGAGAACCTTGGTCTGAGCAGGTATCACTGTGCTTTGGTAAATGCATCTCTGACATTCTGAGAGTGATCTGGAAATTCAGAAGGAAAATTTTTCAGAAAATACTGTGATAATACAGATGTGTTTCAGTGTTCTTCTGTAGAGTTTATTAATGATAGTTCATGAGTGAACCAAGTCAATTAAATTTTTCATATTTTAGAGAAGTTTCTCTTTAGTTATGTGAAACCAGTTTGTGTTTGACATTCTTCTAATCATTCACTTTTACTCACCAGGGAGACCGTGTTTGGTTGCGAGAGGATGAGCAGTATCTCCCCAGCACCGTTTCTTCCTGCTCTGGAGGTGTGGTTGTGTTCACTACAGACTATGGGCAGGTAAGCCTAAAATCCCTTACATGAGGCACAACCTTTTCAGCTGGAATTGGATGGCGTTTCTTATTAGAATTTTTTATAACATTGTTTTTATCAACCTTCTTTAGACGGCACTGGAATGCACTGTGAATTTGAGGGTTTCCAATTAAATTACCAAACCTTGCCGCAGGAGATGCAAGAATGTTTGCGTCGTATTACACACTCCTAGTTTCAGCCATAGACTTTTTAAAGTCAATGGTTTTATTGCACTGAACTGAACCCTTTTGCATGTTCATGCTACTAGCAATGCAAGCTATTTTACTATTTGGCACTATTAATGTTTCTTTTTTTCTGGTGAGAAAATCATATATGTCCATACGTAGCAGATACCACAGCTGTATATTGTACACTGTCCTGGATTTGTGTTGCAAGTGAAGAGTTTCGGTTGCTATGTTTATCAGAAGTCTTGCAACCATTTATTTTGTGAAGCTCTCACCAAAGAACAAAAGCCAGTCAAAGTTTTACTCTTGTATAGCCTCTTGCTCGATCTTTCTCTTCATGGCTTCCTCAATAAATTTACTCTTCAGTCTCTTTGTCTCTGCTAGACTGTACTGAGAATACCGAGTTAGCTCCTTCTTATGGCTGGTTGAAGACCCATTGTTGGTGGTGTGTGACATGGCTAGTTTTTCACTTCTTGCGGATGATCGTACCCGATTGTCCCAAGTTAAATCGTGTAAAAGCTTTCTTTCAAGGCATGGAGGGAGAAATAAAGACAAAAAATTCTCCCTCTTACAAGTCAGTGTGCCATCAAAACAATTTCTAAGCTTTTAGTTTAAGGCAAAATGGTTGCATAATTTAAGAGCAGGCTACTTTGTCCACATAGTTATTTAAGTATTATGTGTCGCTAGCTGGAATCCGTGGCAGAACTTCTTTATTGAAGCGGTGTGCAACTGAGCCTGTGATGCAGTAGTTGTTCTGATCTAGTTACCCTCTGTGGCTCCTTGTTGAACACATCAATTTATGGAATTGGCTGGGCTTTTCAAACCCTATCTTCAATTACAGCCTCAATTCCTAATTAATTGGGACAATGTATAAAATGTAAATAAAAACCGCAAACCTGTCTGAATTGTTTTTGTATGTACTGTGGCCATAAAATGCGGAATTTGCAAATTAGCTGAAACTTTTATGATTTTTTCTTTGTCCCGTTTTCAGGGCAGCATTATGGTGCAGTAGGTAGCACTGCCAGAAGGTCGGGGGTTTGAACCCATCCTGAGAGTTTGCATGTTCTCCTTGTGGTTTTTTCTGGTTAATTTCAATCGACTACACTGGTTTGCTCCTGCTTTCCAAAGGCACGCTTTTCAGGCTAATTGGAGACTGTAAATGTCCCATAGGTCTGAATGATGTGTGAGACCTGCGATGGATTAGTGAGCTGTCCAGAGTTTGTTCCTACCTTTTGGCCATGTTGGGCTGGGATAGGCTCCAGCTCCCCAGCGACCTCAGTGAGGAATGAGTGGTTAAGATAATTAATGTACGGTTGTGCTTTGTTCTACTAAATGTATTTGAAACAAGATTTGCAAATCACTTCAATCTGTATTCATTTGCTTTTTACATATTGCTTCGGTCCTTATCAAATTGAGGGTGTATAATACTTATCGCCTTCTCATATTTTTGTTTGTTGTTGTAAAATATCTCAAACACATAAAAGGCAGACAGTGAGTCCCTAAAACACAGGCTAAACAACCTTGACATTCTTGTGCAATTTTCTTTCGTTTATGTTTAAATAGTGACCTTTGCATGTTCATGAAGTCTGTGTAGATGGTGAGGCACCACAGAACTTATAACATGGAAGAAGTCTGAAAATGTCTCTTGGCTTCCTCCTGCAGTTTTGCTCTCTTGCCAGTCCTCGTTCCTTCGCCTCTTGCCAAATGCTAATAAATAGTATCATTGGTGACTCATAGTCTATTTTGGGTTATGATATTGTCGCCGTGTGTGAACTGATATAATTTGTGACAGACAAATGTATGGAATCACTTAAGTCTCTCATAGTTTGGAGTTGAGTCTTGCAGAATGTAAAACAAACTCACATTCTTACTTTGAGTGCATGTCCAGTGTTTTTGAATGTTATGAATAGTGTGTAATTTAAGATGGAATGTGTAAACCTGATCCATTAGTTGCATTGCTACCACTGAATCAAACTGGTCTGAAGAAAATTGACACTTGCTACCGAGAGCACCATACTTAATTGGAAAATAGCTTATATTTTTTTAGATCGTTTCTGGGCTCTAGCAGTTTGAATAGAAAAGATACTAGGACAATGAGGTTGTAGTGCTGACTGTTGGCATGGATACTGGATGAACCGTTAAGAAATAATAAAGGTGTCTGTACATAGTGCCTCCTATTTACAGGTGCTTAAAAATTTTTAAAAACTTATTGAAGAGTAATGTACTAAGTTTCAACATTTGGTGCCATGTGTTTTGCATGCTATGCTTGAAGTGTGCAACCCATAGTCATCATTGACGCGGGGCATCTTTCCTGGAGATGCTTTGCTTGGACTGCACTGCAGCCATCTTCAGTTCTTTCTTGAATTGGAGACTTTTTGCCTTCAGTCATCTTCTCAGAATGTAAAATGCATGTTTAATTGGATTCAGATCCAGTGATTCATTTAACTAATACAACCAAAATAACAAAAAAAGTGTCACTGTCTTTAAAGTTATGGTGCCTTCTGGTACACTCCTGGTTCTCTCTAATTTTACAATGGGTTGTGTGGCCTCTCAAAAAATGCAAAGGAATGCTTAGCATGTTCCAATAAACATGTTCCCTCTACTTGACTTCAAAAACTGTTTGTGTTACTTGCTGTTCCGGCTGTAATAAAATAAGTATATTTTAATTTTTTTTTACCAAGTATATTCAAATTTTAGTGGGAAATCACTACAGGTGTGTGTAAAATTTTGCCCTTACCAAAGTACATGGTTGTCAGCTGCCCTATGACTTCTGACTTTATTTCCTCTATGTATCTTTTAGTACTTTATTGTATGTATTTTAAAGAACCTTAATTGATTAATGACATCAGCTACCAGTTCAAGCCTGCAAATATCCAAAGGTGAACATTTCAATTGTAAAGGTGATGGGGGAAAAATATGTAAAATTTACAATTCAAAACTATTTTGGGTTTATTTGAGAACATTCACCCCTACAAGTCTCTGCTCATCTGAATGAAAATCTCGCTAACATTAGCTTGCTAATTTTATATGACTTGTCTTAAATGAATGACATTTGAAAGCCAAGCTTCATAGCTGTTATTTATTGGTGGATTGTAATATTACCCCAAAATGAGCATTAGTTTCCAGTGGTATCAGATCATGCCAAAGGTAGACAATGCTATTTTATTCATTTAAAGTACTAGCCAGTAGAGTCATGGTTTCGTCATGCTCAGGCTTGCATGAATGCTAACCAAAGGAACGCAATAGCCATTGAAAACTTTTTTGTTTTTTGTTCAGATTTTCAATTTATGGAATTTTAATGGTTATTTGTCTACTGGCATTACAATGAGAAAGGTTTTTTTTTAAATAAATAGTATAGGCAGAATTTTATCTTCAGCTCAGGTGGCATCAGTCATCATTTGACTTGTTAAAAGCGATATAAATCAATAAAAGTTGCACCTGGGCTCTGGACTGCAATAGACTCAGAGTGCACAACATGTTGCCTGTGTAGTTGTCTAGCTGTGCAAACTGTGGTCACTTCCAGTGCCTCAATTTAAAGACTCCTGTGAAGTGACATTGTGAGACCAGCGTTGCACAAATTGGATGTTGGACATTGTAGATCCCATCTGTTCTCTGTTGGCCCTAAAGTCACGATTTCGGCAAATCCTTTAAACAAATCCTTTAAACCATCCTCAGTGTCTTTCAGCATTAAGTAGTGCTTTAGTGAGTAAGAAGAGTGATAATGGGATGAAGCGGAGTGTAAACAGAACTCGTATATATCCTGGACTCCAATGGTAGGGACCACTCCCTTCCACTCTCTTTTCAATGTGCCCTTCTAATGTAGCCACGACTATTTTTCATGCGTATCACAGTACCACAAGCAGATAAGCTGCAGCCCAGTATAGAAATTGTATCACCCTTATTGGCATGGTCAGGCCCTGTAATCAGATAGGTGAGTGGGTGAGTATTAATTGGAGTGATGGGATGGGCAGGGGCAGATATGTGGAGGGTTTCCTCATCTCCAGACACAGAGGAAAGGCTTAACAGCGGACATAAGCTCTTCACGTCTCACACACCCCACTGGCTGCCTGTTCATGACAGGAATGTAAGGCGATGCCAGCGACACCTGTTCTTTGGAAGATATCGTGATCCTGGTCTAAAACCCTGAGCGTGTACCAGATGTTGTCCATTGTGTTGTGTCCATTGGCGGAGCGCAGCCACTGAGTGGGGGGGGGAGCATTGCTGCCATCATGGGGACAGCCGGCTTGTGTCAGGGGGCAACAGGATCAGAGAGAATGGAGGGTGACAGGTCTTTAACCCACCCAATGTAAAGCCACTGACAGAGTCCACTGACAGAGAGGGCTGTTCATATGAATTAATTCTAAATAGCCTGGAATCTCTGGACAATGTTGGTATAGAATACCAGTAACTTGAAACGCAGGTGTCTCTGGAGTTGAAAGGCAGAAAGGCCAGATGGTACGTATATCTGTTTGATGGAGTATCTGCTGGGGCCGGATTATAATTGTGCATTGCCAAGCAGTTTAATCAGGGGCTCCCATTTGGATCGTGAAACAGTGTCCATTTTACTGGTAAATTTCACAGCTACCTGGCAATCCTGCTTGCATACTTGGCAATGTAAGCCCATTTTCCCTCTGTGACCCCTAACCCCATAAAATAAGGGACGAAAGTGAACCTGCATAGTTTCTGAGGACTTGTAATTATGGCAGCCATGCTTTTGTTGGTCCTCTCTGTCTCACATAGTGCTTTGAAGCCTTTTTAGTGGTCCCTTGCAGAGAGAGGTTAAATCACCAGGCATCTGTTCCCAGCCTTAAATCCTCAGCTCACTGCCTTTTGTTGTATCTTAGTTGCTCAGGGTGTGCCTTATCCTCTACTTTGCAGCAGGTATCGTTTTCCTAATGAGAGAAATAATTAGCTCCAAATGAAGCCTAATCATCTTCTGGCGGCTGCTGAGTCAGGCAGGGCAGCTGTCCTGTTGGAAGCTGGTCTGGGAGGAGAGAGCCCCAGCAAGAGCATATTGTTCCTCTTTGTGAAATGGATGTTGGAGTTTCAAAATGTGGCTTCTGAAAACTCCGCCCTCTCAGACAGTCTTTCTCAGTGCTGCTGTAAATCACAAGAAAGAAGGATAAAGTTAAGAAAAGTAAAAAAAAAAAAGAAAGAAAACATCAATGAGGAAGTGGTAAAATTGAACGGTGGTCTATAAAACTAGGAATGCTCACTGCCGTTTTTTCAAGTTTCAGCCTCTGTGAGACCCAGAACACTGGTTTTGTTTTTGCATGTTTTCTGGTATGATTAATAATAAAGTGAATATTGGGAATCGGCTGTGCATCTTCTGAATTTTTATTGAAAATTTTTATTGAAAAAAAAAAATTCATTTCAAAGAAAAAGACTATCTTGATTGAGACCATTTTTCTTTAAATGCATCTTACATCATGCCAAAATAAGCAAAAAATTTTGTTGGAGTCAATGAAAACAAAACATGCTTTTTTCTGGTTATGATCATGCAGTAAAATAATGGTAATTGACTGCGTTTTATGAATTCAACTGTTGTCTGTTCAAAAATATCTTTTTTTTACACTTGAATGGCGCATTTCTGAGATTGATTGACAGCCCTTGATTGTTCCTTTTTAAGTTAAATAAGCACTTTCATGTTATCAACTTTTAAGATCAAGTAAGAGTGGTCTGTTGATGGACTATGTCATCACCTAGACTTTCGGCTTTGATATTTCAGTGGGGGAAGCTTGGAAAAAAAATCATTAATTTGAAAGTATCTTTTTGGATCAGAAGATCCAGTTTGCTGCTGTTATAGAGCTGAAATGGAAGTCCAGAATTAGTTCTGTGCATGATCACATGGGTACTGATCTATGTAATTTCTGGCTGGCCATAAGCATAAATACAGGAACAAACAGAAGTAAAAACAATTAAATAAGACCCATATTATTTTTTCCAATAAAATCTACCCATCTCTGAAAGTAACTTTATTTTTTTTTTGCTCTGATCGATCACAAATACATCAGTATTTCAGAGGATTTTTCTGCTGATTTAAAAAAATAAAAAAAAAATAGGCAGCCAAAGGGCTTTGGACTGGATTTGCCAACATGAAATTTCACGGGGCTCGTGCAGATTGGCAATCCCATGTAATGCATTCCTGCCGCTGCTGCTCTCTTAGAAGTACAGTTTCTTTTGCAGCAGTCGCCTGAAAGTTATGGTGAGCAGACCTGACTGCCTGTGTAAATCATTGTGCTTGGAACTAGCGCACTAAGAGGGAAAGGTCTTTGACTCCTCTGTGTATTTTGAAACGCTTTTATATGGTCTTGGCACTTTCACTGAATAACGCTCTGTTTATACTGTGTAGTCACTACTTTCGTCATTCTGTGTAAAACAGCTTTGCTATGTGAACGGAAGAAATCATCTCATTTCATTCAAACTATTCCTGAAGGAATCTTATTGACTTTTTCAGTCCTCCTTCACCAGCTTGGTGTAACTGAATTCAAACGGCTCCTATGGTTTGTGTCAATTAAGACAAAGTACTTGGTTGCCTTTATGTTTTAGAACTAAATAAAAGGTTAGTTGCTATTAGTGAGTTTATATACTTATATCCACTATCAAAGTCTTAACACACTGCAGACATGTAGAACCATTTCTGACATTTGGCGTTTGTGCCACTGCAGTCCAGCACCACAGCGGTGTGAATTGATTGTTACTGCTAATGCACTCTAAAGTTCAAAGGATCTTCACTGAGAAACAATTAGTCTAGTAAACCAAATGGTAGCCTTCATACCAGCTCGTACGATCAAGATTCCCACTGTGTCAGGAGAGGACTAGAGTGTCGGCCTTCTTCCAGTGGGTCTGGTTCTCATTTCTCTCTCATTCCACTGAGCCAACACGTGCTCTCCTGGCTGGGGCTGTAAGGAGCCCACATTAACAATACCGTGTCTGTATTAACTGCCTTTCGGGAGACTTTCTCTCGGTGAGTCATAAGTCAGGTTAAAAATAGTCCTTTTTTTCACTCTTCCCTCCAGTTCGACAATCTAGGTGGAATACTCTTTTACTTTATGCTGCGTTATTGTAAAGTTTTGTTTAGAGTACTCTGAAATATTGCCAAGATTATCATTCCTCTTCATTAATGGTCAATTACAATTATATTTTCCTTATTTCACCAATGTATCCACAGAAATGCATCAATACATTGTATGCAGTCACCTTTGTTGAATGAGAAACAATTTCATTAAACAGAAAATAGTCTGTGACTCACGGGTTATTTTACTACAGGACTAAATATGATTGGCGGAACTTACTGAGGTGCTTTCGTTAGGTGTTGGAACTACATACTGGAGTAGAAAGGACAAGGTGTTTCAAACACATTTATAGTGGATGTCACAGATAACCGCTAAAAACTCCCCTCAAGCCAAGTTTATTGCTTTTGCTGCCCAGACAAGAGTAAAATCAAGGAACCGTGGTAGAACAAGTTCAAAATGAATAAATTTGCCTGACACTTTCCATTTCCATTCTCATTTTCGTTTGTATCCATGATTTATTTTCTCTTCTTTTTTGAAGTACCCATTGATTTCTGGGATTCACTAATGTTTTCTAATTTTTTCTCTTCTCTTGGTAAATGTGCTCTCGATCACTTGTTTACCCAAGATACCAATCCACAAATTGCATATCCAAGGCACAGAAACATTTTTTTTACATTTTAGGAACATTAAAAAAATGTATAATAAGATGTCAACCTCTTCAGGTTCCCTCCTGTATTACATCCAGTAAATATCTGTAAAATCCTTTTAAAAAGTGGTAGATTTTTTAAAAGTGCTTTTTGAATTTTTAAACTTTTTTTAACCAGTAAAATCACATGAGACAAGTCTCTTTTACATGTGCGATCTGGCCAAGAGGCATAAAGTTTACGTTGAAACATACAAAGGACAAAACATTAAAGACATAACACACACACCTCCGAACAAAATACAACACAACCAGCACAATAACTACCTATAAAGAGCACAAAGTTGAGAAAAAAAATTTAGAAATAGAAAATTTTATAACAAGTAATCCAAACTAGTGAGCCCAAAGACCTAAAATAATAATAAAAATGTTGGGGAGATTATATGAAAAAGGGATTATGCGTCAAAACAGGAGCAGTGACTAGAGAGGGTATCCTTGATGATCCTTTTAAAGCTGGAGAGAGAAACCAGTGTAGCCAATTTGAGTTTAGACTGGAGGTCCTTCCACTACTAAGGCCCAAAGTAGGAAAGGCTTCTTTTCCCTGACTCAGAATTGAGTTGAGGCACAACGTAGCGTAGCCAAGAATTGGATCTTAGATTGAAAGAATTTTGAACCAAAACAAATTTGGCACAGATATAAGAGGGGAGGTTGGAGAATGGCTTTATAAATAAAAAGTTGCAGTGTTGCAACCTGCGAGATGTTAAGGAGCACCAACCAACAGGAGAGTACAGTGGTGAGTCCTAAAAGGAAAGTTAGTGATGAACCTCAAGGATGCGTGAAAGAGAGGATCAAGTTTGGCCAGTGTTGAGGCACAGGCAAATCTATAGACAATGTCACCATAGTCCATCTGCGACAGGAAGAGGCCTGTGACTAGCTGCTTACCTGAAGCCGGGGGAAAACTAGACTTCATTCGATAAAAGAAACTCAAAGTAAATTTTAATTTCTTTGCCAGAAAGTCGACATGATATTTGAAAGTAAGCTTAGTATCCGGCCAAATACCAAGATATTTGTAAACTTCAACCCATTCAATGGATGTTCCGTCAAGAGTCTTGATGGGTGGAGGGATATTTACTGAGCGAATAGGGGCAAATAGCATGGCCTTGGGTTTTTGGCCATTGAGTAGGAGCTTACTGCGTATTAAATCCTGCTGCAAAATCCGAAGCCAAATTTGACACTGCCAGATTCAAAGAAGGAGCACAAGAATACAAAACCGTGTCATCCGCATACATATGATACTTAGAGAACTTGCAATGACTGCATATGTTATTAACATATAAAAGAAAAAGCAATGGAACCAGAATTGAGCCTTGAGGGACTCCTTTCTCAAGGGTGATGGGGTCAGATACCACCAAGCTTTACACATGTGTCACCAAGTGTCACCAAGCTTTACACATTGTGTGCGACCAAATAAATAATCCTTAACCCAACCTGATATGTTGTGACCAAAACCAATATTCGAAAGGCCTTTAAGCAGTACTTGATGGTCAACTGTATCAAAGGCCTTTGTAAGGTCGACAAACAGAGCCACATAGACAGATTTCTTGTCCAGAGCAGCCCTAAGGTCATCTATGATGTTTAGGCATGCTGATACAGTGCTGTGTTTCTCTCAAAAACTGGATTGCATAGGGTTAAGAATCTTGGATGTGTCGACAAAGAGTTTCACCTGGGCTGATACCTGGCATTCTAGAATTTTCTCCAAGGCAGACAAATTTGAAATTGGCCTATAATTGTTTACATCACATGGCCACCATACTTGATAAGAGGCAACACAAAGGCTTGTCTCCACAAAGCAGGCAACCTTTGAGAGGTTAGAGAAAGATTAAAAATATCTGTGATTGGTTGAGCTATAACAGGGACAGAAATCTTCAGCAGAAACGGGTCCAGGCCATCTGGACTAGCAGACTTTTTTGGATCCAGAGTGGATACGGCAAGCAAAACATCCGATACCTGGATGGGGGAGAACTCAAAATTTATGGGTAAGCCTGCAATCTCTTGTTCAACCTGAGAAGGGGAGCAAGCATTTTGTTCAGCAAAAAGATGCCCCACCTTCTTGATGTGAGCAATAAAAGCATTGGACATTTTCTTAATGTCAGTAAAACATGAGATACACCGATCCGAATCTTAGATGGGGGGCCAGCCGTTCCCTTTTTCTTCTGGAGAGATTTTACAACTTTCCAAATGTTTGAAAAATTAGAATCGTCTGTAGCTAGAGATAAATAGTACTCAGCTTTTGCTTTCCTGATGAGAGTAGTGCACTTGTTCCTAAGAATACAAAACAAGAGCCAGTCATCTGCAGACTTGGATTTCCTGGCACGTGCCCATTGCTTATTTCGGTCATGCATCAGGTCAGCTTGGTCCCTAGAGAACCAGGGCTTCGAACTATTTTTAATTCTGAATTTCTTGAGAGGAACATGACTTTGAATGACATGAATATAACTATCTTTTCGTCAATGAAATTATCAATGCAGTGTGAAAATTTCAATAAAATATTTTTAAATGCTTAAAAAGCTTCCATTCGTGCATGAAAATAAAAAAAAAACTCAAAGCCTCATCCAGGACAGTATGAAAAGCAAAAGCAAAACCTTAATTCTTTTTAAAATTTTAGTCTACTTTTCATTAGGAAACTCAAAATATACTCAGGCAAAATAAAAACTTCAACTCGTTTGGAGGTCGATAAGTTGAACATACAAGAAATTAGGTTTTAAATAATGATTTTATTTAATTCTGTACTCATTAAAGATGGTGTATCATAAAAATAATGTCCATAATGTAACCAGTTCCTCTGGACATGCTACTGAAATGTCCAAGAGTAAAAATGGTAAGTTACAATTTGAATAAGAGCAGTGCGCAGGCGATTACGTATGGTTTGGGAAGTCACACGACCTCTAAACAATTAATTCCCAGTGGATGTTGCAGTGACAAATCGATTATGCAAATGACATAAGACAATTTGTCGGTCTTCTGCTTTTGACGTCACGCGGGGGCTACCAGAATGAGGTCGGTCAGCTGTGGTGCCAGTTTGTTGGAGACGTGTCCGAAGCTCATGGATAGTCCGTCGACTGCACCCCATAATCCTTGCAACGTCAGTGACGGACGTTTCCGTATTCAGCATGCCAATGGCACGTTCATGCTGAATGTTTGACAGCCATGGCATTGAAAATCAACTAATAATTAACTGTAAAAACTTGTTTTTCCGAGATGTCGCTCTAATATGCTAACGTGAGCTCAGTTGCACATCTCTCATATGGTCACGTGACTAGGAACACGAGAAAACATGGTTTTAGCTTAAAGTACACTCACACGTGCTACGTACCTGTGCACGTCAGAGTTGATGTGTGTCTTTGACAACGCATTTACCCCTAGTGATAAAAACTCTTTCATTAAAAGTTTCAAGAAAATACAAAACCCAAAACCAGTGAAGTTGGCACGTTGTGTAAATCGTAAATAAAAACCGAATACAATGATTTGCAAATCCTTTTCCACCTATATTCAATTGAATACACTGCAAAGGCAAGTTACTTATTGTTCGAACGGGTAAACTTTGTAATTTTTTGCAAATATTAGCTCATTTGGAATTTGATGCCTGCAACATGTTTCAAAAAAGCTGGCACTAGTGGCAAAAAAGACAGAGAGTTGAGTAATGCTCATCAAACACTTGTTTGGAACATCCCACAGGTGAACAGGCTAATTGGGAACAGGTGGGTGCCATGATTGGGTATAAAAGCAGCTTCCCTGAAATGCTCAGTCATTCAGAAACAAGGATGGGGCAAGGGTCACCACTTAGTGAACAAATGTGTGAGCTGGTTGTTGAACAGTTTAAAAACAACATTCCTCAACGAGCTATTGCATGAAATTTAGGGATTTCATCATCTACGGTCCGTAATATCGTCAAAAGGTTCAGAGAATCTGGAGAAATCACTGCACATAAATGACAAGGCCGAAAACCAACATTGAATGCCCGTGAACTTCGATCCCTCAGGCGGTACTGCATCAAAAACCAACATCAGTGTGTAAAGGACATCACCACATGGGCTCAGGAACACTTCAGAAAAACACTGTCAGTAACTACAGTTCGTCACTACATCTGCAAGTGCAAGTTAAAACTCTACAATGCAAAGTGAAAGCCATTTATCAACAGCACCCAGAAACGCCGCCGGCTTCGCTGGGTCCAAGCTCATCTAAGATGGACTGATGCAAAGTGGAAAAGTGTTCTGTGGTCTGACGAGTCCATATTTCAAATTGCTTTTGGAAACTGTGGACGTCGTGTCCTCCGGACCAAAGAGGAAAAGAACCATCCGGACTGTTAAAGGCGCAAAGTTCAAAAGCCAGCATCTGCGATGGTATGGGGGTGTATTAGTGCCCAAGGCATGGGCAACTTACACATATGTGAAGGCACCATTAATGCTGAAAGGTACATACAGGATTTGGAGCAATATATGTTGCCATCTTTTTCATGGACATCCCTGCTTATTTCAGCAAGACAATGCCAAGCCACATTCTGCACATGTTACAACAGCATGGCTCCGTAGTAAAAGAATGCGGGTACTAGACTGGCCTACCTGTAGTCCAGACCTGTCTCCCATTGAAAATGTGTGGCGCATTATGAAGAGTAAAATACGGAGACCCCGGACTGTTGAACAACTTAAGCTGTACATCAAGCAAGAATGGGAAAGAGTTCCACCTGAAAAGCTTCAAAAATTGGTCTCCTCAGTTCCCAAATGTTTACTGAGTGTCGTTAAAAGGAAAGGCGATGTAACACAGTGGTAAAAAGGCCCCTGTGCCAACTGTTTTGCAATGTGTTGCTGCCTTTAAATTCTAAGTTAAAGATTATTTGCAAAAAAACAAAAAAAAAGTTTCTCAGTTTGAACATTAAAAATCTTGTTACCTTCGCCAGCGACTTCGCTGACGAAGGTAATGTTTTGATCCCCGTGTATTTATTTGTTTGTGTGTCTGTCTGTCTGTCTGTGTGTATGTATGTGTATCGAATAACTCAAAAAGTACCAAACGGAATTTCATAAAATTTGGTGGGTTCATTTGGCATGACCTGAGAATCAATCGATTCGATTTTGGGAGTGATCGGGTCAAAGGTCAAGGTCAAGGCCACGAAAAGGTCAAAACCGACTTTCGGCCATATCTCGGTCAATTTTTATCCGATCGGCATGAAACCAACGCCAGTGGCGAGGGATTCAGTGGCGTCGGCGAAGGTATGCGCTCTACCGAGTGCCCGTTCTAGTCTTTGCAGTGTATTCAATTGAATATAAGTTGAAAAGGATTTGCAAATCATTGTATTCTGTTTTTATCTATGATTTACATAACATGCCAACTTCACTGGTTTTGGGTTTTGTATTTACAAATTTATGAGTGTGAAGTTTCTTTTTTGACTCAGTATATATGAACCTCTTGTTCAGTTTGTTATTTATATTAATGTATGTGGCGCAAGAAATTTCCCATTTTACTCCCAGTGTGGAATTGGCAGTTGCACTTCTGGAGTTACTGCCCTGCAATCGTTGTCCATCTTAAATGTACTGCAGGTAAAGCATGCACAATCGTCCAATTCTTTCACATGCCAGCTGATGAATAAATTTGACACACAAGAGAGTATGAACTGAGGTAGGCCTGGGAAATATGGACAAAATCAATTGTCACATTGTTTTTGCCTAGATACCTTGATATCAATATTGTGGTGATATTTAAGAGATGACTATTGCTGCTTTCAAAAAAATATTTACAATGTGCGATTTTTGATAAACAGTCAGAAGTTATGTGTATATAATGACTGAGCAGGTATTGGCAACAGCTTTAACAGGCTAATAAATTCAGGAAACGGCATCCCTTTACTGCTTCCCCTGGGAAGACAACACTTAAGTCATATCACAATATAAGGATAGCCAACTTACCAGATGATATGTTGTCCTGTAAAAATAATATGAATATACTGCTCAGCCCAAAGCTGTGGTGAGATGTGTCTCTCACTGAAGGGTAGTCTGTCAGAGCCTGGCCCATTGTATGAAGGATATTAACATTCCACTATTACCTGGAACTTTTTACTGACTGCAGGACCCCCACAGAATGAACTAGTAATTATGTTATTTTTTGCCAAACAAAACCCCCATTTAACTGGCTACATTGGGGCGTACTGATAGAGTATAATGGCCAATCTTTTCTGCAGATGGTTTTTGACATGCAGCAGGGAAAGTTATTTGCTGCGTTTTCAGATAGACTGGGCAATTGCAAAAATTGTCTTGTGGAAGGTTGAGCTCTGTCAGAGGTACTGTGGCTTCCACCAGCTGATAACAGATAGGAAACGGCGCTGTCCTGATGAGCCTTTTGCACGCTAGCTGTAAACATGAGTGAGTGGAACTCAATGAAGCTGGTCAAACAAGATCCAGATTTTTTAAAAGGAGGAATTTTAAAAATGTGATTATTGTGAGTATTTTTAATTCCTTTGCCATTTGCTTCAGGGAAAGTGAGTCAAATCATCATTAAAATCCATTGTTTTGTTGTCTGTCATACTTCAATCAGCCATAATATTAAAACCACTAGCATAATGCAGTGTGCGTTCCCCTTGTGCTGCCAAAGCAGGTCCATCAAACTGATATCCACTTGAATTCCCAGACCCAGGGTTTCACTGCAGAACATTTACGAGAGCATCACACTTCCTCCAACAGGAAGTCCTCTTTCCACAGGGCACACTGGTTCCATCACTTCCTCGGGTAAATGGTGTACACGTACCCAGCTGATGTGCGTGATGTAAAAGAAAATTGAACTTGCTGGGCCAAGCGACCTTCTTCAGTTGCTCCAAAGTCCAGTTCCGATACTCACATGCACATTGTTGACACTTTTGGTGGTAGACTAAGGTTGGCATGGGCACTTTGACTGGTCTATAGCTATAAAGCATACAGCAGGGTGCGATTGATTGCGTGCTATGACAGAGTCCTCACGTTAGTTTTCAGATTTTCAGTGACATCTCTCAATAGCCCTTCTGTCAACTTGGACTAGACGGCCTTTGTTGCTAGTTCATGGATTGTCCTTCCTTTGACCACTGTCAGTAGACATTCTCCACTGCTGGCTGGGAGCACCCAGATGACCTGCTGCATTGGAGATGCTCTGACCCCTTCACCTGACCATAACAATTTGACCCTTGTAGAAGTCACATTGGTCCCATTTCTCCTTCATCCAACACTTCATTTATTTATTTTTATATGGGTGTTTTTAACAGTTCTTTCGATGTGTTTGTAACATATTGTGTTGTTTTTAATGTGTTTTAAATGTGAATTTAGTATTCTGAGCCCTGTTAAAGGAAAATATCTGTCACTGATGGGGCAGATAATAAAGATTATCTATCTATCAAAAAAACACAAACAAAAAAAAAAACTACAAGAACCAACTGTTCACCTACCCCCAAAGGTCTGTCTGCAGACCTAGGCTTGCTCCATGGTTAAAGTCTACTCTATTTGCTTTATCTGTTAGTAGTTGTTATGGCTCATCAGCATAAGCTGTGCATAGCAAGTCAAATGTGTTCAAATTTAGTCAATTCTTTTTTATTCTCCTGGGTGAAATCCTTTGGTAGCCAGAGGCTGCCGGGTGACTCACTGCTGAAAGGCTCCTGTGATCCTCTGGTCAGGTGTTCGAGTTCCAGTCGCACCATTACTGGCTATGGCTGGAGGTCCGCATAGGCGAGGCAACAATTGGCACGGCCTCACTGGGGATAATAGGGGTTAAGCCTGTTAAAATATGTGAGTTCATCGCTCTGTAGCAACCACTACTGGTCAGCTAGGCGCATGTAGCTGTTCCAACTAAATTGAACGCTGATCCTCCAGCAGCATAGGCAGTGTGTAATTGGTGGTGCAACTGCATAGTGTGAAGAAGCGTGGGCTAGTCTTCACACGAGTCAGAGGAATCGCATGGCATGGCATCTTCCTCCTGTGTCCATACGAGCAGGTTGCATTTTGGTGGGCTGAACTGGGGGGAAAAAAAAAAAAAACCTCTCCGGTAACCTCATATAGAAGATTGTTAAAAAAAAAAACGAATATTGCAGGACCAGCCGATAACAATTATGCCAAAGGTGAGAGAGTCTCTGTATCAGTTTGTAGATTTCTCTGGGGTTGAAATACAACATCATGTGTATTTAGTCGAGACAAACATGGTCTTTGGAATAATCTTGTAGATACTGTAAAAGGAGCTTCTGAGTATTCATACCCCCGTGAAAAAAGACATTTCGTGGGTGTTGCCTTTTTCCAAATGTTTGCTTTGCTGTCCATCATTGTTGTGTTTGGCGACATGACAGAAAAGCCTACAATATGAGTGTGTTTAGAGCCTGCTGCCGAGGCTACTTTGCGTGGAGATAGAAAGGCAAAGAATGGAAGATTTGTGCGTGCCTGTTTGAGTGTTTGTGTGCGCACTGGTCTTGACCTCTAACGGGTGCATAATAGACATTAAACAGCAGCTGCCACTGTTTCCAGTGACAGACACTCAAACAGTCTTGTTGTCTGTAAACGTTGAAAACTTGACATGGTGTACTTAGGATCTCTGAACTACAACATCCAGCAGCACCCCACCGCTCCACAGAAGTATGGGTATTACGCAGTCAGCCTGTCTTTGTGGGGATATGGGAAGTGTACAGAGGAATTTCAGGAATGATTCTGAACTGAAAAAAGCCTGTGCAATGGGGTCACATGTAAGTGATTCCCAACAGTGACTAGCTTTCACTGGACTCCAGCTGGATGTCTGACAGCACCCTGAGGTCACAACCCAAATCCCCCTCCGTCATCCGTAGCATTGCATGACCTTACCCCTCCCCCCTTTGAGTTCATTATGGGATTTTTACAACAAAGGACTTCCTGTAGGCAGATGCAAAATGGCAGTTATGGTACGGATGCCAGCTTACATTCTGCCCTTGGTCTGGGCAGTCCAGCTTCATTGGCTGCCTTCTCAGTCCTGTTTCATCTGCTTATTTATATTAGTGCAACTCCTGAAAAAAAAGTCAAGCGCATGCTGACAGAGATGTCCTTAAGGATGTTTGCACCTGGCGAGAGGGCGAGGGAGAGCGTGAGTTATGGGGCAGTGTGGATCCGCTGTGTGAGGAGGTCATTGGGACATGAATGCACATGAAGTACAGCTGTGAAGAGCAGATTTCTGTCCTCCTGATGAGAGCCCCTCTTTCATATTGACTAGAGCACAGTGTTGTGTCTGTAGCAAAGTCTGCATTAAAAGCACTTTGTTCTACTCAACTTGCTTCATTATAACTTGCTTAAAATGATCATTTACAGTAAGTAAACAAAGTATTGCAAAGTCTTTTTTTCTCTATGATGTTTTTTTTTTTTTTCCACACACGGTCATATATATATCCATACTGCCTTATCTTAGACCACCTTTCATAAAAAATAAGGAAACACGAATAATTCAAGAAATTTGTCAAAACGTGTTTAAAACTAAAAATTATTTTGTCATTTCCTTGGCAAATAACGAACTGAAACCACTTAATAGTCCTTATTCACACATAAAAACAAAAAACTATATTTTGTATGGCCTACTTTGGCCTTGATAACATCATGCATTCTTCCATTGAACCACTAAAAATAATTTTTATGTTCAGGAATGCGAGAAAATAATGGTTATTTTGCAACTTAATCAAAAAATAATTACGTGCTTAACTATTTTTCTGCTTTTTTGTAAAATGGTAAATTTGAAAATTCATGGATAACAAAAATAATTATATTTTAGCATTAAAAATATCATTTCAGTTAAAGAGCTTGTGCATTCTAGTGGATTAACCATTACAGAAACATAAAACTTATTTTGGTAATTACACCACTGTTAATTTAGGGCAGCTGTGGAGTAAACCTTACATTGGGTGCTGGTCTAATAGATTTGTTAAGCACTAAACATGCATTTATACTGTACATAAACTCACATGCTCGCACACTTAAGTGCACTCAGGCATATACAGACACGAACATACTTGTGGAAAAAGCGCTTGTCTGGGACAGCACTGGGATCATATTTTCCAGTTAAGCAAACCGTATTTGACAGGACATGTTTGCTTTGATTCTCGGTTTGCTGTTACTTTACAAGCGCTTTTACTTGTTTGGCTGAGAGCAGCAGTGCCATCCGAATGGGTACTGGCTTGTGAGTGATGAAATGAGACGAGTGGCTTACCTGCAGTGTGAACAGTTCCAGGTGGTGCACGGTCTCGTGGAGTTGGCAGTCGCAAACTGGAAAGACAAGAATTTCAGAAATTGTGTGGTAACCTATCACAGTTCGTTTTTATTTCTATCGAGTTTGTAATTGCCATTTGTCTCCCTTCTACTGTGTTCATGAGTGTTTGAACACTTCTGCATATGGTTAGTTGTTCCGAACTAAGGGCCAGAATGATGATTGACTGCCCACTGAGTTTCTCTCATGCTTTTTATTGTTTGGAGGTTTAGGGGTGAAAAGGTGAGAAGGAAGATTAAGTGAGCGATGGCTATCTTCCCTCGGGGGCGTCCAGTTCCTCCGCCTGGCCACGCAAACCCGAAATGCCTTTTCCGTCACCTTCAGTGAGGGGCAGATGTGTTTCTAAAATGTTATCAGCCTCAAGCTCTGTGGTAAAAGATGAGAATTTATGGCAGCTATATAGCGAACTGCCTTAGATCAGGTTTCAGTGTAGGTCGCATCGAAGAGCAGATGTGACAGCTGTGCCACCAAGTTGGGGCCCTCTAAAGGAGTGAAGTCTGCGCACTCAGGTCACAAGGGAGGTGTTCTTCTTTGATAAGGTGTAGTTATTCCTTTTTAGTTATTCTCTATTGCAGTCAAAGGGCAATTGCACCAAGTCAGCCCTGAGCAGCTCTTGCTGTCAAGCAGGAGAAACATGCTGTGAAGGTTAGATGCAATGCCGCTGACAGGAGTCTGATGCTACTTTCTTCTCAGTGCAGTAAGTAGAGCTTGTCTGTGGTCTAATCAAGTCATAATCATCTCTTGAGTCTTTGATAGTTTTCTGAAAATGACACGTTGAAATGACTTTTGAGTACCATTAAATTTTTATCCTCAAAGGTTTATCATTTTCCACCTTGGTCACAAAAAGTGGTTGGCATAATGCTATGGGAATTCCACAACAAATGTTAATAACAAAATTGTAATTTCAATAGTAATACATTTCTTGGTCTTGGTTAAATAGAGTAATTGTACTCTAAATTGATTTTATAGCTCCAGTTAGGTGAACTTTCCTTGGAAATTCTGAAGTGTGGCATCAAATTTCAATAAAATGAACTCCACGTGGAAAGATGTGCCTTCCAGTTAACATATTATCTCCCTAAAGTAGGTGGAAGCCTGTTTTTTTTCAGCGGTTCTGTAAAATCTCTGCTTTTTTGGAAATTAGTATTTAATCATATGAATTAAAGTGACTTGTTTGTCTGGACAGTCCAAGCACTTGCACACTTGATTATGGAAGCAATCAATAGAGACAATAGAAAGCAATCTCAGTTTGTATATGGTTTGATTTCTCTCGGTAGGGATCTCCCATTTTTCTCTCTGCAGAAATAGAAACATATTATGGCTGCCTGTCACATGGGTCAATCATCTGGCAGCTTCCGGGAGCCGGTGTTCCTTTTTCACACTCCATCCATTTTGTAAATCTTTCAAGCGAATACTGTCTAAAAGTGTTTTCTTTTTTGCTGCAGCAAAATGTGTTGTTAATAAATATATGCAGTTAACAGTATATAAATACACATTTTTTTTCTTGGCACGCTTAACTTGGCACACCAGAATCTTTTGGAAAGATTTTCAATGCAATGTACATCTGGGCCTGTACACAGCTGGTTCACAGAACAGTTTTTAATAATTTCAATAGATAATTGCCTGACTGTGAATCTTTTTTGACCCATTTCATAAGGGGTTGTACCTGTTTACATACCGAGTTAAAAACTGGTGAGTTGAACCAAGTCATTTCTGCAAAGTCTGACTGTGCATGTGATGAATTTTGTCTGGTGGCGTCAGTTGATGGGTAGCTTTAAATTATGCCCCTCTGTATTCCCTCTTATCATGCTTTCCTCTCAGTATGGTTTCCGGCTTTTGAGCTTTTCCCTGGGAGTGTGCTGGATTTTTGTGTTCTGGTTCCCGATCTGTCTGCCTCTGGCATTCCTCTACTTTCCATGTTGAGCTTGCGCTCTGACCATAATTACCAGGTTGGCCTCAGCCCTGGTGAGCAGCAATCCAGCGGCCATGTACATGCACCCTGTGTCGTGTCAGCATTTGGCGTTCACGTGTTTCATTATTTTAAATATGGAGGAGGAGATGGATGGAGAAGTGGGTCCACTGAAACGTAATGATACAAATTGGAATATATTACTGAATGTTCACCAAATGCATGCCAACTGTCTAAGCACTTCACTGTTGAAAACAGCTACTGGGAAAAAATGCAATAGAGGGGGCATACAGCTAAGCGATGACTCAGCTCCACAGGTTCTCGAGTGGTCTTGGGTTCTGTCGCGCATCCTCTAGCCCATTTTAACTCGTGGACTTTGGCTGCACTTCCTTTTTGGGAGTAGTTCTTGTTCTGCTGCGGCGTGTTTGGTGTAGACCTGCTTCAATTTTAACAAAACCACAGTATTCTCTCACTTTTGAAATTCAGTTTTGACAATTTGAATAATTACAATGTTTCTGGATGTTTTATTAACTTAGAATGCAGGGACTTTGTTTTGGTGTTGGTAGTTGTTTTCGTTGCCATATTTGTTTACAGTTATTTTTACATTTTTCTTATGCTACCTTTCGATGTTTGTCACACATGTAGAACAGTGGAAATTGAGGAGCAGCTGCTGGTGTCTGTACATATATTTGTTACAATTTTTATGTATTTATTTATTTTTTTTATGAAGGTATGATTTTAATAGTGCATTTAGTGATTCTGGAGACAGAAACAACATCATAACCAATATAAAAATGAATATTGTGCTGCAGTATTTATTGCCTCTCCTACAGTCTGAAGATTCATTTTGTTTCCCCTATCTGTAATAAGTAGTGCTAATGTCCAATTTATGACCAAATAGGAATTGTTTTGCTTTTTATCACAATTGTAGCAATAGCCTACGACGATTCCTCAGCAACAGGCAGTTACATGCACAGTCCCAAAACAAGTTTCAATGGTTTTTTTTTTTTTTTTTTTGGTTTCCATCTAGAATGTACACTCATTTATTAATATGCCAATTTTTCTGACCCAATTTAATGAATTTACCTTACTAACAGGGTTTAGTGGTGGTGGTACCCGATCATGGGCTCACACATGCACATGGACCTTGCCTTCAACTGGCTCGAGCAAATGTTTTACAAGCAGTGTATTTCAAGAGTTATAATTACTTGGTAAAATGTGAGAGGTATTATTTTTGCAGATTTATATTTTAAAAATGTGCTCTCTCAAGCATTTTGGAACCATTCATTTTCCTGGGGACCCAAACCCTCGATGACCCGGTGCGGCAGCATCATACTAACAGGGGTGTGCTGGGCAAGCAGTAACAGTAATAAAGAATGGATAAGATTTAGCATTTATTTTCTAGTGCTGCGATATGTGGTTATGGCAAATAACGGCAATTTAGCAAATAACTGATGACACATCAGGTTGCTAGGCTAGGGCCTGCGCTGCCTAGGTATTCGCAATATTAAATATTAAAATTAAATTCAAACCCACCTTCTCACCAATGAAACCCTACAAAAAATATTATTGCTCTTTTAAATCGTTCTGGCAAATAAAAAACCGAAAAAAAGTGGAGGTTAGATCTGAAACTCCTTCCCACTTGAGTACCAACCCCGGTATAACAAAGCAAACTCACAACATATATGCGTTCCCGCGGGCGAATGATTAATTTCACTAACATTGAATTTTGGTGGTAAAGTTATCATTTCAATGAAGGATAGCTGATTAATTTAGCTTTAGGTCGAGTTTTGCTTCATTCATTCTTTACTGGATCTCCATGGCGTTTCACCTTAACTTACCTCCAGGGGCTTCTACAGTTGGGAACAAAAGCGTGATCTGCCGGGAGCTGAGTCGCTCTCCTAGCATCCACTGGGAAAATCATGGTGAAACTGCATGACTATCTTTCGTTGACTCTTTTCGGGGCTTTGTATTTTGTGCTGACTTTGATACAGCCCCACCGCCACTACCAGTGGTTGCGTGCCGCAATTGCAGTTCTAATTGAGAGATATGACAGATCCTGACAGTAAGTGCATTTACATGGCTTTGAGTCATCCCATTAATGAGGCTTATCCCAGTTACGAGTTTCCCATAAAAACACCGAGCATTAGGCCGGGAGCTGGTGGCGGTAAGAAATTCGGCGGAGGCGCCGCCACCAAATTTTCTATCCAGAAAAAACCCTGATTTAGAGCAGATCTTCTTACCTTGACTACAAAGTGCCTTAGTTTGGAAGGCTAGCTGTAGTTACAAGCTTTGAAAATAGGATTTGCCCTCTTACTGATTTCTTCCATGTTTGCATATTTATCTCACTGAAATGTTTCAGATCATCAAACTAATTTTAATATTAGACAGTGATATCCTGAGTGAACACAAAATGCAGTTTTTAAATTATTTTTTTTATTTCTTGAAGGAAAAAAGCAATCCAACCCTACCTGGCCTTGTGTGAAAAAGTCTGACAAAGACCTTGTCGGCTGAAACGTTGCATTCAGTTTCTTGGGAGCTTTATTTCAGCGGGTGGACATCCTTTCTTGTGTTCTCTATGGAGACCAGAGCCAATGCATAATTTGAGGATGACTACTTCAAACGTATTTAAAAGACTTAAATTTTGGAACAATGATATATGCTTTGTTTATTTTATATTACTTTGGCAAACCTCTTATCTAAAGCATTTTAATTGGTCATCGCAACATGATGCTGATCGTTACCTGCAAGAACAGTGAATGCAGGGGTTTGAATAGGCCTACCCAATAGAAAGTTGCAAGGCAAGTACTCATAATGCATAAGCCAGTCAGTCCTTAGAGTCACTCAGCTATATAAACTTCCACAGATTGGTGGAAATATACTTTTTTAATTGTGATGAGGAGGATGGGCAGCTTCATAAAACAGAATGAAAATTTCAGCTCTGGTCTGGGCCATTTACTCCATCAAGGATCGCAGTTCATTGCAAACTGACGGACACATATTTTTCATAACCCTGAGTGGCAAATTCAAAGCACAAAGCTGTCTCTCTGTGTCTCAAAAGAACCAAGACTGATTAATTCTTTTCTGTAGCTTGTTCAAAGTTTCTGGGTTCTTGGTTTTGTTACAGTGTAATTGCTTTTGATGAGGACATGTATGAACAGATTGTTCTGCTTTACAATCCACTATCATACTGTGCTTGGCAGAGTGATTAATCACTTTTTGAGGGATATATTCCCTGAATTCGTTGCCCGTGATATTCAAATTCAGTGTTGTGCAAAAGTTTCAGGCACCTGTAATTTTTTTTTTTTCTCTCTTAATTTGGTGAACACATTTTTCTTACTGGACATAAAAAGCACATTTGAGACACCAAAGGCCCAACTTTTCCTATCTTTTGTGATGTATTCGAGGATCATCGCAACATCATCCACAATCCGTCAATGGTTCTCTTGAATATATTAAAGCATACACCTGTGCTGTCCCCTAGCCCCAAGTAGGCTAGTAAACACAAACCAACGATGATATGCTGTTAATATTTTTATTTCTATTAAATACAGACCGATTATTCTGTTTGTTGCCACATTCTCATTATAAGCTGGTTGCGCTTCTATTTAGATGTGGTTTTGGCAAGTAAAATCTGGTCAACATGAAGTGTCAGAAGGAGCTCAGCACTGGGGTTTTTTTTGTATTTCATTTGTAATGTACAGATGGGTGACAAATTAATGGAAAAATCACCTTAAACATTCTCAGTAAGATATGGGGCCTCTGTTAGTTGTCAGGTCTCATTTACACACGTTGTCATTTAATCTAAAAATGTAAAACTTTATCGGAGGGATTGAGTACCTTTCTGGCAAGGCTTGGTGTTTTAATAACAGTGATGGAGAGTGCTGTTTTATACATTGTTCCAAAATCTCCCATATGAGTTCAGGTAGCTTGAGATCTCACGACTGAGAAGGTGGTGGCAAAAGCTTATGATCATTTTCATACTCAGAAAACCATTCAGTGACCCCTTGTCCCCTGTGAGGTTTGGGCCATTGTTATCCTGGAAGTGACCTTTCCCATCATGGTTGGAATGCTTCCTCATCAGATAAAGAGGTGATCATGCAGAATAACTACACAACCATCTGCAGAGACGCCTGGAAGGAGACGAATGAATCCAAACTATGTCAGGAAAAAAAAAGCATCTGCATTTTTGTTATGTTTGTCCACAAATTTACTCAGGTTTTTTTCTTCCTTTACTGTGTCACCTGTTTGTATGTGATTGTTCAGAGCCGTTCTGGTACAATTAGTTTTGACCTCTTTCAAGCACCACTTGCTTGTTCAAATTTGAGTAACATGTCCTGAACTGCAGATGACTCAGACTAATGACTAATAAATGTAATTAGGGTTGGCTGGCCCAGGGCAAACACACAGGGCAAATACTCCTGCATGGCTGCATGCGCATTAAGGTTTCATAGAAATTGTGTGCGTCAACAAATCCGATACCTCTGCATAAGCATTTGTGAGTGACACATTTTACTTTCACCCCACACTGAACATATGCTCTGTTTTCTTTCATTGGTCAGTTTCATTCGGTTTTATGTTTGCTCATATTTGTGAGATTTATGCCACAAAAATTATTTTTCTCAAAATTTTTATTCTGATTTAATTGCAAATATCTGAAACGCCACATTTTCTTCTGTGTACAAAAATACAAAAAAATTGATTATAGAAAACTTAATTTAATCATTTCACTTTGTTGCCCAAAATTGCTATTTAATATATCCCAAAAATGTGTAATCTTTTTTTAGGCTATACCACCACACTTTCAGATTTAGTAGCTATGGTCAAGAGTCAGATAATCTATTGTACCCTTCTTTATTATCTTTAAATGCATTTTCTGCGGAATTACTGCCAAAGAAGTGATGTGTGATCTATTGTCGATGCATGATTCTGTATGTGGCAAAACTTGAATGGCTTCTCAGCTGTCCGTTACGAACAGATGGATATATTCTGTCCCTGCAGGTGTACACCTACAAGCAGAACACCCTGACCCGTCAGAAGGTGCAGGCCATGCACCCCAGCAGTTGTGAGGGGGTGGAAGACATGGCCTCGCTCGGGGACCTCCATGATGGAGCCATCATGCACAATCTGTTCCTCCGCTACCAGCAGAACAGCATCTACGTGAGTATCAGTTGGGCTTCTTCTGACACTTCCTCTGTTCTTTCTTAAATCGATTGATACAATCGCCGAGGTGCCCTGGAGGAGTCGCCCAATTAAAGTGGGGTCAGGTGTGATTCAGAGCTTTCACCACTCAACAAATTGCAGTTTCACCTGTCAGGCTTCAACAGAAGGCCCAAGCCTCAGCATGTTTTGGGACCAGTTTGAATAAGAAAAAAAATACATCATCGGATTTATGACAAACAGTTTACTCTAGTGTTCATATTCTTTCTGAGCGTATCCTTGTCCTCTTGCCAGCACCCCTACGCCACCTATTTCTACTGCCGGTTAAACCCTGGCTTGCAAAATAGAGAGGAAAATTACAGGATGAGTATTAAGTAAAAGAACAACCTTGACAAAAAATGCTTTCATTGAGCCAAGTACCTAGTCTGAGGTTTGTTTTATTCGGAAGTTAAATACTGTCATCAGCCTTCAGTCACATTATTTGTTGTCATGGTGGATATGACTCTAATGTTTCGAGACTGTCTTGGTTATTGTGATCGGTAAAGGCACATAATTATGACTACTGTCGAAAGCTTGGAATTTAAAGTAAGCAAGTCTTCAAATGCACCTGAAGGCAGGACTGGAAAAGCTGTTAAGAGAGTATAAATTCAGGTAATGTTGTTCTCATGGTTGACTGGCTTGTCAGATGATATGCTCTTTATGTTCTGGCAATGAGCTTTATGATCCAGCTCGATCTTCTGTTAAAAGTTATGCTTTGAAGTTTTAAACAGAGAAATAAACTTGAAATCCTCCTGGCAGTGGTTTATATTTAGTTTAAAGTTGAAAAAATATTCCTGGAAAAGTATGAGGATTTTCATGTATTTGTTGCGTTGAGTACAAAAGATGAAGCGGTCCCGTTGAGGCATTGTGTGGTTTGGGTGAAAGAAAACGATCTGGCTCGGTGAGATGAGCAGTTTGAAGCGTATCATAGTGAAACACTGAAGTGCAAAAATGGAGATGTCATACTTGGTAAAAAGCTTCGTATTTCACTGGTTTTTGGAAATTGAGAGAAAAATGGTTGACTTCTTTCCAGAATTTTCATTTGATGTTTAATTGACTTGCATTTTTTTCTTATTCCTATTTACTTTCATGTCGATGCCTATTAGCTGGGTCCCCCCTGAGTTCTGTAAAAAATTCTTCATTTTCTCCCTCGAGAAATAAAGTGGAAAAAAATATTCTTCACTTTATCATAGTCGGAATTTTTTATTAGTCACTCATGGACTTTATAAAACGTTTAAAAGCCTTCATAGTGGACTAAGTGCATGCAGCATGAACAAGGTCAAACCTCAAATTTTTTTGCATTATAACAGGTCTCTCCATTATACTTTTGATTGTATACATAATTTTGGGTCCATTCAAGTCCAACCTCTAATAATGGGGACCCGGTGGTCCATAAAAACTAAATTAAAACCCCTTGAGCATTTAGCATGGAAATTATTCAAAAGATTGGCAATAGAAATCCCTTTAAACCCTTAATTTCTTTATTTTTTACCCTCAACATTTTTATCAATGCAGCCATTTTTGGCATCCCAGCATTAAAAAGGGACACACCCTTTAAGGGCAATAGAGAGGTCTGACAAAAATGCTAAATTGGACTTGATGTGAACTCAAAACTTTATGCTGTTGGAATCAGAATTGCGGAATTCTCAGATGTTTATTTAAAATGTTTAACTTTTAAGATTTCCATTAGCTGATTCCAAATTGAACTTTTAGGTGAGTTCAATGTTTTGTGCCCAATTTATTGGAATCCTTAATGTAAATCTCAAATGTTTACTGTCGCAAATGTTAAACATCTCAGATAATCACTAATTCTGATACTAGCACCAAACAAGTCTCAGTACTGGCAGCCTCATCCACTTCTCTCTAAGGAGTACTCTCTGGTTACTGTACTGTCCGAAACCACCATGTGATGCTAAGTTGGTGAACCCAATGCCCTCCAGCGGTAGCAAGCGCCACGGGATTTACATAATTAAGTCATAATTACAACACCACACCTAGCGGATTAACACATATTGTTATTAGTCAAAAACTTGGCGTCCATTTAGTCATAAGGTGTAGTCTATTTTTACAAACACATTGCTGCTACTTGCAATGAGTTTTTGAAAATCATTGAATGCATAGCCATTTCAGTCTTAATAGAGTTTAAAAGAGTGAAACGCCTCTCTAACATTATAAGCCTCTTGTTAAGAAAAATAATTGCTTAGAGCTTGTTAAAATTCCAGTTGGAGCAAAAACCATCAAACACAGCGTTCACCCCAAAGATGATAAAGATTCGCTCATATCTGCTCATATAAATCACGTTGATGTAACTAGGGACTCATACAGAAATTTACACACCTTGTTTTCCTAGTTCATTATGAGGAGATGACAGCTTCCACCGTTTTACTGGTAAAACTAAAATCTGTGAATATGCACTCCCTCACATGACTGACTACTTGATAACATCATTGGGCTTTTCAACTCCAACTTCAACTTTTGACCTGTCAGCCAATAAGACGGCATTTGGATGTATTTTCCTGTAAAACCCTAATTTGATTGGTCTTTCTTGGCTCTGTTCATTGAAGATTAAACAATACGAAAGTTTTGTCCTGTTTTATGGACAGTCAGTAACGTAGTAAACTACCTAAAGTGAAGAACTATTTATTTAGTTTATTCATTTATGCATTCATATAAACTATATGGGGCGAAAGAAAAAATCTTAGGGGCTACATCCTCGAATGCTCTGGGCAGGCGAACCCACAATTTGCCATTGAATTTTTAATCGTCATTAAACAAATACATTTACCACTGTGACGACTGCTCGTAATTGTTTCCTGGTCACAGATGACTTATTTTCGTCAATGACGAAAATGATGAGCGGCAGCGGGAACCTGCTATTAGCTTATACTGTATTCATTCATGCTAACATTTTTGGAATTCAGGCAGGTTCTGGAGGCACTCTGAGGAACCTACAATTAGGTTAATTTATGATATGTGTCAAGCTAAATTTGCAGTGGTGCAGTACAAAAAAAAAAAATGATTTACTGTTTTGAGTTTTGACTTAAACGAGGCATTTTCGTTAAATATGTAGTCCATTTTGGAGATAAACCTACTGTTTTTTTCAAACACGAGGTATTTATCGTGGGATAGATACCTGGAAATTTCATTTGAAACCGAGCGCTTGCGCAAGGTTTCAAATGTAAATTTCCTGGTATCTAGCTTACGATAAATACCCAGTGCTCGAAAAAATGGTAGGTTTATCTCCATTCTACCATGACTCTTGTCAACTCCCCTACAAAAATATTGGTGTGCTAGCTATGACACACAGTCCGATATCACTTTGGCTTGCTAGGTAGGAAGCCTACTAGCTTGCTAAGGAATATGACAGTGTACGCATTGAAAGCAAACTGCAGCCTTTTTAGCTCGCTAGCCAGTTGGCTATGTTGCTAAATACATTGTCGCGCTAGTTATACTATTGCTAGCTAGGTAGCCCATACAAACTGTAGCCTTATTTTGTCGGCATAAACATGAAGAGGTCTTGACCCAGTGCAAGGTAGTTTACTGGTGAATAGATACCTGGTGTTCGCCAATCAAAATGCAGAATTTGCTAATATGAATGGTAGAATGTATGAGGAGCTTTTGGAATTTCAGACTTAGCCCATCAGTTTCATCTTGCCAATAAGTTCTCACAAAAACTGCAAATTCTGCAACTTATGTTATTTCATTTAAGCTTAGATCTGATTAGATGCACCCCCTCCTAAAGGATTAAAACAGATCCCTCAACTTAATTATTTAGCCTAGGATTTGCTGAAGTTAAGAGAGCTTTGGTCACAAGTAAAGACATCACATGGTATGCCACAGCAAGTAAAATCACTGTCCTTTTATCATTAATCTTTGTTGCACTGAACATTTTACCATTTCAGAAGAAAGCCACTGTGCGAACAAAGGGTTTATTTTGAATGGGGGTGAACTCTGTGGTTTGTTTCATTGCTTGAATCACATGACTGGGAGGTGGCTTGGACAGAAAAACTGGCCTTGAAGTTGAGGCTTGCCTTCTAACGCTCGTGGCCGCTTGTGTTTACTCCCAGTTGGCATTTGCTTCGAGAGGCATGAGCAGCTGGTCCATGACCAAGTGCCTCTTTACTGCCATTCCTGTTCCCAAATGCGGGTGTGGTTCCGCCATCTCTTCCTTGTTGAACTTCACTGCGAAAGCGACGCTCACATGCATAAACAAGCGGAGCGCTAAAATGTTGGGAGTTCGGCAGCAGAGGAGAAGCTACTGCTCCCTCAAGCTGAGAACTAGCATAGTAATGAAAGAGGGAAAAGAAAAGTGGTTTTTTAACCACCACCACCCTCCCTCCTCCACCACCCTAAACCCCAGAATGGCAGATGCACAGGCTCTGGTTAAGACTTAGTTGTTTTCTTATGAATTCTTCTCCTAATCCGGCCCATGATTTGTGCCTGCGTCTCAATGTGGTCATTGTTTAGAAGCCAAGACCAGTAGATTACAGAGGGCAAGCAATCCAGGGCCGCGCCTTCTTGGTTGGCTTCTTGCTTCAGAAAACGGGCGACTGGGCAGCTTATTTCAGATGAAGGTAGCCCTGCCCAAGGGTGTGACTCGGGGGAAGAAACATGGTAGCAGTTTCTCCAGTTTTCGGAGTGGCCTTGTTCACCAAACTCACTTGTGTTTGCTCTTGCTTTATCATTTCTTGCAGAGAGGAAAGCTTTCGTTTTATGTTTTTATACAGTTATAGCAGCAAATCCGTGTTTTTTTTATTTTAATTTTATATTTTATAAACCCTTATGACATTGCTTCATAGTGTTGTGGAAAATGCATTTATATGTAAAACAAGAGTAAATTTGTTAAATTAAGTACTACATCCTTGTTGATAGTATACAGTGGATCAGTGAGGTTTAACAGACTGTTCTTTTGTAACTTGGATTTACCTGAAGTTATTAAGAGTAAGTCCTGCACGCAAGAGCACAACAGTACATTTTCACAATGGATGTGTCCTAGGAATTGGTTCCAAAACCAGTTCCTTTAATGTTTCATCATTCAATTCTCATATAGCTATGGAATAAAGTCTTCATGTTTGATCTACGTTGGAGAACACAATAAAAACTGCAGGAAAACAACCTTTAAAATGACGCGACTTTGGAAACATGTTTAATTGTATATTTCTGTATTAGAGATCATTTTCAAATGGGCTGAAGTTGGAATCCATGTCCCCCCACACAAACCTCACTTCTTACATTCACCTCTTGCCTTTTCAAACGCACTGAATTAAGGAAAACAGAAGCTACCCTGACGTAATGATTAGATAAATGCTTGCATATTGGAGCCATCGAACCCAATTACAAACACAAGGTGGTCATTGTTTAAATTTGCTGTATTTAATACCAGCTGAGTTTTCTCTTTGTTTGCAATTTATTTTGCCTGGAAAACACGGGGAGTCAAATGTTTTTTTTTTCCCCCTGAATGAAAACATGGGGGCAATTCAAACAGCAGGAAAGATCCTATCATCGCCTCATATGGCTCCTGGAAGAGCTTACATTTTGAATCTACTTAACACGATTCCAAGAATGTCAAAACGACAGCATTATATTAACACCATTTTGTACACTGACAGGATTCGGTTTTAAAAATGGCTTGTGTGGGCAATTCATTGTTTTGATTAATTCAGAATTTCTGTAATGGAGTTATGAAGTGCAGAGAGTTTTAGTGGTGTTACTTGGTTTTGTGTTAATACGTATATAAACCATGACCAAGTATGATGAAGCGCACTTTCGCATATAATGCTCAAATGTTACACCTCATAATTTGTTTATATAAACTATTTATTTGACATTACACTCCATGTTACCACTCTTCTTCATGTATAATTTGATACTGTTTCATTGATAATGTATGTTTTATGGTCATTCTACGCTGAAAAGAATGTTTTGTTGAATGAACATAATTTTTTTTAAATAATTTTTGATAATTTTCATAATTTTTTAAGGTAAGTGGTTGCACAAAATATTTTTATCTGAAGCTAGATATTTTTATTATGTTGACTATGTTGAAATTACTTATATTTTTTAAGTGGAGTTAAATAACACACCTATTTAAAAAAAAAATATGCTTAATTAATATATGGAACATTTACTAAGGGTCAAAATCTCTTTTTTCAGTGTACTTTCTGAAACAATTCAGAAAAAATGGCTTATGGATGCTCAGAATGTTTACTCTGGCAGATTTTTCAGTCTTAGTTCTCATTGGAAATCACACGTTCCTTTAGCCTGAGGGTTAAGTCCAGTGGGGCTTAAGACTCTGTGTCTGTCAACAATACCCCAGTTCCCACATTCCAGCAGAGGAATCCAGTCTCAGTATTGCTGCCTGCCAGGGCCAAGGGTCGTAAGAGACTCAAATGCATGTGGCTGACTGTGTGTGTGTTTGCGCTTGTGCACGCGTGTGTGTACATGTGTGTTTGTTCTTTACTTGCTATAGAATTAAATCAAGATTGTAGCCATTCTTAATTTGAGCCATATGTATTGTGGGGGTACTTACCCAGGGAACATATACCACCCATTGTATTTCCCTTAGCATCAAACACTCTTCACGTCATTTTGAAGGACTAGGAGCTTTTTCCCTGTTGGTTTTCATTGAGTTAACTTTATTATATGGTTTGTTGTTGTTGGGTCTTTTCTTTTGTTTATAAGAAATGACAGAAAAAGTCATGCTACTTTGAAATGGCTGTGCCCGTTTCGCGTTCCAGCTGTTTATATTTTCGGAATGTAAACCATCTCTACGTTTTGTGCCATGTGGAAGCATGCTCTGGGATTGGAGAAAAAGGAATTGCGATTGTAGTGGCCACTCCATCTTTTTTTCTAAAACTGCCGCTTTGTTTTGCCTCCCACATTTACTTGACTTGGTGTAGGAGAGTCTGTTAGCCATCTACATATGACACAGGAAATAATCAGGCATCATACTTCCTGCCTTGTTGTTTGTCTTCCATGCTCCCCTCTGGGTTCACTTCTCCTCCCCTGAGTGATGAAACAGGAACTGGGTCTTTACTGTCTTCTATCCCTTTTGGCCACAGGGAACTGCATAATCTATCAAAGTTAAACTTTCCTCATCTAGCATGCATCATAGGTGTTCCCTTTCAGTTTATAATTAATTGAAAGAGACTTATCTAAAATTGAGTGCAAACAATTATGGAGCAGGTCTGTATATTAAGTTAGGACAGAAGAAACATTGAAAAAATTTCAGCACTTCCTCTCTATAATGCTCAAACCTTCTGGAAATCAGAGGAAAGCCTACTGAAGCTGATGATTGCTGAGAAAGCTCACCAGCTTCTCTGTTCTTTGCCAGATGTTCAGGATTACAGAGGGTTGTGAGAGAATTTAACAAAAATGGAATCAAGTTAGTTTCATTCAATATCTTGAGTATGACTCTAATCAGGAAAAAAGTTGTTTGCAATGTTGAAAACTTTAGGTTTTTTCAAAAACATTTGGGTTAGTATGTGAGTGGGCTGTGCCATTTACTCTCTGTGGTTCACAAATACGTGAAGCAAATTAGTTTTGTTCTTTCAGTGGTTTCTGCAGTGTATTTTATTGCATGTTGAGGGGGAGGGGGAGACCTCCATGGTTCTCTTTACCTTATTAAAAAGCCCTCTTTGTGCCATAGAGAACAGCATTTTTCAAAGCATTTGTGCCTGCTTGTGCCAATTTAGTTTGATACCTCCCCCTTAGTAAAATAAAGATATTCCACATACTTTCATTGAGTGCTGAATCACAAATGCAAGCAAGCGCTGCCCATGACCTGTATTTCAGTGAGCAGTCCTGCCGCTGGGCTGGATGGAGTCCAGATGTTTATTGAAGCTGGGAAAAGGGGGGTAGCAGTAACCGAGCTGCCAAAGGAAATGATCTGCCGTGGCTCATGTCCGTCATCCCGCCCACAGACACATCAGCACTCCTATCGCACGTGCGTCTGGCCGTCAGATGTATGTATAGCTGTTAGATTCAAGTCTATTTCAGGCAGAATGGCTGACGGTCCCTTGATGGAAGAGCTCCTTGACAGAATTTTTTTTGTGTCCTCTCAGTTTCCCGTGTTTCCTGTCACTCATGGACATTTTGAGCATTACATTTGAAACAAGCTGAGCATAACCTGCAGGGGCCTTCAAGCATCTGGCTTCAATCTCCAGTCTCGCTGATTTATTGCATGTGGCATTTTGGAAAGCACAGGGACAACCTGGGTGTGTAAGGCAGGGGGTTAGACACCCAGGTTGCCCCTAATTCTGCTCCACCCCCCAAAAAGAGAGATGCTGCCAATTAGTCTTCCAATTGTGAATAGCCATCTTAACTCATATCAACCGACAGCAGAGAGAGGTGGCTGTGAAGCGCTCAGTATCGCTCCAGTTGGGACACACGGTGCAAGCCAAAGGTCTTGACCAAGGTGAGGACGTGTATTAAAATAAAACTGATGCACACCATGTAGATAACAACCGACAGTGAATGTGAAATTTTGACTTGCCAAATGCATATTGACTTTTTAATATCCATACAGCATCAAAACATTTTTGAACTCAGAAATAAATTGAAGTTAGGAACAGTAGTTTTAAATACTTAATATCAAAACGAGAGAATGCTTTCCTGGTCCGTATTTTAGGCAGAGAGAGAACCTTGAAAAGGACATATGAAAGGGCCTGTTGTTTTATTGTTTGTTTCGCTGCTGAGTTCATAAATATTACAACCCCAATTCAGAAATAGTTGGGATAAAGTGTAAATTGTGAATAAAATCAAAACGCAATGACTTTCAAATCACACCAGCCAGAATTTTATTCACAATAGAACAGAGATAAAATAGCAAATGTTGAAACTGAAAAATTTTTACAATTTTTTCCACAAAATGAGCTCATTTCAAATTTGATGGCTGCTACAGGTCTCAAAAAAGTTGGGACAGGGGCCTGTTTACTATGGTGTAGCATCCCCTCTTCTTTTTAACACAGGGTGGAGGCGTCTGGGCATTGAGGAGAAGGGTTTCTTGAGTTTAACCATTGGAATTTGATCCCACACTTGTAAAATACAGGCTTCCAGCTGCTGGAGAGTTTTGGGTCTCTTTGATGGACTTTTCGCTGAATTATGAACCAAATGTTCTCAATCGGTGAAAGGTCAGGACTGCTGGCAGGTCAGTTCAGCACACAGACTCTTCTGCTATGAAGCCATGCTGTTGTAATAGCTGCAGTATGTGGTTTTGCATTGTCCTGCTGAAATAAACAAGGCCTTCCCTGGAATAGATGTCATCTGGAGGGGAGCATATGTTGCTCTAAAACCTTTATATACCTTTCAGCATTCATGGTGCTTTTTAAAACATGCAAGTGTCCCACACTATATGCACTAATGCATCCCCATACCTTCAGAGATGCTGGCTTTTGGACTGAACACTGATGACAGGAGGGGTGGTCTTTCTCATCTTTAGCCCGGAAGACATTACACCCATGATTTCCAACAAGAATGTCAAATTTGGACTCGTCTGACCACAGGACACTTTGTCACTTTGTTACAGTCCATTTTAAATGAGCCTCGGCCCACAGACCATGGCGGCGCTTCTGGATCATGCTCAACAATGGCTTCTTTTTTGCATGATAGAGTTTTAGGTGGCATCTGTGGATTGCACGGCTGACTGTGTTTACAGACAGTGGTTTCTTGAAGTATTCCCATGTAGTAATGTCAATGACTGAATCATGCCGGTGAGTGACGCAGTGGCATCTGAGGGCCCGAAGATCACGGGCATCCAGTAAAGGTCTCCGGCCTTGTCCCTTATGCGCGGAAATTTTTCCAGTTTCTCTGAATCTTTTGATCATGTTATGCGCTATCAATGATGAGACCTTCAAAGCCTTTGCAATTTGATGTGGAGGAACATTGTTTTTAAAGTACTCCACAATTTTTTTACGCAAACCTTCACAAGTTGGAGAGCCTTTGGCTATCTTTACTTCTGAGAGACTCAGCCTCTCGAAGACATCCTTTTTATAGCCAATCATGTTACACATCTGATGCCAGTTAACTTAATTACTTTCGAAATGTTCTTTCAGCTGATTCTCTGATAAATTAATTTCTTTTTCAGCCCTTTTTTTTTTGCCTGTGTCCCAACTTTTTTGAGACCTGTTGAACCAGAAAATTTAAAATAAGCTTATTTTGTGATAGAAATGTAAAATGTCTCAGTTTCAACATTTGAAATGTTATTTATGTTCTATTGTCAATAATATATTGGCTCATGTGATCTGAAAGTCTTTCCATTTTGATTTTATTCACAATTTACACTTCATCTATTTAACTATTTAAGAATTGGGGTTGTAACTGGCTGTTGTCATTTGTGTTATAGAGTTAATTGTAAACAGGAGGTGATTACTTTAATACCCTCATTGAACAAAACTGGAAGGTTATGTGCTTGAACAGCACGTTTGCATGTAAACTGCAAGGCTTCCTGAAGTCTATTTTATGTTGTTAGGTGCAGATGAAGCATTTGCCTTTTAAAATACGACTGAGGCATTTGGTCATTCATTTTGGCCAAATGGTGTCTGTTGTATAACTAAGAATTAACAATAAACAATGATATTTTCCTGGTGACCTTTGTGAATTGGAAGTTTAAGAATTATGGTTCTTTAATCAGTTTTTAATTGCAGGACATTTTCACTTTATCCCTGTGCAGTGCCTCTGCTGAAACTAAAAATGAATGCACCACGTCAACATAACTGGATATACATCACATGCATTCTTGTTCTCCCATAATAACAGAAGAAAATGTTCACTATATTAAGCTATTTGAAGGTGTTCAATTTTTTTAAGAACAATGGACATTACTTTGTCTGGAAAGAGTCCAAAACAATGTTTGAGAACTATTTTTGTACAATCAAGCAGTTACATACCACTGTTACCTTATTTTCAGTATCCCGCTCCATTACACTTGGTGTAACCTGGTATGCAAATTCTGTGGTGTCAACTGACATTCAAATTCTTGAATGCTCTGCACCGCTAATGCATGTAGATATTGTACTGTAGGTATGGACTCATTGTCATTGTCCAATTCAGTGTCATTGTCCTGTCCTGTGTCCTCTCTGTTATGTCATGATGACGACGGTGGGTGATAGGAGTGAACACAATGTAGAGGTCAGCATCAGTTTCTCTTCCAACAGTATGCAGTTAGAGGAAAGATAGGACAGTAGTGCCACAGGTGAAAACTGTGTGCATCGACGCTATTGCCTGAATGATCTCCGGGGTCTGATTGGTAGTGAACGGTGGTTTGGGAGGCCCTCCTGGCAGTTCACAGGGGCCTCTGAATACACGGCTCAGATCAATCACCAGGTCGCATTCCACAGCCCCTCGACAGTGCTAATGAGGCCCGCATATCAGTAATGGCTCGCATCTGTTTGTCCTACAACAAAAGCCGGTGTCGCAGCTAAGCAGTGTGGGTTATTTTCAATCAGCAGAAAAGCTCTCCTGTGACAGTGCACGTGGCCTTTTGTTATAAGGCAGACAGTACAGCAAAACAACCTACAGAACTTGGTGAAAACCGACTGCCTTTCTTTTTAGTAAGGGAAGATACATTGTACAATAACCACCACCCCCAGCATGTTGGCCAAAAGAAAATGGTTGATTTTCGGTTGGGACCCTAAGTGGCAGGGAGATCTCAGTGCTTTCTAAAGAACGATTCAGAGCATGTTTATTTGGCCCGCAGGGACAATATCTCTGGCTGACCCAAAGACAACTTTATTGATAAGATATGCCTTCTTTATGGGTGTAGGTTTGGTTAAAGTATTGGCTGCTATAATTGACTATCTAGGTGGTTATGCAGGCCTTATTTTAATACAGGAGATTTTCATTAATGATTTAGCCCTTGCTCAAATGTTCAGAAAGTTTAAACCCCTCTGTGCATGTTGAAATCATTAAATAAACTATTATAGATTTTTAATCTTGTTTTATGTAGATTGCAATTTACAATTGCAAAAGTCCCTGATGGATTTAAAATAAAAATTAAATACCTTCTGAATGTGATCACGGAGAGAAGGAGACTTTCAGTTAATAAAAGATCACAAGCGTGGTGTGGAATCGCCAGAAGCTTTATTACCACTGTAGTTTTACATGGTTCTTTTTCGTCTGAGCAGTGCGGGGGAGAGATGAAGTTTAGATTGCTGAGAGCTTTAGAGGGTTTGTATTGTTGTCGGCTGACCCCCTTGGCTGTGGGTTTCACTGGCTGATGAAGTGGCTGCGACCTGAGTCTCCACTCGAGCGAGTAGCTCCAGGGGACATCCTCGAATGTTTTTCATCTCTCCATCTATCGCTTTCCATCATGTTCACAGCCCAGGTTGCAGTTCGGGCTATAGCAGAATTTGCTAGAAAACCATAAGAAACTATGGTATCCCACCTCCTGTTTTCCAGCACCTGCTCTCTTCGTCATGAGTCACACGGGGGTTTGGCTAGCTTTAACCCTTGTAAGCCGAATGTATTGTTGCTGGCACAAATATGCACGTAATTTTGGAAGTACCGTAATTACTGTAAGTTTTGCGCAGAAAAAATTTGGACAAGAGCAGTCAGAGACAGCAATATACGCCTGTCACGCAACAGTTTGATGGGAAGGTACATCTTCACTTTGTGTCCTTAGTTTGTTTGCCTCAGCATGTTTTTTTAGCTTCTGTCTTTCGAATTTCTTCATTCTGTCGCCTTACTTTGTGTACTCTTTTTGTCGATTTCGGGGCATAAAAGGGTTAATTTTGAGAAAGAGGGTTATCCAATCAGGCTGATTTCTGAACTCATCAAAGTTCCACCTGATATGTTGATGCTGTGTTAATTGTATTGTGAACATAAGCAACGGACAGACTCTTTTTGTCGATGTCTGGGCATAAAAGGGTTAATTTTGAGAGGAAGGGAGATCCAATCAGGCTGATTTCCGAACTCATCAAATTTCCACCTGATATGATCATGCTGTGTGAATTTGGATGAAATCGATTGAGAATTGGCGGAGTTATTGTGAACACAAGCAACGGACAGACAGACAGACAGACAGACAGACAGACAGACAGACAGACAGACAGACATTATGATTCCTTTATACGTCCCGTCTTATGACGGGCGTATAATAAAAAATTGCAACTGAAAGCTGAAGCCCACATGCAGGTTACTATGGTAAACACGGCAGCTTGATGCTTTCCTGGGATTTTTGCATTAGGCCTTAAAGGGTTAAGTGCATGACTATCAGGAGTTAAACTTGATCTAAATCCTAATAACTACAACCAAATTTCCCTGAGATAGTGCTATGGAAAACCGTTATGTGAATTCTTCAGCACTTCTCTTTAAGCATTTGTGACATTTCATTTGTGAAATGAATTTTGTCGCAGGGAGTTCGACTTCATTATATTATATTATATTATATTATATATGTCTGTGTATAACCATTGTGAAGTGAAGTTGTATAAACATGATTGCTGTGGTATTCATGGCTTAAAAATATATTGTGTAGATCACTGTCAATAGTAATACAGACTTTTAATAAAAACACGATCAATGAGGTCCGGTGCACGCACCATCTTGCACAAATCCACCATCGATCTAAGCAGATGGGAGGTCAAGGTTCCCTTGCACAAGAGACAGCTGCCATGGTAACTGCCGTCATTCTGTTTGCAGTTAACAATTTAAATCTCCTAGGAACACAAAAACACCTTGCTGCAGGGGGCTAATGAGGCATACCATGACCATCACCCCTCCAAAAATACCAAACAGAATGACTTCACATACATCTACAAGCTCAGAAAAATATTATTCCCCGTGATTTTTTTTCTCTTGTTGTTATGTAATTTTTTCTGCCAATTCACTGAAGTGCAAATTAAGCAAATGCAGAAGTGATGGCTTTATTTTCAGAGCTACAATTGTCTCCATGTGAACCAATATTCAAAAAATCCAAGCAAAAAATAAAACGGTGACTTTTTAGTCATCTTTGACTTGAGTTATTCTGACAACACAAAAACACAAGCCATTTCATGTTTACTATATCAATATTACTGTTTTTGGAAACTGCCTGCTCATTCTGAATTTATTGCCTGAAACGTATGAAAAAGTCAACAAAAGGGGTAATAATGGACCCAGAAGGTGTAGGAATGTTAGAAACAGGTGTCATTGTCATACTCGGATATGAAAGGAATATCCACAAAAGACCCAGTTGTCTACAAGCAACAAGTGGTTTAAAATTTCTGCTTTGCAAAAAAAACTTTTTGATTGAATAATCCAGCTTAAAAACAGCCTTACATTGTGCTGTTTTAAGGATTTTAGGATTTCATCCTCCACAGTGCACAATATCTTCATAAGATTCTGGGTTTTTGGCAAAACCTCTGTGTTAAGAATGAGGCTGAAATCAACACTGAGTGCCTCGATCATAGATCCCTCAGCTGGCACCCGGCTGAAGACCGAAATTCTTTTGTGGTAAATGCAATCAAATGGGTTGGAACTTAGGACTACTCTGAAAGGCATTTGCCAGAAAAAGCATTTATCAATGCTCTCACATTGCATATTGGATATTCACTAGTGCAAGTTGACTGTACTCTACAGGGAGGAAGCCATGTCAAGAATGTCCAGAAATGCTGCTGTCTGATCTGGGCTTGAGCTCATCAGAAATGGGCTGATGCCCTGTGAGAATTGTGTTGTTGTTAGACCTGTCAACCTTTCAGCTTTGCATGTGGCAATAATATATGTGACGCTCTCTGCCCCCGATGCCCCTGTTTATTTCAAAATGACAACCGCAAGCCTTGTTCTGCACTTTATCACCACGCGGGCTCATAACAATCATAATAATAACAATAATAATGATAATAGACATATTTATTGTCCCCTCACATGGAAATTTGCCTCTGGCCTCACAGATATACACACTTTGCATGCTTACACTTAAAAGCTTCCTATGTCATGATTTAGGTAAAATGAGATTGGGGAAGAAAAAATTATAATAATTAATCCAATAATAAATACCAGTGACAGAAATAGAAATAATCGGGGAGTACAGCTCCCAGAATGCCCCATCTTCTGTTCAGTCCTGTCTCACATTGCAAATATGCAAGACTTTAAGGAGGGCAAAATATGACGTCGCACATTTGAGCAGCTAGAGACATATATGGAGGAAAAATGGGAAACAAATAAATAAAAATTCTTGTTCTCAGTTTTAGAAATGGTTACTTGGTGGGCTGTTAAAAGAAAATGTGACGTAAGACTGTGATAAACACACCGCTGTCCCAACCTTTTGGAGACAGATCGGAGTGTCGCGTGCATAAATTTTGGAATGACTGTTTATATCCATAAAATGAAAAAGTTCATAACAAAAAACATAAAATAACTTTTCTTACCATTGTTTTTAAGTATGATTTGCAAAAACTAGTTTTTTTCTTATTTGCATGCTCCACATTGAACCAGCTTTTTTCAAAATATGGTCGTGGAAGTTCCCTGTTTAACCCTTCCAAACCAGAACTTTACAGGACAGCAAATTTTCTTATGGCTAGTGCTGGGCCGTAATTCCTGCAATAACTTTTTTTTTTTCTTTTAAACAGAGTCCTGCTTGCTTCTGGTCTCTCTCACCTATGAGGGAACCTCTGGGATTATTCCTCCTCCTTAACACTTATAAGCGTGCTCTCCACTCCAGAGGTTGCCTGAAATACATTGAATTCAATTCTTTTTAAATTTTCACTTGCCACCGCTAATCTCTTTTGTTCTTTGTGTGAAAAGATGCCTGTATTTCCAGCATATTATTTGAACTGTGAATGGTTTGTTCTTTATGGTGCACAAAAGCAGCTTTTACATTTGCTCAATTCCCTCATCAGGCCACTTTGTAAATCATCATATTTATGATTGCCATGAAATTGATTTTTGGTGAAAATAGAAGTACTGTATGTAAAATCAGTGGCATGTTCATCAGTACAGGCCTTTCTGGTAATGACTGATGGTTTAATGTAGAGGTTCCCCTCCCACCCGCGACCTGTTTTGATAAACAGAATAGAACTTTGACGCCACTGTATATTTGACGCGTGCTCTGAATGCAGGGAGCTATTAAAAGAGAACGGAAACTACTCCAAATTCAAACAGCACATGGGAGATCGCTTCATCTCCTGCCAAAGGTTATGTTTTGAAAATTTCAAAGTCTGAGGAAGAACATGACAGGAACTGGCAGATCTGACAAAAAAGAATGGAAGGAAAGGAAGTGAATAACATTATGTGGAAAGTGTTCAAAAGCTTGGGTGACCACATTGCACCTTTGGTTCCTTCAGTGATATGCTAAACAGTGAGGTTTACTTCAATACATGCTGTATTTATGAATGAAATTGATTGAATAACATTTCATTGATAACTGTAATCTTTGAAATTGCACTGTGTAAACATTAACATACTGTTGGGCTTTTTGTCTCTTTCAGACATATATTGGCTCTATACTGGCGGCAGTGAATCCTTACCAGACCATCCGCTATCTCTATGACCGACCCAATGTGGAGCTTTACAGCAGACACCACCTAGGAGAGATTGCCCCACACATCTTTGCCGTTGCCAATGAGTGTTACCGAGCACTGTGGAAGAGACAAGACAACCAGTGTGTTCTGATTAGGTGAGTGGAAAACCTGCTGCCCTGCCATTGGCCCAGAGTCAATCACCTATTTAGACAGTTCTGTGGAACCTATACCGATATTAATAATAATAATAATAATGCATCAATTTTATATAGCGCTTTTTTGGACACTCAAAGACGCTTTACAATGGAGGCATTATTCATTCACACTCTGATGGTGGTAAACTACGTTTTTGTAGCCACAGCTGCCCTGGGGCAGACTGACGGAAGCGTGGCTGCCAGTATGCGCCTACGGCCCCTCCGACCACCACCAAACATTCACACACAGCCATACAGGAGGGAGGGAGGGTTCCTATATTGCATGTTTTGGATGGGTGGGGGAAACCGGAGTACCCGGAGGAAACCCACGCGAACACGGGGAGAACATGCAAACTCCACACAGAAAGGCCCCAGGCCGGATTTGAACCCACGGCCTTCTTGCTGTGAGGCAGTAGTGCTAACCACTATGCCACCATGCCGCCCAAATTATTATTACCCACCTGACTGTTGAAAATGTGATTGAAGACAAAACCGGCGGTGAATAGGATTTTGTTCAGATGGACGCAGAGGGGAACATATTTAAAGGGAATTAACAGAGTAGTGGGTTAGAGGGGTGTTTTTGTCCGTAGGTCTTTAGTTTCTCTGAGTTGGATGACACAGTTAGTCCATATCTCTCAATATTTTGAGTGAATGTGTCTACGTCTTCTCATACTTTTTTGTCACAAAAATGCCTCTGTGTATTGGAAATGCATTGATGTAGAAAGAAAGCTGTCTATATAGTAAGTACTCTTGACACTAGCAGCATATCTAAGCATGAGCAGAAAGCAGGGAAATAGCTATTCAACAAAGTACTCTGTCAGTTCACAACTGATAAATGTTTCATTTCAATTTTAATTTTAATGTCTTTGTGACTAGTGTTATGACTTTCATATAACCACTTCAGGGACTAAAAAGAGAAACATAAAACAAAAATTAGGGAATGAATACAGTAAACTATTCATTCCAAGAACTTTAACAAACAACCCTTGCACAATGATGTCTACCCTGAACTGAGTCTTGCGTTCAGGCATTACTTTATCTTGGTTCAGAGAGCGCAATCAAATGTTTAACATGTGAAGCTGTTAATAAGCACCAACAGCACTGCACTGGCTACTTTTGTTCCTCTGATAGAGACTAATTGTAGTCAGTGCTTCTGTTTTGTTAAACAATGGCTGTCACCCCTCTATGGAGGCTGTATAGCTCACAATTATTGACTTTAGAGGGATGAAACAGGGCTGAAAGAAATTGGAAGACAACGGCTTAATGTATCCATTAAACCCCAAAAAGTTGGAATATGCTGGATGTTGTTTTCTTTGACACAGATTTCCAATTTATTCTTGCCACCTGTGGCTCTTTCTCCGCAGTAAGGGTCCATGTTTATATTCCCGGCAGTTGACCTTGTCTACATTCCTTTATGAGCAGGTTTACACGACCTGAATGAACCACTGGCTCCCTCTTCGTCTAAATATATTCATGTGCACTTTCTCTGCCTCAGATCTGCATCCTGTGCTCCCTGGACGTCCATGCACTGTTTATCTTTTTGCCATTCTCTGTGAAAGTACGTGAAGTGCTGCACTGTTCTAGCTCGGCCTCATCAAACAGCCCAGGTTATTTTTGCATTCAGCAATAATATTCACATCCCCATCAATAGGGAGAGCGGATGTTAGCATCCTTCCTGCCAGTTGCCGATAGCCAACTCCTGGCCGCAGTTCTCATCCGCGGCAAATACTGAGGCATTTTTTGTTTATCCTGCCTGCGCAGAATATCAAAGACACCTGCTGTTTCTCACTTCCTTGCAGGGGCCAGCTAAATTTCCCTGCAAAACAAGATGCCCTTGGGGCAAACGGCCGCGTAATTTAAGATATAATTGTTGTAGTTCGTCGGCAATTATCTTGCATAAGTTTCTTACTCCTCTGACAGCCACTTAAGGAGGTAATCTTCGTTACATACCAGCAGTGGTGGATTGTGGGTAATGAGAAACACATGCACATTCTTGGACTGCTGAATTCAATAGAGTATAATAGATACAGGCAATGTGTTTACTTAAGTGATACGAACAGTCTAAGCCAGGCTATTTTTACTGAGAATACAATGTCAAAGAATTAGGTCAACGTCTTTAAAACCACTAAACTGATTATTGAACCCCCCCCCCCCCCCCCCCCCCCCCACCTTTTCTGACATATGCCTCAGAGTGACCTTCATTCTTGGACAGCGTTCAATATTTCTCATACTTTATACACAACTTATCATACACAACAATTTTAGAATTTCATTTACAGTATCACTTTGTGGTTACATGCAGCCATTCTGTGCTCTTCATTAAATGATAAAAAGCACTGTTGTGCAAGGGGTGGGATGGGATATTAGCAGTTTAGAACTATGACAAACAAAATGAAAACAAATTCATGCCAACAAAGCAGGAAGAAAATAATGGGACCATTCACCGCGGACCTCAGATGCTAGCCTATCATCTGGCGCACACGTGTATTCTCTCGAAGCCCACGTCTGTGGTCCAGGGATGGACCGCCCCGTGCAGCAGGGCCAGAAGAGTTCAGCGACTGAACATGAAGCCTTGCATGGAAATATATCAATGAGGATCCATGATAGGGGTGAATCCTGCATCCCCGCAAGATTTAAATGGCAGGCACTTCGCTGTGGTCGTTGACACACATACTCTAAGCAGTTTTACGACTGATAGGTGAGGAAAGCTGATACTTGAATGAAAGAGCTTGTGAACATATGGGAATCTGCTTGTAGATCAACAGCCCTTATGTATCAATCCTCCATTACATTTATTTCTGCCCTCTGCAACATCAGTTAGAATGGATGGAGAAGTAGATGAATAAAATGTTAGACGAACAGGCCAAAAATTTGGAAAATCATAAAAGTCGAATCAAAATCTTATCAAAATTAACTTACATGCACATTTCACAAAGATCAGTGTCATTTTGCTTCACAGAGAACCCTGGCCTTTCGGTCTCATCCAATTCTGTGCCATAAGACTGAAGCTGAAAAGCTGCACTCAGATATGAAAATTTAGCAACACTCAAATTTTAAGCATTGTTAAAAAATAAATTAATAAATAATGAAATGGCGAACTATTTATTCTCCCTAAACAGAACGTATCGCACAAGCAAACCCAAGTGACGATGAATCTTGGTCGCTTGTTCATTTACACGTGCTTTACTCATGATTTTGCGCAATTTATGGCCCACATGAATTCTGTCACTCAAATTCCTTTTAAACCTGCTTGAAACCTTAGGGATGCTCTTTGTTGAATGTAAAAAAGTGAAAAATGCTAAATCAAAATTATGGGGCGTCGTGGAAGAATGTGTGAAAACGCCAGACATGAAGCCAGTGGCATGTTATGGGCAGGAATGAGCTTGCGACACGTTGGGCAGCACTCCTCCACAGCACCATTTCACGTCTTCAGGCACGTATGGTCTGGACTGGGACCATTAAAGACTGACCTTGCAGTGGTAGGCCACATAAAACGATGGCACGTGAAGGTCGGTTCATCATGACGCCATCACAAAGTAACCGAATGACATTTGGTTCATCAGGCCGGTAGGCGTCACACTCACTACTGGCGAATAGGAATAGTCTTGTGGGACACTGGTCAACCCACCCGCATACATTCTGAGTGAGGTTTATTTACAGTGTCTCACCGATTACAGTCGCAATTGTGTTGGGCATTCATGGATGTCTAATTGTTCCCTGTAATGGTCAAGACAATGAAATACACAATTAATTTTATTTATTTATTGTATCTAACCTATATTTAACCAGGAAAGAAATCCCATTGAGATTAAAAATCTCTTTTGCAAGGGTGTCCTAGTCAAGACAGGCAGCACAAGTGACACACTTGCAGTCACAAAAACGGTTCAAAAGAACCATAAGATTGTTAGCATATCATTGTTGTTAACTCATTAATCGTGCATTTATATCAGGTGTTGCAAAACTTCCATCACTGAGTATATATTTTTTCAACAACGCATAAAATTAGTGTTTTGCTAAATATTCATTGCTGAGTATTATATTATGTTTATTTTTCGTGAAGATTTTACTTTTTTCCTGTTTCTTCCGTACACCTATGCAGGCAACAGACAGATACACTGTCACCGTATACAGCATACTCCAGCATTTCCATTTTTGTATGGCTACATAGAAAAAAATATACAGTATAAAAGATAAATTAGTTTGCCAACCCAGAAAATAAGTTGGTTAATGCACTTCAACAAATATGCAAAAAAAAAAAAAGCTTCTTTTTGAGGCCCATGTGTCTTACTGTAATCTTACGGCCAGTTGGGGCATCTCCAGTAGGTTTCATCGCATGAATGGCTTGTATCTGTTAATAATTGATAAGCCTTACAGAGAATCCAGGGAGGTACTGTAATTACTGCTGTGTGGATGATCGCAGGGTAAACTGGGTAGTATTTGAATAGTCATCACTCATTTTGCTCTTCCCTAGACTGGGAGTTCGCTCGTGGCCCCTTCGTACCTCTGTCTAAAACCGAAAAACTCAGACTGAAATCTGACACCTTGTTTACCTCCAGGTTTTTCAGTCTGTCGTCACAAAGATCCACTCAGGGCATATTCATTGGTTTTCAGAGACTGCACGATCCATTTTCATTGGTTGAATGGGAGCCCCAGGTGCATATGCTCAATGTTGTGTGCATGTGATTTGAAGCAGCAGGCTGATGTATGGCTATTCTGTTTAGGAGACAATGGCTTTTGTGTTCGTTGCTTCTGTTGTGTCTTTTTGAATTGAAATGGCCGTTCCCGGTGGGCATGCACTGAGGTATTAGGAGATTATATGGAGGATCACAAGGCGAAGGCATCTCCCTGAACACATTAGAATGTATCTCGTTCACATGACGTAAGGGACACTTTTAGTTTTATGGGACAAACCTTAACAGGTTTATCACTGAAATCGTTATACTGTGTATTTAGAGAAACTTATGCAAGCAAAACAAATGTTATCTTTTGTGTGATTGCTCATTTTGACTCTGCCTGTTAAAAGAACAGGGCGTGACATTTATAAGGCCTGGATCATGGGCCTTGTGAGTGCAAAGCTATAGGTGAGACCAGCTAACAGTCAGTTGGAGATTTATTGCCACCCTTAAATCTGTTTGTCACTTCTGTGGGGCAGACGTGGTTCTCTTGTCATTGGTGGTATTTCAAGCGGGACAATGATCACAATTAGACATCATATTTCACTCTGAAATGGTTTTGTCAAAACATCTTCAACAGCATGCAATAGTCAAACTATATCAGTCTTTGTACTTAACTCTCGTTGAAAAGTTGTGGTCTGAATTGAAGAGGTACTGTCCATAAGTGTACACTAAAGCAGTGATTCCCCATGTCGGTCCTGGGGACCCACTGTGTATGCTGGTTTTTATTCCAACGACAATTTCTATCCCAGAATTTTAACAAGCTATTACGTTTTTTAACTAGTTGGTTTTCTGATGAGAGGGCCATTTTACCCTCTTAAACCACATTATGACAGAAATGGCTATGCATTCCATGATGTTTCAAGGCCCAACATTTGTATTTTTTATAATTAAGATTTTGATCAACCAAGAAGCTGCTGATTTGGGTTTTGATTGCAGGTGCTGATGGTTTTTCTTGAAATCAACCAAGAAACATTTAACCCTCCTATTATGTTCCGGGTCAATTTGACCCGACTTTTTTTTTTTTTTTTCAAGTTTATTTGTTCAGGGACAGTGCACATTAATGAACATTGCTGTAAATGTGCCAGTTTGTAGCTAATTAGCTAATTTCCAACTGTAGTCCCCTAGGCAAGATGTTAATTGCCAAATATATAAACATTAAAATACACATTAAAATACACAATACAGAAAAGTACAGATTACAAAATACACATTAAAGTACAGTCCATCAGAAAAAGATATATTAGTCCAAATCTAATTAGTGGACGCACCTCTGGACATCCTTTAGCCAGTCTTTAAGCTTGCCTTTAAAAACAAGAATAAGTATGACATCTCCTTATTGTGGGAGGAAGACTATTCCAAATGTCCCCCCCAGGACGGACAACACACTTCTACCAAATGTGGTGCGCCTGTGAGGGATCTCAACGTCTCCTCTGTCACAGGCCCTGGTGTTCAAACCACTGACAGTCCTGTTTTTTATAAATTCCTTCAGAGGTGGAGGAGCAAGACCGTGGAGACTTTTGTATACAGAGCAGGCAAATTTAAAAAACTTAAGACTATGAAAACTTGGAAAATAAATTTTTTTGAGAATAATGCAGATATGATACGAATAGGGTTTTTTATCCAGTGTCTTTAAGGCTTTTTTATAAAGAGATTCTATCGGTTTGAGTGCTGTCGAACATGCCAATGCTTAATGACTTAATGTTCAACGTCTCTTAACACATGGTTAACATACTTTTTTCTGCTAGTTTTTCCTCCTAACTCTACGGGTAGACCATGAATTTCACTGGAAAAATATTTCATATTCTGAACTCATTTTGTAAGCATCGGCGTTGTTTGAGTAATTTTCACACCAGAATTAATTATTACATAAAACCATAATTTTGATCTTGTTTTTATAGTGTTGCCTGAGACTGATGGCATGTTCAAATTAATTTCTCATTCATTTCACATTTGGTCCCATTCATTTTGCAATAATCATGTAAAATCGATGATTGATGTATAAGGGGAGGATGGGGGAGTCGTGTTTTATTTACTTGCCTATTAAAATGGTCAGCAGAAGGGCATAAATGAGCTGAGAGGAGATTGGGTAAAACTTTCAGTTACAAGCATCTTTTGTAGTTTTTCATTGTGGGGATCAAACTGACCTCAACCAAAAATGGTTTAGTAATCTGAACATAATAGGAGGGTTAACAGACTTGACCCATAATGTGCTTTGTATTTAAATTCTTCATTGCTTATTGATGGTTAGTATTAGTGACCATGTGTCCTAAATTTTGTTTGTGAGAAGGAAATTCATACTTTCATATCATCAATTGGAAATTTCCACTTTATGTTAGAAAAGGAATTTCCAATAGCACACTATGAATTTTTTTCCCTCATGATAATTTTTGGCATGTGGTCTAAAAGGGTAAATAATCAGGATAAACAAGAATAGTGCAATTAAAAACAATTAACAACTCGTTAGCATTCAGAGAATTGAGCTGTGGTTTGAGCAAAAACCAGCGTACACAGTGGGTCCGCAGGACCGAGTTTGGGAACCACTGCACTAAAGTATACTAATTACCTTTAAAAAATCCAGTCAAAGAGCCACCAGGGGCATTTATACAAAGCTCAAAACCAGGGGTGCCTTGAAAATGAGATTACTTTACAAGAAACATTGAAACATCCGAATAAAAGTATTGAAATAAAAAAGATGTACAACTAAATTACCTAGATTTTTGAACTTAGCATGTGGAATATTAACTTTTGTTTACTATATCCAGCCTTTTTTCGTAATTTTTACCTAATTCAAGTACTGACCCTATGCTGATCAAGACAAAGAAAGAACAAGGGGATCACTTTAATATGCACTCCAGGAAATAACCCCTCCTCCCCCAGTCTGACCTGCGCAAAGGTAGTCTACATTGCCATGCCTACGATGTCAAGGTTGCGCAGTCAGACTAATGACCTGTCTTTATCACTACCACTGAAACTCTTGCATTTTGGCTTACAGAATTGAATAATCAGGCCTAGTAAATTTTTCACTGTTGATATCCTTTTGATATCAAACAAATGAGTTTGTAATGGCAGTTGGGTACTGAGAGTGGAGAGAAGAGTAGGGCGCTCTCCTATCAGGCCTTACCCAAGCCACATACTGTATACTTCTCTGCGTCACATTACTGATATGTTTGAAAGCAATTTCAGCATGAAAAGTGAATTGATGATAAACCACTCACCTGAGTCCGTTGCCTATGAAAGAGCTTCTGTTTTTGTAATTTTAGAAAAGAGCATTATTCATGTCATGCAATTGTCATAATGGCTTTTGAAGTTCAATTCCGATATTCACTGCTTACATTAGAGCATTTTTAATGATTAAAAGACTCGTTTCAAATGGCTCTTACCTGTGTGAGATCATTTATTTGTCCGTGGGCGGAGATGGGGCACTGGTTGTTGTTGTGTAGTTGTGGGAGCGGGAGAGTGAGACAACCAGTCTTCAGCAAAGTCGGAGGCTAGACTCACCTCTCCTTGACAACCTTTATTGTGACCAGCATGTGTGTTTAAGAAGAGGTAGGCGGGGGGGTTGCACTTGAAGACGAATGCAATAATCTCCCTTCTTCTGGAACCAGTGAGAAACTGTAGGCTTTTCTCTCCTGTGTCAAATGTCCTGCTGGGCCAATTGTCATGTCACAAAACACAGTGTGGCAAAGGGGGCCAGGTCATGGTACTCAGTCTCTCCACACTGACAGGCACTAATGCCATCCTACGTCAGCTCAGTAGCGTGAGACTCCCCTCTCTGATGGCGATCTCTCCTCTACCGCGTATCCCAGCATTCTCTGGGAGGTAGTGTGATTATGCCTGATCTTTTTCAGCCCAGTTCCTCCTATCGCCTTCTTCCTTCCTGCGGTATATAAAAGGCCGCTTGGTCAGTGCTGAGACATTTCAGACACTAGCGTTTCTAAGGGGAAACAAAGGAGGTGGCTGTGAGCCAGCATGCCCGCCAGCTTCAACAAAAGAGGTCTCGACCGGAGTGGGCACTTAATAGACTGGCGATGAAGCCAGAGCAAGAGCCAAATGGGACACCCATGGTACATACCCCCCCATTTTAGTTCCTTTCACAGCAAAAGCCGCCGTGACTAAGAAATCTGTTCCCACAGCCTTCAGGAAGGAAGATTTGAGAGCCAGATTATGACCGCTTTAGAGCAAGTGTGCAAATTGGAGTCTTGCAGGGCTCGCCATTGGGGACAACTGGTGTTGGCATGAAAACAACACAAACTGAATGCTCCGGCCTCTATTTTGCCCCAGTGACGAGCAATGTTGTCAAAGCCTGATGGGGAGAACTGAACAAGTTTGAACCATTGCTGTGCTAGAGTTTGGTGGCACCATGTATTCCATTATTTCCTTGTTGAATACCCGTCAGTACAAAAGTAGAAAATATTTAACCGAGTAGAGGCCTGGATGACCCCTCGGGGGTGCTACTGAGCCAGGAAACATGCAATAATGTCTGTGATATTATGCTTGTTGTGCAAACTCAGTGACGTGGGTTTGCTTTAGCCTCTGTTGCTGACTTCTTGGTGTTCGGTTAATTTCCCTCAACCTACAACGTCTGCGCACTCGAGCGAGGTTTTGTGTTCCACCAATCAGAAACTAGCTCCTAAAATCCAGGAGCTAATTATATATGCAGAAACAGATAAAGCCAAAATGGCGGACGGTGGCGAACATGTTTTTTCTCGAGCTTTGGAGAAAATCTGCAAAGCCTTCAATATTGAAAGTATGAATAGCTTACAAGAACATGCAATGAACAACTTAGTTATTCAGAGGAAAGATGTCTATGTAAATTTTCCTACAGGATTTGGCAAATCGCTCATATACCAAGCTCTTCCAATCCTCGGGGAAGCGTTTTCTAATAAAGAATCGCCTATTGTTATTGTTGTTTCTCCTCTTGTTAACCTTATGAAGGATCAAGTCAATTATTTGAATAACATAGGAGTGAAAGCAACGAGTTTGTCTGGTCGATACCGAAATGGAGAAAAGAAGTGTGGAAAGAGGATTGTTTTCAATAGTATACGGTTCTCCAGAGTTTTGGATAAGTGAACGGTGGAGGAAGATGCTGCTGAATGCCGCATATTCAAACAATATTTATGCTGTTGCTGTCGATGAAGCTCACATAATAAATCATCAAGTTCTTTCTCTATTTTCGAATTTTTTCAAGTAAGCGATAGCAGCCCGTTCGGCAGACGAACAACTCGTTCGTGTATACCGCTGAGTTAACAGAGATGACAGAGCTTATTACTGCAGCGATATCAAGCTCGCTTTTTCCATGCACTCGTATCTTGTCTTTATTTGAGAAGATTTTTGTTTTACACACAAAACAAATGTCGTTTTCTACAAGTTTTTTTAGATGTTTCCTTTCCGCCATTTCACTATTTTTGACAAGCCGCAGGGAAAAGCCATAGTAATGACAGAGATCATAACATATGATAAGCATTCTGATTGGCTCATCAAGCACAATCACATTACGTCACGGAACACAAAACCTCGCTCGAGAGCGCAGACGTTGAGGGAAATTAACCGAACACCAAGACGACTGCAACGGATGCTAGGTTTGCTTGTGGTTGTTGTCAAACTGAGCTTTTTAAAATCTGATGCTTTCAGATTTTCAGTTGTCCATGGTGTCACATCTCATGCGTATGTGAGTTTCTCCAGAATAACTTTAGTATAACAATTTCTTTGCTGTAATGGCAATTTCATTTTCATGTTTGAACTTAGGAGGGAAATTGCACCCATTTAAAGCTGACTGGGGTTTTGTGTGTGTGTGTGTGTGTCCAAGATGCTTCTGAGGATTGCAGTCAGCCAACATCCACAGAAGTGCTTAGTCGTTTGAAGGGTTCCAAGCATATTAATGGCTCGTAGTTGTCGGAATTTAATTATTCAGAATCTTTCCACAAAGTCAGGGTTCTCATTTGTGTCTGTCAGGCTTCGGTTCCAAAAGTGCTTTTAGGAGGTTTCATTCTTAACAGTACCTGCTTAAGACTTGATATGACCTGAAAGGTTTAGACATCTTGACTGAAACCCCTTTCACATGTATGGCCAAGTCACGAAAGCTACAGCTTAAATTGTGCAACATGAGATGGTGTTATGTCATTCTGCCATGGGCTCCTGTACTGTAAAAAGCCTCACCTGGTTTATTGCAGGAGAGAGATCTTAATGGGTATTTTTGTGGTAAGACCTGTATTTTGGCCTATAGGTTAAGTGGTGTATTCATGACTGCCTCCCCAGGGGCGCGCTGGTCGTTTTGTGCATGTGTGTTCTTTGATGTCCACCTGTGTGTGCATGTGCATATCTGTCTTTGCCATTTTTTGCACGTTTGTGTCTGTGTGTGTGTTTGCGTGCATGCATTGAGCATGTGTTTTTCTGTATGAGACAGTGTGGCACTTACTTTATATTTTTGTATGTGTGTGTGTGTGTGTGTGTGTGTGTGTGTGTGTATGATTTCGTGCATGCATTGAGCATGTTTGGAACTTATTTTATGTTTGTCTGTGAGTGTGTGAATGCCTGCGTGTGTGTGCATGCGTTTTTGTGCAGACATTGAGTGTGCGTTTCTGTATGAGACAATGTGGCACTTTGTTTATCTTTGCATGTGCGTGTGCATGTGCGTGCATGGGTGTGTCTGTGTGTTTTTGTGCCTGCATTGAGCATGTGTGTTTCTGTATGAGAGAGTGTGGCACTTATGATTGTGTGTGCCCGTTTGTGTGTATACGCGTGTGCGTACCTGTATGTTTTATGCATGCATTGAGCATGTGTGTTTCTGTATGAGACAGTGTGGCTATTATTTAATGTATGTGTACCCCTCACCCTTCCTCAGTGTAAATATTTTCAGAGACACATTCCTGTGTGCTGAAGTCTCGCAGTGCCCATCTGGTGTGGAGTTTTTTTTTAAGGGGGGAGCATCAGGCCAGCTCTTGACCCACTTCTTCTGTGGAGGGAAGGAGAATCCCATTTATTTTTGGTGCCTTATTTGTGGTTCAGTGGAGTAAGTTAGCGATCCTAAAAAGGCTTGTGGAGATGAGTTCACTGAGGCCAGCCGAATCTGTCCACAAATGGCTAGTTCAGCCATGGCTGAGGGGGTTTGTGAGGCAGGCTGTGTGTGTGTAACCGGCTCACCCCCACATGTGAAATCAGAGCCTCGCCACTCCAGGACGTAGCCTAAACAGTAGAGGGAATCACATTAGGCCAGATCAGTTTCCTCTGTCAATGAGGTGGCTCTTGGCTAACAGTCCCCCCAGACCCACGTTAACGTACTGGGCAATATCATCACAGCAGATAGCAAGCAACCTGTCCACTGCCTGTGGCTCTGGCATTGTCACCACATCCAAGCTTGAGTTGTATGGTTATAATACTGATCCAGGGCTGACTTCTTACCTTTGCTGATTGAGAGACCTACATGAATTTGTGCTTCTCTTAATCGCCGTTCCACTGTTGAGGCTGATAATTTACGATTAGTATTGCCACCTCAGGGTTCAGGAAGCTTCACTGAGGGCTTTACTGCACATCTTTAGCTGTGTGGCCCCTGTGTGAGGAAGGGCAGTGGGGACTGCACCTGCTGCCAAGCACTGTCCACCAACCAGTGAAAGGCTTTCCTCACCTTTTATGTGTAATTTATTTCATTATAATGTAAACACACTCTGTACAACATTTGCATAATGAAACCATTCAGTGCCAATTCATCTAAATATTTGTCCCACTTGGACAAGATTCTCTTCAATGGAGTAAATGGTCTTCTTCATGCTGGTCGTTCTTCTGCCCAATGACAAAATAACAGTGCTTTTGAATTCTAATTCTGGATTGGAAGTCACACTTTTTGTGTGTTGAAGAAGTGGGAGGCTTCACTTATATCACTAAAGGCTGTTTTAGCACTGAAAAATATTACTTACTATTTATTGTGTTGCCTTTATAGTGTTTTGTTTGTTTTATTGGGGGCTGTGTTTACTGCCTCTGGGTGTGAAGTTGCTCTTTAGAAGATCATGCTTAGTTCTGCGCAGTTAAGTAAACAGGACAGGAAGCAGCAAATGTGTTATAAATGCTAAAAGCTTGGTTCCTCGAGGAACCGTGTGCTTTTCTGATACTTGTGTACAGTGTGTGCATTTATTTCGAATGACTTTTTTCCCCCCCAGTTTTTTTTTTTTGCCTTGCTAGCCACGCTGTTCCTCAGGCAGCAGGCAGGCTTTTAAGATGAGAGACTGCCCCCGTGTGTTCAGTTTAAGCCATTAAGGATGTTTGTGATTATTGAAATCTAACATCATTTGGTGCGACTACATGTAAGATTTAATTTTATTGGTATGTATTTCTTATACTGCTTCAAAATTGAATAATAATTATAATTATTATTTTTATTATTATTGTTATTATTATTATTATTATTATTATGTTTAATGCTGTTGGGAGTAATAGTATTAGTGTTGGCTGTGGCAGTAGGAGTAGTGGAAGTAGTAGCAGTTTAAGTAGCAGTAGCGATAGTAGTGGTAGCAGTTGCAGCAGTAGTAGTAACAGAAGTGGCAGTTGCAGCAGTAGTATTAACAGAAGTAGCAGTTGCACCAATAGTAGTAATAGAAGTAGCAGTTGCAGCAGTAGTAGTAATAGAAGTAGCAGTTGCAGCAGTAGTAGTAATAGAAGTAGCAGTTGCAGCAGTAGTAATAGAAGTAGCAGTTGCAGCAGTAGTAATAGAAGTAGCAGCAGTAGTAGTAATAGAAGTAGCAGTTGCAGCAGTAGTAATAGAAGTAGCAGCAGTAGTAGTAATAGAAGTAGCAGTTGCAGCAGTAGTAGTAACAGAAGTAGCAGTTGCAGCAGTAGTAGTAATAGAAGTAGCAGTTGCAGCAGGAGTAGTAATAGAAGTAGCAGTTGCAGCAGTAGTAGTAATATAAGTAGCAGTTGCAGCAGTAGTAATAGAAGTAGCAGTTGCAGCAGTAGTAATAGAAGTAGCAGTTGCAGCAGTAGTAATAGAAGTAGCAGTTGCAGCAGTAGTAGTAATAGAAGTAGCAGCAGTAGTAGTAATAGAAGTAGCTGTTGCAGCAGTAGTAAAAGAAGTAGCAGCAGTAGTAGTAATGGAAGTAGCAGTTGCAGCAGTAGTAGTAACAGAAGTAGCAGTTGCAGCAGTAGTAGTAATAGCAGTAGCAGTTGCAGCAGTAGTAGTAATAGAAGTAGCAGTTGCAGCAGTAGTAATAGAAGTAGCAGTTGCAGCAGTAGTAATAGAAGTAGCAGCAGTAGTAGTAATAGAAGTAGCAGTTGCAGCAGTAGTAGTAACAGAAGTAGCAGTTGCAGCAGTAGTAGTAATAGAAGCAGCAGTTGCAGCAGTAGTAGTAATAGAAGTAGCAGTTGCAGCAGTAGTAGTAATAGAAGTAGCAGTTGCAGCAGTAGTAATAGAAGTAGCAGTTGCAGCAGTAGTAATGGAAGTAGCAGTTGCAGCAGTAGTAGTAATAGAAGTAGCAGCAGTAGTAGTAATAGAAGTAGCAGTTGCAGCAGTAGCAAAAGAAGTAGCAGCAGTAGTAGTAATAGAAGTAGCAGTTGCAGCAGTAGTAATGGAAGTAGCAGTTGCAGCAGTAGTAGTAACAGAAGTAGCAGTTGCAGCAGTAGTAGTAATAGCAGTAGCAGTTGCAGCAGTAGTAATTGAAGTAGCAGTTGCAGCAGTTGCAGCAGCAGTAGTAATAGAAGTAGCAGTTGCAGCAGTAGTAATAGAAGTAGCAGTTGCAGCAGTAGTAATAGAAGTAGCAGTTTCAGCAGTAGTAATAGAAGTAGCAGTTGCAGCGGTCGTAATAGAAGTAGCAGTTGCAGTGGTCGTAATAGAAGTAGCAGTTGCAGCAGTAGTAATAGAAGTAGCAGTTGCAGCAGTAGTAATAGAAGTAGCAGTTGCAGCAGTAGTAATAGAAGTAGCAGTTGCAGCAGTAGTAATCGAAGTAGCAGTTTCAGCAGTAGTAGTAATAGAAGTAGCAGTTGCAGCAGTAGTAGTAATAGAAGTAGCAGTTGCAGCAGTAGTAGTAATAGAAGTAGCAGTTGCAGCAGTAGTAATAGAAGTAGCAGTTGCAGCAGTAGTAATAGAAGTAGCAGCAGTAGTAGTAATAGAAGTAGCAGTTGCAGCAGTAGTAATAGAAGTAGCAGCAGTAGTAGTAATAGAAGTAGCAGTTGCAGCAGTAGTAGTAACAGAAGTAGCAGTTGCAGCAGTAGTAGTAATAGAAGTAGCAGTTGCAGCAGGAGTAGTAATAGAAGTAGCAGTTGCAGCAGTAGTAGTAATAGAAGTAGCAGTTGCAGCAGTAGTAATAGAAGTAGCAGTTGCAGCAGTAGTAATAGAAGTAGCAGTTGCAGCAGTAGTAATAGAAGTAGCAGTTGCAGCAGTAGTAGTAATAGAAGTAGCAGCAGTAGTAGTAATAGAAGTAGCAGTTGCAGCAGTAGTAATAGAAGTAGCAGTTGCAGCAGTAGTAATAGAAGTAGCAGTTGCAGCAGTAGTAGTAATAGAAGTAGCAGCAGTAGTAGTAATGGAAGTAGCAGTTGCAGCAGTAGTAGTAATAGAAGTAGCAGTTGCAGCAGTAGTAGTAATAGAAGTAGCAGTTGCAGCAGTAGTAATAGAAGTAGCAGTTGCAGCAGTAGTAATAGAAGGAGCAGTTTCAGCAGTAGTAATAGAAGTAGCAGTTGCAGCGGTCGTAATAGAAGTAGCAGTTGCAGCAGTAGTAGTAATAGCAGTAGCAGTTGCAGCAGTAGTAATTGAAGTAGCAGTTGCAGCAGTTGCAGCAGCAGTAGTAATAGAAGTAGCAGTTGCAGCAGTAGTAATAGAAGTAGCAGCAGTAGTAGTAATAGAAGTAACAGGTGCAGCAGGAACAAAAGAAGGAGCAGCAGTAGTAGTAATAGAAGTAGCAGTTGCAGCAGTAGTAATGGAAGTAGCAGTTGCAGCAGTAGTAGTAACAGAAGTAGCAGTTGCAGCAGTAGTAGTAATAGCAGTAGCAGTTGCAGCAGTAGTAATTGAAGTAGCAGTTGCAGCAGTTGCAGCAGCAGTAGTAATAGAAGTAGCAGTTGCAGCAGTAGTAATAGAAGTAGCAGTTGCAGCAGTAGTAATAGAAGTAGCAGTTTCAGCAGTAGTAATAGAAGTAGCAGTTGCAGCGGTCGTAATAGAAGTAGCAGTTGCAGTGGTCGTAATAGAAGTAGCAGTTGCAGCAGTAGTAATAGAAGTAGCAGTTGCAGCAGTAGTAATAGAAGTAGCAGTTGCAGCAGTAGTAATAGAAGTAGCAGTTGCAGCAGTAGTAATCGAAGTAGCAGTTTCAGCAGTAGTAGTAATAGAAGTAGCAGTTGCAGCAGTAGTAGTAATAGAAGTAGCAGTTGCAGCAGTAGTAGTAATAGAAGTAGCAGTTGCAGCAGTAGTAATAGAAGTAGCAGTTGCAGCAGTAGTAATAGAAGTACCAGCAGTAGTAGTAATAGAAGTAGCAGTTGCAGCAGTAGTAATAGAAGTAGCAGCAGTAGTAGTAACAGAAGTAGCAGTTGCAGTAGTAGTAATAGAAGTAGCAGTTGCAGCAATAGGAGTAATAGAAGTAGCAGTTGCAGCAGGAGTAGTAATAGAAGTAGCAGTTGCAGCAGTAGTAGTAATAGAAGTAGCAGTTGCAGCAGTAGTAATAGAAGTAGCAGTTGCAGCAGTAGTAATAGAAGTAGCAGTTGCAGCAGTAGTAATAGAAGTAGCAGTTGCAGCAGTAGTAGTAATAGAAGTAGCAGCAGTAGTAGTAATAGAAGTAGCAGTTGCAGCAGTAGTAATAGAAGTAGCAGTTGCAGCAGTAGTAATAGAAGTAGCAGTTGCAGCAGTAGTAGGAATAGAAGGAGCAGCAATAGTAGTAATGGAAGTAGCAGTTGCAGCAGTAGTAGTAATAGAAGTAGCAGTTGCAGCAGTAGTAGTAATAGAAGTAGCAGTTGCAGCAGTAGTAATAGAAGTAGCAGTTGCAGCAGTAGTAATAGAAGTAGCAGTTTCAGCAGTAGTAATAGAAGTAGCAGTTGCAGCGGTCGTAATAGAAGTAGCAGTTGCAGCAGTAGTAGGAATAGAAGTAGCAGTTGCAGCAGTAGTAATAGAAGTAGCAGTTGCAGCAGTAGTAATAGAAGTAGCAGCAGTAGTAGTAATAGAAGTAGCAGTTGCAGCAGAAGTAATAGAAGAAGCAGCAGTAGTAGTAATAGAAGTAGCAGTTGCAGCAGTAGTAGTAACAGAAGTAGCAGTTGCAGCAGTAGTAGTAATAGAAGTAGCAGTTGCAGCAGGAGTAGTAATAGAAGTAGCAGTTGCAGCAGTAGTAATAGAAGTAGCAGTTGCAGCAGTAGTAATAGAAGTAGCAGTTGCAGCAGTAGTAATAGAAGTAGCAGTTGCAGCAGTAGTAGTAATAGAAGTAGCAGTTGCAGCAGTAGTAGTAATAGCAGTAGCAGTTGCAGCAGTAGTAGTAATAGAAGTAGCAGTTGCAGCAGTAGTAATAGAAGTAGCAGTTGCAGCAGTAGTAATAGAAGTACCAGCAGTAGTAGTAATAGAAGTAGCAGTTGCAGCATTAGTAGTAACAGAAGTAGCAGTTGCAGCAGTAGTAGTAACAGAAGTAGCAGTTGCAGCAGTAGTAGTAATAGAAGTAGCAGTTGCAGCAGTAGTAGTAATAGAAGTAGCAGCAGTAGTAGTAATAGAAGTAGCACTTGCAGCAGTAGCAAAAGAAGTAGCAGGTGTAGTAGTAATAGAAGTAGCAGCAGTAGTAGTAATAGAAGTAGCACTTGCAGCAGTAGCAAAAGAAGTAGCAGCAGTAGTAGTAATAGAAGTAGCAGTTGCAGCAGTAGTAATGGAAGTAGCAGTTGCAGCAGTAGTAGTAACAGAAGTTGCAGTTGCAGCAGTAGTAGTAATAGCAGTAGCAGTTGCAGCAGTAGTAATTGAAGTAGCAGTTGCAGCAGTTGCAGCAACAGTAGTAATAGAAGTAGCAGTTGCAGCAGTAGTAATAGAAGTAGCAGTTGCAGCAGTAGTAATAGAAGTAGCAGTTTCAGCAGTAGTAATAGAAGTAGCAGTTGCAGCGGTCGTAATAGAAGTAGCAGTTGCAGTGGTCGTAATAGAAGTAGCAGTTGCAGCAGTAGTAATAGAAGTAGCAGTTGCAGCAGTAGTAATTGAAGTAGCAGTTGCAGCAGTTGCAGCAGCAGTAGTAATAGAAGTAGCAGTTGCAGCAGTAGTAATAGAAGTAGCAGTTGCAGCAGTAGTAATAGAAGTAGCAGTTGCAGCAGTAGTAATAGAAGTAGCAGTTTCAGCAGTAGTAATAGAAGTAGCAGTTGCAGCAGTCGTAATAGAAGTAGCAGTTGCAGCAGTAGTAATAGAAGTAGCAGTTGCAGCAGCAGTAGTAATAGAAGTAGCAGTTGCAGCAGTAGTAATAGAAGTAGCAGTTGCAGCAGTAGTAATAGAAGTAGCAGTTGCAGCAGTAGTAATAGAAGTAGCAGTTGCAGCAGTAGTAATCGAAGTAGCAGTTTCAGCAGTAGTAATAGAAGTAGCAGTTGCAGCGGTCGTAATAGAAGTAGCAGTTGCAGCAGTAGTAATAGAAGTAGCAGTTGCAGCAGTAGTAATTGAAGTAGCAGTTGCAGCAGCAGTAGTAATAGAAGTAGCAGTTGCAGCAGTAGTAATAGAAGTAGCAGTTGCAGCAGTAGTAATAGAAGTAGCAGTTTCAGCAGTAGTAATAGAAGTAGCAGTTTCAGCAGGAGTAATAGAAGTAGCAGTTGCAGCAGTTGTAGCAGTGCTAGTATGCTAAAGCCCTCTGTTTTGTTTTCCAGCGGAGAGAGTGGAGCAGGAAAGACCGAGAGCACAAAACTGATCCTCAGGTTCCTGTCAGCCATGAGCCAACACTCACTGGAGGCCATGTCCAAAGAGGGCGTGTCACACGTGGAGCAGGCCCTCCTCGAGAGTAGGTTAGTGTGTCCGTCTGTAGCTGCCATGGCAACAAGGACCAAGGCCAGCACAAAGACGCCCCATGACATAATTCAACATAATCTGCCTCTCTGGGTTACCTTGACCCAGCCCCATTGAACCTTTTCGGGATTTAAGTTTGCTTCTGTGTGCTGTGCAATGAGCTTGCTGAGATTTCTATCCTGTCTTCGGAAGCAGCAACTCTGCTTGCTGAGCAGAGGTAGTGTCACGGTGCCTCTTACAAGATGCAGAGATCTTTAATTCCATAATGAAACTTGATACTCCTTGTGTTCTAACACAGCCCAATCATGGAGGCCTTCGGAAATGCCAAAACTGTCTACAACAACAACTCCAGCCGCTTTGGGAAGTTTGTGCAGCTCAATTTCTGCCAAAGGGGGAACATCCAAGGGGGAAAAATCGTTGACTGTATCCTTTTGTCTATGAGTGTCTCCTGGTGAAAGACTAAGAAGTTAGAAACGGAAGGAAAACAAATGTAATTTGCAGAGGCAGATTTTGAAATCATTTGTGAATCTTATTGAAAAAGTTGAAAAACAGCTACATTTATGCCAATAAGCTGCACCATTCAAACAGCATACTTTCTGCCGTAAGCCGTATTCACATGTGTGTGAATGTGTCCCCTGAACTCTCAGTTTGAGGCTCTAGTGGTATCTAATGGCCTGCAGTTCTACTAGACCAGTAAGAGATTCACTGGGGGGAATTACAGCTGTACACTCGGGACAAGGGAAGTTGTCAATTACACATCATTTATTTGCATTACTTCATGCTCTGCACTGCACTGTTTGCGGATGGTGAACTGCAGTGCTTGATAATTCACCGTGCTGTTTGGTCTCTTTCATTACCACGCCTTTCTCAGTAATCCTCTGTGTTTGCCTTGAAAGCCAAAGAGGCCTGCTCTGTAGCATCCTATATCCCACAGAAGGATTAATAATAGAGATTTATATGAACCTGTCAGGGAATGCTAAATCTGGGGATGGGGTGACACATCCCCTGGCTGCTATCTCTCTCAGCCGGCAGCCACGGGTGCGATAATGAGACGCGCAGTAACAACACGAGCCTGCAGGGGAGGAGGCAGCTTTCCTCCCTCTTCCTTTCATCTCTTTTATGAAACAGGAAGCCCTCCATCTGTAATTTGCCTTAACTGTCAACTTTCCATCAAAGATTTACTAGAGAAGGTGAGTTCCTGGCCCTTTTAACGTCAAATAAATGAATTTTGAGCTGTGCGCGGACACGTGTAAAAATGTTGATAAATGAACATGTACAACTCTGATTGTTCTACTGTGTTTTGAAAATAATAAACTGTATAAAGAGTCATCTGGCTCCAGAGGGTGTTTGTTGCTGGTGTGAATCTGGACCTCTGAGTGCTGATGCGTGGGCATGTCTCTTGCATTGGGACAGAACCGGGTAGTGAGGCAGAACCCTGGAGAGAGAAACTATCACATATTCTACGCTCTACTGGCCGGCAGTGACCCAGAGCAGAGGGGTGAGTACAAGAGGGCAGCACATGGCCCGTGACAGGCTTTTTATACGAGCCAGCTAAGCATAGAGCTCTACTTTTATCAGTGTCACTTCACCTGGAATTAATATGACCATTAAACCTGCATGATGAAAGAAAGGGGTGTCGGGTAGATGTGGCTGTATTTCTGTAGTCCATGGTGCCTGCTGGGATCATCACCTGGATCATTGCCTGCAGAAATTGTGTGCGAGGTCAAGGGCCCCAGACCCACATCAGGATATTGGATCCAAGCCAAAGTATTTCCATATTCTAGGTTGCAGCAGCAGAGTTTGCATTTTGTGCACATAGTTATAAGTGGACTAGGCTTTATAAGCAGAGGAGTGTGCAAAGTGCTGGAGACAAATGATGCTTTCATTTCCTCTGGGGAGAGGGAGAATTAGGCAGAATTCCAGCTGAATGCTCTCTCTCGCGTTTTTCAGAGAGCTTCAGTTTGTCTTCGCCAGACAGCTACTATTATCTGAAGCAGTCAGGATGCGTGGCAGACAAGACAATCAATGACAAGGACACTTTTCAGGAAGTGCTGGTAAGCTTGCCTTTTCACCACATGACTCCAATGCTTCCCCCTGACTATATTTCTCATTTGACGTGTGGCTTCCAGTATACTAGAATGTGTGAATTTAGAAGGTTAAGCCGGTATTACACATGATGGATTACTTTTGCGTGCTTTTCCCGGGAGTAAGAGCTTGACCACTAAAGAATGTCCTGGAACAGGGAACACAACTGGTAGTCTTTCCAGTTGTGAGAACTATTAGAATTAGAAACTAACTTTGTTTCTTGTCTCAAGACAGATCTTTTCACACAGGCCTACTCTCTTTGATTTGGAGTTTTTAGATTAGTTTTTATAATTTTTTTAAATATTGTTGTAACTTTTGTCAACTTTGTAAACTGTGCAATGTTTTTCTTCTGTATACTTGTGCTTGTTTTTGATTTTGTACAATGACCTTGAGTGCTCTGAAAGAAGCCTGTAAATAAAATTCATTATTATTAGGGGTTCAAGCCCATAGGGCTGAAACCCTATTGTTTTTGTGCTGGTTTATTTTATTATTAGTATTATTTTTCTTTTCTTTTTCAGAAATGCTTTTGCAAATTCCCATGAGACGGTAAATGGTAGAGACCTGAAATTTTGCACATTAGTTGGAAGTTGCGTGTAAATGCTGACCAAGGCATTAACTCAATCGGCCTGATGGTGGGGCTATATTTCAAGAAAAATAATTTTTCACTTTAAAGGTCATAACTCGTACATTGTAAGTTCGATTTCAGGGAAGTGGTTTGGGTGAAATTATCTGAAAATTTAGCCGGGGTCTGGGGGTCAGCTGGGTCCAAAGCAGGGCACAGGTGGGGGGGATACGCCGGGGCGAAGCCCCCCAAAGCTTCTAGGTTTTAGTGATTTTTAGTGCCCTAAGTGTACTAAGAATTCAATAAAATAATAAAAAAAGAATTATTTTTAAAATAGAATTATTATTCGATGTATATTTAAGCCAACAAACACATGCAATCTTTGATTTCCAAGTCAAAATTAGTCACAAGCTCCAAGCTTTTAAAGAATTTAATCTGCCACTTTTGCACTCAGATAAAAGTCAAATAACATTCATTGAATATAGCCAATATATCAATAAAATTATTAACTTCTTAGTCAACTCCAAAATCATATCACAAAGTCACATGCTCATGGCATTTTATGGATTTAGACTTCCCTGAATGTACTGTGTAATAGCAAAAATGAAAAATAAGAACATAAGCACTGTAGATACACACCACGAATAAATCTTTTTTCTTTATCCAATCATCTGTTGAGACCTTCTATGAGTTCTGTGAGTATTTTCAACTTCCAATTATTGACTAAAAACACAATCCTGATGGAACTCCTGGAAATATGCATTACATATTAACCTAATTAATAAGCCAAACGACAGCGGAAAACAGTGTCACTAACTAGCCACATTCGGCTATATTCGGTGTCCAGTGATGCCCCATTTACATGAAAAAACAAAAGTGAAACTACGAGGAAGGGCTCCTCATCGAGGTCCTGAAGCACCTTAAATTATACAACGCGATAGAAAAGTTGCGTGTCGTATTGGTATCGTTCGCTAATATTGCTAAAGGTCATGGATTAGCTGGGCAGCTGATGAAATAACCAACAGCTTTGGAGCTAGATGCCCAGCTGTGATAGCACTGATAACCCGCGCGTATGCTGGCCACAATAACCAATTAATTCAGCATTCACCGAAGTCAAAATTTAGGATGATAATGCTTTATATTAAAGTGTGCGAAAGTGAGGTAGGAAAATAAAGGTCCATCAGGTTTGTTGGTAAGCTTACGTAATGCAATGTTATGGTTTGACTGGCCATACTACCATTAATGGGAGCTGGCGAAGGTGCGTCAAAGAGCTAAGACAAGCACCCACTCGCACTCCCGGGGGATACTGATACACATTGAACCAACCACGCAACTTACCAGCGGTGTACAGCATTTGTCTTGATGAGTTGCATAAAGGGACACAGCAGTGTTCAGCCGTCAACCACTCACGCTGCTGAAACTTAGGCTACAAGACTGCTTCATCCTCCCTCCACTAGCCGAATGGGCTACACAAAATACAGGTATACGGACTATTAATTATTTTTACTATTCTACAAGCTATCTGTTGTCTCGAATATCCGCAATAATAATTCGTTTCTTTTCTGCAGTGTTGAAACTTGCCGCGACGGCACTGCCCACACAGCATGACATTTGACCGGAAGTGCCTTAACTGGCTAATTTGAAAACGAAAGTTCTGTAGAATGCATCATGCATAAGATCAATTCAGTTACGGAAATACTAAAAGTCGGAATGCTGTAGATATGAAATCGGATTTTCATGACTGGAAAATCTGAGTTTTATTTATTTTTTTAATTTTGAAGATAAAAAAGCGGAATTCCGGGAATTAGTGGAAAAATCACATCCCTGGATTTACACAAAACTTGGTACAGACATTTCTTCGTCCAAACTCAACAACTTTCCCATAAGGACCTCTAAGGTTCGCCTGTTTGATTTTCTGGAATTTTGAATTTTTTCAAAAACACATTTTTGACATCTTTTCCTAGGCCGTAGGTCTGATTCTTTCGAAATTTGCTGTGCATCATCAGTGGACCAAGCTTATCAAAGATAGAATAAAGCTTTTGGAAATCTAATTTCCTTTCCAAGATATTGACCAATGAACTTCAGCAGGGGCATGGCTTAGCACATAAATGGACAAAATTCTACAACCATTGGTCCAATCATCACAGAACCTGCAGAATATGTCCACATAAGTGCGAGAAATATAACTTGACTGTTTCATGCAAATCGGCCCATAGGGGGCGCTATAAATGCAAAAAATGGGCATGGCACGACACAAATCAGACAGCAATTGTTTGTCCTATAGCCATAAAACTCACAGGATATATTCATATAAGTACTTGAAACATACCAAGAAAATTTAATTCAAATTGACTAATAGGGGGCGCTACAAATGCAAAACAAAACAGCATGGTGTAACAAAAGTCAGACTATAAATCAGCAATTCTTTGTCCTATAGCCATAAAACTCACAAAATATATTCATAGAAGTACTTGAAACATACCCTGAAAATTTCATTAAAATTGTCTGACAGGGGGCGCTATAAATGCAAAACAAAGCAATATGGTATAACACAAATGAGACTATAAATCCTAAATAGTTTTTCCAATCATTACAAAACTCACAGGATACGTCCACATAAGAACCTGAAACATAGCCTGAAAGTTTCAATCAAATCAACCAGTAGGGGGCACCAGAAATGCCCAAAATAGCCTAACATAACACAAATCAGACTATGCATCATAAGTTGTTGATCCAATCATTACACTGGAAAAACAGGTCCACATAAATACCTGCAACATACTTTTAAACAGGTTTTTGTCCCCCACCGTCGAGGTAGCGAGCGGAGCAGGGGACATAGTATTCAGCTCCGGCTGTCCGGCCGTCATGTCCCGTTTGTTGCAAACGCGATATCTCAAGAATGGTTTGACCGATTCCAGTCATATTTGGTGTCAAGGTGTATTAAGGGAGTGCTCACAGCCCACTCAATTTAAGTAACCTTGGCATTATTCACAAGTTCAGTACAACCATTTTACCACTTACAAATACCTTGTCCACATGATATCTCAAGAACGGTTTGACTGATTCTATTCATCTTTGGTGTCAAGGTGTATTAGGGCCGGGGGACATAATATTCAGCTCCGTCAGTCCATCCGTCCGGCCATCCATCCGTCACATCCCGTTTGTTGTGAACGCGAAATCTCAAGAACGCTTTTTATTATACGCCCGTCTTAAGACGGGACGTATTATGTCATCACCCCCGTCTGTCCGTTCGTCCCTCCATCTGTTGTCTGTTAGCAATTTCTTGTCCGGGGCATAACTCATGAGCCGCTTGAGCTACATTCGTGATACTTCACATACACGTGCACCATCACTAGGCGCTGTGTCGCGCACCATGATTTTGTTCACCCGGTCAAGGTCAAGGTCACTGGCAAAGGTCAAAGGTCACATGGGGCCCAGATGGGGCTTGTCCGGCGCATAACTTCTCAACTGCTTCAGATACATCCATGATATTTCACACACACGTGTACCATCACTGAGCAGAGTGTCGCGTACCATGTTTACGGCCCTCCCTCCAAGGTCAAGGTCACGGACAAAGGTCAAATCTCACATGGGGCTGTTGTCTGTTGGATATTGGTATCATGTTGTCTGTCCACTTCCTGATCCATGTTCATGACGGGCGTATTATGCACCGTTGGCGGTGCTCTTCCTGTTTACCAATTTTATTCATCTTTGGCTTCAATGTATATTTGTGTGATACGCCGACCCCAATCGATTTCAGTCACCTGGCGGGGGACATAGCCACGATTAGAGGCAACACTTGTCAATTAAGCTGTTAAAGCTTTCAACTACTAATGGTCTCTCATGGCTTGAACCCTAGAATTTCCGCTTGCGGCTATATTTCTCATTATTATAATTATTATCATTATTATTATTGATAAATTCTGACACAGCAGGAAGGCATTGGATTATGACACTCTCACCAAGTCTCTGTTTCTCCAGATGTGTCTGGATTGTTCTGAAGCCCTGTGTTCCTGTGTGAGGTGGATTATTTTGTTGTTTGAATCCCTGTATTTTTTTAATTCCTCCCCTAGAGTGCCATGCGGATCATGCAGTTCACCGAGGAGAACATCCGGGAGATACTGCGGCTCCTGGCCGGGGTCCTGCACACAGGAAACATCGAGTTTATGACCGCCGGCGGGGCGCAGGTCTCCTCCAAATCAGGTCAGAGCGCAGCCGCGGCCTGGGAAAAGCAGACGGGAAGAGAAACAGATGCTCACTCAGCTTTGTGTCTGCAGGGTGAATGAACGGGGGGTGTTTTTAATGAATGAGTTATCTGACAAAGGCCACTGCTGTACAGTACTGTGTGCGTGTGTGCTCATAAACGTCTGCACATATCATTATAGAATTTGTATTCTTTGCAAAGATCCTTGAACTTCTTGTTCTTTTTACATTCAGAAAGAGTGAGGCATTTACCAGATGATTTTGCCATATGAATAAACATTGAGTGTGTTTAAAACAAGTTTTATTGTATGAAGAGTTTGTTTCCAAAACACAATAAGTGCCAAAAGTACAAAATTTAGCTAACACCATGGAGCGAAAGCCCTGTGTTTCTTACACATGGCGTAATAATCTGTTTTTCGAAATGCATTCTGTAAGGTGTATTTTGTCATTGTTTGTCTAAAAAATGCAATAGGTGCCAACTTAGAAAATGCTGATTTACTCAAAATGAGTAAAATGGAAATATTGCATCTTGGAAATAAAATCTTCATATTATGTTTAAATTTTGTAGGTTTCCTTAACCTCTTTATGTAACCTTGCCTGTAGATCGTTAAGTGCTCTTGTGCATTTTCTCACCAGAGTTTTCTCATAGCTGTTTCTCATTGGCACTCACAATGAAATCATGTTCTAAAGGCAGGAAGCACTGATTCTTTTGTTTTATTGTTGAGATACTGCAAGGAGTTAGTGGCCCTGAATTGCACATGCTCAGAGGCGCCCAGGCGCAGGCTGATGATGTCATTATTCTGTGTGCTGAAGCTCTGAGCAGGACCTCAGAGCTCTTGGGGCTGGACTCAGAGCATTTGGCTGAAGTGCTGACCCACAGATCCATGATTCTCAGAGGGGAGGAGATCAGCACGCCTCTCACTGTCGAGCAGGTAAACCAGGCCGCATGAGAAGGCTTGCGAAAACAATCAAAAACTGGGATGCGTTTCCAGAAATCACAGATGCTAACTTAAATAGTTGGACCCATTGACTGTGAATGGACGAACTATGTAAGTTGGTAACTTAGTTATTACCTATGCTTTTTGGAAATGCACCCCTGAGCGTTTCAGACAGAATTCACAGAAACGTCTTTTTTTCTCGTATAATGTTGTCATGATTTAAGTTAACAATTCAGGCTACTGAAGATGCATTGAATACTATGTTCTTTCTTCTTTGAAAATGCAACCCTCTTCAGACATATTTGTCAGTCGCTAAAAATATAAGCACAAGACTAAGTCATGAGCAGTGTCACAAACTTTTAACCTCTTAGCTTGGATTTTGTAGCTAATTGACCTCGCATTTTACAAGTTTTATTTTTTAAAATTTTTTTTATGAGAAGCAATCATGAAATACCGTCAACATGATGGATTTGTCATGCTTCATTTTGTGTCACAAAGTGCTCATTTATGCGAGCTTTGACATCCACAAACTGACTCCACAAGGCTGGTCATGGCGTGCACATGTCGGTGCTGCCCTGGAGTGGTCCCATTTCAGACGTCCCAGTGGTTTGCTGCATGCAGAACAGCTGGTCTTGTTTATACTGTGGGGGCTGGAGCTGTCCCCTCCTGCCCTCAGAACAAATGCATGCGGGTTTCACTCAACTGGATGCCCCTTCCCCGGCCTGGAGTTTGAGAGGCTTGATCAAAGCTGTAAAAACCCACAATCCAAATGCAATGACCAGAAACAGCATGGAAATGCTGCCGTGGGGCTAAATAGGCTGGCCACTGTAGGACGGAAAGCTGCAGGTTCATTTCCTGAAAAGAACAGTGTTGAGTTTCCTGACCTATTGAGAATAACATAAAACTGCATGGTTTTGTTGTTGGCAGGCAGTATTGAATATCCATACTCTTGTCATTTATTTAAAAAGAAAGTATCCCAATACTCTCGGAGTGGTTAAAACAAAGTACATCAGAACCATGCAATGCATTAAAAATTTGGCAAATACAGGTGACTTTTCTCTTTACAGGCAGTGGATTCCAGGGACTCGATGGCCATGGCTCTTTACTCTCAGTGTTTCACCTGGATCATCCGTCGGCTCAACAGCAGGATACGAGGGAAGGAGGACTTCAAGTCCATCGGCATTCTGGACATATTTGGCTTTGAGAACTTTGAGGTAGAACTGCAAGGTTGTGTTAAGAGCCAAATGACATGCAGTTGCTTTGTAAAGAGAAATATCTCGCCCCTGAATCTGGGAGCTCCAAAAGTCCTCAAGCTGGACCTGTTCAGAGGGAAATTTCAAAACCGTGGTTCAAAGTATGCCTCCTTAACCCTTTAACTGCCTGCTCAAGCACAAGCACAGTTTGAGTCGCTGTATTAAATTGAGACTTGTGTTGAACTTAGCCTGATGAAGCCTTCTCCAATAATCATTTGCAGTCTGTAATGCTGAAAAAAAAAATCTGATCTGTTAAGTTCAACACATCTTTCAATGAGAAACAGTGACTCAAAATGTCCTCTGCCAAAAGGTTGAGCAGGCAGTTAAAGGGTTAATGTTTTCGATTCAGAAGACCCATAGTTCAATAAATTCCTCAGTCATTCTATCCAGAGGTCTTCCACTCAATAAATTTGTTGCCAATTCCCTCAGAAGCAGCAGATCATTTTCTTTAAAGTGTAGTATATTTTGCAGGTGAGTCACATTACTGTGAGCTCCTTCAAGTGCTGGCTTCAATCTCTGTTTAATGAGGTCTGCATCTGTGTGAGGCTATGATATATGCCACTCCTATGGGGAAATGGCTATTGTACCTTTCCAAGGTAATGAGCATATGAAATGAGCATCATAAATGGTGCTGTCTGATGAATGGCTGGCAGGGAACAGTAATGAGAGTAATAATCAATTTGTCTCGCAGGTCAACCGCTTCGAGCAGTTCAACATCAACTATGCTAACGAGAAGCTGCAAGAGTACTTCAACAAGCACATCTTCTCACTTGAGCAGCTGGAATATAACAAGTGGGTATTGCTGACGCAGTGCAATGTGGCCCTGCTCAGTAATGAGCTTGTATTCTTTCTATCTGCCATTGCCATTTTCTCACTGGCATTAGACCCTAGAGTTGCACAGAGAGCACGATTCACTCCAGAATGTGAGAAAAAAGGTGAGAGGCGGATGGTAGTCAATTTACCGGAAGTATTTTTCTCAGTGAATAATGAAGGCTGGCGAGTCGGCCGTTGTCAAAACGGGGGATTGCTCTTTATTAACTGCGACGGTGCCCTCGCGGCACAGGCAATCCATCAAATTTTAGTGACAGGCGGGCGCAACACCTCCTTACTGCTGACACGATTAACAAAGGGTTGCCCATCCCCCACCCGCAAATGAGTTGCTCAGTTCCTGATCCCGTTTCGATCATAATTCTGTGAAGTCGGGTCTAATTACAAAAAGAGAAAGGTAGAAGGTAAAAAGTAATCATAACAAGCAATTTGTGAAGCCCAGCTGGGAAAGGAGGGGTAATTTGAGTACGGCTTTCACAGGCGCGTCACCAAGGTGTGGGCTCAGCCGTTCTTGTGTTAATGACGGGCACTGAGCAGGCAGTCGCAATCTGCTGAGCATTCTGAAGGGGATTGTAATTAAATCTTGGAGCCATTCTACAGAAGGTAGAGTAACTACCTAACAGTGTGTGGTCCCTGCAGAGTTAGTGAGTCATTCTACCCTCAGGCCCTGCCTGGGATTTCTTTAAGACCTGCCTGGAGTTATTGTTCTATACCTTGCTATCAAAGCAAATGAGCGGAGATGGCGGAAGTAGGTGTGTTTTATTGCTACTTTTATATTTTCAGGCAGTGGAGAAAGCTGTGTGATAAAGCTGTAGTTATCTTAAAATATAAACCACCTGACTTTGAATTGGAAATAGTGTAGAAGTGTAGATATTTGTGGAGAGCAACTTCTTGTGTCCCTTAAACTTTAAAAAATTGATCATCTGCACAGTATGCAAACCAGATCAATGAATCTACAAGCTAGTTATCGAGTGATGCTCTATTTCAGAAAAATGTGCACGTTTATGAATGGATGAGATGAAGGATGTTTTTGCCATAATTTCTAAGGACGTGTGTCCAGAACAGAGGCTTAGCACTGCCAGTGGGAGAAAAAAAACTTGAGATTCTTTAGGTTTACTTTGGTTTGTATATTCATTTCATTAGTTTGTTATCCGTCGTCAGTGCGGTCATCTCTCCATCCGTGGGCATTTCATTTCGAGAACAGAACTCGAATACCATCCAATATTTTTTTAACAAAACTTCCTGTGCACATTAATCAGGTCCTAGACTAGGGCCTTTCGGAGGCATATATAGTTACTCTTCAGTCTGCCCTTCTATCTATCTGTCTGTCTGTATGTGCAGGATGTTGTCTACCCGCTTCTCCTCAAAACCTACGTGACAGAATTCAAAAAGCTTTGGTTAATGCATTCTTCATAGAGCGAAGGTGTGCATCTCATATTTTGTTGGACAAAAGTGGATAATTTCTCAATTTCTTGGGGTTTCACAAACTGACAGTGATGGGGGCATCCATGTCCAAGGACACACACGTTCTAGTTTGGGATTTCTGAGATTACATTGTCGGGGGCAGGGGGATATGTCCTCTTCTGATGACTTTTGTGCTTTATCGCTATTGTAGGGAAGGACTCACGTGGCAGGACATCAACTGGATGGACAATGGAGAATGTCTGGATCTAATCGAGAAGGTAAATGTGTTTCTCGGCCATGCCATCAGGCTCTGAGATGATTGATATAAGTTTTGTGAAACAGTGCATATTGGTGTCCCTTACTGGCTTTTTTTTTATTGTGAACAGAAACTGGGGCTCCTTGCGCTAATCAATGAGGAAAGCCACTTCCCCAAAGCCACTGACAGCACTTTGCTGGCAAAGCTACATGCCCAGCACTCGGTAGGCTGCGTTGCAATGCCTTATCATGTGATATAATGTCCTGCTTTGCAAACCAAGAACATTTAAAAACACCAAACTCAACACTGGCATGGCACCTTATATCTACTGGGTATGTAGACAACAAAACCTTGCTGAAGTCGATTTCATTTTGCCTTTCACTTTGTGGAATTTTAAGTAGGCCTAATTGCATGTGTGTGGTTAAAGGATGCCCTTCTATGAATGGTCTGAACATATGCTAATAACAGGAACTCTCTCCAGTAAAACCATGGCTGTGCGCCAGCATTTGGCTCATGGAGAAAACTGTGCTGCAGTTTGGTTCCATTAACAAAGTGAGGTCATCAGTGGATATAAAGAATTGCTGAGCAGTGTTTATATGTAAAAAAAAAAATACTCAGAAGTGCTCATAAATATTGCAGTACTATGAGCAAAATTGTTTCAAGATTGTTCAGTTTATTGCCCATGCCAAGCTCCTCAGTGAAGGTTTATGAAATACGAGAATGTAAAAATTGTCTGATGTGCTGTGTCAATCATGAAAAATACCCATAGTCTGCTGGTTCTAATTCATATACTGTTTTATTCAAAGGCTATGTTGTATCAGGCACATAAATACAGAACATATTTCAGTAGGATTTATTAGAAATTTTTATAGAACTTTGTTTCGCAAACATTGTTTTGACGAAAATATCATGTCAGCAGTGCTGGGTTACAGCAGTGTTCTTTTTAGAAAAATAACGCATTAAATTCCTGATTTAAGTGTGAACCAAATAATGCACTTTGCATATGTCTAACTGAACCTTGACTGAAAAACCTTGTACTGACTGATCCTGAAATTCATGCTGCGTGAACTCATCAGGCAAATTAATTGCCCTGGAGCAGAGTATAATTTGTATTGCTGCTATTTATTGAAATGCACTACCACATTGCAAACTTTACTAACTATTTAAATACAACTGTTGTTACGACCTGCATGTACATTTAGTATATGGTTATTATAATACCTGCATGTACAACTGATAAGCACCATTGGAATCCTGGAGGTTTGCGCATAGAGAGTTAACTGATTTGAACCTGTATTTCATATTTGTTTGGCTGCAGAAAAACTCCTTCTACGTGAAACCACGTGTCGCAGTCCACTATTTTGGCGTCAAGCACTATGCTGGAGAGGTTTGTAGACTCACTCCTGTGCAAAACACAGCAAAAGCATAGCTGTTGCTGACATTTTTTTTTTTTTTAAATTTAAAGTGAAATATTCTAGCTCTAATGGGAGCACTTCTGTCCCTGGAAGGGTGTTGTGTATGTCAGAATACCAATTACCCTGTCTAATTAGCTGAACAATCCAGTGTTAGTTGAGTCATGCTATGAATCACTGAAATATATATCATATTGGGACACATAGCAGCCCCTGCTGTACAGTAAAAAGCTCAAATGATTCAGCTGGGTCTGATATGTCTGAAGACCTGGCTGTATTGTTCTTTGCTAATTACATTCCCACCACAACTGCTGAAATATAGTCAATTTTTCCGGGGCATGTGTTTTTCCAGTAACTCACTCTGGTGTCTCCCTACAGGTTGTCTATGATGTGAGAGGTATATTGGAGAAGAACCGCGACACTTTCCGCGATGACGTCCTAAACTTACTGCGTGAGAGCAGGTCTGTGAGCTGAAACTGAAAATAAGCTTCTTATAGTATAGGCTGGAGCTTTTTTTGCACTGCTGAATATTCTTGAGATTCAATCTGGACTGGAGACAAAATTTCTTTTGGTTTGGGTAATTTGATGTCATCTGCCAGATTTGCCATTCTGGTGACGGTATTAGTTGCATTCATAATGGGCTATAGGTTTATTTCTATCCTGTGAAAGTACTATATTTCAGTTGGGCTTTGTGTAGAAACAGCTGGACTTTCTGTGTTGCAAATGCTTAGTTATAATAGTACCATTAGACATGCTGCTATTGAAAAGAGTGGTCAGAATTCAACGAGAATGCTGCATGAAGGAAGTTTAAAAGAGAGTCAGCGCAGGCTGCGACCAAGATTTATGTATTGTGATTGTGACTTTCATTCTCACATTGGTCCCGCACTGTGCGACCAACACTTCATGCACTGAGCGCCTATTCTGGGCAGCGATTCATTCCCTAATTATCAGCCGCTGGCCGCAAATTTTTTTTTTCTGTAGGTCGGTTGGTACCATTACGTACATCAGCCAATCACAGCTCGGCTGTACTCATGCATCGATGAGAATAGCAAAGCATTTGACCTATAGAGATAAATAAGAACCAGACAGAGGGAGGACGTACCTTTGCTTCAGCCAGTTAGCATGTTAGCTTCCTGCTTCCGCCTTTCCCAAGGATGCAATTTTGTGGCCAAAGATGTGGCATCTTCATAGACACCAATTAAAAAGTGCTCATTTTTTTCATGCCAAATAAAGCGAAGACAGAAGAAAATTCATTCGATAATCCTTCATTGTTTTGCTCTTTGTCTGATGCAACTGTTCGATGTTTTCTAGAGGGCCTGTAAATTAAGAACTAGAGATGGCAATTTCGACACCGCAGTTCGAATGGCTTCAAAACGTTTTAACACTTCCAGTTCCGACACAGCGTTCGAGAGATGTTTTGAAATGTCAAGATATCGCTATCCGTCCACCGCGAAAGGTTTGTCAAAAGCCAAGGGAGAATACAGGTGTTTTGTTGCGTTGAGTTGTGATGAGAGATTTTGTGAGGATTTTGTTACAGTTGTTCAAAATAAGAGAGAGAGAGAGAGAGAGATAGATATTCTAAAGCTTACCTGGTATTTTCCAATGTGTCAATACATTTAGGCATGTTTGTTTATTTGTTTGTTTTTTGTTTAAATAAACTTGTAATTTGATTTTAGATGGTAGAGAAGCAGAGAAGCCAGCTGAATAAGAAAAGTGCAGCGAATATTATCCCTGAATAAATGTCTTTGAGCAAATGTTTTTTTGTATAATCTCAATGAAGTGCAGTACCAACTAAGCAGAAAAAAAATTGTAATTGTCAAGACCATCTATATCTATAGCCTATATTATTACTGAGTTGGCGATTTGAGTATTTCACGCATCTCCTCCGAAACCACCATGAATAATGAGTCTGTTATTCGCATACACCGGTTTTACTGAGTGACAAAGGCGATGCGCCAGGTTTTGAACTTTGCTAGATCTGCATTTTAAAGCCGTTTCTGCAAGTTAAACCGGCTAATTCAATCAGCAGTGCGTAGCACGGATATTGGCTTGTTAAAAGGCTGACCCGACACCATCATTCTCAGTGAATGAATGGGAACATTTAACAGCAAAATAAACAAACAGTATCATACAATAAGAAATAGTCATATCGTACAAAAAATAAATAATTGACTGATCGTGCCTTTGTTAAAACTATGAATATTTTTCGATTTGTGTAAAGGGGGGCTTCAGCCCATCAACACCAACAATAATTTCAGGCAGCAATGACAACTTCTGCCAGTGAATGCCAACGTTGAGCGAGCAAGTTTTGAAATGTTTCAAAACATTTCGAAACAATGATTCAAACGTTTTGAAATGTTTCGAAGCTTCAAATTTGCCATCCCTATTGAGAACTGCTACTTAGAGCTTGATGACAGTTCGTGCACGAGTTTGGTTGTTCAGCTGTTGCTCTGACTGCAGCAGTTCAGCCAATGAGTGTATAGTGCGCAATGAGTGTATATAGAGGCTGCCGGAGCAAAAAGTTGAAGAAACCAATATGGCGTCCAGTGCACCGCACCTCTCAATGTCCCATTGGCTATAATGGAAATATTCCTGTCATTATTTTGTGATTTAAAGAGCATACAACTTAAGTTGTACTGGAATACATATTAAAAAATGAATCGAGGCGCAATTTTGGTGGACACTTTTTGAGAACGAGAAGAAGTTCTAAGGAATTGTTTTTAATCAATGATTTAGGCACTGGTTGGTCAATATATGCCTCACATCGGACTCTGAATGGTCACCCGCATGGTACTGGTGAATAGCCTTCGGGGAACATGGCCGTAAAGCGGTTTTGTGCCCGTGGGCATTGTACTAATCCTATCTCAGGATGCTGATGCTGTCCTCGCTAGCCTAATGGGTACCTAACCAACCGTTAACGGGAAAAACCTCTGTACATTTTTCCAAACGGTTGGAATGAGGATCACAACACAAACACGTTACTGTGGTCATGTCACTTCAAATTGTGAAAATAACTTTAATGTTAGCGAGATATTTATTCCCTTGTAATGTAGTGCACCATACTGAATTCTTACCTTCAGTCAGGCTGTCTGGAGCTTACCCGTACCCCTGCTGAAAAGCTGGCTAGTATTCCAACCCACTAGTTTCTCACACGGTTCGTTTAATTCCCACAGAATGTTGTCACTGTTGGGTTTACATTTTTTTCTGGACGTTTGGTTTGAACTATAACGTGATGTTCTCTTTGAGCGATCTATTGAAAATATTGATAAATGTTCTCATAATGTTAGCTAAGTGGCACGTGTGTCTTTCAAGCATTATCGGAGGGAGCAGTGTGATGCATTGGCATCTTCATCACGAACGATCATGGCGAGTGGCAGGCAATGTTGGCAGCAGATCGGATTCATTTTGAAACGGGTATTGCAACGGAGAGACTTGTTTTAGCTGTCCTAGCTCGCAAGCTAATTTGGTGGTAGTGTTTGTAATCATGCTAGCTAGCTAATAGACAACACGTGGATTTACTCAATTTTGATATAACCGTTCCAAAGGTTTACTGGCACATTCAGCACGCGATGGCAAGCATAGTTGAGTTCAATGATAACTAGCATGCCAGATGATAGTTCAAACAATTAACTTTAATGGAGTCAATATTTATCCGCACAGTACCCACAACAGAACACATATAAACCAATGCCAGCTAGCTAGACAACAGAACAGATGATGTCACAAATGAAACCCGTTAGTGTTAACCCCTCGTCGTCATTGCTCAATACAACCAACCGGCCGCGCAAACGTTGAGTGCGAGGAGTAAATCAACACCCCCAATAACTTTATCCTTGAATAGTGTCACGTAAAATAATATATTGATTCTTATTCATACATGCATTCGAGTTATATATGTGTTGAAAATACGGCACTAGATCCCGTAATTTTAAAGAAAATGGCTCGGATTTCTCCATTATAGTCTATGAGAAATTGAGAAGTGCAGTGCACTTGATGCCATATTGGTTCCTTCAACTGCGCTCGTAGAAGAAAGCGGCGGCATCTTCTCCAGTTGTATATACACATCCTTGATATACACTCATTGATGCGTGTGTGTTCTGGATTAATAGCGCTGCTCGTCATTTCCTCTCAAACTCATTCACCAATCCGCACAGATGACACATTTTCTTGGCCATTTGTGCTGTGTAATCAGATTGGCAATCTTATGAAATGGTGCCGGAAATAAGCACCCATGGAACGCCATTTTTATTGATGGTGTCAGTCAATTCCATACTTCCTGGGCTGAAGTAGCGAGCCTAGCACAATAGCATCTCCCATTGATGGGTGGGACTTCCTCGCTCTCTCCAGTTCTGTTACAGGGTGCGTTTGAGTGCGTCTGCAAGTAAGCCGGCTGCGGAGATTCCCGAAAAATTACGCAATAATCTTGCCAAAGTTGCGCGATAAGCCCTCCAAACCCCGCGACAGCTGCAGCCATGTACATGATTATTCATGCAGTATGTATGAAATCGGTGACTGGTTGGTCCGAGTGCAAGATTAGTTATTTTATCCCCATATGTTATTTGCTCATGTAAATTTGGCCATAATTTTTCTATGAATGATTCAGTTTATGTACAGGGGAGAGTTTGATGAAAAGTTCTCCCTTAGGGAAATGGAGACTTGTACATACATTTAGACTTGTATGATAACTCTCCAAAATGATAACTGCATTCAGAAATTGTAAACATTCTTGTGAACATCAATATCTACTTTTCAGTTCCCAAAGTGCTTTCTGAGAATGTTTCTTCAGTAAATGCAGCAACAACTGATAGTCTGTTCAGCTATCTTTATTTGGGCTTGTTAATATTCAGAAAAGAATCACGGTACTTCGCGTGACCGCAGTTTTGGCCTGCGCACCTAACTTTTTCAGGTTGGGAGCGCATGCGCTCCTAGGTCCAAAAGTTAGTCTGGAGGGTTGAGAGTCGTCTTTTGTTAATAAATGAGGTCCTCCTATTAATAATTTTTTGTGCATAATTTAATGGATAACATTCCACATATCAGTAATTCATGAGGAGTCTGCAATGTGTTTGTTTTCATTAGAGCTCCCTGCCTTAGGCCTGCTCAGAATCTTTGTGACGGATAATGAGTCTTTTAAATCAATAAAGTTTTGCCAATAATGGTCATGTTTTTCATTGGGAAAGATGAGTGAATGGTGCTTAAATTATGAATTGCCGGCTGAATCAATGAAAATATTCATCAGCAAGGGGAGGTAAGAAAACCATGTGGAAAAAAAATGTTTGCAGTGGGAGAACATACTATGTATGTGTGATCTTTGTGTATGTTCTCCATGTATGGTGTCTTGCAGGGGTATTTAACCTTATCCAGAAAGGCCCAGTGTGGGTGCAGGCTTTAGTCCCAGCCATGCAATAACACTCCTAATACTTCGAATCAACCCTTTGACTCGTCTTTGCTTAAGACCTTGATATGTGGAATCAGGTGTGTGAATGGAAGAAAAGACTGCTCCCACAATGGCCTTTTCTGGATAAGGTCGGATTGCCTGGCTTAGTGTTTTGAGTCCCGTTCTTTCCAAAATATTATTGTGATTGCTTGTTGACGAGTGCACCCATGTCTTTTCATTTTTGACATGAAGTCAATGTAAAATTTGATAGAAAGGAAAAAATAGTTGTTTCAATACATTGATTCTGTGTCCTTCATAAATGCTGGCTATGGAAGGTTATTTTCTTGCATACACTGGCGCTACTCAAGAGAAAAAACGCTTACATATTCAGTGAGTTTCATTCAGTTTGTATTCTTGTTTGTTTGGGTGTAGACATCCAAACCAATTGCAGCCAAAACCAATAACACATTTAGGCTACATGACTTGTCAATGCAACAACTCTGTGAATCAGACAGTTCATTTTGTAGAAAAAAAATATTTCAAAAGGATTGTTTGTTTATTTTAGCTGATCATTAGTATAGTGACTAACTGTCTTTCCCATTCTGTATGTGCTAGGCTGGACTTTGTCTATGATCTGTTTGAAAACGTCTCCAGCTGCAACAACCAAGACACCCTCAAGGGCGGCTCTAAGCACAGAAAGCCAACAGTCAGCTCTCAGTTTAAGGTGAGACAGTTGTATCACCAAGGCATAAATTGCAAACTGGCAAGATCTATAGAAGCCTGCCTTATCTGCCCATAACTGGTGGCATTCATGTGTTCTAGAATTTGAATGCAATAACCTTAGGGCACAATAATGCAGGTTACCGACTAAAATTTGACTGGAGCACTTGAAGCTGACACTTGTTAATGAGTGTTCATACACACACACTCGTGCACACACACACACACACAAACACATACTATATTTTTAATTTCCATTTGCCTTATAGCACATGGATGTCCTTGGATGATGAAGTGCAGGCAGATTATATTTAATTTATACCAGAATTTTTCCTGATGCGTTATTTGCGAAACCATGAAATGCCTTCAGTAAATTAACCAAACAGAAAAGATGTTATATAGCGCATAACAGGCTGCCTTTTTTATTTGCCACCGCAGCAGAGGAAAATGACAACACTTTTGCATTCGGAGGATAGGTACAGCCTGTTCATTGGGGCTTTTATTGTGCCACAGGCGGCATGCCTGAAGAACAAAAAAGAAAACAAACATTTTGCAAAAAAATACATTTTATTACTGAGTCTGCTTATTCCCATGATGGCTTTTCTTTGCTCTCCTTCTATTCACTGATTCATGCTTTCTCTACAGAACTCCTTGCACTCTCTGATGGCAACGCTCAGCACAGCTAATCCATTCTTTGTGCGCTGCATCAAGCCAAATACAAATAAGGTAAGCCCTTGACCTGTGACCTCTTTCCCTCAGGTACTTTGTAGTCAGAAAAGCATTGTCATGGGTATCTAAGCCTCCACAGAATGCACAAACTGCAGTGCATTTGGACTGGCAGAAAGAGAGGACAATGGCTATCTGAACTGCAGAAAACATAAATGAGAACTCAGCGGCGTAGCCAAAACTGAAAATTGTGGCGGGGGGGTTGGAACATCCCTTTAATTATATAAGGGAACTTATTATGCTGATCCTTCTTTTAATACATATAGGTAATGTTATAATGTTGGATGTCCATGCTCAACCTCTGAAAAGTTTCTAAACATAAGATACAGGGGTTTTGCTGTAATCCAAGAACGTGATTTCAAGAGCGTGAATTCCTCTCTGAACAGCTCCTCCTGAGATCTTCACGAGATCTCGGCAAAACCTAACATTCGGTTGTGCCGTCCAATTAGTGCAGACCAAGCCAAAGCCAATCATGGCGCTAGACCTGCCCACACCGGAAACTATTCTAGCAGACATGAACAACCGCGGATCATACTATGCCTTAGTAGCATGTACACTTCCAGAAATACAAAGGAAGAACCGCAGGTCATTTGAGGTGCAGTTTTGTCAGTATCTCTCCCAAAGCTGCTTGTCCGTTTACTTTGGACATGAAGAAGAGCACCTATTTATCTTCCAAAAGATGATGCCTCCAGAAATCAGTGGGTGACTATTTTGTTTGCTAGCGGCGAACAGCCACCGCCAAAGGGAACGTGTGTTGTTTGTGCTCAGCATTTTCACCAAAGAAGTTTTGTCAATAAAGGATAATTCAACGCAGGATAAGCGTTTCAGCTGCTTCTCAAACCTGAAGGAGTTGTATCGATCAAGCGCTCAGAGCCACTAGCTGTAAGTAACGATATAACAGCAAATAAAGCAAGTGAAGCTAACGAGTTACAAGAGGTTAGCAGGACCGCTAACGATAGTTAGCACTAACAACTGGCCTCAAACGCAGGCTTTGTAAAATGTCTGAAGGTAAAGCCTGTACCTGTCTGCGACTCACAAAAGCACCCACTAGTCAGTAGAATTATCTGCAGTTTGCCAAAAATATTCATGTGAATAAAGCTGATGGAAATACGTTTCCATCTAACAGCATTAACGCGAATAAAAAGTTGCGCGTAATGATGCCACATGCTGTTAAGTGATCAAATTGATGTATCAAATGCATTTCTGACATTTTAAGCTGTTTCCATTCATTTCCGCACTGAATCGTAGAACCTTCAAGTGAAAAAAAGTAGTTTGTTAGCTGACTAATTTCGCTGGTTAGCCAAAATGGATCGCGTTTACCGACGAATTACGATAATTGCACAAGTTGTAGTCGTGTTTAGGTGCCAGCTATTAGCAGCATAGCAGACCATTATCAGAAGGAAACAACGGCAATTCGTTATTCGAGGAATAACGTTTCCATCAACATTTATCGCATAAGCCTTTTGCCGATCAAGAGAAAATCCAATGAGATGGACCGTACAAACTATGAGTCGATAGTCTTGAAATCAAGTCTAATTTCACCGTCTCCGTGAGGCATTTTTAATTTGATTTTACTTAATTCGTATTAGAACGTGTGGATGGAAACATGGCTACAGATGCGGAAGCAGTTGCTTCTCAACATAAGCCTACTCAACTGATGGCCTGTTGAATATGGCTGTAGCACTGCGGCTAACGTAGCCAAGTTACTGCTGCTAATGTTTGTGTCCTAAATATGCAAGAGTAATATCGGCTAATTCAACAGAAGGTGTGTGTGAACATAAACCTCATTTGAAGCGAACTTTTTATACTTGTTTGTAATTTTGATACTTTGTACAACTGACACCCTCCCTGGCCCCCGTAACGGAATTTACTGTCTGTAAAACCTGTAACGTTTGTCTCTGTAGTTATGACCACTTGGTTATCAGCTACTGCATTTTGATTTGCAAGCTGTGCAAATAAAAATGCTCCTGGTAACTTAAAGGCAGTAATTATGATCCGTATGCTTGTGCTACTTCGGTGAGCATCAATGTGGCAGTTCCATCATAACTTTGCCTGATTGTAGCCACTACAGTTGAAGGTAACCGGAGAGGTGCTATATGTGTCTGCAGAGTTGGGCTGCGAAGGCTGCAGTTAGACTAGACGTAGGTTTTTTAGAGCTTGGGGTGCATTTTTGGGTGCTAGTGAAACGATTGCTGTACTTATCCATACCGGGGTCAGCCTGATACTTCTCCAATATCTTGACATGCTCTCTGATGCTACCGGTGAAAGCAATAGGGAAGCGCAGAGGCTATAACGTGCCCGGTATAACAAACAAATTCTCTGCATTGCCGTCAAATGAATATTAAATCGGCGATTGAATATTAAATTCTTTCCTGTAAAAGTTATCGATTCGATAGCTTCATATGAGCAACGGTTCACGCAAACAGAACTTATGGTCTGTAAAACCTGGATGATGCTCATAACATACCGGGAGCTCTATCTAGTTCTCGCGCACTGTCCATAAAGCGCCCATTTTCCCCGAGGAAACACTGGTCATTCTGACGCAATAAGTAAACCATTACCACAGACAGTGAAAAGGCTGTTTAGCCTGGAGATTTCGCCGGTTCGTCATATACCAGCGCAGAAGCTGTTCGTTACTCCACTCTAACAACACACCACAGTTAGGCACACAAACCAGCAGGTCCTAATACACACCTAAGCAGTCCATAAGCTATTGCTCCACTTTTAGCTGCTCCTCACTGTCCATGTTTCCCCCTAAACTCAGACCCACCGGATTTCTACGATCTCCGGTCGACACTTGAGTATGTCGACCTATTCTATCAATGTATCTATATGTGGTGGATTCTTGCTTTCCCTGCATCCTAGCTATAGAGTAGAAAAACCGCTGTACTCACCACTGTTGCCGTAGCAAACTATAGCCGATAGTAAATTCGAGCATGAGCTGCCAGACTTTCGCACTGTGTCCTCCACTTTCGCCGCTGCGTTTACTAGAACAAGTTCATTACATTCGATCTATATTCAGGTATAACGTTAGATTCCGGAATTTCCCTGCTGATTCCTTATCAAATGGCAGACGTGTCTCACATTTCACTCTGGGGAGGCGGACCCGGAAAACTGCGTTCTGCAGCCTCATCCTGCCCAACTTCGCCCTCCACTGAGCTGGCCAGTCAGAGGAAAGCGGGCACACGGGGTGTGGGGGCCATAGTGGAAGAGCCACCCCAACGAGGCGTTTCAGGCAGAGACTACAATGGACTACAAATGGGGTTTTTGAGGATGACCGTATGAGCTAAATAAGGACCCTGTTCAGGACTTTGAACGATCAGGAGTACTCTAGGGCTGTCCAAGATCAAAATATAAACTTGTAAATATAGCAAAATAGGTCTCCTTTAAAATTATAAGTCTTGACTTGTTCTAGATCATTTTCCTTAATCAACACATTTTCCAATTATAAGAATAATCTGTTGATAATTACAAATACAGCCTCTTTCTTAATGCAATCAAAGGCCAAGTAAATAAAAAGCTAAATTCAGTTCTGAAAAAATAATTTTCTCAGAAGTAAGCCTATGCTTTATGAAAGGTAAACTTCCGCTCAACTTTTTTTTTTTTCTTAGCACAGCTGGTGATCTAACCTGCACTTCATGTAAGTTTAAATTGTTGAAATTAAATCAAAGACAAAAATTAGAAATGCCTTCACACAAATGATGAATAAGGCTGATTGAAATGCATAAAATTGTGCATCCAAATGAATAATTGTCTTACCTCAACGAGGAGAACTAACAATGCCTGATAGTTTTTAGAGTTTTTGGAGTGAATTATTGTTAATTAGGAAAAAAATGACTGAGAACAAGCCTGGAACAATAATTGTTTTAAAAGGATGTTCTCTCCCTCCCATTTGCATTTCTGACCACGCCACTGCGAAAACTGAGACATTCTCTAGTACATTATCACCTCAATATAGGCAAGTTATGCTGAGTTTATGATCAATAACTCTCTAAGTTCTTCTGAGCCTCTGTGGTTCTATTTCATTCTTTCCTTATTGTCAATTTTTGTTTTTGTTGTTTTCATTTGAACAATCGTGAAGCATAGGTTTGATGGCCTGCTTTGCAGGATATGACAAAAGTTAACACGGAAAACCAGAGTAGTTTGTTTATTTATTTATATTTGTGAAACATAGCCTAAGGACAGTGAATAAAACATTTTTATTGAGTTTATTATTCACTCGCCTTAACATGTCATTAAAAAGAAGGTGTTTGTTTAACTTCCAGTTGATTATTTCTATTGTTGGAAAACGTCTTATCCAAGAACAATGATTGAAATCAGGACAATAATCATCCATTTAAGGATGTTTTCTGCCCTCCCTGTTTTCTGTTCAGCAGTCCCCTCGTCCCCTCTGTATGTGTACATGTGATTTTTTTTTTAATCTACGTAGTCTTGCGCTGGTGCATGCGTGCATGTATGTATGGAACCTGTCAGGAATCGAATCAAAAAATCACTATTGTTGTACAGCCTTGGTGTAGTGGTCGAGGATGGTACTGACATGTGGGCTAATGTGTGCAAAATTTTCTCTCAATACTCAGTTTAGTTATTATATTTTTTTTTATTGCATTTTTATGAAATAATTGAAGTTGCTAGACTGAATTAAGGATTTTTATTCTGGTATCATGTCAACACCAAGGCAGTACACCTTGATTCTGTTAAACCTGACAATCCATTCTGATACTGCATTTATGGAAGAGAAAACGGCATTACACTGAGATGTTTGCTTTGATACTGCTTGATAAATGCATTTTAGATCATCTGGTGCATAGTTTCTGGCTCTCAGGCAGTTGAAGGAAGCATAGATTGTAGCTACTACCACATTCTTAGCATACTGCTGGATCCCTAATAGAAACAAGAAAAAACACCTAAGCCAACGGGGTGAAAATGACATCTCTTGTAGAGTCATTGCTATAGCGACAATGTTTTGTGACTAACATGGCAGTGTTACAATATGAAATCATACATTATGCGTTTTGATTTATTGCGATCGTAACAGTTTAGCCAAACATCAGTTGCCCTGCCCGGTTGTTTACAGCACTGTTGTCGTCACTTCCGCTTGCGGAATCAATAATAAATGCAATAAAAATCGATTTAAAATAGTAAACGACTTTATAAATCGACAAAAATTTCAGTTTTGGTAGAGATTATTACAATCTAGTAAGTAATTGAGCCCAAATATGATAAATGAGTGGAGTATCCCTGTAAACTTTGGCCTGATGCTTTATTTCCTTCGACAACCAGTGAAGTTAGGTGGATGGAGGTCATACAGTCAGTCGTGTTTGTTTGTTCGTTCAAATGATATCTCTCAATTTTCTCAATCAATTTCTGGGCCATGGCCCAAGGAACACAATCAATTAGATTTTGGTTGTGATCAGGATCACCATCCAGATCCAGGAATTTTTTCAAAGGATTCCTCATCATTGTGGGAATGCAGGATTGGGGTAAATGCCATGCATCCTCAAATCCACTAGATGGTAGTAAAGTTCCAAATGCGTTGGTGGAAGTATGTGCTCTCTGAGCGAATTCTAATTGGTGTGATAGAACAGAGAAGTTCATGTTTAACTGCAACTGCGTAATTTTTCTGTTTGAAATCAAGGTTAATTGTATGCTCATGGTAAAATCATCACACTCAGTTTAGTAGGCAAAAAACATGAACGCAATAGAAAATGCTGGCTTCTCATTTTTTGCACTTAGCAGCATATTTCAGTAAATTACATGCATGATTTATTTGTATAGCTGTATTTACTGAACTTCTGCAATGCCTGTTCAAAGCCAGCCAATTGTTTGGCCTGCAGTATTGCTGCTTGCAGCTTTCTTGAGAACCATTCAGCCTAGAAAACTTCACACTTGACACTGCACTTCCTTGGGTTATTATCAGTGATGTATCCATTTAAGTGTGAAGTCAATCGGATAAATGGTTCTTGAGAAAATGAAAGGGGTAGACATATATACTTACAGACTGAGACTCCTTCCATTTTAGTGACATTTATGGATTAATTAGTAATAATAATAATAGTAATAATGGATCAGTTTTATATAGCACTTTTCTGGGCACTCAAAGACGCTTCACAATGAATACATTATTAATTCACTCACACATTCACGCTCTGATGGTGGTAAAATACGTTTTTGCTGCCACAGCTGCCCTGGGGCAGGCTGAAGAAAGCGTGGCTGCCAGTATGCGCCTACGGCCCCTTCGACCACCGCCAAACATTCTCTCACAGGAGTGTTCCTATATTGCATGTTTTGTGGGTGGGGGAAACCTAAGTACCCGGAGAAAACCCACGCGAACACGGGGAGAACATGGAAACTCCACACCGAGAGGCCCCAGGCCGGATTTGAGCTCACAACCTTATCGCTGTGAGGCAGTAGTGCTGTGCCACCGCTCCGCCCAATTCTGGTTGAACACATCATCAGGGGCACAATTGCAGTGTCACAATGTGGTTTCAAATCAGGGATCTGCAGTCTGTGCCCCTGCATCTCTCATCAAATTTCAAATATATGTGTGAATATATGAAAATCTCATACCGTCTGTTTTATTTTTTTTGCATCAATTCTGACTCCAATGGTTTTTTTTTTTTTAGAAAGGTGAAATAAGGATTCATTATTGCTCTGTGTAGCTCAGCTATGGAAGCTAGTCTTATATCATTGCCCCTTGAGATGTAGCTGGGCATTGGATCAGTGAAGCTGTAGTACATTGAAATATCAATGCATCAATTGCAGTCTTGCAAAAAACTGAAAATTTCTCTTTCTTGGTAATTTGTTATTGAAGAAAACCAATTTGTGCCCAGACATTTTGTAAATGCATTTCCCAAATGTGAAGGTGCTTGGGAATCCTGCCATGTAGTGGAATATGTGTTTGACTCTGCATTATTGTATTGTCAATTTTCAAAGAGCTGGCTGGAAAGCTCTGGTGAGAAGAGCAGTGTGTAGTTCAGCTCTGATGAACAGGGAAATCATGTCAAATATTATGCTGCCTGAAGGTATATATGTGAGGACACATGGCTTGAGGCCCTCTGTTTGCATTGCTAGCCAAAAACTGACATTTCAGTCTCCTATTAGGGGAAATGGATGACCGTAATCCTCTGATTTTTATTGCATCCTCCGTCCCTCTTATAGTGAGGGAGAGCCGTTTATCTCATGAACGTAACAGAACGTATCGTAACTTCATTGTTCTGACATCCAGCATACAGTAGTTGAAATATCTTATATTTTAATGTGATGTATGCGTCAGAATTCAAAACTTCTTTTTCAATTATTTTCAAAAACATGTTATATTTTTGTTAAATGTCCCTGCAGTATTGGTACTGCATCACAGAATACGTATATATGCTTTTCAGAGAGATCAGAAACCTCCTTGTCCTACAGGGGAATAAAGTGTAAAATCTTTCACCAACCGATTGATGAAATGGATGGAAGCTGATTTGTTAGAATTTTGTATTCATCATGTACCTTTGCAATTGAACAGCGTTTGTCCGATTGTTTTAGTCTATTCATTGGCTTCATGTGATGTCACTTCTTTACTTTTTAATCCTCCATGCCAGGAACAGCTGTGACTAGAGGCTTTATGTTTTTGGGTTGTCCAGGCATTTATATGCCTGTCTGTTCGCCTGGCCGTCTATCCATACCTCCACCCTAATTTTTCAAATGTGACATCTTCGGAACACATGAAAGGAAATTCTGTAAATTTGGCACAAATGTCCGCTTGGACTCCAGGATGAACTGATTAGATTTTGGTGTTCAAAGATGTATGGTCGAGGTCGCTGAGACCTCAAGTTCATTGCATTTTTGGAAACGTAATATCTACAGAACAACTGGAGGGAATTTTTTAAAGTTTGGCATAAATGTCTACTTGGACTCTCAGATGAATTGGCAAGCTTTTGGTGGTCAAAGGTCAAGGTGACCTCTTTCACCATGTCATTTTCAGTTCCCAACCGCTTATAATGGGCATTTATTAAAAATGTCAATACGGATACAGTTTCTTAGCTAGAAAGATCAGACATGCTGCTCTGCTTCATGTTGGGTCAGGTTTATCATTCAAGTTTTCTTGACGATCCCCTGCTTCCATCCTGCCTTTCTATGCTCTTCTTTTTCAGCTCAATAGACATTCATCCATTTTCAAAAGCCCCCATACTCCCTCAATTTGATGGCATCAGCCCCCAGACTTTCTATACAACTTCAGACTATGCCAAAGGATGGATTTTGATGTTTCTGTAACCCTCCCGCCCCATTCTTTTCTATTTTCATAACTCCATCCTCCATAAAACTTAATTAATTTACAAAATCTTGCAACTTTCCCGCTTGAGCTTTCAAACTTCCTCAACACTTAAGACTTTCACAGAGGACGGATGTTGATGTCTCTGCACCTCACATCATTCACATACACACATTATTCACATGCACACATCATTCATGCCCACACATCATTCACATACACACATTATTCACATACACACATCATTTATGCACACACATCATTCACATACACACATTATTCACATACACACATCATTCATGCACACACATTAATCACATACACACATTATTCACAAACATACGGACATCTTAAGCATCCTCCTCCTTTTTTATCACTTCATCCCACATATCACCCAAATGGAATATCTTTGATCTTTTATAATTTTTGAACAATTGGTCATAGAGAGTTGGGCATTGGGTTTTTGGACTCAAGAAAGGATGTTAAATGGCAAAGACCTGCCCCCTTACTGGATGGGTTATTATTTGATACTTTATAACTAGTGAACCATTTGTCGTTGGGGGCTTTACTGTGCAAAAACAAAGCCCTAGGTGAACTGTGTCCAAAAGCGTTGTCTACTTTTCTGGGCTCGGAGGCATCTGAGACGTTTATTGTGGTAATATAATAAATCCATATATTAGGTCTTCTTTGGAAGGAATGGACAATAGGTGCTTAGGACCAAAGTAGGAAATGACTATCTAGTCAGTTACCGGCAACAGGACCGAAAGCCATGCTCTGTCATGGGATGAGGTTGTGTCAGTTCCCTTGGCAAGTGTAACTTGCACTTCTGTGAAAGCACCAGTCGTTTTGACAAATACACTGATATTTTGGAGCAACAAGTGCTGCTTTCTAGATGACTTTGTTTCCAGTGATGGCCATTCTTATTTCATCTAGTCAAAGTAAACTGCATTCTCACACATTACTGAGGCAGGGCTACGGAGCAAGAGGGTATGGATGCTGGACTCACCTTCCTCCAGTCTCAACTCGTCTGAAGTTGAGAATGCATGGTTATTTGAAATGCAAAGTTACAGTTCAAAATTTCTGTACAGACTCTTCGCAACAACGAAGAGTCTGTACTGTTGCACACCTTGTGACTTTTTGTAGGAAGAATGGGACAAAATTCTGCCTAGAACACTCAATCACTTGGTGTCCTCAGTCCCTAAACGTTTATTAAGTGTTGTGAAAAGGAACGGCAATACTGAACTGTCCCCATTTTTTCCAATATGTTCTGAGAATCAATATGGAAATGTGTTTATTTAGAACTTAAAATCTTAAAAATTCATGCGCTGAAACATCAAACATTATACTTTATTTCATTGCTTTTAATATAATTCAGGTCAAAGATAATTTGCAAATCGCTGCTTTCAGTTTTCATTTAAATCTCACTTATTCATCCCTACTTTATATGATTTGGGGTTATATTTAGGATCTACCTTTGTCTTTAGAAACCTGTGTGGATAGAATTCTCTACTTTCGTTCTGGGTTTTTTTAGGACATGTCCAGCCAGCAAAGCCCTGACTAACCAACAAATTGTCACAGTTTTTACAGTGATAGATGTGAGAGCTGTCAATATGAGCCGTAGTCCATTCTCTGGAGGATTTAGCTAAAGCGAAGATGCACTTGAATCCGTTCAAAACCCTGTAATTTTTATGTTTTAGATAATTCTCACATGGCTCTCAGACAACACAGTCTGAGCATAGATTGATTGCTCTCTGAATAGCACCCCTGTATGTTTCTTCTTCAACTCCTGTCTGCTCACTCATTCAAAATAGCCATTCATACCGCACCACTGCCTTTTGAGACTTAATGACCCCCTCTTATCTTACCTTAATCACTTGCATTGGAATTCACTATCAGAAGAGGGAAAGAACCATAAGGACCAGGCTCAGAAATCCTCATGCATAATTGTAAGAGGTATTTTATAAGATATTCAAGCATGCAGTTTGATGAATTGAGCTCAAACTGGTTCGAGACTGTCTAGTATGGGATTTTGGACTCTAATCAGTACGAATTAGTCGGCACCAGTATGATGCAATGGTTAAGGATTTCTTAATAAACGGGCTTCCAGTGACATGGTTGCCATGGCTTTTATTTTACAAACTTCTGGCCTTCAAAACTCAAAGCTCTCAAATGCAAATCCATCCTGGGATTTATTTTCTCCCTGGTGATTAACTGAACAATTATCGCTACTTAGGGGCCAGACTGTCTTCATACCTGATTCTCTGGTAAACAGTGGGTGGAAAATCAGCCTTTCTCTGCCAGCTAAGACTATTATTTGAGTTGCGTGGTAAAAGCTGTGAAAGGTAGAATTGTCTATGTTGAGAACTGCTCCTGTTTTATGCATGTCTTGCAATCTGAAAGCTATTTCAATAAGTAGACACCCATGATGAAGTGTTTGCATTTTATTATCAATTTGTAGTGATTAATCAATTAAAAGTGATTGCTAACATGAATTTGAACTACTTAACGTTGAGTGGAATATTCAAAAGGTTAATTATTTAAGTGCCTTCTGCACGGTGTATCATCAAAAACAATTTGCTGTTTTTCCGCATAATGCTCCAATGCACAACGCAGTTTCCAAAAAAGTTGGGATCCTATTTAAATGTAAATAAATACAGAATGCAGTGATTTTCAAATCATATAAAATTTCATGGTTTCTTTATTTTAAAAAAAAAGTCCCCTTTTTGAATTTAATGCCAGCAACACATTTCAAAAAGGTTACGATTTGGTATGTTTATTATCGTTGCATCACCTTTTCTTGTAACAACACTCTGAAAGTGTTTTGGAACTGAGGAGACCAACTGTGTAGTGTTGAATGCAAAATGTTTCCTTATTTTTGCTTGATGTTGGATTTCAGTAGCTCAACACTGCAGCCTCCTTTTTCTTATTTTTAGTGTCATTATGCACCAAATATTTTCAATAGGTGACAAGTCCAAACTTGGGCAGGTCGGCTTAGCACCCGGACTGTTTTACTACTGGGAGATGTTGTTGTAATATGTGCAGAATGTGGTGTTTGGCATTGCCTTGCTGAAACATGCAAGGCCTACCATGAAAAAGATGTGGATAGCAGTATGTATTTTGTTCTGAAACCTGTATATATCGTTTAGCATTAACAGAGTCTTCACAAATGTGCAAGTTACCCCCACAGTATCATGGATGCTGGCTTTTGAACAGAGCTCTGATAACATTCCAGATGGTCCCTGTTGTGAATTCTTCAAGTCTAGAGACTTTTATGTTCAGAGACCTACAGAGATTTCTCCAGATTTTCTGATTCTTTTGATGATATTTTGTACCATAGATGGTGAAATCCCCAAATTCTATGTAATTTTATATTGAGAAATGTTATTCATAAATTTTCATGTGAAGTCCTCACCATCTTTACTTCTGAACTCCTCTCTGGGATGCTCTGACCTGTTGCCAATAACCTAATTCCACCTGGTGCAATTTTATAGCATTATACAACTTCTCCAGTCATTGTTGCCATCATCCCATCTTTTTTGAAATGTGTTGCTGGCATTATGATTTCTCAGTTTCAACATGATATTCTATCTTTGTACTATTTTCAGTTGAAAACGCACTTAAAATGATTTCCAAATCATTACATTTTGTTTGTATTTACATTTTATACAGCATCCCATTTCTTGGAAACTTCAGAAGGTCCTTTTGTCTCATTTCACAAATTTGCCAATGTAGCACTCACCTGTCATTCAATCAAAATTATGTTGATGACGTTCATATCTTGAAAGTGTGCCATAAAAGCAAGTCGTTTGTCCACTAAAGAATAATTAACATTTTTGTTTATGCTTGTGGTTCATGTATGTATTAGATATATTCTTCTAACAGTTTGAAAACTGCTCTCATTCTTACTAGTCTCAGTAAGGAACTGTAACAGTCTATTACTGTACACTGTCAGTGCTACATATACAGTATACTGTGAATTTTTTGACATGTTTGCTGTAGTGCAAAAAACAAATCCAAAACAACTGTAAAACCAGATGAAGAAAACCAGCTTAGTTGAACAGCCTGGACGCCTTCCAAAAAAGTTTCAGTGAGTGGGCCTCTTGTTAACTACAATCCCCTGATAGCAATGGCTTTACTGCTAACCCCACCGCCCACTGGATAAAACTCAGCTTTTTACGCCACCCCAGCCATTATTCCCAGTGCCCTTCTCTCTTAAATTTCTAGTTTTGAGAAAGTAATTACCAATTAGCCGTACATTTCAAAGAATGCGGCTTGTGCCAAGAAGTGTTCGCATTTTTTTCAAAACACCCATCTTTACTTTGTCCTCTTTTTCATGGTTTTCACACTCCTCTAGATACACACTCACACAGGCGCGTGTGAGGAAACACATTTTGTGCTGTCTCCAAGATTTAATCAATTCAAGCTTCGCTGGTCTTGGCTTCTCCTTGTCGGAGCTGGCATGAATTAGACTGTTGGAGCCATTGAGAGATCACCGCAATGACATGAAACATGAGTTATTTGTCATTGTTTGTGAGGTGTGCAAATTGTTTTGACTTTTCTTTGCGGCTCTCATCCCGGCAAATATCGAATTCCTGGGCCATCGAATTCTTCACCCAGCTGGTTGATTGAGCTGAGGCGGCGCTCTCCCAGAATCTATATAAGTAGGAAGTCCAGCACGTCTCCTTCGCTAGAGTGTCTGTGTTTAGCTTCGCACTATAGTCGAAGATATCTGTAGTCAGGTTTTGTATGACTTTCTTTCTTCTTATTGTTGGAGTTTCTTCTCCCTTTTTCTATCTCGCTTTGCTTTCGTGGTTCGGACTATATATGTCCTTTGGAAGCGCGAGTACTTGCGTTTGGTCTATATTATTCTCTGTTTGTACTGTGTTCGTGCTACTCCCTTTCTCTCTGTCATTGCGCTTGGTCTCTGTATACTACCAGCCATTACAATTTTGTCGTTAAAGAAAAGAGTGGAGGCATACTGTATTGCAAGAACTCAGAGTCTCAGTTTAAAAACATGGGTCCAGCTCAGGAGGAAGTAGAGGGAGGAATTTCTTTGTGTTTTTTTATCCAATTCGCAAAGTGGAGTCGTGCAAAATATTTAAAGCTTAAGTATTTTCTGTTAAACTGCTATATTATGAACTTTGAGATGATGACTTTTATCCTTCCTTCATTAGTTATTTTATCACTTTGTTACAAATATAAAACATGTTGCAGCTGGGCCCAATCTCTTTTGGTGGTATTTCTACATTGGTTCACCTTTCTATTGTTGCAGTCCATAGTAATAGTGAATCCATACTGAGAAAGATTATGCAAAAACATTGATAGTCAACTAGCAAGCTAACTGGACGCTGAAGTCCTCATAATGAGTTGTCTGTCAAAAGCAACTTTCAAATATTCATTACCAAAGATATACTCATACTTGGGCATGTCAGAGTTTACTGTGATTCATTTAAAGACTTTGCCCTTGTTTCAAAATTGGACTTAGCAGGAGTAAATTTGGTGGTTTGTATGTAGCTTTGCTGTTTAGTGTATATGAGTGGGAATCGCCCAGCGTTCCTGTCAAACTTGCAGCTTTTCCTCCGCGAGAGGCCAGAGAGGGGAGGGAATGTTATCTCATTTCTGTTTCTCATAAGCAAATAAATTTTGATAGAAATTATTATTTCTCCGTTTTCTGCAGGATTGCATCTGCATAATTTTTGAAGAAGTACATTTCTCTTTACTTTTTATCATCAAAATAAAAAGGTGAAATGCAAATGTTTTAATTTTTTTGATCCCAATTCATTGCTCAAATGCACATTAAGCCTGCGAGGTGAGTCCCTGGCTGTGGTCACTGCTGGTGTCAGGACAGTGCAGAGCACTTGCTCTTATTTGTGGTCACACTTTCACTCATGTTAATGCAGTATAGATCAAAATCATATAAATTACTTTTGTTCATGGAATCTAGCATGATCTCAGCTGTAATTCACGAGATAATCTTGTTTTCCCCTGTCTAAGTCTTTAGTTGTGTGTTTGAGTGCTCTTATTAGAAAACAAGAGCTTTTTAAATTAGCATTTTAAAGTGATTCAAAGGTTTGTTTTCTGAGAACAGACCAATTATTTTATGGCCTTTTAGATTCATGCATTTTCTGCTCACCTCATGCTCACCTTGTGTTCAGATTAGAAAAAAATAGGCTCCTTGTCTCAAAGGGGCACAGTCATGGCTGTGTAGATACCTGCCATTTTTTTCATGTTTTGCCTTCCTTTTGTTTATTCTCCAAGTGACTTGTGTGGCCACACTTACGCTGAGCAGGATCTCACAGAGAATATACAATGTTATTGAGCGCTATCCATCAGTGTCCTCGACGCCAAACGCAACTGGATTGCTTTCTTTAGATAAGTATTCGCTTTCGACTACTTCCAGGACAATGCAGCCATGGCAGATCTCACTCCGTAGCATTAGGCTATATATAGATGTTTGCTGTGGGTGTCAATATAGAAACAGAAAAGCAGACCTTTCACTTTGGTTTTGAATGCTGTTGGTCTCCCTGCAAAACTGACAACTGTATTTGACAACAACGATGGACAAAGAAAGAGGTTCTGAACTGTTATATCACGAGGCGGTCGCAGTAACCAGTGTACTACTGCATTTGTTGATATAAGTGTTTTCTAAAACCTTTCTAACCCTAACCCTGATCACAACCCTCACTCTAACCCCAACTATAACCAAGTGGTTTTGGTGCAAAACCTAATTAAATAGTTTCAGTGCATGCACTGAACCGTCGAGGAGTGCCATCAAATAAGGATGCCAAAGGGCTCCCTTTCATTGTATATCACCTCAGGGGCAAGAGCATAACTTCATGATAAGTCTGGATGATACCATTGCAGTACACAAAGAAATGTTTTGAAGTTCACACCAATGCAATGGACTTTTAAAATCATTGTTAGTAATCTACTGTTCGAATAAGTAATTTATTTTCGGAAAGAACAGCACAGGGGTGGCTGTGATAAAACGTCATATAAATTAGCGACTTCCACCAGCGAGAAATTTGAAAAAATCCGCCAAATGGTGTGCATGCTAGGCTGTGACAGTGCTTCTTTAATTTGAACTCTATAGACCGGTTTAGCTGCTGCATAGAGAATGCGCTATAACCCAAAATGCCAGAAAACTGGCCTCCAAACATGTGACTTTAATCACATGACTTTTGCTTGTCTTGTTTACAATTAGGCGGTTTCCCCATCACAGTAAGCTGTGTTTCGTCGTAGGTGGGAGTCACCACGCCTTTATATAATACAGGGTTCAATGGATAAAAAGTTATGTGTATTGAGCAGTTCTGTATTACAGATAATCCAAATTGTAAATGAATGCATGGACATAAAAATGTAAGCTATGGCCATTTTAACTACATGCATATTATAACTTTGTTAAATGTCTGCAGAGGATATTTTCATCCATAAATAAATGTCAGTAGTATATCTGAGACTTTTTGATATTTTAAGTGGGTATTTCAAATGGCATCAATATTCTTATGTTAGCATTCATCAATAAATGCTTTATGCAAGTCAGATAGCTCTGGATTGGTTGTCGTCAGGTGAACAGATCTAAACGTCTGCACCTGTATCTCCCATTTTTTAGTTCAATCCAATGAATTCTCAATATGATCACAATTGAATGGACTGCTCAGTGTTTTCCAAACATATAATAAAGCAAAGCACCGACTTTCCCCTCTGCCAACTCAACTGATTCAAGCAGGAATGGGAATGTGTCTGGTTTTCAGATCCTGTCTGACCCCAGGTTACCTAGCAACAGGGTTCTGCTGAAGCTATTATTCAGAGCCGGGCTAATTTACACATATCAAATATTTGTTGTGCTGAAAACATGACCGGGTTCTAATGACTTCCAAAAACCTATGCCCCCTTCAGCACTGCAGTAATGTAGTGTGTTCATCTGAGATCGTGTCACTAGCAGAGATGTGCACCCCTCCCTGTTGCTGTTATGTGTTCTCCTCACTGGTAAGCCTTGTGTAGCATACACCAGGCTCTTTGTGTGTGGCCAAACAGCTATTTTGCTGACATTCCGCAAATCATAAGCAACATTGGCATTGTATGTGATGTTTTCTGGTGAACAGTAGCAAATATCGCTCCGCATTCATATTGACAGACTAAATTTACCCACGTAAAATTATTTGGCTCTTTTGGTGACCTACAATCTGCACACTCCATTCCCTCTTTCTTTGCGACATGCATTTATTTTACTGAATTATATTTGGGTGTTCCATCTGAAAAATCCTGTTGAAGCAGCAAGATTTTAAACATTGCACCCGTGATGTTGCTTTCGAGTTTTCACTTGGATTATTGTCTCTTGAAAATAACTTGACCAGCCAACTAGGTAGTTTTTCTGAAATACAAAATAAATGGAAACTCGAACTGAGTGTACGAGATGGGCGATTGAAGGACTGGTGTTGTTTTTGTTCAAATAAAACTTATGATTTGTTCTTAAAGGAAAAATTGAACATTGCAATGAGAAGGCTATGGAGAAACTTTACATCTATTTAGGAATGTTCTATATTTATTTATATAAACTGAGACAAAGTTAGACTCATTCATAGACAAAAGAAGAATGGGACGGATCCTTCATCCCTGTGCAGGTGGTGACTATTGAACTGGCCTGCTTTGTAGGCCTTGTTTTAGACACGTGCCTCGGATTTATGGGCCTACTCAATTCATCGACCCCCCCTTCCCAACACATGGGTGCAAACACTCTGCCCTGAATCGGAACAGGCTTTATCCACGGAGATGACAGCTGGGCCATAAGTGTTGCTGAGCGCCATTTTATGGAAGGCAGCAATACCGCCTGGTATTGTGATTGATTCCTAATTAGTGGGAGGTGTTTGCTCGGAGTGACTAGTAATTTAGGAGGGGGTGGACTTTACAGTGCTCTCTTTTGAACTTCCAAGTGAATGTGCATCACGTCAGAGCTTAGCTTTATGGGTGTATGAGGGGGGCCATCAGGGGCTCAAATTGTGCTGAAAAGCTGTGCAATGTCAGATTAATTTCATGTTTTACTGAACACAGGAGCCTATGAAAGAGTGCTTCCAAGCAGCATAAAAACGGGTCACTTCTTCCTTGAAATTTAATCTTTATTTCACTTTCATGGATTTATGTTTTAAATCCAAAAAGTAGCTGCCTATATATGCCTTAATAAACACCATTAATAATAATTAATAACCACTGCTACGTAGACAAAGAAGGGTAACTATGTTTTGTGATTGTCCACAATGAAATGTCTTGTTAAACTCTGCGTCTGAAGGTCTGTGGGTATAGCATTATTGCAGATGGAATTGTATCTCCGTGAGACTTTTTTGAATTTTCTCCAAACTTAAATGCGCAATCCCATGAGGCTGAGAAGGAAGGCATTGCGCCACGTTCTCATTTTCTCGTCAGTGCTGGAAGATGCATTTATGGGTCACATGGAAGTCCCTATGGCCAAATGTTTGCCAGATCCCATTGCAGTGTTTTTTTCCCCTCAGGGAACCCCTTGTCAATATATTGATATTTGTGGTGCTTCCCGCCCTCCATCTGTGCTGACTTTACTCCTCTTTGGTAATAATTTTTTCACCGAGCTGGCAATGAGTGCATTTGAACTGACAGGTGGTTCTTCATGAAGTTCAAATGCACTTCATCGAGTATGTAATTAAAATTCCTGAGAAAATTGCAGAGAAATGCAATGTCTCAAAAATCAGTGCCTGTCTGTAGTATGCATGGAGTATATTACTCTCAGTATACCGCAGCCCGCAGGGACTTGAAGGGCTTTTACACTGAAAGATCTCCAGAGTCTCTCATCAGCACTGCCAGGTATTGCCTTGTTAGCCGTTCTGTAGCTGTCTGAGAAACATGTTGCTCTAGGCACTCTGTGCTCACCTGCTCATTTATGCACTCCTCTGAGTTGAAATATGGGGCAGCTCACAGTTGGCATTACATGCAACTGATACAAGCCGTGATGAATTATGTATTATGACTTTTCACTGGGGAGGTTCTGGAACAGGGTAGTGTCTCATTCTTCTTGAAAACTTTAAGTCCAGATATTCATTTTTCATTGGCTTATTACTGCTATTACAAAGCAAGTATAAAGTGTTATGTACGTATTTTATTGCGACCACAAATTAAGTTTCTCTGAAGATTTCAGAGGCGACTGCTTTGATTAACCCTCTAAAACCAAATGCAGCTGCTGTATTCAAACCGGTGGAGCTTCAGGCCTTTTTTATATTCGAGTAGAGATCCCAACGTTTCCAGCAATCCCAACTACTCCCAGCTGAATAACAGGAAAATGTGTGTAAAATGATGCATTAGATCTAGATATTTTCCGGTTGATGCAAGTTTAAGGGGTTAATTGCGACAACATCCTTGACCGCTTCATTCACACACACACTTGCACACACGCACACACACACACACACACACATACATTACTCTAGAATATGGGTGTTATCAGCACCTGGGATGTGAAGTGAAACTGTTTGAATGAAGAGAACATGCTGATAAGATCCTAACCAAGACCAACCACCGGCCTTTTTGGAAGGCAGAGTCATCCCAGTGTACTCCCTCGGCAGTAACTCATTGTTGGCCATTTGCATGATGGAGTCCACTCCCTTTTTTTCTCTTTGCTTATCAATGGAATTGCATGGTGAAAGCATTTGATTAAAATCTCTGGCTCCTTCAAGGTGTGCACATAGTGCTCTGTCCTTGATGCTTTGGTATGACTGAAGGACAATTACCTCATTATTATTATTATTATTATTATTATTATTATTATTGTCCTTGACCTGCAGTTCAAAACTACCCCAACCTCATACAGATCATTTTGGCAGCCAAAAAAAGATCTTTTTTTGATGTTGCAAAGTAAATTTGGAAAGCTGAATTCAAACTGATACAGACCCAGCGGTATCTCATTTGTTCCATATTTTTGTCATTTGTCCAGCAAGTTGTTTGACAGTGATATGTTAGATTCCGCTGTGATGGAAATACTTCCTTGCCTCAATGAATCTCTTTTTCATATTATTACATTTATTCTAAAAAGAACTGAAAAAGCAAATAAAGTCATTTCAGAAACAAAGGTTATTTAAATGGAATATGAAGGAATTGCACTGAATTTCCTCCAGGTCGTAGAATCCACTCTTATACAGGTGGCCAGTGTCAAAACTGAAAGAACTGATGGTGCTTTGGTGAAAAATATTTCCTCCTCTCAAATTGTACTTCGGCGGCAGAAGTTTCATTCTGCATGCAATGAAAACTGCCTTGATCGATGATTTTGCTTTACGTCCTCCATCATTTCAAAAGTAGTGAAAAAAAAAAACAAGTTATTGCTGACTTAATTGAGTATGACATTGCCATATCACATTTGTGAGATCATCTTCATTCAGCGCATATACTGTTTGTCCTTCCAATTCTGCAGAATATTGTAAGATTTTAAAATAACTGTACATATTTAATAAATCCAAGTGTGGCAGTACAGTAAAAACAGAAAAGTGTTTAAGTATTGTTTTCCAAGTAATTTGCCCCGTGTCTCAGTACTTGGTCAATCCATCCAGATCCAGTCTATCCAGCCAGCATCATAACTATGACAATGAATTCACTCTTGCTACTGCTGACCACCATTGGCTGAAACTGGCTGAAATGTTTTTTTGTCAGTCTAGAATTACCCCTTGCTAAAATATTCTATTCTACTATTATGTTCCCATAAATCCAGTGCAAAATAAATCCTTAGTAAAATTCCTGAATATTTCAGATGACATGTAGGCATTAATGGCAGTTTTTTCATGCTTGTAAACATGAATAACACCTCAGTGTATGTATGACACTGAGATACAAGATAGAAGAGTTAGCCTCGTGTCGCAACCTCCCTCTTTTGTAACTCCTCTTTTAAATAAAAACAGCTGCTGGGTCTCCTTCATGGAGCTTCGCTCAGCCCCCTGCACACAGGGTCCAGTCAGAGCTCCCTCTCTCCCCACCCTCTCCCTGCTGGTCCTACAAGTGACTCGCACAAATTAGCCCCAGCATGGGACGCAGCTCCATGGCAACAGCTCCTAGATAAAGCGGGCAGGCCAAAGGCATTGTTCTGTCAGTGCGTGGCTCTGGCTAGTCTGAAGCGCTTAGCTTTCCTGTCTCAGCTGCAGTGTATGGACCCCCTCATGAACTGGAGCTCTCTGCATGGTAAGGCAAACCACGTCTGAACAGGTCGTTTTGGAGAACTTTCTGTCAGAGAATGTGATCCACTGCCTTTTCAGTTAAACACAGGATTTTTCTTATTTGCTGGTAGGTTTAAGTTATTGTGCTTGTTGAAAGTTTTACTTGTCAATTATGGATCTCTGTTGCTGCTGTCTCTACCTTGCTTTTTGTGCTCTTCTCTCTTTTTTTGTTATCTAGAAAGTCTTGCTTCTTGTTTGTGGTGGAATGATGGCTTTTTTCCCCTCTGTAACTTTTATTTCTTGGCTTTTTCAGATTTTATGAATCATTGCATATTTTTAAAATCAATTATTTGTCTGGTGATGTAACTTTGTGTATATTTTTTGCAAGACAGTTTAAGAATAATCAGCTGATAATATGATGTATATTGGCCTTTTCATTTTGATTGTACTTGAATGTGTTGCCGTTCTTGAGAACAGCAGTGTGCATCCTTAAAGTTTTGATCACTCAGCACAAACTTCTAAAATTTAAATGGAAGTTATTGGTCAACACAATATTGGATCATGTACTGGTACATTATATCAGGATTGCATTGCAGCAGGAATAATAGTCATACGCCCACAGATTTTAGCAACGCGTTTCAGAAAACCATCTGTTGGAGAAAAAATTGCGATTCATGCCAAGTGAGCAAAAAATGTCAAAAAAAAAAAAAAAGCAGTCAACGACACAGCCAAAATAAAAGACGATGACGGTCTCTTCTTTTGGAGCTATTTGACAGCTTTGGGGAAAATTAGGACTTAAAACTGTTTGAAAAAGACAAAAATGATTTGATTTCACTTTCTGCAGAGAACAGTGGGCTTCAGGGTGGGGTGAGCAGATTGTTTACTTTGGCTTTGAAAATGGGGATGTGCAGACCAGGATGGACAGTTAGAACAGAGTTTCTCTTAGGGTTGATGCTCACCCCCTGCCATCCCCCCCTCCCATACACACACACCCACACACACACACACACACAAAGGTCCCCCGGAATTTATGCCTTGAACTCCTGCCAAAACCCCCTCATTTTGAGACCCCGAGTGAATAGACAACCAAAGTCAAAATATGAAGAGGCTGAGGGGATTAGAATCTTTTCAGAGGGCTGCCCCCTTTGACATGTTGCTTTTGTGGAAGGGGGCCAACCTCTGCCATTATGCTAATGACATTTATGCTAATATCATGTCTGCGGCCAGGCTTTGAAGGCCGCCTTTCAGAGGAGCCTCTGTCATATGTGCGCATGTTAATGTCATCTCCGCAGGGCAACATGTGTACGGGATACAGCGGGAGATGACCTTTAAACGGGGAAAAATTAATATGGAGAAAACGAGGTTTGCTACTCCATGGACACCCACGGGGGTCAGAAATTGGGGTCACCCCTATGATTTGAGCAAAGAATGGGACCGTTTGAAAAGCTCACTTTAGTAGCCAAGTGGACCACTTTTGTCTGGTTTTGTTCTGTGCTTTAATTTCACCTGCCCGTGTACCAAGTCCTCTTCATTCTTCAAAATCTACCTTTCCTTTGAAGAAAGGAATTCCTCTAAGATTGAAATAATTTGAAATCCTTGCCCTTGCTCCTCTGAATGGTTCAAATTTATATTTTTACATTTAAAAGTTCTGTCATGCATTGTAGAATGTCGATATTTTGCATTGTTATGGTAGTCTTCCCCAGTTCAATGTTTTTAGAGTTGTTTTTACGGGGTCATTAGTTTTAATTCTGTCGAACACTAAATGGCTCCTCCCATTTAATGGGGCAAGCAAGTTTAGATTGTATTTACAAAATATCTGCAAAATGTTCTGTCCCTGAGATTGTTTTTATTTCAGCTAAATAAAAAGCTCTCTTTCCTTGTTTGTTGTGAGCTTTGGCTCAAGGGTGAGCAGCCAGGTATCACTGCCCTCTAATACTGTGAAATATTGCGCGGCATTGTTGAACTATATTTCATTTGAGAAGTTGAGGACTCAGTATTGTTACTGCAGAAACCGTTTTATGATGCAAACACAAAAGCAAATATAGTATTTAAAATTGTGTCATAACAACCATCAGCCTAACTATGCAGGCCCATAGGTTAAGTTGTAAAGTATTGGTATGGTTGTTCAAAATATGTTGAAATCAATGTTCTTACCTTGGTGGCAGACCAGAGATTAAAAAAAAACAAAAACCTGTGATTGTTTTTAATCCAAAAATAAGCATTCTTGGACAAACATCGCTAGATCGATTTTGATAATGAGGTAGTAACAGTTCATCTTTGTAAATTTCCCTATAATCAGCACTTCTACTCATGGTGCTAAGTTGTCGTATTGCAGTCATTAAAGTCCTTATGTGCTGATCTAACAGTACAGTGTTTTAGTGTCACCCCTGGAAATTTTTTTTTTTTTTTTAGTTTGCACAGTGGTCTGTAACATCCAAAAGACGGATGCTAATGGTAGCCGAGGAATTCATTTTTACGAGGAGGAATTGTTTCAGTGCTTTCTGACGAGGGGAATTTGTCCATAAACCAAAGGAGTTTGGGAAGCAGCTTTATTACGCATTTATGATCTACACCAGTGCAGAGAATTGGAGTGGGTATGTTTGGTATATTGCAGTGAAAATTTTGCCTGATTTTGGGGAAATGACCTGAAATAAGGAAGTTCTAAAACTATTGTAAAAGTGAACGTGACCATGGTGTATAATGCAGGGAAACTTGGTCTCCAGAATTTTTTGTTGAAGCACACATGAATGTAACTTAGAAAGAAATCTGTAGAATTTGCATTTTTGATCACAGAATCATAATATTTGAACTTAGGGTTGTTTAAGCATCTGGCTGTGGCTGTATTATTTTTCTAGGCTGGTGAGTCTTGGTCACAGTGCCACAGGGGCAGAAGAATATATGAAATCTTTTTCTGTCGGACAGGAACTTACATCTTGCATTTCCAGTTACTCAATTGTTATTGTTACTCAATTTGGGCAAAATTCTCAGTGATTCGGACTATATTGGAGCAATCTACTGAGTGTCACCTTTCAGACAAGGCCATGATCATGCCTGTAGTGAAACGGGTTCAAGAACAATAAACACTTAAATTTGGGAGGAAATTTGCTCAAAAAAGGGGGTTAAATATCTAGGGGTTAAATATCACCCTGCATGTAGAGTGCCTTGTAATGTCTTTAAAGTACTCTGTCTTTTGAAAAATGGATCCTCCCATGGAGGATATGCGCTTTAATTCAGATGGATAACTCTTTTTTTGAATGCGTTGCTAATATGTTTGAAAGTTGCCCCAATTAATCATTGTGATTTCTGTTAATATGATACACCGCATTCATAATTGTGAACAATGTCTATATGCACCAACATCTGTTTCTGCATGGTTATCTTCCCTGATTTATGTGAATGAATACCCTGACCATATCTCAGTATTTTTTTTTTTTATGTGAACATACCAGAAATCAGAAATGTACAAACTCTACTGGGCTACATCGGGGGCTTGTGCTGTTCATAGTTTTGAGTAGTCTGGGTGATGGTGTTGACTGTGTGCTGACAGGCACTTGTTTGGAGCTGGATACATGTTGCCCTTTCTTCTCTTCCTCTAGATGCCTGGTCAGTTTGACCAGAGAGTGGTGCTGAATCAGCTCAGGTACTCTGGGATGCTTGAGACCGTTCGAATCCGCCGAGCTGGCTTTCCTGTGAGGAGACCCTTCCAGGACTTCTGTGACAGGTTAGCCTGTTGCCCTGGCAGTAAATGAGAAACTTGACTGGTTCTGTGTACCATTTGACATGTATGAAGCAGCCTGATGCACCCTCCTGTCCCATTGAGGAATTTCAACCTGTCCTGAACTGTGAACATTTTAAAGTAATTTCCTGTTAGGTGTGGTTACCTTGCTTGCATGAATAAACTTAATGCTTTCAATGAGCCATTTCTAGGACTTCTTTTTTCATGCTGGTACATAAGCCCATTGGACACACTCTCATGTTGTCAAGTTATAATGCTGCATTGTTTGTCTACACCATTGGAGCTGGGAGTGTTATATTGTCTTGGAAGCACCCATCTTAAATCTGCACCCTTTACCCAGGTACAAGGTCCTAATGAGGGGCCTATCCCTACCAGAGGACCCGAAAGGAAGGTGTACTGAGCTGCTCAGCCTGTATGACAGCGGCAGCACTGAGTGGCAGTTGGGCAAGAGCAAGGTGAGAGTGGAAAATTTTGCGCTTTTCGTTTTTGTCTTTCTAACACTGGAGCGCCACATGGTGCTAATACTTTACATGCACATTTAAAGGGACAAAGTACTCACAGTACTCATGCTCAAAGTTTGGGTTCAACAATTAGCATTTTTCTGCTTATGAAGATCTAGAATCAGAATCTGAACCTTTTGTAGCTTGTGCATACAGAATTTACACGGAAGGTATTTCATTGAGCTCTTTTCTTTAATCATTGGCTGCCAGTCTTAATTTGGCGTATCGCTTAAATAATTTAATGCAAGTGGATTAGGGAACTAAATGGCGTAAGGGGGGCACCAGTGGAAGCAATTACTCTTGGTGCCAGGATTAGTTATAATCTTTTACCTGAGGCAGTTTCTGTCTGCGATCTGTTGCAGTTGTTAATAATTTCATCCCAGCATAATGAAATCTGTGGTTGTTTCGCAAGCTCAGAATAAATTTCCTTGTATTGAGGTCATTTTTGTCTGAATCGTCAGTCCTTTTTGCCTTTTTATGTGTTTTTGAAACCACTGACAAAAACTCAAAGCCCCCAAAAAGATTTACGATTCTGTGATTTCCAGTGAGAATTGACAGACATCACTGCCCTGGCAGCTCCGCGTTAGCATATAGTCCAGCTGGAGGTTGACAGCAGTTTGGGAGGGCGACCCTCTGTTTAAATCAGTCAGGTCCTTTTCAGACCGCCGAAGGGGAACGTTGCTCTCAGTCCATGGCCCACGAGAGCTAGATTTATGTTGACTCGGCTCAAATTTTCTTTTTGTTTCTTTCATGGGTTGCATGTCACGCTCGCTGTCTGTACGCCTTTATGAGGGAAATGTAAGCCTCTGGAACCAGTGAGCTGCCCTATTAACATCAGATGGCAAACAGTAAAGCCCTAAAGGGGTGAGGTTACATGAAGGTTTGCCCATTCAATACATGTGCATGTTCATATATACCAAATACAATGCAGAAAGCATGGCATCTCTTTATTAAAGTGAGAAAAAAGTGAATTTAATGCATGGGTAAAGCTCACCTTCAGCCATAAAAACAAGTGTTTTGTTTATTTATGTAACTATAACATAGTGACAACTCATGCAAATTTAGCGTATTATGTGAGTGTACATTTCATTTTGGTACATTCATGATAGAATGACACGCTGAAATAGATCCAGTTCAGCCAATGAAACAGAAATTTTATGTTCCGTAAAACTGATTGTACTTTGTAATCTTACTTGTAATGAGAAGATATTGTTACCATTTTTGACTATTTTGACCATTTTGACCCTGTTATGGATTTTCCTTGTGTCGTACTCTTCACCCATCTTGCTTTGCGTCCATCGGTGCAGGACTGAAATTGGCTTTTGAACACCCTCTGGACCCAACAACATTTATCCTAGACTCAGTATCAGACTTAATATCCCACCTTGTCATGCCACGCTCCAAATCGGATTAACACTCAGCAAAATGGAGATTTGGCTTCACTATCAATGACAAACAGCTGGGTGCCTGAAAACCAGGGGCGGAGAGAGGGGCCCCCCAACGCTCGGGTTATGCTAATCGAGAAACAGTCTTTAAATGTCTTCTCACTACAATCCCCTGAGATTTTGATTTGTCTTTGAATAAAGATAAAGAAGGAGGACCTCATTAAATTCTCCACAGCCATTTAGTGGCCATGGAGACCCTTTGTAAGACAGGGAATGTCCTTCTAAAGTCTATAAATCCTACGAGCAGTCTGTGTGTTCGTGAGATGTCTCCTGACAGCTTTTCATTTTCAATCGGGATAAGAGTGATCATTTCACTCGTTTCAGTACACAGTACTACGCATACGTTTTTAGCACATTTAAAATGACTCTGTTAGGCAAAGATGCTTCAAAAAATAAAAGCTTCAGAAATTTGAAAAATGTTCTATAAAAATCTGTGAATTGTTGAAAAGTAAATCAAATTAATATTTGGTGAAATTAGGAATGCTGTCTTCCTGTTTTATAGTTTTTTGAGATAATTAGATGTTTGGCTTTTCCAGGCATATTGGATAACTTATGACAGTTCTGCAGATTCATAATCTTTTTTGCGTCTGACTCTCCAAGTAATCCTCGACAGCCTTGATGTTGAGTTCAGGGCACTGTCAAGGCTGTACTATCCTTATCAACTGTCTTTAGTGGAATTCAAAAATTTTACGAAAGTTTTTTTTTTTTTTAATAAACATTTTGTGTTTCAGAGGTGCTTTTTATCAACTGAGACATTATTGACGAAAAAAAAAATAAACATAGAAGACCACATTTTAATGTAAAAAAAAAAATAGGATGCCTAAAACATACAGCACTGTAAGTTGAAAATGAGTAAAAATTCTGACGGAAACATGATAAAACTTTTTCTGGTAGTTCAGTGAGACTCTGCTTTTCCATGTGTATGTAAGGCCAATTAATGACTGATCATTTAGCTCTCCATGCTGTCAGTGGGTTTAAATGGACCATTCTTAAAGATACAGGATGTAATAATGAACCTGAATAAGCCAAAATACATCTGTTTGTTACTATTAGGCCACGAAGTGGATCGAGGGATATTGGAATGGCGCTCGTCTGTCCATCCAGGTTCAATGGGACAAGTTTTCTCAAACTATTGCACCTACGTGAATGAAATTTTGTATGTGGCCAGCACTGATGACCCTACTGAATGAGTTCAGCTGTAGAATCCGAAAAATTTATTTTTACAGAGTTATGGCCCTTGACTCTGTTCGTGGACTTAAGTGTATGGGTGTGTGTTTGGGTATTGCAATGTGGACAAGTTCTCTCGGCAACTATTGCACCTACATGGATGAAATTCTGTGGGTGACCAGTACTAATGATCCTATTGAATGAGTTTGACAGTTGATTCCGAGAAATTTATTATTCACGGAGTTATGGTCCTTGTTTCTGTTTGTCAACTTGGTGTATGGGATTTGCAAAGGGGACAAATTTTCTTGGCAACTATTGCACCTTTATGGATGAAATTTTGTGTGTGGCCAGTACCAATGACCGTATTGAATGAGTTCGACAATTGATTCAGTGAATTTTTTTTTACGGAGTTATGGCCCTTGACTCTGAACTGAGTGTATGGGTATTTAATGGTGACAAGTTTTCCCCATTCCCCCGTGACCATTCTTACCATGGCCGGGGATATTTGTGACAATGTTGCCTTGTTATTAGTCTCCTACCGGAAACGGAAGGGACTGTAGGATTGTCCGTCAGTCCGTCCGTCCGCATTCGTGTCCGCTCCATAACTTCAATACCATATGACCTAGGAACATCAAAGTTGGTGTGTGGATGCATCTTGGGGAGAGGGTGTGTCATGTACCCTATTCAGGTCACCTTTACCTACTTTTTCGGAAATATAATATGCATACATCGGTAGGGGACTAGTTTTGCGCAGCAATACGACATTCGCCGATAGGCGGTGCACTTGTTGTTATCATCATTGGTGGTAGTAGTAGTAGTGATAGTATTTGTCGAAGGAGTAGCAGTATTACTAGTTGTGGAGCAGTAGTAATTGTAGTAGTGTTAGTGATGATGGTAATTGTAGAATGAACCGCAGTATTAGTAGTCCTGGAGTAGTAGTAGTGGTAGTGTTAGTAATGATAGTAATTGTAGAATGAGCTGTAGTAGTAGTAGTAGTAGTAGTAGCAGTAGTAGTGTAGTAGTAGTGATGATAGTAATTGTAGGAGGAGCTGCAGTATTAGTAGTCCTGGAGCAGTAGTAGTAGTAGTAGTAGTGATGATGGTAATTGTTGGAGGAGCAGCAGTAGTCCTGGAGTAGTAGTAGTAGTGATGATGGTAATTGTAGGAGGAACAGCAGTAGTCCTGGAGTAGTAGTAGTAGTGATGATGGTAATTGTAGGAGGAGCAGCAGTAGTCCTGGAGTAGTAGTAGTAGTAATAGTAGCAGTAGTGATGATGGTGATTGTAGGAGGAGCAGCAGTAGTCCTGGAGTAGTAGTAGTAGTAGTAGTAGTAGTGATGATGGTAATTGTAGGAGGAGCAGCAGTAGTCCTGGAGTCGTAGTAGTAGTAGTGATGATGGTAATTGTAGGAGGAGCAGCAGTAGTCCTGGAGTAGTAGTAGTAGTAGCAGTAGTAGTGATGATGGTAATTGTAGGAGGAGCAGCAGTAGTCCTGGAGCAGCAGTAATAGTAGTAGTAGTGATGATGGTAATTGTAGGAGGAGCAGCAGTAGTCCTGGAGCAGCAGTAATAGTAGTAGTAGTGATGATGGTAATTGTAGGAGGAGCAGCAGTAGTCCTGGAGTAGTAGTAGTAGTAGCAGTAGTAGTGATGATGGTAATTGTAGGAGGAGCAGCAGTAGTCCTGGAGCTGTAGTAGTAGTAGTAGTAGTAGTAGTAGTAGTAGTGATGATGGTAATTGTAGGAGGAGCAGTAGTCCTGGAGTCGTAGTAGTAGTAGTGATGATGGTAATTGTAGGAGGAGCAGCAGTAGTCCTGGAGTAGTAGTAGTAGTAGCAGTAGTAGTGATGATGGTAATTGAAGGAGGAGCAGCAGTAGTCCTGGAGTAGTAGTAGTAGTAGTAGTGATGATGGTAATTGTAGGAGGAGCAGCAGTAGTCCTGGAGTCGTCGTAGTAGTAGTAGTGATGATTGTAATTGTAGGAGGAGCAGCAGTAGTCCTGGAGTCGTAGTAGTAGTAGTGATGATTGTAATTGTAGGAGGAGCAGCAGTAGTCCTGGAGTAGTAGTAGTAGTAGCAGTAGTAGTGATGATGGTAATTGTAGGAGGAGCAGCAGTAGTCCTGGAGCTGTAGTAATTGTAGTAGATGTAATTGTAATAGAAGCTGATGTTATGATTGAAAAACGATCTTGTTTCAAGGCATATGAATTAAACGGTGAAAGAAATGTGTTGTTCAAAGAGAGTGCTAAATAATATGTGATATAAAGTTATATGGGCTGATTGAAGATAAAATATGTTTCTACGAACATAGTTGAGTGCAACTCTGCATTTTCTCAAAAATATTTTGAGGTTCATTTTCATTTCATGAGCAATGTGACCTTTTCACCATGCCTTCCTGGCTCTCCTATTGCTCAAGAAATCGCTGATGCATACAACAATTTTGATGTGGGGAGCCCTTCGGGGCGAGAGGGTGATGCGACTCACTGTTTCTCCCATCAGGTGTTCTTGCGAGAGTCTCTGGAGCACAAGCTGGAGAAGCAGAGGGAGGTTGAGGTGTACCGGGCTGCCATGGTTATCCAGGCTCACATCATGGGCTATGTGGCACGGTAAGAGTCTCATGTCTCTAAAGTCTCAACAGCTAACCTTTCAATATCGAGCTAATCAAGGGCGATCTCAAGCAAGCTGAGGCTAGTTTTTTTTCTATTTTCACTTCCAGTCTTCGATTGCGCCTGGATATATTAGGGCCAGTTTCAAGGTGCAATTGCCCACCTTTTGCCCAAAGGCCAAGCGGGGTTAATTGTGGCCTGAAGTGGAGTCACAGGTCATCAGCCGGGGAAGCACAAAAAACACTTTTAAACTAAGAATTAGTCTTGACCTGATTTCAAACATTTTCTTCTACATAGCAACTTTTTGATTATCAGAATTATCACCTGCTAGGAAAATACACAGCTTTTTTGCATACAAAATTAAGGAAATCAAAAAAAAATTAAATTCACAAAAATATTTTATTCATGAGGTAGCATATGCTTTATAAAAAAGGTAAATAACTTTGTTATCTTCTATGTTAATTTGTGGACAATCCTACAATGCAGACTACCTGCGCTTTATTGTTTAATTTAAAACAGTTATTAGCTACACATATCCACTATTTGGAATAGAGTATATTGCATCCAATTCATGTCTTACCTTAAGGTGGAGAACTGGCTGCACGTGATAGTGTTGAGTTTTCAGAGTTAACGCTTTAATAATGAAGAAAAATAAGGAAAGGCTAATCAGGAATTAAAAGAGACATGGGCGGGGTGAAGTGCAGTTTACACCGAACCCGAATGTAATGGGCGGGTTACTAAGGGCAATACTGAGGCTATCGGTGCAATGGTAGAAACACGAAATGGTTTTTGGTTGCAGAGATTGAGGCCCCAGTCGTTTAACACTGGCTGGCTTGAAGAAAGCCCTAGCTCGCACTGATGCGGTAGTGGGAAGATGGCGATTGGTGATGGCAGGGCCAATCCTGCCAGAGCACAGGGCCATGGAGGCCTTTTCTGTTTATAGCTCCTCTCTGCCAGGTCCATTCCATGCCTTCCATGCCAGGGGCCACAAAAGTTACACCCCATTCCCAGTTTGATTTTCTCTCATCTGGCCAGTCTGGTCTGTTCATGTTAAGAATAGCTGAAATTAGATTAAGATTCCCACCTCAGTGCTTCATAGGAATAGCAACCTTTGCATTGTTAAGCCGGTCTGCTCACCACAGATGATGTTTATCCTCAGCAATGTTGGAAAATGAAAAAATGTGTGCACCCTAAATTTTTCTTTGGAATCAGGGAAGGGGAAAAGCCGGCCTTGCTTCTATTTTTAAGGGAAAAAAAAGGCAGGAAATTGCTTTCTAAATCAACAAGAGCACATCCACCATCAGCCTCTGTGTTTGTAGACTGTGACTCACAGTTGAAGATGGCAATGTTATTTAATGAACAACAGAGGATGACAAAGGGAATCTGAAATAAAAAACAATTTCAACAGCAGCTGCTATTATTTCTGAGTGAAGCCTGGAGGGACTTTAAAGGCAGATGAGGGAAATCATGTCCCACTCATGCTAAAATGTAAATTGGATTTTGAATCTTGATTAGCTAAAAACTTAAGGGATGGAGAGGCTGAGGGAGCAGAACGGAATTTTCTTGTCCTCTCTTATGCTTAGTTCCCACTGTCGTGCGCTCCGTTATAAATGCCACTATTGGCCATTTGTAGCTAATCGTGGAACTTCTCTGAAGCTGCTTTCAACAACTGCTTCTGCCTCTGTAGCCATGTTTCCATCCACACGTTCTAATACGAATGAAGTAATATCGAATTAAAAATGCGTCACGGAGACGGTGAAATTAGACTTGATTTCAAGACTGTTGACTCATAGTTTGTAGGGTCCATCTCATCAGATTTTCTCTTGATGGGTAAAAGGCTTATGCGATAAATGCTGATGGAAACGTTATTCGTCGAATAAATCTGCTACTGCATCTTGACAGTGTTTTGATACCGTGGTTTTCTTCTGATAATGGTCTGCTGTGCTGCTAATAGCTGGCACCTAAGCACTACTACAACTTGTGCGATTATCGTCATTTGTTGGTAAACGCGATCCATTTTGGCTAACCAGCTTAATTAGTTGGCTAACAAACTACTTTTGCTCACTTGAAGGTGCTGCGATTCAGTGCGAAAATGAATGGAAACAGCTTAAAATGTCAGAAATGTACTCGATACACCAATTTGATCACATAACAGCATGTGGTGTCATTACACACTACTTTTTATGTGCTTTAATGCCGTTAGATGGAAACGTATTTATCCGCATGAATATTTTTGGTGGACTTCAGATAATTCGATTGACAAGTGGATGGAAACACAACTTGTGAGTCGCGGACAGTTGCGACCGATACAGGCTTTATCTTCAGATATTTTACAAAGCCTGTGTTTGAGGCCAGTTGTTAGTGCTAACTATCGTTAGCGGTCCTGCTAACCTCTTGTAACTCGTTAGCTTCACTTACATTATTTGCTGTTATATCACTACTTACAGCATGTGGCTCTGAGCGCTTGATCGATGCAACTGCTTCAGGTTTGACAAAGGTTGACAAAGCTGTCTTTGGTGAAATGCTGAGCACAAACAGCTAACGTTCCCTTTGGCCAGGGCTGTTCGCCGTCACCAAACAAAAAAGCTACCCACTGATTTCTGAAGGCACCGTCTTTTGGGAGAGAAATAGGTGCTTTTCTTTTGAGCAGCTTTGGGAGAGATACTAACAAAACTGCACCTCAAATGATCTGTGGTTCTTCTTTTGTATTTCTGGAAGTGTAGATGAGGCATAGTATGATACGCAGTTGTTCATGTCTGCTTGAATGGTTCTGGTGTGGGCAGGTCCAGCGCCGTGATTGGTTTTGGCTAGGTCTGTACTAATTGGACGGCACAACCTGACGTCAGGTTTTGCCCAGATCTTGTGAAGATCTTGGGAGGAGTTGTTCAGAGAGGAAATCACGTTCACAAAATCACGTTCTTGGATTACGACAAAACCACTGTATCAGCATAATAGGATCAGCATAATGGGTCCCCTTAAAAATTTCAGGTTTGGAGACGAAGTGATGCGATGATCACGATTGACAATTAGTCGTGTTGATCGTAGGAAATTTTTGAACCGTCCAAAACTTTTCTACGACCAACACGATTGCTACGACTGACCTCAAGATCTGATAAGATCTGATAGGATCACCATGATTACTTCACGATTAAGAACATGATTTCAATCGTGCCGCGATTGGGGAGCCTAGCATTATGCCATATCTCGTCCTGTCTAGAGCAGACCATGCAAATGCATTCAACTGCATTTAGTATATCTGTCTGGTTCCCAATATTGATAGTATGATTACAACTGTCCCAATATCTCACCAGGCACTCTACCTCACATGTCTTACAATCTCAATTCCACAAGAACTGGAACAGTAAGTAAAAGCAGTAAAAACGGAATTAAGTGATTTGTAAATTCTCTTATTCCTCGACTGAAAACTGCAGAAAAAAAGATAACTTCAACTTTATCAACTGTATCGATTTTTGTAAATATTCAGACATTTCCAATTTGATACCTGCGACGTGTCCCATTACAAGAGAAACAGGGGAGTGCAAAGACAAAAGAAGTTGCAGAAACTTCAGAAAAACACCCATTTGGAACACTCCACTGGTAAATAGGTTGATGGTTATTCAATTATGATTGGATATGAAATGAGCAGTACCTTAAGGCACGGTTCTTTTTCAGTAAGATGATTCAAGGTTTTCCTCTTTGCCAAAAGCTGCATGAGTAAATAGTCAAACAGCTTAACCCTTTGAGCGCAAAGGGCAACTATAGTTGTCCAATGGTGTAAGATATCAAAACCAGATGCTGTTGAAAACCTATCATGAGTCAACTTGTTCTAAAGAACTTTTAAACTACCTTTTTAATTCCTTGAAAATTTATTCGGCACTCAAAGGGTTAAGATCAATATTTCTCAGTGTGCCAATGCACGGAATTTAGGGATATCCCCATTGACAGTGGATTACATTAAGAAAAGATTCATGGAATAGCGGCCTTGCCAGATGCAATACCCTCGATCGCCAGATGGCGCTAATTCTGTATCCGGGGCGGCTCAGGCCCGTGCGGCAGATCATTGTTTCTCCGTATCCCATTCAGATACATAGAGGAACACAGTCTATTAGCGAACCCCCCAGGATTTCTTGGATTGTTTCTATAATTTCGAATGCACAGCATGGTAAGATCACCAAGTATACATTAGTGATAACAGCTGTCAATGTGAAGTGACTTAAAACTGAAGGATTCTTATCTATATGCCCGGTTTTAATGCTGGAAGTTCCCAAGTCCCCGCAAGGTGAAAGCCGTCTATCAGCGCCATTTTGCGATCATCTCCACCAAAACAATACTTTCATCACGCCGATTTTTGGTGCATCCTACCCTGGACAGAAAATATTATTGCATTGTTTGTTTGCTTTTTTCGTTACACCCAACAGCACCGATTGTCATTTGAAGCTATTTGAGAAGGATGCATGAGACGACCCCCAAACTACAAGTTGCTTGTAGGCCAGCTGATGCGAGGCCTATGGACATCGGCTAGGTGCCGCACGGCTTACGGCCGAATATCCGACTTTTTTAAATAACGTAAACAAAGCGGCAATTTGGCTATTCTCTGCTATTGTGCCTGTGCATATTCGTTACTCGGGGGTTAACCAACTTCGACTGTCGTCATGACAGTCCACGAATGAAGTGGGTAAAAAAAGCATATGACTTTTTAGGAAAGTGATAGCGCCTTCTGTATACAGCTGACTGTAAAAACGTTGTCGCCGCTTGATAGTTTTAATGTTCCTCTCGTAATTAGGTAACAAATTAAGACGATTAGCTGCTTTACTCACCGAATAAATCCAGGTTTTCTCCACAAATCCAATAATCTTCTCAAACAAACTGGGTATGCGCAGTAGAAATATCTTAGCATTAAATTGCTCTGCTTGCCTTGATAATTGCCCCTCGAGGATCTATAAAGTTTCTGGAATCTTACCTCTCTGTTAATTTACGCATGCGCAGGTGTGATTTTGGTCAAGAGGAAGAGCACCTGGGCTACCCAAGGGGTGTTTATCGGCGGAGAAGTGCATTTAATACTTCAAAATGCCCATTTTTCTGCCCAGAAGTTGATAGTTGGAGTCTTTATCCATGTATACCTCACTTATCAGATGTCTCTGTCACACGAACGATGATAGAGAAGTCGATGAAGCTAACAACTAAATTTCTCCCTTTGATAAGTAATGGTAGTTCGTACAAGCTGGACGGCCGACCGCCCCGGATATCTTGAAGGAAGGTGAGGACATCTAGTGGCAGAAAGCTGAACCGCACATCTGGCAAGGCTGCTATTCAGTGGAACAGGAGCGAACTCCGTGTGAAAAAGACGAGGCAGAATGCCATGACTGGATGCACTCGATCTTTGAGCCTTCGAATAGCATTGCGGTAGGACCCAAGATGCTTCCAAAATAGACTGAACCACATGGCATCATCAAAAGCATGTTAAGACTATACTATACAAAAAGAAAGCGATATAGCAACACCATCCAAAAGCACCTATGACTTCTCTGGGCTCAAGCTTATCTCTAATTGTTTTATAAGGATGTGGAAAGGAGTCTTGTGTTCTGGCAAGTCCATCTTTCTAATTGTTTTTGGAAATAATTGACCAAAGTTGTCGGGGCCAAAAGGAAGGACCATCCCCACTGTTTTCTGCGACTTGTCTAAAGGCCAGCGACTGTAATGGTCTGGGGCTGCATTGTTACTGTCAGCATCGGCAACTTGCACATTTGTGAAGGGAAAAATGGCACAGAAGGGTATACACACATTTTGGAAAAACGTGCCTTCTAGATGCATCTTTTTCAGGGATGACCCTGCTTATTCCAGCAGGATAATGCCAAGTCATACTCCGCACATATTGCAACAGTGTAGTTTCATAGACACAGAGTGTAGGTGCGGCCTGGAGCCCTTTCCTGTTGTCCACTGAAAGTGTGTGTGGGATAATGAAGTGCAAAATGTGACAATGGAGAACTCGAACTGTTGACCGATTTAAAGTCCTACATCAAGCGAGATTTGGAACGATGCTCTTTCATAACTCCAGCAATTAGAGTCCTTAGTCTGAAAACAACTACTGAGCATTTTTTAAAGGAGAGGTGACGCTACACTGAGGTGAACATATTCGTGTCCCAACTTCATTGAAAGAGTACATTTTAAAATGGCTATTATTTTCAAAAAACAAGCTTGGTGAGTTAAAACATTACTTATTTTGTTTTTGTGCTTCTGGATTTGCAAATTACTGCTCGTTGTTTTATTTACATTATACACAATTTATCAGTTCTTCTAGAAACAAGGTTGCACCATAGTCCCTGACAGAATTTACATTACAATTTCTGTTATTTGGAAAGTTGCTTGGCCATATCTGTGAGAATATTACATTATTTTGAAACATTACCAACCATTGACAGGAATCAGAGTTCATCTAGGAATCTGTACAAATAGAATTTTCTTTATTTTGTTCCAGGTGTGGTTAAATCGGTTGATTAGCTATACAAACTGAAGAATTAAGACTGCCTGATTTGGATTATTTGATACTTGAATGCTTTAAATGTTGCTGTTTATCCTGCACGCAAGAGGAGCACCAATTACCTTATTAACGTCTTAAAAGGTTTACAACTTATCTTCTCTGGTCTGCCTCCAAACAGGAAACAGTACAGGAAGTTGCTGCAGTGCATTGTGGTCATTCAGAAAAATTTCCGGGCTCTTTACTGGAGGCGGAGGTTTCTGCGGCTGCGCTGGGCTGCGGTCACTTTCCAGAAACGCACAAGGGGCCTGCTCGCCCGCCGGCTCTATCGCCAACTCCTGGAGGAGAGGAGGAGGAGGGAGGAGGAAGACCGGCGAATAAGGGCAGAGGAGGAGGAGAGGTACAGTATGCAGATTCCAGAGTTGATTTACACCTGTTCTGCAATTAAGCCAAATTGCAGAACCGTACCTAAATTCACACGATACTTGAAAGAGAATACAGTGCCTACGAACTCATTGGCTTTTCAGGTAGAAAAATAAATTTACAGCCCTGGTATGACTTTGAGGCCACATTACGCTTTCAGTGCTAAAATAGTCATTCTGCGTCACATACGCACATTTTTCAGTAGGTTGTTTGACCCTTCAGCATGGCACCTGTGAACAAAGTAGATTGCCAAACCGTTTGACGTTTGACAGACAAAGGTGCGCAGCAATCTCTCGACAGCCGAGTAGATCAGCGTGCCCTAATGGAAAGATAAGCTGAGGATGGATATGCTGCCTGACTCTGATTCAATAAAGCATTTTTTTCAATTAGACCATGGGTACTAATGGAGGAAATAAAGCTTGATTATAGGTTTCCCATTACTGCAGACTTGTTGCAAACAGAGGCATGCCGTGTCTAAATGTAAAATCAACTCAAATTGGATTCTGACTTGTGAAACCAGTAAAAACCTTATTTATTCTGCCCTAATTTGTCCCAGAATGTACTGAATATAAAAAAGCCTTAATCTCAGTTATGGACCTCTTAGTATTCATCTGCGTTACCATTCTGTGAATTAATTTTCGTAAAATGCCTTATCAAATCCTTTTATGTTGCTAAATGCTTTGTGGCACGAGAGAATTGTGGGAATCCGCTCCTAGCATGCTGTATATTTTTAGGAGCAAATTGAATTTGAAATAATAGGGCTGTGCATTGTTCTGTTATTGGTTGGCATTTAAGTACACTTGCAGTCCACCATGTGTGCTCACGACAGCCAAGTACAGCAGCGGTTCTTGTGATTTGACAGCCAGTCTCACAGTTTGCCGTACCCAGCTGGGCGCAGCCGGAGACTGTGGCGCTTCAGTGCTCTAACTCAGATTTCCCAAACCTGTAGGGGGGGCCTAATCAGCGAGCTTTTTTTTCCCTCTTTCAGAGAGAGGCAGAAGATGGAGGTGGAACGACTGGCTCGGGAGGTGAGAGTGCTTCTGCATCAATTCAAAGTCAATGAGTCTCAGCAATGAGTCCTCCACTCAGGCACAAGATTCCTGCGGAAAATTACACTTTTTGCTGCAAATTCATATTCATAGTTAATTGAACATTCAGCAAATTGAGAAAGCAGTAATTAGTGTGCAGATATATTGTAGGGAAAGGGTGTCATGGTACTGTGATACTCACACTATGCGCTTGTTATAATGGGCTTGTTTCATTACTCGCTTCTTGCTTGGTTTGCCCATCAATTCTATTTTATAAATATGTGGAATGCAGACAATACTAATGTACAGTGCTTAACAAGTTAATTAGACCACCTGTCATAAAAAACAGAAAACATTATTTTAACATATATTTTAGAAATTTGTCAAAAACTGAACTGAAACAACTAAATAGTCTTTATTCACACATAAAAACCAAAAAAAATTAATATTTTGTATGGCCTCCTTTGGCCTTGATAACGGCTTGCATTCTTGCATTCAACCACTAAAACTATTTTTTATGTTCAGGAATGCCAGTAAATAACGGCATTATTTGGCATCTTTATCAAAAAATAACATGCTTAACTATTTCTTTCTGTTTTTTTGTAAAATAGTAAATTTGATACCAACTCATGGATACCACCAAAAAGAGCTTGCACATACTGGTGGATTAACCATTACAGAAACAAAAAAATATTTTGGTAATTAATTACCACCACTATTGATTTCGGGCAGCTGTGGCATAAACCTTACATTGGGTGGTGGTCTTATAAATTTGTAAAGTACTGTACAGAAACTCATCCGGGTGCAGCTTATTGACAACTGATAACAATATTAACCTTTTTGAAATAATTTCAACCATTTAATGTAAAATGGAAGAGCTAAAATTACTGTCTATTTTCATTTAAATAACATATGGATCGGTCACTAAATGTTGGTCCAATAAGGCATTGCCATCCAGCACAAACTCTGTTCTCCTGTGCAGGCGGAAGAGGCATGGTTAGCAGAGCAGTTAGCATGCCAGGCCTTGGAGAAAGAGATGGAGATGGAGTTGGAGATGGAGGCAGGGGTGAAGGAGGGAGAGCCGGAGTTGCCGGGGCTGGAGGTCCGCCCGCAGGATGCCACGCAGGTGGAGGAGATCTTGCGACTGGAGCGGGAGATCGAGGAGCTGCAGCGGCAGAAGGAGCGGCAGGAGCTGTCGCTGACTGAGGCCTCCCTGCTGCGCCTGCAGCGTCTGCGCGACGAGGAGCTGCGCCGGCTGGAGGATGAGGCCTGCCGCGCCGCCCAGGAGTTCCTGCAGTCTCTCAACTTCGACGAGATCGACGAGTGCGTGCGCCACATCGAGAGCTCGCTGGTCACGGCCGGCGGGGGGGGCGGGGAGAAGGCCGGCCCGGGAGAGGGTGAGGATGAGGAGGAGGAGGAGGTGGACGAAGGGTTCGGCGCCGACGACGAGGCCTTCAAAGACTCGCCCAACCCCAGCGAGCACGGCCACTCGGACGGACAGCGCACCAGCGGCATCCGCACCAGCGACGACTCCTCTGAGGAGGACCCTTACGTCAACGACCGGGTGGCCCCCCCGCCATCAGTGCCTCCCCTCTCCATCCCCCAGGCCTGTCACAGCACCTCCTCCAGCGCGGACTCCGCCTACTGCCGACTCAAGGTCCCAGGGGCCCAGGACGAGAGCGCCATCGACCTAATCCCACCCGACGAGGACTCCGACTACGACCAGGATGACTATGACGAGGGGGCTATCGTGTCTGCTGGCAGTTTGGCCCTTTCCAATCCCTGCAGTGGCCAGTGGTCCCCAGACTACCGCTGCTCAGTGGGCACTTACAACAGCTCTGGGGCCTATCACTTTAGCTCTGAGGGAGCGCAGTCTTCAGTGAGTATCTGCCTCAATCGCTCTTTTTAGCACCTAATAAGTGTCAAGATGCAAACCAGGATTTGACTGTGGTCAAACCCACTAAAAAGTAGACTCATAATGGGGACAACAACAATACTTGTTACTGATTTCCATATATCTAAATAGTCATCCAATATACTCTTTATTGAACAGTTGCATTTGTTGTGTGCCTCCTGCATTCTGTTGTAGGACACTGTCTGGCATTGCAATGCAAAAACTGTCAGTTTTAACAAGTATTTTTATTTTATAATGAATCTTCTTATTCTTTTCATCAAAAATACTATTATTATTATTTATGCTTGACAAGTGAAATTTACTCATCAGATTGGCAAATCTAGAAATGAGTCAAAATTGTTTCACCTTTGTGGCAGAAATCTCGTCTTACTGAGGAAAATTGTGGCACAAAATAAGTGTTTTAAATGTTAATACAAGATAAAAATGTTTGGGAAGATGGCTTTACTTTGCTTTTTTTTTTTTTTGCAATTTGTGGGAAAATATTTGTTACAGTTGAATTAAAGTTCACGTTTCCATCCAGTGGCAAAATGAGCAGTGGCTTGGTTATGAAACCTCAGACAGCTGTGACTCATTCCTCTCAAATGATGTGAGTCAGGCATCTGCTGTCTTCCTGCCTCACTTCCAGTTTGAGGACAGCGAGGACGACTTTGACAGGTTCGACACCGACGATGAACTGAGTTACCGACGAGACTCGGTCTACAGCTGCGTCACGCTCCCCTACTTCCACAGTTTCCTGTACATCAAAGGTAACATCAACATGGCAGCGCTAGTTAGGGAAGGCCGAAAAGGTTCTGGCTTATGCTCTCGAAACAGGACTTGGTGAAATCAGCCATAGAAAATGTATCAACACCTTTAGTTTGCATGTTTACAATCATGAGGAATGTGGTCTTATGAATGTGAATCACGTAACAAAAAAATTGATGTCTTGTGTATTGAGATATAAATGAAATATCAAAGTATTTAATGTTCTGTCTGTATTATTTGCTAGTTGATGTGAAAAAAAATGTGGCTAATATCTAAAACAGATCAGAAATGCACGATTAAATTTTATTTCCACCTCTTTAGTATTCCACCTGCTACTAATTTGAACAATTGATACAAAAATAAATTTGCATTCTGCGGGTTTTAAATAATAGTGCTGGTGAGCTGAAGCTTCGATGAAATAGGATGCATTGCTAAGCATTGTGAGATCTGCCAGTGCCTTGTGAGGGTGCATGCAAAATTCTGCTCAGCGGCAGGCTTCGGCAAAGATACGCCTGCCAGATATCATTCCCAAAGCCTGGTTATTTTTATTCAACTGCAAAAGGAAGTGCTGAAACACTCTCAAGCCGAGTTCCTGAGTGAAGCAGCTTCCATCTGCCGTAATTCAAAGGCAAATACAATTGGTCTTCTGGAGTCAAAAACTTCAGCCACTGGGTGTCACTGTAGCCACTGCAGTGAGTGAACGCTACATGAAATGACGCAGGATAAATCTATCAACGCTTTTGGTAACTGGATTTTGTGTGTGAGAGACGGTGTGACAGAGAAGCCTCTTTCGGTTATAGCAGCATGCTGCTTATGATTAGAAGAATGGTACTGAGCCAAACCAATCATTTACTCCTGTCTCGTTAGATTTAATGACAGAGCAGCCATGTGGCACGATAGTTCAGAAACTGAATCTGAAATTTGGCCCCTTATGATGGTCAGGCTTAATAACTGACTAAATAGAATCAAATTTTTAGATGCCAATATTTTCGTATTTATCAGATGCTCCTTATAAAACTGTGGTAAAAGTGCGCTTGTATTCAGTAAGATGAATGAAACAGAGCAATATACTTCATACTCGGTTGGAGTAACTACAGTATAACAAAATATAGTATCATCCATATTGTACTGCGTCTAGCTTCTATAAAATCCTTATTAATCCTTTGGGTGCACAGTATTGATTTTTCATTGCACTGCTCACACCCACAGAGGTCTGCGCACAGTTAGAAGGTTCATTTAGTCTCTGCTTGCGCCCTGCCTTGTCTATTCCCATCCTCTGCCCCTCCCTGTTGTATAATTCATTCATTTAACTTCAACATGAATCATGCTTCCTATTGCTCACTATACCCATTCCCTTTGTCCTCTCTCTCCTCCTTTCATTTTCCTCTCCTCGCCTTCATCGCTCGTTCCATCCTCCTTCATTCCCACTCCCTGAATTCATTTGCGTTCACCTCACTCTCATCTCTGCATTTTCCCCTCATCGTTATCTGTGTCTCGCCCTCCATTCCTTACTCCTTATTATCTGTCTTCCTCAACACCACCTGTTATCTCCTCCCTCTTTGTTTTCTATCCCTCTCTTCTCATTAATTCCTATTTCCATCCTTTCTTCTCCTCTGCTTTTTGTCACATCTCTTGCCTCTGATGTCATCCCCCCCCTCCTCCATCTCTTTCTGGTTCCTTCATCTCTTCTGCTCTTCTCTGTTCCTCCATGTTCTCCTGTCCGTCCCTCCTCTGCTGCTCCCCCTCAGGCGGGCTGATCACTTCCTGGAAGCGGCGCTGGTGCGTGTTGAAGGACGAGACCTTCCTGTGGTTCCGTGCCAAGCAGGAGGCCTTGAAACAGGGCTGGCTGCACAAGAAGGGCGGCGGCTCGTCCACGCTGTCCCGCCGGAACTGGAAGCGCCGCTGGTTCGTGCTGCGCCAGAGCAAGCTCATGTACTTCGAGAACGATGGCGAGGAGAAGCTGAAGGGCACACTGGACATGCACGCCGTCAAGTAAGACAGCAGGACGTGGCGCCCTGTCTCCCCAACCCACTGGAGATTTCACGCATCTCCGAGATATTATTTCACGTTACTCCAATCATGTTCTAAATATTTCATGGTGCAACTACTTTAATGGGAATATTGCTGCCATTAACTTTGTCCCTGAATTAAATTTTATGTACAGCACTAACTGAGTAAACCTGTCTCTGCTGGATGTTTTTAATATCTCAAATTACACATATTAAGGTAGAAACTGTGTTGAGAAGTGTGTGTATAAAGTACATTTTCAGATCGAAAATTTAAGACCATACTCCACTTGATCATAAAGGGCAACGCTGTCTATAAGGTACATTTTCATAAAGAAAATATATCGGGCAAAGGGGCATTACTGCTAATTTTACATATATTTAGATTGAACAACCCATCTTTTTCATATGGAGAACCCATTCCTTCATTATATACTGTATATTCATTGGGCAATCAATACAAAGTGAACCTAGCCAGCCAATCACACCTTTGGGTGAACGGGGATTCACAGCTGATGAAGCTAATGGGTAAATGGGTATTTACTGCTGATTACCTCTGTCGGTGAATGACTGTTCACACCTGATTACACCAATGGGTAAATGAGTATTTGCTGCTGATTATGCCCATGTGTAAATTGGTATATACAGGAGAATATGCCTCTGGGTAAATGGGTATTTACAGCTGATTACATCTATGGGTAAATGGGTATATAATACGTTACAGTCAGACGGTGAAACCAGTCATTTAGTGAAATTACTAAAAATTTTTGGTAATTTTGTGAAATGACTGAAGTTTAGCACTAGCCATTTCATGAAAGGACTGAATTTATTTGTCATTTCATAAAATAACTGTTTTTTCACCTATGGGTAAATAAGTATGCTCAGCTGATTACATCTATGGGTAAATTTCTATGTTCTGCTCATTATGCCTTTGCATAATATACACCTGATTAGGTCGGAAAATTATTTTCCCATAGGAAATTTTTTCCTATTGGCAAATGAGTATTTTCAGCTGATTGTGCTTCTGGGTAAATGGGTGTTTACAGCTGATTACGCCTATGGGTAAATAAGTAGATACACCTTATCATGCGTATAGGCAAAGGCAGTACATGGCCAACTGTGCATCAGTTCCAGATGAGTCTGTTCTTCCTGAAGTTTGTTAGCCCTTTCCTGTTACAGCATTACAGTGCTCTTTGCACAGAGTGGGGTCCCTACATGGCTTTCCATGACCCAGGTGGAAAAACTTGACTGACATGCTCAGAGCCCTAAGCCCAACCCCACAAAACACTTTTAGCACCAACTGTATAGTTGACTTCCCAGATAGACCAAATTACCCAACACCACTGCAGGTGCTTGCTAATGTTTTTCTGGTTTGAATTGAGGGGAATCCCTGCAGGAAAGGTCTATAATGTAATGTCTTCCCAGAGGAGTAGAGGCTGTTACATAAGCAAAGCAGGGATCGACTCAATATTAATGCCAATGATTTTGGAATAAGATATTGGATAAGCAAGTTTGCACATACTTTTGGTCATGCAGTGTAGCAGTCTGTTATCAAGGGAATAAGACTATCCGTCCTCTGGCTTGTATTAACAGTCAGGTATCACTTCCAGTCCTCAAATCAATTCACATACACCCCATTGAAGGCCTGCAGGCCCAAAACCTTGGGTGCATCCGAATACTTATACTTCATATGTATATATATGTATGTAACAAGTGCATACATGACATTCGGACATACTATAATGCCGCCGAGTTTGGGTATTCGGGGGCACACTTTGTGTTAAGTCAACAGGGACTAAATGGGAATCATTACATGTTGATTGGCCACAAGCACTCTGTTGTGGGAGCTACTGACCCTGCTGTATGTGCTGACCCCTTTTCAGAGAGATCATTGACAACACTGGAAAGGAGAACGGGATTGACATCGTGATGCCAGAGCGCACTTATCACCTGATTGCAGAGTCCGCTGAAGATGCCAGGTAACGTTAAGTCTTGCACATACCGGCGTGCCATCTCGGGTACATACTGTATTTTTATGCTCTAACAGCCAAAAATACTTTGCTAAAAATGCAACCACGTCTGTTTTAAGCAAGGGAGAAAGAAATATAAGGTATTTGTGCATTTGTGTGCACGTATATCTAAGCGAAAAATAAGGGTGTGTGGTAATGCATAGCTATGACAAACATGTCATGTGTAATCTCTGTGGATAAATGCCCAGACTCCCATCAGCACATGCTTTCCCAGATGGACTAACTTACAGCTCCATCTCCAATAACACCTCTCTGCATGTTTAACACAGTCACAGCCTGATTCAGTCACACCCCCTTGCTTCTGAAATGTAATTTGCAGGGCTTCTGGTGACATCCTGTCAAGATAGCGAAGCAGAATATATTAAACACCATCTGATTTTAGCAGGAAATCAAAATCTCAGGGAATGGAGGCTGTTTGAGAGATTGAGCCCAGTTTGTCATTCTTTTCAGAGTGTGAAAATGTGCCATGGAGGAAAACTGTATTTGCATTTTATGCGAAATAATTGCTATTGGATTAGAGACTGAACAATGCTTTATTGAATTGCTTCATACTTTTATATTCCAGTTACTTGCACTACTTCACAATAAATTAGATGGTAAATTTGTTAGGGTGCAGCAAGAGTAGAATAAATAATTTAAATCTATTCTTTCTTGTTGATTTTTTTTTTTTTTTTGTTAGACTAAAAAAAAGTATCCAGCTCTTGGTTAACTCTTTTTTTTTTTTTTATAACATGCGTGGGGCTTCGGTCTAATTCTCTAGCCTGCTAAGCTGGTTTATGACAACTGTAAGGAAATTCTTCCTGTTATCAATGCATTAGGGCACAGTTTACCTTTTTATCCCCCTGGCATAGAATGGGCTTTGAACCAGAATTTCTTCTCAGTTGGTTCATTCTGAACAGAAACCGTATTTTTAAATTTCCGGTTTAGGGTTCCACCCCAAATTTACGTTCCCAAACCAGTTAGAACCAAAACTTTTGTTCCTAAACCGGTTAACATAGTTCCATGTCAGCCATAGGACTTTCAATTGGTAAGTTTAACAATAGCACTTTCAAATGGGCTATTATATCCTTTATATCCCACAACAAACACTACAATTCATTTGGCCTATGTTTTATACATGCTGCATCACTGAGTAATTATATGGCCAAATTTGTTACATTATTATTGATGAATTAAGACAAGAATAACTTCTGATACATCATTTATTGCCAAACAACAGAACAGATCCCGTTTCGCTTCTCACATTGCTCCATGTATGCAAATGACAGAAATAGGACTGGCAACAGCTGGCAGATCATTTAACAAATGGACAGACCTTTTCAGGACTCAGTCAGTGCATTTCACGTGCTCTTCTGGTCATTCGGTAGCCTAAATGTTCTTGTCGCGCAGTCAAATATTGAATTAGGGCGACTGAGCCCCAACACCGGCACGACAAAGGCTCAAGAGGCGCAGAAGCCACGGGAAACAAATCCAGTCTTGTTCCTCGTTTAAGCAAAGTAAAATCGCTGAAAACCTAGCGAACACAATGGTTTTGGTTTCCTTTATATAAACGATTTAGCATTGTAAGGATGGAAAATTGGCAATATTAATGCAAAAAAAAAAAAACTTTCCATGATGTGCAGCAATCGTTTTCGAAGTTCTCACAATAAAACAGATTCTCAGGTCCATTGCTGAATGAGCCTCGCAAAATAATTAATGTAAATGTTTGGCCTTTCAGGAGCCGCATGTCCGCAGAATTTATAAGGTCGTAATGATAAGTCTTCATTTTATGAGCAGATGAAAACGCCGCATAATTTTGTGGTACAATTCATAACAGGGCAATCGAGAACAAATTGACGTCTCCCATTGACTTCGATCAATTAGTCTGAGTAGCTGTTGCTAATCGGGTAAAGTAAACTGCGAGAGGTTTATGTTATTAAGGATTGAAAGGTGAGGTTTCAGCGGACCTTTGTGACTGCTACTGACTGCTACTGGGTTATGCTTTAGTACCGCTGGATTGTGCTAATGAACGAGAACTATTACGTTTTATTGAAGAAAATTAACTGACCACGCATAGCATTAGGCTTGGCTGTTTCCAACATCACTTTAACATTTTCAACACAGCCCACAACCACAAAATTCTTGTCAAGCAAGTAATTAGGTTACAAACATTTCAGATTTGCCCATTAGTCTATACAGTGTTTCCCAGACTTCTTTCTCTCGCGGCACACCGCTATGATATTATAGCGTTCTGCTCGCGCCACCTACCCCGCAGCGCGACCGAGTGATGAGACTCGAGCTTTCCAACCAGGTTTCAAGCTTTTATGCAGTCATAAAATAAACGCAGTGTCTATTAAGCCGACGGTTCCCGTTTTTTTTTGTTGCTATTTTGCCGTTGCTTCCGCTTGACATGCGCAGTTGTCACAGATTTGGACTTAAATTTGTAGGCATACACGGCGTAGGCAATTAAGTAAACCAGAGGAATTTTGAATTTGCAGAGCACGCGAACCAACATGCAGTAGCTGATAAGCGGTCATGACTTAGTTTGACTGTAATCTGTCTCGAGAAAAATTCGTTTCGCGTCCGGTGTGAAAGCTGCTTAACGCGACTACAACGCCTGTATACGCGTCTTTGCATTGACTTTGAATGTAGCTAATCTGTCGCGCGATAAATTCATTTGGCTTCCGGTGTGAAAGCGGCTTGTGTATTCGCCCCTTTGCATTGACTTTGAATGAAGGCTAATCTGTTCTGCGAAAAATTCGTTTCGTGTCTGATGGGAAAGCAGCTTTATGGACAGTACGCGACAGTTAGAGAGAGCGATTACCTGTTTAATCTCCGCCTTTTTCGGTGGTTTAAATATCATAGACCTACGCCTCGGGTATGCAGTATAAATAAACAAGTGAAAGACCTTGATGTCGATAATTATACGGACTACTGTTACTCAATTTAAATTCACGTAATGATGTTGAAGAGTCGTGTTGAAAATAATTTCAACATTGACACCGCCGAGGAAAAGGGTTTGTGTTTCTAAAAATCGCAGTGAAATGCACATCTATTTCCAATGTCACAATATTCTTTTGATAATAAGACATGCAGTAACTTCTCTTGATTTGGGGAAACAAGCTGCCTTAACTCAAGTCAAGCTTAAAGTGACGTGACGTGAAACTTTATCATTTCGTTAACTTTCATTGATTAGACTTGAGTTCTGTGTATTTCATTCAAAAATAGGGGTAACAGCTGATGTGTTGTCATTTAACATATCTGTACACGTGTTAAACTGACTTTTTCAGTTGCGCAGATTAATACACATGATTTCTCTTATCAGGTATTCGATAGATAACGTGAAATGCATTCATTCTTCTCAAACAAATGTAAAAAGTTCTGTTGGCGATCCACTTTTCTGTAGTCAAAGAGCTTCACCATTTCATTTTTCTACATTAAATGCGCTCGCAAATGGCAGCCGGGGACACGTAGGCTACTTTGATTTGCTCCAGGGCAGCGACTACTTCTGACAGCGAGCCGAACACACGAACAGTAATTTGATGACGACTACCAACCAGGCAGTCGGTACGAGACAAACGCAAACATACACTATAACGTTTTCTTTTACATCCAAACGTCGTGTTGGCAATTCATTTTTATTATTTTGAATTACCCTATCAGACAACTATCCCACTAGCTAGCTTAAATGGCCAGGCAGTAGGCCTACTAAGCAGGCACACTTCGCATTTATATTAACTTGATAAACGTGTTTTATCATTAAATTGAATATTGCAACCCAGCGTTAACTCGCACAATCTCAGCGACTCTCGTCCATAGCTACATCTTTTTTTCCGATATTCAAAGAATGAGCAATCCTTAAGTGGTCTATCTGGAGACCCGAGACCGCCGTGAGCTCTCCGCCATTTCCACATGTTAATTTCCCGGCCCGCCTCCTGCTCCACAACCAAAGAACATGATTGGCCAGAGCAGGGCGGCCGCCGCTCCTCATTTGAATGAGATTCAGGTTTTGGCCGCTGGCTTCGCCTAGTGCCCTAGTCGCCTTCGCGCTGCGCCGCTGCTGTGTCTTCCTACCGTGAGGTGGTTCAGGATCTTAGTCGGACGGCCTTTTCGAGGTTTTAGTCAAGAGTTAATCCATTTTCGTTATTTAGTTTCAAATAGCCTACACTGCTGTTTAGCTGAGTTTTACTGGGGAATGTTTAATGTTTTCCGTTAGACGATGTGTGCATGGCCAATCAGGAATTGTACAGTAGAATACATGATGCGGGAATATCGAGACGGAATTTTAAAAAGGAATTATAATAAACTGAATTGATTGAATTGGTAATGACATGAATTGTTATTTTTATATTCTGGAAGTTCAGCCGTTTTATATTATTAGGCTATCAGGAAAAAAAACAGGAAGTGGGTTTTCTCGAGGCACACCTTCGAAGCTCTCACGGCACACAGTTTGGGAAGCACTGAATATTTAGCCTACCTCTTATAGTTATGTTTGAGTTTGGGAAACTGCATTTACTTATTTCTTCCTGATCGGTTCAATGCCCTGCTCAAAAACCGTTCATTATATCTTTCTGAAACTTTGTATGTGCATTACCCAAGTACTGAAGTGGTGCCTTTTCATATTTTCAAATTTCTGAAATTATTATTTTTTTCCTTTCCATTGAAGCGACATTGATTTGGACTCAGTCGCGGGGCTGGGTTTGTTTCTGGAGCAGAACTAAAACACTGTTCATTGATGACCCTTGTTTTTTTTATTGCCTTTGCCATCGTGTGCTATATAGTCTTTGCTAGATGTTGCCAGTACATACTTCCAGATCATTCCTGAGGAGAATCACCTCAACATTCTTGTTTGAATTTCTTTGAAGGTGTAGGATTCACATGACTTTCACAAACAAGGCAATCAGAGATAGCAGACCTGGCCCCAGCCACGGGCTGACAGACAGAGCGACACACACACACACACACACACACACACACACACACACAGACATGATCATTGCTTAACATGGCCCCCTAGGGGAGGGGCCAGGTAATAATGAGGGGTCAGGGGGATGTGTCATTTTTTAATGACTTTTGTTTATTTCAGAAATCAACCTGAAAAATCCCCTCTATGAATTTATCAACATCAATAAAATCATACATGGTCCTCTGCATAATCCTGAAAGGATAAAGCATCTTCACTTATCTTGTTTTTTTCTCGTAACTATGTTTCATTGCAATAACTAATTTAGTGGTTTTTGTTATTTTATCGAGAGCTGCTATTCCCTCCTTTGTTAATTTCCTCATGTGTTACCACACTTAGGAGCTTTGAGTGGGTAAATTACCATTCGGTTTCTGTGGCATGCCTGTTCTGGTTCTTCTTTGTTCCCCAGCCCATATGTACAATATATTGCTCCCCGTAGGATTAAGGCTTAGGATGATTTTAATGACAATAAGTTCAGGGACTGTAGAAACATAAAACATGAGAGTCTAGCTGTTAGTGTTTCACAGGGAGAGTGGAAATTTCTAGGGTGTTATTTTCCTACTCCTTTTGATTTCCTGCCTGAAAAAATAAGTGTGCTGTGATGGGACAGACTAAGATTATCAGTTTTGTGAGCGTGTGTGTGCGTGCGTGCGTGCGTGTGTGTGTGTGTGTGTGCGTGTGTGTGTGTGTGTGTGCGTGCGTGTGTGCGTGTGTGTGTGTGTGTGTTTGCGCGTGCGTGCGTGTGTGCATGTGCGTGTATGTGATTGTGCTTGCTTCATATTATTTGCTTTCATGGTTTTTTTTCCCCCCCATCAGTGAATAAATTGATGAGCTTTATCACATATGGCGTACTGATATTAAGTATGGCCCAGGATTTATCACATAAATGACTATAATAGATCGTGTTGAAGCAATACAATCTGTTTGTGCACATTATAGTTCATGGATTTGTTCAGGCAGGTTCTTTAGAATGGTTATTGATCCAGCAGTGATGGAGTTTATTTTATGTATTCTTGATAGCTTTAATAAAAATTAAAAAAACTACTGGTCTGATTTTTTTAAATTTTAGATATGCATAACTATAGAGTGGACAAGAATCATTGTGCATCATTTGATACAGAAAAGTCTCAATCTTTGTTGATTTTTGGACTTCTAGTTTCTCAGATGTTCTTCCTATTGAGTTGCAGTTTTGCGAACTTTACAGCTCCATGAAACATCCTTGCTGTATTTTAGGGAGGCTGTTGGTGAATGCTGTAATAGTCAAAGGTCTCACAAAGTAGCAGAACAGCATTTTGAGCAATGAATCATTGTGGCAATACCATATAAACTGAAGGTAACGTTAAGATTGACCATTTCATTGTTTAAGACCTATAACGATAGTGCTTTCAGAAGTAAAACAGCTTGTTAGTTTCTCCTAGAGTACACATTATGACAAATCAATGTCTTTCTCAGTTCACTGTCAATCAGTTGTTTGTCTCAAAGATCATTTTTTAAATTCACTGCATGAACAACCAACAGTTCATTATTAAGAGAGGACAATGACAAAACAGTGGTTTAAAAAACAGTCTGCTAATTTGCACTGAGACTAAGTGCTTTTATCTGCAATAATAAATATAGTGCTCAGGAACAGAATATTGCACAGTTGTACACTTGATCTTCAGTGTGTCTGAGGGGATGTCTCTTGTGGGCCTGTGTGTGTGGTGGGAGACCCACACTGTGAGGCCCTGTGTGAGTGTTGCAGCGCATAGAAGGAAGACGGCAAGTGGTGTCCATGGAGGCCCCTCAACTTCATCACTCGCACAACACTATTAATGGTTTATTTTCAAAGTATATACTGTATACCGATGAGCGTCTGACGTTAAAACCACTCACAGATACAGCAGATAATTTTGATGATCTCATAATGATGGCGCATGTCCAGGTCTGCAGGCAGATCTTAAGACGGCACGGAAACCGTTAGTTTTTGTATTCAACATACTTGATGTGTGGGAAATGAAAACTAAATGACGTTGACAAGGGCCAAAGTGGGTTATGGCCTGACCAGTGGGTTAGAGGATCTCTGTAGGGGCAAGACCTCTGGGCTGCTCCCTGTCAGCAGATGTGATGTTCTACTGACAGTAGTCCAAGTAGAGACAAACCATGAACTGGGTTCTGGGCACCAAAGGCTCACCAATGCAAGAGGGCTATGAAGCCTATCCCATCTGCTCCAAGCCGACAGAAGGGTGACTGTGGCAATGGTCGCTGAGAATTTCAATAAAGTTTTCACAAGAAATGAGTCAAAACACGCAGTGCATCATACCCTACTGTGTATCACACTTTCTAGCTTGCAGACCAATCAATGTGCCCATTCTTACCCCGGTCCACCTCTAAAAGCACCCCTAATGGTCAGCTGAGCTTCAGAACTGGACCTTTCAGAAGGTCGCCAAGTCCAGTGAGTCCCATTTTCCTTTACATAATGTACTTTGGCTGGGTTCATCTGCACCATTTACCTGGGAAGAGATGGCATCAGGATGCACAGTGGGAAGCCAACAAGCTGGTGGAGGGAGTGTGAAACCTGGAAACCTGCTGGGAAACCTGGAATTTGGGAATTCAGGTGACAGTTTTATGGGGCTGTTTTGGCAGCACAAGGGGGACCTTATCTGTTTCAGGCAGGTGGTTTTCATCTTTTGGCTTATCGGTGTAAAATGGGTAATATATAGAAAACACTGGTGGTGTTCTAAATACTATATATAAGCACACACAAATATAATTTCTGTAACTGTTGCTGTAGTATAATACCACGCAACAGACTATATATAAATCTCTCTCACTCACTATCTGATCTTGGTCACTTCTGCCCTGCCCTCTGTCTCTGGCATCAGACCTAGATTCTTCTGGCCCCCTGGGGCCAGAGGCCTGGAACAAACATGTGACATATGGCAAGAGATGACAGACTGCCCCTGCATCCACTTACTGCTGCTCTTTTATTAGAGCAAAACCAACAACATAATGCCTCCTCTCTTGTTGTCCTCCATATACAGCCAGTGGTTCAGTGTGCTGAGCCAGGTCCAGTGCTCCACTGAGCAGGAGATCCGGGAGATGCACGATGAGCAGGCCAACCCTCAAAATGCAGTGGTGAGTACTGGGGCCCAGGTCTGGCTCCTCCTCTGTTATTCAGTCTATAGCTGCCTGTTTTAGCTGCCCTTGACATTCACCTTGTGAAGTCAGCTGATCTGTCTCTAAGCAGACTTTACTGACCTTCCCTCTTTGGCTGCTAGAACGCATCACATAAGGGGCGTTGGGCACTAATGAAGTTCACGTCTGTTTTCTGAGCAGGGGACCCTTGACGTTGGAATGATCGATTCAGTGTGCGCCTCTGACAACCCGGAGAGGTAAGACCCAGAGAGATTAGAGCATTCTTTGATCCAGAGGTTGATGTATTCAGCACAAAACTAAATCTCTTCTTGTGTGCGCAGGGGAGCAGCTTAATCCCCAGTTTCTTTCAGTTTCTAATTCTATGAGGCCCTCCTTATCTGATGAGAAACCCCAGATCTCGGGACGGCTCTTCGGTCTTATGTTCAGACAGTGAAAACAGAAAACGCAATTATCCTGAGGGATGAAAAATAAAAGATAAATATTGAAGATAATAATTCAAATGAGGTCCATATGTTCAATGTACTGTCCCTCAATTTCTTCATAATTAAAGTGATTATAATCACAATATTAAAAATATTTAATTGGGTGAGCGGTGCAGTGGGTATCGCTGTTGCTTCACAGTAAAAAAGTTAGGAGTTTCGATCCGCCCTGGGGCCTTTCTGTGGGATTTACATGTTTTCCCTGAGTTAGTGTGGGTTTCCTCGCTGAACTCTGGTGTCTTCCCACAGTCTAAAGGCATGCATATTAGGCTAAGCGGAGACTCTAAATTGCCCATCAGTATAAGAGTGTGAGTGAGTGGCATGAAAATGGTTTGTGCGCCTGCGATCAATAGGCAAGTTTTCCAGGGTGTGGTCCTGCCTTTCACTCAGTCAGCTGTGATAGACTCCAGCTAACCCTTGACCCAGGTGAGTAAGAAGTGATATAGATAATGGATGTATTTTCAGCAAGGCAGCCTGCCATGAATGGTGCTATGTGATGCAATCATTGATGAAGTCATCACTGTAATTGTTTTTATACAGGCTACAGACAGTATAAAAACTATGAACTACCTCATGGATATTCAGTTCTCTGGAGCCACCATGTTGTACAATTAGGAGCCAGAGTCTATGTAGTCGGCAGGTTTGAGTCGTCCAGAAAGCGTGTTGGATGCAGAGATGTAGCATGCTCCTGATTTTTCCGGAAACATTTCTCTGTATTGCACATTAGCTTTATAAATCGGCACATGGGCAGAGCCCAAAAACACTTATAGATTGTATGTTTACTTACAGCAAAAAATTATTAACTTGGTATTTGCAGCTTAAATTACCGTTTACTTTGATGGAGAACTGGGCATTTTTGACCTATACTGGAGACTGCAAGGGTGGGGCTTGTGAGAATAGTCCTTTAAGGACCATGAAATTATACCTCAAAAAGTCTCATAGTGGCCACTAATTTTCAGTCCCATTTTGCTTTTTATTATTACAGTAAACGGCTATCATATGCACATCTACTGACCTTGATGCTTATCTCCTGGCTGCTCTCCACATTCAGCCTTGCACATAAGGACTTAGGCAGCTAAGAAACAAAGTGACCAGTGCACTGTCTGTAGTTTTTTGTATGCTCTGATGAAGGTCTCTCACTTCTGAGCGGAGCACATCAGTTTTTACCTGTAGTATCACTTTCTAAGACTGGTTGTGTATGTGTTTTCTGGGCTCCTTTGGTTTTGATGGTGAAAACTCACGCTCTTTCATAAACATGTTCCTGTCTCTACCATTTTCCAGGCCAAACTCGTTTGTGATCATCACTGCAAACCGCGTACTGCACTGTAATGCAGATACGCCGGAGGAGATGCACCACTGGATCACCCTACTGCAGCGGTCCAAGGGTGACATGCGTGTCGAGGGCCAGGAGTTCATCATCAGAGGTGAGACCGCCCTCCCAAGCTACTCTTTGATCATCCACTCTGAAGTGTATTTTGTATGTAAGCAGCTGTGGATGTGTTAGACACCAGCAACATGTAGGCAAGTGTTACTGAAATATTTGTTAATGAAGAGTTTTCAACCATTTGGTATAATTTAATATTGTAAAGAAGAGCTCATGTTGACTGTTAGTTTTCATTTAGTCATGCAATGTAGAGTGTTAATTATTGATATTGAAGACATTTGCCTAGAATCTCAGAGCAATCAAGTAGTTGCGTTGATCCTCATTAAATGTCAAAATCTATGAGAAATTTTATATTTCAAGGGCTGTATCACTCATGCAGTATATCTTTGAGTCAGAATGTGCCTCTTTTATGGTTTTCAAAACATCCTGAAAATTAGTCACATTATAAACTTGGCCCAAGTATTTGCTGATGATTTATTTATCAATATGTGAGCTTCTAGCCCTTTGTATTTTTGGGATTTATGCCTCTTTTCAAATCCCATTTCAATGCAATGTGAGTCTCCTGCCCACATGATGGATGCTTCATATCCTCTTCCTCAAGGATGGCTCCACAAGGAGATGAAGAACAGCTCCAAAGCCTCCTTAAAGCTGAAGAAACGTTGGTTCCTCCTCACTCACAATTCATTGGACTACTACAAGAGCTCAGAAAAGAATGCATTGAAGCTCGGTACTCTGGTTCTTAACAGCCTCTGTTCTGTGATACCACCTGATGAGAAGGTCTTCAAGGAAACAGGTTGGCCTTCTTTCATTTACCCAATCTTAAGTTGCTAGATATTCTTCACTAGTAAACAGTGTTCTATATGTTCTCGAACAAAGGGCAGTAAATCAGTTACATCTGTGTTGCACCGATGAACTAACCATGTCAAAAAGGTTTTAAAGGGGACCTTTTTTGTTTTTTTTTTTTCCAAGTTATTATATTCTTGGATATCCATATGAGACGTTTGTAAACTTTTTAGCAAGAAAAAGACAAACAATTACATGATTTCTTGGCAATATGATTCCTGTCATTTATAGCCCTCTGAAAAATGGGCTGTTCTAAATCAGTTTGTTATGAAATTAGCTTTCTTCTAACTGCCCTGCAAACAGAGCCACCATGTCAAACGAAAATGACAAAAAAAAAATGACTAAGGCATAATCCCTCTGCAAGTCTCTAAATACAGATGACAGAATAAGTAACTGGTTAGCTTGCCATTAACCCTTTACTCCCTGATACCGCCTACAGTCGTGATAATTTAGGTCGCTGTGCAGGCGCGTCCCGACTACAGGCGTGATAAACACATTGCTTCTGCCAGCGAATCCTGACTACGGTCGTGGTATTTAACCACGTGGTATTTATTTTATAGTTGTGAAACAATGCATGATTGGCCGAGATGTGACATTCCAGAGGAAAACCTCGAATACCAGCCAATAAGAAAGGGTCGAATAAAGCTTTATACTGCTTCCAAAAACGATATGCTGTTCTTTCATTGGTCATTTTACAATATAAATGTCGAAGTCTCATGCAATTAATGAATGAGATTTTCTTACAAATGAACATGGATTCTAGCAATGGTAGTGGGTCAGAATTTTATGGCTTTACTGCAAACGATTTAGTTAGCTCAGGATAGACTAGATAGGTTATTAGAGGAAGCTTCAGACATTGATCCGAGTGATTTCGAAGACGATCTAGACGACAGTGACGATGATGTAACCCTAGCGAGACTGTTCAGAGTTCGACAAAACAGTGCCGATAAAGGCGGTGTTCATAAAGCTCAGGAACCAGACGCAGATATGTGGACACATGAGCTCACTGCTAAAGATATTGACGATTTTGTTCGGAATCCCGGACCAGTAACAATTCTTGACGAAACTAAGACGGAAAGTGACTTTTTCCATTTGATCGTTGACGATTCATTATACCAAACATTTGCAGATGAAACGAACAGATAGCACAATGTTATGTAAAACACTGAATAGAAACAAACCTGAAAATAGTTTATGTGATGAACTGGACAAAAGACAATTTAATTAAATTTTAATTCATTTTTTGTGTGAATAAGAATTAAACTATTTGGAACAAGTTCTGAAAATTTGGTAAATGAATATTAAGTATCAAGAAAGCTACACCAGCCATATTGTCTTAGGGCAGCAGAGGTCAGTGGCTGCTAGGGCAGCAGTCTAAGATAGCTACTAGGGAGTAAAGAGTTAAACAACACAATGAGTAAGAAAAAGTAATGTTTACAGGCTAAGCAAGCCTAGATGTTACATTCACAGGAGTGCAACCTGTAGTCACCACAGCAGTTTTACTTCACTTGTAATTCAGTCTCAGATGTGAAGAATAATCCATAGCCACTGTCTGTGTTGTAAAAACCATAAGCTAACATTCCATTAACTGTGTTATCTACTGCAACAATGACGGACTGAATTGGATTAAAAATGGTCACTCATTACATCTATCGACGTGTCCTATCGAAGTCCTATCCTTTTGACTTGTCTTGTATATTGCTTCTGGCTGAGCTAGTACCAGTTTCTAAATTCACTGTCAATTTATTCGCTAGCTTGCTAGCTAATAAACCATACAATGATTGTAAAAAGGTAATTTTGCTATGCAAGCTCAGAAAGTTAGTTTTTCAGAGTCGCATATGGCTTGCTAGCTAGCTAGTTGCATCAACAACCAAGCAATACACATTTAACTGAGATTGCCCTTGGAAATTAGGTTCAATATTAACAGAATTGGAATCACTGGACCAACTAGCTGGCTACAGATTTTCCATGAAAATAAATACAAACCACTGCTTCTTTTTAGGCCTTGCTTTGGGACAGCATAATTGGTCCCTTTAATTTAAATTCTGTTGCATGACCCATGTTGCACTGGCCCAGGTTTGTACTATGAAGCTGTCCAACAATGAGGGGATTGCACACATACAACCAGTTACGGGTTTTTGCCGATTGAAGCTGGGATGTTGCCATAAAAAATAAGCAGTAGGTGGAGATATTCAAATGAGGGCCAAAACAAATGTCACAAGCCTGAATGTGACATAGGAAGGGGAATCTAAATGCCATGTTTTATTAAAAGCGCAGCTCACAAAAGCATGACTGGGTTGTTTTACTTCACTGTTAGTGGGTTGGTAAGTGCTCCCGAGACTGAAATGTACATGCACAAGAACTGAAAATTGAGTTCTTCATAATATGTCTTCTTTAATATAAGATATGACAGGAGCAGTATTCTTAAATTAAACTAAACTAAGTTAAGTTAAACTAAATTTTATTCCTATTGTATTTTTCTTTTGGACTCTGGGTTTCATCAGCAGACTTATAGGATGTTACGTCTGGCATGTGACATTATTCATTTATATCTATAATCATTATTATTATTATTATTCTGAGATTGCAGAAGGAGTAATTCTGTCTCTCTGGTTCTCCTTCCCACTCTCTCTCTGCTCCTCTCTGTCTGTCTCTCTCCTCTCCTCAGGCTACTGGAACGTGACTGTATTCGGGCGGAAGCATTGCTATCGCCTTTATGCTAAGCTCCAGAATGAGGCCACGCGCTGGTCCAGTGCCATCCAGAACGTCGTTGACACCAAGGCCCCCATCGACACCCCAACCCAGCAGCTCATTCAGGACATCAGGGTATGCACAGCTTTGCTTTCCTCACAAGGGTGGGGCTGTATCAAAGTTGCTTTCACTGCACAAAATGGTTCCTCTACTGCAGTCTTAACATTATCAAGGACCTCTTTTAAAGTGGCAGTCGAAATATTCTTCATTTTAATTTATCATCATGAAATAAATGTTGATTGAACAGTGTAATAGCTACAGAATAATGACACCTTCAGCGTTTAGGTTGGTTTGCTAAAAGCCTCGCCTTAATGCTATTGTGCCACGTTATGATCTCATGCAAAGCCAAAGCCTCAAATAATGGAAAAAAGGAAGTGCGTGAACCACTGAGTTACTGAAAAAGGAGGAGGATACAGTTTTTGTTTTCCCCAGTAGCTGTTAGGCTTTGACCTATTGATTCAGTCCATCGTCAATGAAGAATTGATGATGGATTGAATCAATCAGCAATGCCTGTCTTACTGCCAATTTTTTGTCTGTATTTTTTATTTTTTTAATGGACAGAAGAGGTCATGGTGCTGTTACTTCTTTTTAGTGGAACAAACAAGCAATTAACGCAAGGCCTCATGAAACAAATGATATTTTGTATATTATTGATAACATCTTAGTCAGCATGGAGTAGCCCACAACAGCATGAGTCAACAGCCTTTTTATTCAGTGCAACGACACCTCACACAATTCACCACGACAGAAACATATTATATTGTTGCTAACATCTGTTTTGACTGCGAAGCAGCAAACTATAATTTCATTCATGCATCATGAACAGGTACCACAAAATGAATGTGGGCTTAGTTAGCTGTAATATTTTGGTTTGTCATGCTTTGTTTATGGTTGTCAATGCTCAGCGTATAAAAATGCCTCCATATACACCTGTCCAGAACTGTCAAAACTGTCCAAATTACTGATGGGGTCCATTAGTTGACTATAAGCTGAAGTACATTAAATTGCGCATGTAATATAGTGCAATTATTATCAGACAAGTAACAAAAGGTAGAATCAAACGAAAATAAAATGATGATAAATCGGTCTAATAAAATATAGGCTGTAATACGGTCTGGTATTTGGTTTTCATGTACTAATTAGCGCTGACTAATTTTACAGAGCAGCTGAATAAAATATGAAAACATAGATTGACATGGTTTTGGAGTCGAAGCTATAACGTACCCTGAAATTTATGAAAAATTGGGTCTACTACAAAACGTTAACTTAATTTATGTAGGTTCTTTAAATTGCAGCCAAGGCTTATCAAATTCTGCCAGTGTTTAGGAGGTATCCCTGCTAAGACCACCTATCGACTGAATTGTCCATTGGGTCAATGTAGAGTTGCTAGATAGAGTTGCAGCATGTGGGTTTTAGAAAATCTGTTCATGGAGCCATTTTGGGTCCGTTGTGTTGCAGGCACCATCTCAAACTGAATGAGTCCATGCTTGAATGAAATGTAGTTCTATTTTGTTTCTCCTGACCGCCCGAGGCGGTGCTTTAAGCACCTGGATGTCCATTACACACGTGTGCAGGTCGAGTGTCTATAACAACAAAGTCACCTGTGACCTGGGTGACGTCTGCCTGGCACCCAGTATTTAGGGCAGGCTCACCCAGGAAATGACCTCTTGCCATCTTCTCGCAGTGATAAGCAGGTATGCATGTGTGTCGTAAAGGCGAAAGCACTTGAAGTGTTGTAAACTGTACCGGTTGGGGCTGCAGGATTATTCTCGCCCTCTTAAGACTGCGATACGCCTTCCAAATATATTGTAGCACTCTCGCTACGGAAGAACTCAGTCGGAGGCGGAGTTTGCTGTTCTCACATCACCTGGGGCGGGCTTCACTTTATTTGTGGCGTAGCTGAGGTCCTGAAAAGGGCTGTTGCTTCTTCAGGCAGGTGGAACATTGCTCTCTTTATTTAACAACACAAGAAATCAGACTGACTCTTGCGCTAGGAGCCTCCCCCTTATAAACCCCTTACCCCAGCCGTGATTGGCTACACCACTTACTCTCCACCAGCCAATCGCGAGCTGCCACTTTTTAGATAGACAAAACACAACACAACAGAACTATCTACTGCGAGTTCGCCACAATATATTGATTTGTTCATTGCCGAAACTACGATATGGTAATCTTTCATTTTACTGAGTGGGAGGAGCATGTTCGCTCTACCTCGGTTAATTATTCGCCTTAAAACTGTGCTACCAATAGCTGTTTTCTTGAGCTTGTGATTAAAGACTGTTTGTTCGGGTTTGGCGCTCTGGCCTTAAAACAGACTGAGTGAAGGACTTTAACCTGGAGGACAGAGCTTCGCGTTCCTCCGCTCTATTTTTGCCAAATTGCAGGGGTCCTCGCCTATTTTCACTTTATTTGAAACTTCCCTCGACTTGAGTTGTACGAGCGTGTTCGCTCTGACATGGTTAATTGGCTGATAGCCCATTAGTGCCCGCCGTATTTCCGTCTATTGATGGTGAATTGCAGGCGTTCTTGCCTCTTCATATCATCCAAAGGAGACGCGATTCTTGCGTGCACATCGCCTGAACGTTGGTAAATTTCTAGTTTTTCCCATATTAAAGCCGCGTTGCTCACATGCTGGAATTCAAATTTTGGACTTCAATAGTAACGATCGCATTTAATTGGATTGTTTACTGTACTGAGGTTAAATGCGTCTCCGCGATTAAGCCTACAGATTGTGTTGACGAAATGTCCTTCTCGGACTGCCGGGCCCAGTGGGAGCCAGATAATGGCCATGATAAATACAGAGTTTTCTGAGATAGTCTCTGTTGATGAATTTGCAACAGCCTGATGTTTAATCCGTCAGTACCCCAGGCTCCCTCTGAGGACCTGCCCCCAGCACTCTCACCATCATGAGGACGCACTCTCCACCCGGGCATCTGAGAGTTTGGCCTTATTTGATGATGTTGCAGAGGCTGCTGATGAGGGTCCGCTGCTCTCGCCAATTGACCTCAAGCACACTGAGGGGCTCGGAAGCTGCTCAAGACTCGGTCAGGCCTGCAATAAAGCTAGTCCTGGCTCGTTGGGGTTGGATGGAGCACATTTTTTAAGAGACACACGCAGTCCACTGCATTTGATGTCCCACCATCGTCCCCTTTCATTGAAAAACTGCAAAGGTGCTGGGCAGATCCAAGGCAGTTCTCTCATCTCCCCAGAGATTGTAGAGCTTTGGCCATTATGCAGAATGCAGCCAGTCAAAAGCTATAATCCTGCAGCCCGAATTGCCCGTATTGGCAACTCAATGTCCCATTTGATACTGGCTTTGTCAAATACCTTGCAGACCTTGACGGCTGACACCTCGGCCCAGAGTCTGAGCGAGGCCTCACTGCAGGCCTTTGCCTATATGTCCAGAGAGCTTGACAGAGTAATGTCCTTGTTAACCCTCGCTCGGCAGTGATATGGCTTGCCAATCTCCGCTCCCACAACCCTACAGGAAAACCTTCAAGGCCTGCTGGCCATTCCCGGACAGTAGTGATGCGCAGGTCAAGGTTTTTTAACACCCGCACTAACCCGACCCGACGTGACCGCTAACCCGCCCCGCCCCGTTACGTTAAAACTCGCACTGATTTTCAACCCGAACCCGACCCGACCCTTCTGTTGCCTGCGACCCCTCCAGATTTGGGAGGACAGCCGGCACCTTCGACCGACTTCATACAGACTCAAATTGGTCACTGCAGGCTTCCTGAGCGGCGTGCACTTAAGGCGCATATTGGTAAAACTGCTGACCTTTGGCAGTCAGACTCATTGTTGGTCTGCTATGCAGGGCATAGAAGGGGCCATGCTTTGTTCAAGCAGTGGTAGTCCAAATGGATTGTGGACATCATTGTTCATGCTTATTGGAGCAGTGAGTACGCAGCTCCTATACACATCCAGGGCCACTCCACCAGGAGCATATCCGTTTCCTGGGCAGCCCTGTGTGGGGTACCTCTGTCAGATAATTGTGCAGCTGCGTCCTGGGCATCCACCTGCACATTCACAAGATTTTATAGGGTAAATGTGGCTCTGCATAACCAATTGGCGAGTGCCGTTTTGTTAACTCCCTAGTAGCTTTCCTACATGGGGAGCGGCATTCTTCATGACCTCGTTGGTACAAGTCATCCAGGTGCTTAAAGCACCGCCTCTGGCGGTCAGGAGAAACAAAATAGAACAAGGGTTATGCATGTAACCACGGTTCTATGAGTTACAGATGACCGCCAGAGCTGGCAGTCACTCGGAATACATACAAGAAGATTGGCAAGTGGTCACTTCCTGGGTGAGCCTGCCCTAAATACTGGGTACCAGGCAGACGTCACCCAGGTCGCAGGTGACTTTATTATAGACACTCGACCTCCACATGAGTGTGATGGACATCCAGGTGCTTAAAGCACCACCTCTGGCAGCCATACAAAATTCAAAGAACCGTGGTTACATGTGTAACTCTTGTTTTGAGGATACATTTTCAAAATTTTGATAATATGAGAGGTTGCTTCACCTATGGGCGCAGCAATAGGTTGCAAAAAGGCAACAAAATGTACAGTTACCCTGCTGATCCAGAAAGAACTTAAGTATGGACTAATAATGTCCAACCTGATGAATGGAAACCAACATTGATTATTTTGAGGAAAGTTCCTCCTCTTGCCATTGATTTTGATCGGCGTCAGGGATGCATTTTATCCTCTGATGAGATAGATGGTTGCATTTCCTTACATTACGGTCCTAGGCAGAGATTTTACTTAAAATACAAACAAATTTACAATATGCAATAAATAACCACAACTGTGAGTAAGCCTCACTGACAGATAAACTTCTCGCTGAATTCTTTTCTCTTCACCGTCCATGCTTAGCTTGCCTGCATTTATTAGGGGCTGGACAACCACATGCGTACGCCACCAATTTCAATCCAAACTATGGGCAAATTCCTCTTGAAAGTCTGCACATGGCAGTATGCGGATTCACACAAAGGGCGAATGACGGTGTGAAAAAGTCTGCATCAGAATCCTTACGCTCTGGCAATTTTGCATTGGCACTGCCCTAAACCCTCGCAAAGAACTTAAAAGATGAGTTATTTTTCTGGAGTTTGATACTCTTAAAATGCTGTTGTTTGGAGTTAGTTTCAAAAGGACATTATTGCCCTGGTTTTCTATCTTCTTTGCTTTGATTTTTCCCAAGCCTAGTATTTTCTGTACAGCATCTTTTCAGGCTGAAGGACCTGTGAGATAGCCACTTCTCAGACAGAGAGAAATCGGGTTGGAGCTGTCAATGTTACACAATCATTGCAACTCGTGCCCAGGAATCGGCGCCGCAAATAATAACAATTACAATAGATAAGGGCAGAGAGAATAGTTAGTATTCCTCCGTGTTTCGAAGAAATCATCAGTCTGATAGAAATAGGCTGTTCTTCCATGTCAGTCTGCTCTGTGGTACATTTTGTGCCACAGGGGATTTCAATGCAGCTGCTAAAACCCTCATTTTTTCCTGCCGGTGATGTAACTGTTGTCTTTGTCCTGTGCTGTGCTGCAGGAGAACTGCCTGAATAGTGAGGTGGTAGAGCAGATCTGCAAGAGGAACCCAATCCTGCGTTACAGCCAACATCCCCTGCACTCGCCTCTGCTCCCACTGCCCTATGGAGACATCCACCTCAGCTGTAAGATGTGCCATTGTGCACCAGAGCCTGAATAACTGTATTCAAAATACACAACCTGTAAATAATCCATATGCATATTGTTCATGTATGAATAGGAGTATACAATATGTATATTTAACTTAGGAATATCATTGCATTTCTGATTTATAGTTACTGATTTTCTGTGGAGTCTAAGGCATTGACTAGCATGCTTCATATTTCATCAATTTTATTTTGTGTATATAAAAAGTATCTTCCACAAACGTGTTTTTGTCCCCCGCCACAAGATGTGAAATCGTGTCAAAATGAGCAATCTCTTGGTGTGACCTTGAGAGTGACGCGAAGGTCACCAAATCGACTGGCGCCGGGGTATCACCCTAATACATGTTGACATGAAATTTGAAGTAAATCTGTCGATTCGTTCTTGAGATATCTCGCTGACAAGGCTATCAGTGTGAAAATCCACAATCTCTCGGTGTGACCTTGAGAATGGCGCGAAGGTCACCGAAATCGACTGGCGCCAGGTTATCACACTAATACATGTTGACATCAAATTTCAAGAAAATCCGTCATTTCGTTCTTGAGATATCTCGCTGACAAGGATTCGGGACGTAGCGTTCCGCGCGGCGGGGAACAACTAATGCATATAAATATATCACATAGTGACTCTATATCACCATCAGTTTTGTGGATGGTCTGTAAAGACATTGATTTTACGCATCTGTTCATACTTATATGCAATATTTCATTGTACCGAAGGATATCACTGTTATACCTCTTGGGTTATTTCACCCACAATTCAACAGTATTCCTCATTTGTAAATATATACTGTGTGCCCATTGTTGACATTGTAATATTTCTTTGTTCTGCAGTACTGAAGGACAAGGGTTACACCACGCTACAAGATGAGTCTCTAAAGGTGTTCAACTCGCTGCAGCACTTGGAGGGAGTGTCTGATCCAGTGCCTATTATCCAGGGCATCCTACAGACAGGACAGGACCTGCGGCCGCTGCGCGATGAGCTCTACTGCCAGCTGATCAAGCAGACCACCCGGGCACCGAAGCCGGGTAGCGCAGGCAACCTGCACACCTGGCAAATCCTGGCCTGCATGAGCTGCACCTTTACCCCATCCCGCAGCATCCTCAAGTATTTTAAGATCCACCTTAAGAGGTGAGGAGGGGGGAGGGACCATGCACCTCAGGGGCGGAGCTTAAACCAAGGTGCTTCAGGAGAAATGTCTGACAAACCAGATGTATTTCATGTATTACAGTTGTGTGCATTCATGTTTGTTCGATTATGTGTGAGCATATGTGTGTCTGTGTGTTTAATTTCAAATAAACTTGAAGAAATTAATTTTTAGGGCAAAATCAGAAGAGACCGGGGCTTTATTGCTAATTTGAAATTTGTGAGTTGAATTGATAGCGAGGCATTATGATTGTGTGCACTGTAATTGCTTACTTTGATCAATTAGTCATTTGTGTGATTCTGAATATCTCATTAATAAGTTCCTAACAGCAGTGTAGGTTGCACCATTTCCTACAATATGATTAATGATGCCCATGTTTGCTCTGATGATAACTCTGAAGTCAACTCAGAAATTTTCATTCCGAAAATTATTAGACCAGTTTTGACTTGATATGTGACTGAAAATATCGCTGAAATGGCAGATCCAAGGTTCATGATGTTGGCCTGCTGTGCTATTACAATATAGAATCTGACTGGGCACACTAATTTCCTTATAGCATGTGGTGGTATTCTGAAATAATCTCCATTCGAGTTGAATTGGATGGCATACCCCCTATTTATGAAGCGGTAGACTATAGACAACAGAATGCAAATGGTAAAAATGGTCAACAAGGTTGCTTCTGAAGTGAAGATTTCCAGTCATTAATCCATATCACCAGGAACTCCTAAAGATGATTTTTAATTTTTTTTTTTTTACATTACACTTACATCAGAGGCATTTAGCAGACATTCTTACACAGAGTAATTTACAAAGTTTACAACACAAATTGCATTTTAGAAGAGCCAAAAATGCTGAAAACTTTAGAAGGTGGTTGCAGTCCTAGTACCAGCGGTGGCCACTAAATTTGGGTAGCGTACTACTCCAACTAGCCGCAATCAAATGATAATAAATATAAAGAGCATATCAGCTGTCAAAATTTAGGGGGTCGCTGACGGGGTATAGCTCTGACGATGCTTGAAGGAGATCAGTGCAGAGGGTGCCAGGTGGCCTCCATTAATTCTGCTTGAGCGAAAGCATGATGCCACAATGACGTGAAACGTTTTACTTTTGCATAACCATTCCTCCGCATTCACTAATTTCACCCACATGTTCAAATAATATTCCTCACGGAGGAAGATGGCATTAACAATGTCATCCAGGTGTACAGGCATAGGCTACATACAGTCTGGAAGGGATAAATGTGAATGAAATAATAAAAGGTAAAACAATTGACTCTGAATGGCTAAATAAATATACCTCTTGTAAAAAAATCAGATTTATGTGAAACAGGTATTGTAATTATAGGCATTGACTACGTTCTAGTTCAGTCTCTTTTGCAATACCAGTGATCTCAGTGAAAGACCGCAGTTCAGCTCATTAACAAGAGAACAGAGTTTGTGCTTTGTATAAATCCATGGCAGCTACTTAAATCAGTGTCTGAAGTGGTCATTGCCTTTGGGCTCTGTCCTGTTTACTGCTGACAACTCATTTAGCTGAAATTTGACTCACAATTACTGGTTCATATTGATATAAAAGTCTCTTTTTTTAAATCACTTTTTACCCTTTGGGACTCATTTATATCAAACTGTAATGGGACATTGAACATCTAATTAATCGTAAATTGAATTACCCTTTCTATTTGTATGTTACATCGGGGTCACTTTGCTGAAACTATGTTCAAGAAGCACTTTCCTTTCAAATTGTCATCATTATTTGCTATCAATTTCCTGATTCAAACCAGTACTGAGAGAACCATTTTTGTTGTTGTTGTAAGCTTAATTTACATATTGTGCACAACTATAAACTGAGACGTTGCAGTTTCTGACAGTGTGGTTTTTGATAAAGCTAGATGATTGTGGCATTTGCATGTGCCATTAGCCTTCAGTCTTGAGCATCTTCATGGGCTTGTTTGGATAGGCTACCAGAGCAGTATCCACTTTGCATTGGCTGTTTCAGGCAGCAAATGAGCTTTGTCTTTACACCTCTGAATTTTTATTATCCCCCACCATGAAGAGGATGGGGATATGGGAATGAGTGTTGTTCTTTTGCGTGTCCGTCTGTCTGTCCGTCCATCACGCTTCCTTTCCAGAGAAACTGTTCAATATCTTATTGAGTTGTCATGCCTTTGTATTGTTTCATCTGTCCAGCCTCCTGTCTGTCTGTCTATCTGTCTCCCACCAGTACATTTTTATTTCCCAGGCCAAACACCATCTATCAGGTTCTTTTCTGGCCCAAGACTCCTAAACCATTCAATATTTCTCAACAAAGTTTTATGTATGGACACGTCTCATTCGTCTGTCCTCCAGTCCTTTGGTCCCTCCCTTCACTGTCTTTTGTTTCCAGGCCAGATATCAGCCATCCTGCGGTGGGAAATCTGGGTATTTCATGATTGTTTACTCTAAAATACTAAAGGAAGTGAACTGACTTCGCTGTGAATGGGATCTTTCCACAACTCTCCATAATGCCCATGATCTGTTATTGCTGCCTGTATTCACTGTGATTAGCTTTCCTGAATCATCTCCATTTTGCATCAAACCATACTTTTTTGAAAGCACTGCATCGCTAATACCAGGCACATTTTCCAATCAAAGTGTTCTTGTTTCTTTTTGTTCAGATCTGCGCGTATAGTCGAAATGTTGTGAGGCATCCCAGCGAAAAGGCTCCTTTTAAAAATAGTTGTTATTGGCCCATGCACATTTACTATAAAGTAGGCAAAAAGATGTACGTGAAATTCATAGTATGTCCAAATTGTCTGCAAGGATCAAACTGTATGCAAATGATACCCAGATGGTCGACTGCATTCAGCGAAATTCTGCTACATGCGACCAATGGACTCTGCTTTATCCTGTGAGGTTACTGATGCTGACATGAACAGCCGGTTTCAAGATGACGGAGGATGTAATGGGGATCTGTAGAAAATGATAAGATAAACAATGCATAAAATTAACAGCAATACCATATTAGCCTGTATTTTTATACTGTTAATAAATGATAGATGCCATCAATGAAATTTTGTATTATAGCGGGGGGTTATGAGTTGGGTGAGAGAGCAGCAGTATGGTTTGTCCCATTTTGTGCATACAGTACTAATGCAGCCACACTGCACCCAGTACATTGATGGTTGAGTCGTAAGTATCAAGCCAGATTATGTTTGAGCATATCCTGCATGGGTTTTGAGGCTCACCCTGTGTGCTGAGGAAGTTGATTTGTATTTTTCTTATAAACACAGAACCACTCCGTTTTATTAAGGTATTAAGTCATGTCCACCTGACAGCCAGGCTGCTGAAAGTGTCATTGGATTCAACAAAAGGTTGCGACAAAAGGTTCTCATCATCAACCCCAGAGAGGACTTGAAAAATCAAACAATGTCCTTGTATTTCAATGATATTCAGAATCACAATTCTTGGCTTAGTGGAAAAAAGAACTTCCAGCCTTCATTTGCATCGCTGAAGGATGAAAAATATATTGTAGTTCCATGATTTTGCTACTAGTAGAAAATATCCCTGCAGAGAAGTGGCTTAATTGCCGTTGCATCAACTAAGGAAACATACTGAATGTGCTTTTAGATGCATCACTATAAAAAATACTCTTTGTTAGAAATGCTCAACATAAGGGATTTAATGTGAATTCATATAAAATCTGTGAATTCACCAAAAATTTTTAAATTTCTCCTCCAGGACACGTGATCTCTTTCCTGGCACTGAGATGGAGAAGTATGCTGCCTTCGCTCATGAATCCCTCAGGAAAACAAGGACTCGGGAGTTTGTCCCCTCTCAGGAGGAGATTCGAGCCATCATCGGCCGGCAAGAGATGAGCACCACCGTGTACTGCCATGGTGGGGGGTCCTGCAAGATCACCATCAACTCCCACACCACGGCGGGCGAGGTGAGCGCCAGGCACCGCTGGCCGTCCCCCGCCGAGACACCGTTAATCACTGCCACTCGTGTGAAGAGATGGGGGGGGGGGGGATGGGGGGAGGTGGGAATTGGGTATGTCACGATTGTGCAAATAGGGAATTTATCTGCTCTGCGAACGTGAGGAGACTTTGTTGCTTGTCTCTACACGCCACGTGTGGAAAATAATGCCTTTCTCTCACTCCACCGTGGCTTAATATAAAAGGTTGCACATTTGCAACCCCTTGTACTTCTTTAGAAAATGGACTGTGCCGCTCTGAGAATTGACAAGCTTCACTCCCAGCGTTCGACTCCATCTTGGGGTGGCTTTCTTCCTCCTTCTCCACAGAGATAGGTGTTCTTTCACATTAAATGCATCCTATGGGTCCTGAGATTAATGAGAGAGTTGATCTCATTTGTGTCCCTCATGTCTGCCTCAGCTCTGCTTTGCTCAGAATGATTAGAGCCTCAGCGGATGCTGCACATTTACGCACAAGAAAACTGCTTTTCTACGCAGAGAAATATGGAGGACTGTGGGGTTTCCTTATTCCCATGTTTCACTCATGTTCAGGCTATGCCTAGATATTGAATAAGCAAATCACCCCGTAATATTCAAAGTGACCTTTAATTTTTACCAAACTTGTATTTAAAACTATTGAATTTTATCAAATTTGTAGTTAAATCTGCAATAGCAGCCCCATGATGCCATCCTAAATCCCATTTTTGCTGCTTGTGATGCATGTTTTTCTTTCGGTTGGAGGTTGGATGTCTCCCAATTTCTTGCATGATAGTAACTACTATATTTGTTTATGGATCCCTGGGAACAAATGTAATGCTCGCATGCACATATTCTGATGAGTGGACTTCCTGCTTTACTCGCTGCTGAATGAACAGAGGATACTGCAGTGTGCAAAAGAGTCTGTGGTTGCATTTGTGCATTTCAGATGGGAGGAGAAAAGGCAAATTATCATTTGCACTGTGTTCATTTGTATCATTTCTGGCATTGCGCATCCTGAATAACTGATAAGCATATAAATCGGATGGACTGGCTGAAGTGTGTTTGCCAGTCCAGCCTCCACAGATCAATGCCCCTGCACAATATATGAACACCACCTGTCTCCTGATTCTATTTCCTGTAGGTAGTAGAGAAACTGGTCCGGGGCCTTGCCATGGAGGACAGCCGCAATATGTTCGCCTTGTTTGAGCACAATGACACCACTGACAAGGCCATAGAGAGTCGGACCGTGGTGGCTGACATCCTCGCCAAGTTTGAGAAGTGAGTCCAGTTAAATAGCTGGCTACAACAGTTGGCTATTTTGCAAGACTTGGGTTTTCTTAACAATTGCATCCTTGCTTACATTCAAAGATGCAGAGTCTGATTTTTGAAATGGAGCCTTTTGCAGTAAATTAGTTGGGTGAATTTGAGAATTCAGGCACTCTCAGAACAATTATCAGAGATTGCCTGGTTTTGGATAAGATAAGTGTTTTTCTCATAGGTAATGTGTTGAAAAAATACCTCATTCAATGAATTAAGCAACAGTCAAACAAGAGCCATTCAAAGTTCCACCTTTATGTTGTACTCTGTGGAGGGAAATCAATGTTTTTGCTACTCTGGAATATTGTTGCCTATATGTTTGTACTCTGTGTGTTTGTGTGGGGATATATGTGTGACCGCCCACACAAATGTGTGTGCGTGTCTTATTGACCGGCTATTTCCATTTTAGGCTTTCGGCGAGCCAGGAGGAGCATAACACAGGATGGAAATTCTATTTCAAACTCTACTGCTTCCTGGACACCGATAATGTGCCTAAGGACAGTGTGGAGTTTGCCTTCATGTTTGAGCAGGTGAGAGCGGCGACATTACGGAGCACAGCCAATCAAACACTTCTACACATAGAAATAATGACGGATTTGTGTTCATATGCTGACTTCATATACATCACACGCTGCAATACTATCAAACAGAAATAGCTTTCGCTGTAGAAAATTGGTTGCAATGCGTTAGTTTTAGAATCACATTCATGGCTGAGGGGACGAGGAGTTTCACATGTTTTCTATTCTGGTCCACACCATTTACCTCATTTATGGGCACTGCGTAAAAAACTATGGTTTATACCCATGGGCTTTTCTTCATATGAAAGAGATTCATGTTGCAAGTTCATGGGAGAAGTAACAGTTCACAAGAGCTTATTAACTCACACTTTAAAAATAAAGATTCTGACACAGCCTGATGCCTTACTGCTACATACCGATATGAAATTTTTTGCTCCGCAGGATGCAGTAACACTTCTTGATTAGCAGCTTTTTCATGTCTCTGGTGATAATTATGGGGTTCCATTTTTAAAGTTATTTTTGTATAAGATTTAATTATATAATATTACCCTGGGTTTTTTTCCTCCTTCCATTTGACTCAGTGATACATGCTCTCTATAGAGTTGCTGAGATTCATATTATTATCCTCCGCCAACATGAAGTGTGAGCGGGATATAGGTTTGACCTCCGTCCGTCCGTGCGTGTGTGCGTTCGTCCGTCCGTCCAAGAGAAAGGGGACAACTTTTCTCAGAAACTGTTACAGATAGGACAACCAAATTTGCTGTGTAGCTTCAGACCATAAAGGCCTTGATGGAGTTCGAGAAATAAGAAGCACACGATTGGCGGGGGATGTTGTTGACCATGTTGACTTGTTTGTTATTATTTTAAATATTATATTATGAATATTTGCCTGAAATTTATCAGAAAGTGAACGAGGGGTATGAAGATTTTGGGGTATTTTACGTTGTTTGGTTAATATTAGTAAAGTGATACTTAACGAGGGGAGTACATAAACACAGTGACCCACTATTAAAACCCTCCTCCCCCCTCTCCTGACAGGCACATGAGGCAGTCATCCGTGGCCAGTACCCAGCGCCTGAGGAGACCCTCCAGTTTCTGGGTGCCCTGCGGCTCCAGTACTTGCTGGGGGACTTCAGCACCCAGGCGACTGTGCCGGAAATGGGCCAGCTGTACCCCATGGGCCGGCTCCGGGCCCGCATTAGCCAGTCCACCCGAACCTTCTCACCGGTGGCGCTCGAGAGGGGCGAGCGGAAGCGCTCCAGCTTCCTGGAGGGAACTCTACGGCGCAGTCTCCGCAGCGGCTCCATCAGCCGGCAGCAGCTGGAGGAGGAGAACATGCTGGAGGCCTGGGTGAGGGAGGAGATCGCCTCTGCAAGAGCCAGCCTGCTGGACAAGTGGAGGAAGCTGCAGTGCATGACCCAGGAGCAGGCCATGGCCAAGTACATGTCTCTGGTTAAGGAGTGGCCTGGGTATGGCTCTACGCTCTTCAGTGTTGAGGTGAGGGGCTAAGCCTGCTGTTCCTTCTGTTTAATCCCGTCCATCTGATTCACCGTCACACCTTTTACTCTTTTCACCTCCTTTTCATTATACCAGCTTTTTGCCAGTTTCAGTCTGTCTTCTGTCAACCTCTCCTACCCCTATCTCTTACATTTTGTTCCTGTCAGATACATTTTCTCTTTTGGATTAGAGGACTTTTTGAAAATATATGTGTTTTCTTCATAAACTTATGATTCATTAAATAGGTGGAGTCCACTGAACAGATGCAAAATCTGATGAGAGATCATCAATTTGATGAGGGCATGCACTCTTGGCTCATAGACTTCTTGCTGTGGATTCAAACTTCTCAGCCTTCACCAATGCATGTTTTCTTCTGTCCTGCAGTGCAAGGATGGCACTTTTCCCCAGGAGCTCTGGTTAGGAGTCAGCGCTGAGGCTGTGTCCCTGTACAAACGTGGAGAGCCGCGCCCCCTGGAGGTCTTTCCTTACGAGCACATCTTGTCTTTCGGCGCACCGCTGCCTAATGCCTACAAGATAGCTGTGGAGGGCCGGGAGCTGCTCTTCGAGACCAGCCTGGTATGTATGCCTCATCTAACCCTTTTCTTGTGAGTCACATCCTGTCAATAACCTTGACTTGCACTGGCTAATTAACTGACAACCAGAGGCTAAAAGTAGACCGGATTAGGTGTGATTAGATGTGCTTTTTCCTCCCAGTATGTGAGACGCCCATCATTCTCTGATTATGAACATCCCTGCTGCGTTTGTAGGTGGTTGACATCGCCAAGCTGATGAAGGCCTACATCAGTATGATCGTCAAGAAGCGTTACAGCACATCCCAATCGCTCAGCAGCCACGGCAGCCAGTGCAGCAGTCGTTGAAGTACTGACTTTGCCACTGTCTTCCTGACACTCGAGGAGCGGCGCTGTGCCTGAAAAACCCGAAGGATTTCAATTCTCCTCAAGTCCAGTTTGGACATCCTACTTCCTGTCGCAGGTGTTTCACTCCAAGCGATGCCCAAAGTGCAAAAAACTGACACCCCTTTTGCCTCCTCAGTGGTCACACTCAAAGCTCTGTGTTGGGAAGGAACTGGGTAATATTTTGTAGGCCTTTATTATTTCTCCTCATGCTGTAATGAGAGCAATCAGGACCAAGGAGATGAATTATAAATGTCATTGTTGCTGTGATCCACTTGCATTCATTTTCTGTGAAGCTCTAGTCTTAATGTGCTTTTTAATTGGTTTCATTTCTTCACTGAGAAATGCTTTTGGGTATCAAAGTCCATTGAGAAGCAGTGTGTGCTGCTCTATTTACAATGAGTGATATCAGGGCCCTCATTTAAAAACTATTGTCTGCAGTTCTCAGGACCCAGTCATTTGTATGGCAAACGCAGAAAGACTGTTGGCCACAAGGTTGCCGTTACTGAAGTGCCTTATTTTGATAAAGTGCATCCCAGATGCTGACAACTCAGCTGTACTGTTTTTGACGCAAAATGTGTGTGCATTCTTTGTTGACTGGCTCATTTGTTTTGAAGGAATGTCAATGATTCTCTCCCTCTAGTAAGAATAGTATTTTCAGTATTGCCATGACTTCATAGCAATGCAGTTAGGTGGGTCCCTTGTCCCATTGCTCGGAATGCTGCAGGCAGCCTTCCACCCAAAATCTTGGAGGTTGCCAATATTGTGCCTTTATTGTTTGTATTGTATGTAAACGTGTATTGCTCATACGTTTTGTTTTCAAGTATAATAATGTGCAATTTTTTATATTTTTAAATGGCTGTACATTTTTTACTCAGAAATCTAGCTTTCTCTTACTAGGCCGAGGCGACGTACTGTTCTCTCTTGGATTAAAATCACAGATAAACCTACCAGCAGCAACAGTATATTGTAAATGATTATGTTGTTTTCTTTATCATTTTTATCTGCAACATTATACATTGAAACATGTTTATAATAAGCCAATAAAGACCTATTTATCTGATGTTTGTTTTGAAGTCCTTGCTGCGTCTTCCTTCAAACAGATAAGCTCTAATTCTGCATTTGTATTAATATTTCTACCTCAACATTATCTTAAATGGGCCACTTAATGTTACCCCTTTGAAGTTAAGCCAGTCCAAATTTTTTGAAACAAATGTCTCACATATTAGTCTGTGAAAGTAGGTGCTGCTAGTTTTCATTCTTGGAAAAATGTTTAGCACTGGCATGGCTGCTGTAAATTCAGTGATTATATAATACGCTGAGATATTTTTAACAGGCATGGAAAAAGCCAGTGTGGCAGGAGCATTTTTCACATCATGCCGTCCATAAGAAATCTGGTGAGGATCTGGCTGTGAACAGAACCTTAGCATTTTACAAAATGCAACATCTCAATTTGTTATTTGTTCCTCAGTCTCATCTACAGTTCTGAAGGAAACCCTTTGAGGAGAAATCCTACTTAACCCTACTTTCAATTCTGATTGAAAGCTTGTTTTGGTTCAAAATTTACTGGGGATACAGCCACAAAGCAATTTATGCATCTTAGTTAATTTTATGTGTCACTGACCGCCTTTTAAAGGTACACCAGTACATTAGCGCAACTTGCGTACGCCTCCAATAATAGTCATCAATACATTCTCATGAGAATGACAAGTAGTTAGCTTTTAGTGTGTCTAGGACAAGTTGGGAAACTTCATTCTCAAGCAAAGTTTGAACTCATTGAAAAGGGTGGCTGGCAGTAGAGTGCTTGAGGCTGACCTTAACTCAGCAAACAGCCAGCTAACTTTGACTGAGAGCTCCCCCGTGAATGGTCTGCCCAGGCAGCATCAGTGGACTGTTCTTGTTGGTGATGGTTGGTCAAAAAAAAAACATGACATGAAACTGGAGAAGGTAAGCTTTCAGGGTTCAAAGGCAAAGGGGTGTTGTGTCTCCCATTCTTATGGATGTTTGCAATAGTTCAGTCCAGAATCCAACAAGAATGGTGCTTTCCCAGAAGCTTACCATCCCTGAGACTCTGGATTTATTGAATAGGCCTGCCCACTACCATCCAGGCAATATGACAAGGACGACTACTGACCATACTGCTTAACTTAACAATGTACACTGCCCGGCCAAAATAAAAAGTCACACTAGCATTCTTTGTACTGCCTTTAGCTTTGATTACAGCACTCACTGGCTGGCGCTTTTTTCCATAAGCTTATGCAATGTCACAAAATTTATTTCTGTCCAGAGTTGTATTAGTTTTTCATCAAGATCTTGTAGTAATGATGAGAGAGTCAAACCTCTGAGTAAAGTCTTCTCCAGCACATCTCAAAGATTCTCAAATGGGATTAAGACCTGGACTATGCAGTGGCCAATCCATGTGTGAAAATGACATGTGCTCTCTGAACCACTTGCACAATTTGAGCCCATTGAATCCTGGCATTGTCTTCTTGGAATACGCCTGTTTCTCCAGGAAAATAAAAATCCATTGAAGGAAAAACTTGATCATTCAGTACATTCTGGCAGTCAGTTGACCTCATTCTTTGGGCACATATCGTTGCTGAACCTGGACCTGACCAACTGAAGCATCTGCAGATCATAACACTGGCCCCACAGGCTTGTACAGTAGGGACTAGGCATGATGGGTACATCCACCTCTATTCTTACCCTGATGTGTCCATTACTCTGGAACAGGCTAAATATGGACTCATCAGACCACCTGACCTTTTTCCATTGCTCCTGAGTCCAATTTTTATGCAGTCTATAAAATTGAAGCCTTTTTTTCTGATTAGCCTCACTGAAAAGTGGGTTTCTCATGGCTACCCAGCGGTCCCAATCCCTTGGGTTCTCTTTGCATTGTGCACGTGGAAATGCTCTCACCATTAAACATACAGTAGCTGCGAGTTCCACTCTTCACTGTTTCACGATTTCGTTTCACCAAACGTTCAAGTGATGTCTGATGAAGATCATTCAAGATTTTTTTCCGACCACACTTCTTCCATGAAGATGATGGTTCACCACTATCCTTCCAGGTTTTAATGTGTTGAAAAGTTCTTAACCTAATTTTAGTATTTTCAACAATCTCTTTTAGTTGTTTTCTTTACCTGATGAAAGCAAATAATTTGACCCTTCTGAAACAGTAACGTCTTTGCCAAGACAACAGGATATGTTTTTCAACATGGTTATTTAAGAAATTAGAAACTACTCGTGGCATCAGTTAGGGATAAATCACTTGTTGGCTGAAACACAATACTCACTGCAGTAATTATCCAATGGAAGGTTCTTACTATTTGCTGTTTAATCCAGGTGGTGACTTTTTCTTGGCCAGGCTGTGTATATTCAGTATACAGCATGCAGAAATTGTGAATTTGTTTCTTTTTTTTTATTTGTCTAAATACTGTACAAAAGTATATGGGGACAGATTTGTGATGACTTAGACCATGAAATGATTCTTGGGTGTAAAGATTCAGCTACTCCCCCACAATTTTCATACGCTACAGTCTCTAATGTTTATTGAGACAAAAACATTCAGTATGCAAAGCTCATTGTAAATGAGGTCAGAGAATAGGCAGACTTTTTTTAGCCTCCGGAAAGTTCACAAATGTTCAAATAACAGCTGTTCACAGCAGTGGTGTGCTGGGCAGAATCTCTGAATGCTGCAGAGTCAATCATCTAACCTGTCAGTGGAGTGCAGTAGCCGAAGGCTACACCTGTTTCCACTCCTATCTGATAAAAGCGCGACGATGAGGTCACTTGTGATCACCGAAACTGGACAATGGAAAATTGATCGAACAAAAAAATCCACCCAGAGGAATTTTGATTTATTTTCTGACATGCAATTGGTAGGGTCAGAGATTTGTATAAACAGCATAATTTTTGCTGCAAGTCTCTCAATCCACTATAACCCCAAGGTGCTCCATTAGTTTGATATCTGGTAATTGTAGAGGGCACTGAAGACATTATCATGCTCATGAAACCAGCTGGAGATAAGGTGTGTTTTCTAACATGGCATTTTATTCTGCTGGAAATAGTCATTAGAAGATGGGTATCTTGTAGCCTTGAAGGGGTGCACATGATCTGCAGTCATATTTAGGTAGGCTCTTGAATTTTAAAGATGCGCACTTGTAATTAAAGGGTGTAATTTCTGACAAAAAAAAATATTTCCCACAGTTAGGCCACCACCACAAGCGTAACCTTAGACATAATGCAGGATGATCCAAGGATTCGTGTTGTTAATTCCTGATTTGCCAGAGCAAGCATTTTTTCCAGTCTTTCTTGAGTTTTTTCAACTGAATGTTTAGTGGAGTAGGTGAGGGTGTGGGAAGGTGTAGTTGTTTAGTAGTGTAGTCTTCTGCTGCTGCAGTCCATCTACAAGGTTTTGAGCATTCAGCTCCTCTGGATAGTAGTTTCCATGCATGTTTTTTTTTTTCTGAGCAACTGTTGCCTTCCTGTCTGCTTGGACGAGTCTTGCCATTCACTACTTGCATTATCAAGCTGTTTTCACCTGCAAGAAAGCTACTCTCTGGACATCTTTTGTTCCTGTACCATTTTCTTTGAACACCGGAGACAATTGTGAAAATCCCAGAAGACTGGGAGTTTCGAAGATACTCAAAACAAGCTGTCTGATACCAACAATCATTCAATGGTTTTATTCCCCATTTTGATGTTTGGTTTGACCTGCAACTGAACTTGTTGACCGTGTCTGCATGCTTTTATATTTTATTTAGCTGCCTCATAATTGGCAGGTTAAATGTGTACATTAACGAGCAGGTGAACAGGTATGTTGAATAAACTGACCACAAAGAAATTCAGTATATTTGATTCAAGAAATAAGACACATATTGTCATTACTCAGGATTCACATCCAATGTACATTACAAAAAAATACTGTTCAATCCGCAGACTGGATATAAATTTGTATTATACGGTATCTCTAATTATCTTCAGTATTGTTAGTGCCTTCATTTATTGGACAGCGGTACCATTTTATTATTTTGGCCCGAACTGTGAGACTTTAGGTTTGAAAGGACATGACTGTGAGTTTCAAGTGCAAAGTCAGCCTCGAACAATAAAACAAATCAACCAAAGCACCCTGACTTACTATCAGTGGCTAGCCTGGTTAAACCAGACTCTGCTACTTCGCTTTGCTTCGTACAGAGTCTGGGTAGTCATCATCGACAAGTGTTACTTCCTGGTGGGTGGGCACTTTTCAGAAGTTTAAAATCATTGGAATAACTGTAAATTAATCACTGACATTTGGCGATGATGTATGTTATGTGCCGACTCAGCCGCCTAGTACTTCCGCTGGAAACTACACTCCTTCATACCAGGGGTGCAGCGAAAACAAACTGATCAGGACATTAAAGTTAGCCGCCTATTAATCAAACCCATTTCCAATTGTTTTAAAATTATTTCCCTATGCAAAAATGTTTATTTTGGGCCATTATTTGAAAAACAGTAAACAAAAAAATTGTGACACATTTGGCCCACCTTTCCAAATTGTAGCAAATCTGCTACATTGGGTAATAATGCTAATGAAAAAATTAAAGTGACATACCGTTCAAGTTATTCTCAAATGTTTATTTGGCAATAAAAAACAAAACCAACAGGGTGTCCAAGCTGTTAACCCTTTTACTTCATGTAGCAGATATGCTACGCTGGTTAATAGAGGGGTAATATTATACCTATACATATGCCCATCTGCAAATTTTAGCGTTCACTAATTCACTTAAAAGAACCAAAGGTGCTCTTTCTGTTCTCCTTACAAGAAACACAATGTTGAGCTATCATTTTTCCTGTAGATACTGCTGCTGTTAAAAAAAAAACGTAAAAGACCAACCAAGACCAAACCAGCAGCAGAACTGGCAAGAATAACGCTGTATTAACAGTGGGATAAAATCTGCGTTCACATGAAAACTGAACTGTTAAGCATACTTGCGCTAACATCATACCAAGCTCACTATCTAACATTATAGCAACAAAGTTTTGCTCTTAGCATTTGGCTGTCTCAGACAGGCATTTCATTCATGGATAATGACAACATAGCACTGAGACAGCAAACAGGTCTTGTGACATGAACAAAAACATGGCTTTTAAAAAGTATGCTGCTTAGAACTTAAATAGTGTGAAATCCGCAGGCAATGTAACGCTAGAAGCTAAAAGCTAGCTGAGGTGGTTCGGCTGTCTCTCACAGAGATGAACAAGTTGCCTATTTCGTGATGGCTATTAAGTAGATATGAATATCTGTAGGGAGTAGAGCTACAACATCATTTCATTTCAAAAAACTAACCAACCATTCATCTTGTTGTGGCTTTAAGTCACTGATACCCGGGATTTTCTTCATGACAGAGCGAATGGCCTCCAGTGTATCCATGTTCGTAACCATTGTTGATTTCAGAAACTACAATTTCAAACTCGGCGCAGCAGCTACATCATGGCTCTCGGCCACGCCTTCTGTTCATTGGTTGGTCCAGCGTATTTTCTGTGGATGGTAAACGAGACAGCTCGGAGTGATACATCAACCCTGAACTTATACCCTGGGCCGGTAAGAGGAGGATGGACTACCCCACTTAACCCTGGTTCCTCCCAAGGTTTCTTCCTATTTTTGATCCAAAAAGGGAGCTTTTCCTCGCCACTGGCTTGCTCTTGAGGGGGTTCAGACCAGGGTTTACAGTGAAGTGCATCTTGGCAATATTTTTCAATGTGCAGTTCTGATGAAAAGAAAGGTTTCTCTTCTGTAGAGTTCCCTCGTTCATCAAAGAGGCTGGGAAACCCATTACTTGGTCCTGGTTTGCTGTCCAACTCTGCCTCATTGTCAGTACTGTGGCGTCTCCCTCAGCTCTACACTCTCCTCTCATTCCGTATTGGAGCAGCAACAACTGCTGCCTCAATGGCCTCCATTGTGACACTGAAGGCTATGGGACATTAAACATCTTCAGCCCACAAACGATACCTTCAGCCAGGAATTAAGGACATTTTGGAAGCTCAAAAATTAATGAGCAAAATTGTGTTAATTATTACCATATTTTGATTGTTAAATCACATCCATCTTGTACTTGCATCTGTTTTACGTGTCATTGAGAGTGCCTTTCTATACATATAGACAAGGCTCAAAGTGTCACTCCTCAGCACCCATGCAATCTCAATCACCACAAGATACATTTTTAAAAAAGTACCAGCTTTCAAGAAGTCTCCTCTCATAATACTGATTAATCATGTGGTTTAATTCTCTTGAATTGGCTTAACAACATCGGCTTAACAGAAATTGCGCCCGCCGCCGGGCTGTCACTACACATAGTACACTCCACTTAGAATATTTCTCTTGTATTTGGCTTCAAGAGAAATCACGCCATCTGCCGGGCGGAAACATGGTACATTCCACATGGGATATTTCTCTTGTATTTGTCTTCAGCAGAATTTGTTCCAGCTGCCAGGCTATCACTAGGCATAGTACACTTCACACTGAATATTTCTCTTGTATTTGGCTTCAAGAGAAATTGTGCCAGCCGCTAGACTTACCAGTGTTGGAGGTAAAGTATTGCGAAGTAAATACACAACAGGCCAAAGATTTGGGGCCACCATCAGATTTTTAATGGTGCACCAAGTGCAACGTGTACCCCTTGGTTTTGGGGAAGGCATTTATACAGCATGCCTTCTTGTTACATAACATGATTTCATGTCACTAGGACATGAACAATTTTATCACAAAGGCATTGGAACTCAATTATAAAACATTGTGGCCAGTGATCAATCGGTCAAGACAACTTTAAAATGTGTTCTGAGGTCTGGAATTCACCCAAAACCGATTGGTTTCCTATATTTTATGCACTGAAGTCATTTCATGCGCAAAAAATAAGGAAAGAACACTTGATATGTTTTTTTTTTTAATCTGAGGGTGGACCCAAACTTTTGGCCTGAAGTGTAATTACTGTAATCAGATTACATTCACTAACAAATAAATTATCTAGTGTTATGGCCCCAATTTGTTATGACCCCAATTTGTTATGACATATCGGACAGCAAGGGATGACTGACAAAATTTTAAAACTAGAACAGATTTAGTAAAACAAAAACTGACCAAGATTTGGATTTTTTTTTTAAATGAGAGTTACAGTACCTTGGTAACTGAGATGGCGTTTCTATGTTCTGATGTCCTGGGACAGGAAAATGCTCCAACACAGGCAAATATCCACAAAACGATCTTCACAGGTCTTTTACAGAGTGACACGTCTGGTCAAAAGTATCATTCCACTATTTCTCCTTGCAATTTCTCCTACTACTTTTCTCTCTCAATATTTCTCCTTATATACTCTTTTCCAGCCCTCTCCCACCTTCCAGACTTTTTTCAATTCTTTGGGACTTTCCCCTCTGAGACATGCCCAGGACATGTCCAAAAACCTAGCTCCAAACTGGGCTTAACCAAAAAAAAAAAAAAAAAATTTTTAAAAAAGGAAATACTGCCATCTAGTGGCTTTCCCCCCCAGATTACACTAGTTACTAGCATTACTTTAAATTCTTCAACAATCGGCAGGACAAGAGGCCAGAAAAACGTTTACTTCGTCTGTTTCTTCTTCTTCATTTTGAGTATATTTTGAGACTGAGGACAAATCAAATGTACTTTTCCATGCGTGCATGCTTATATGCTTTCAATAAATATTCTCTATTGATTAAGCGGTCCTAGCAGAAATATGTTTTTAAAGGCACTTTGTTTCTGTGCCTGCATTGTCAGTAATCCTACAAGTGCAATCCAATATTCAAACACCTGACATCATTCTGAGACTTGATTGCACTGCGTCCTCTAGATTTACAGTGTTCAAGTAAGCCCTTCATGCTACATACAGTCACAGAACTGTTAAAATTAAGGCTTAAGGCACTAAGGCTAAAATTGAGCCATTATCAGATTGTTCACGAAGTGTTTTCGTCTTACATTCAAAAAACATTTGCAAAAAAAAAAGCTTGAAAGAACATCAATTTTTATTCAGAATAAGATTTGTATTACCGCTATAGCTACTGAAGTTGGAGTCAAAAGTAGAGGCTGCGTTTGAACTGTGGGATGGTGCTATCGATTTACACAAGGACACATAGAGAGGTGTAGGGAACACAATTATAACAAGTATGTTAGCCCATGAAAAATTAAATAATTAAAGCTGTTCAGAGCATAGACTGTAAATACCCTAATGCAGTGGTCGTCAACCCCCGTCCTGGAGGGCCGGAGTGTCTGCTGGTTTTTGACATAACTCTGCACTTAATTGATAAATAAAAGCAGTTCATTACACACTTAACTCATCTCACCTGGTGTCTTAGGTTTAAATAGGGTGGAGAAAACCAAACTCAGCACACACTGTGGCTCTCCAGGACCAGGGCTTGCTACCCCTGCCATATACACTTTTGTCTTTACTTTGAACCTCTACTTTGTCCGGATTACAACTATGCTCATTGTCCAACTACTTTGACAAATCTTGGTTTCCACTTAGACTTCCATCACAACCTGCATGTCTGTTTAATTGGCTCTAGGAGTCTTGTGGGTTGTTCCTGGTAATTGATTGATTGGCTTATTAATCCCTTAGTGCAGGAGTATTGCTAACAGCACAGGGTACCCTTCTCCTGGGGATGATTTGTGTTTTAACATTTTACTTGTTTACTTTAGTAAATAGTTACCCATGTGTTAAATAATTTATTGCTGGGTTATATGCACATCTGTTGATTGTCTGCTTTCCAATTACTGCAATATGCATCTGCCATTTTACATAATAATATGTTTAAGTTGGCATTTTTAATACTAACATGTGGGTCCATATACCCAGCGGCAGGTTCTGTTTGTCATACGTATTGTATAGCTCATATCTCACTTTTGCAACTGTCATACATGATGCCTAGCTCATATTTTTATTCTCAAGGTAATATCTGCATATTAGTCCAAAGTCCCTTACAGAAAAAGCAAGAATTTCATGCCATAACTTATTAATCGCATGTGACCACGTGAAATTGGCATCACATTTGATCTTAAATACATTTTGACAAGTGACAACGGCATGTTATGTGTAAACCAGTCATTATTAACTATGGCAAGTGAGAGGAGACAAAAAGCTATGATATCAACACAAATATCTAATACTATTTGTTACATTTTTTTCCTGAAACATTAACAATAACAAGGCCATCAATTCTTTCTTGACCATACTTATTTCCATCCTATGAAGATTGAGTCATGGATTGTGGAAGAAAAGGAAATGTACAGTGGGGGAAATAAGTATTTGACCCCTCGCTGATTTTGCAGGTTTGCCCACTTACAAAGAATGCAACGATCTATAATTTTAATCGTATATACATTCTAACAGTGAGAGACAGAATCACAAAGAAAATTCCAGAAAATCACATCATATGAATTTATAAAAATTGATAACCATCTGATGAGGAAAAATAAGTATTTGACCCCCCACCAAACAGCAAGTATTCTGGGTCCCACAAGCCAGTTAGTCTTTCTTTAAGACACACCCCCAATCCCAACTAATTATTTACATCAAATACACCTGCCTCACCTCATTGCCTGTATAAAGGACACCTGTCCACTCCCAAAAAACCAGATTCCAACATCTCCACCATGGGCAAGACCAAAGAGCTGTCTAAGGACATCAGGGACAAGATTGTTGACCTACACAAGGCTGGGATGGGCTACAAGAGAATCGGAAAGCAACTTTGAGAGAAAAGATCAACTGTCGGTGCAGTTATCAGGAAATGGAAGAAGTACCACACTGCCGCCAACCTCCCTCGATCTGGGTCTCCATGCAAGGTCTCGCCTCGTGAGATGTCCCTGATCATGCGAACAGTGATGAATCACAAGGGGGTAACTGGTTCATGAACTGAAGGCAGCTGGGACCACAGTTACAAAAGAAACAGTTGGTAACACACTACGCGGTCATGGATTGAAATCCTGCAGCGCACGCAAGGTCCCCCTGCTCAAGAAGGCACAAGTACTGGCCCGCCTGAAGTTCGCCATTGACCACCTGGATGACTCAGAAGAGGCCTGGAAGAGGGCGATGTGGTCAGATGAGACCAAAATAGAACTTTTTGGGCTCAACTCAACTCGCCGTGTTTGGAGGGCAAAGAACACAGAGTACAACCCAAAGAACACCATCCCCACCGTCAAGCACAGTGGTGCTTTTCAGCCAAGGGGACGGCACAACTCCATTGCATTGAGGGGAGGATGGACGGGGTCATATACCGTGGAATTCTGGACCAACAGCTCCTTCCCTCAGTGAGAGAGCTGAACATGTGTCGAGGATGGGTGTTTCAGCACGACAACTACCCTAAGCACACCGCCAAAGCAACAAAAGAGTGGCTGAAGAAGAAGTACATCCAGGGTCTGGAGTGGCTTAGCCAGTCTCCAGACCTGAATCCAATTGAAAATCTTTGGAGGGAGCTTAAAATTCGGGTTTCAAGGCGACAGCCTCGGAACCTGAATGATTTGGAGGCTGTCTGCAGGGAGGACTGGGCCAACATCCCTGCCAAAATGTGCACAAACCTTGTCAACAACTATAAAAATTGTTTGACATCTGTGCTGGCCAATAAGGACTTTTCTACAAAATATGAACAGGCTGTTTGTCCAGGGGGTCGAATACTTATTTGACAAAAAATATGGAAACAAATTCCTAAAATGCATACAATGTCTTATTCCACTTTTTTGGTGATATTCTGTCTCTCACTGTTAAGATAAACATATCATTAAAATTATAGATCGTTGCATTCTTTGTTAGTCGGCTAACCTGCAAAATCAGCAAGGGGTCAAATACTTATTTCCCCCCCCACTGTATGAAAACAAAATGGTTTGATTATGTTTATTTCATCAATTAAGCATTTTTTTCAAGTTTAAGTCACTGCCAGATTCACCACATTACACCACATACACATCCACTGAATACTCTACACTGTTACATCCACCAAATGCAATGTTTTCTATCTTGTCTGTAATACAGTTTCTAGGTGAATATGGCTCAGAGGTTCTTAGTCTAAATGTAGCAAAATAAAACAAAAACAACAAACTAAAGTAAACAGAACATAAATTCAAGTAAGCATGCCTTTCAAAAGTCATTTTCATCCCCACATCTATTCGAGCATTTCACTGTGAGGTTAATGAATTTGAAGACTAAGTCTACATTTCTGTTCACAGTTTTAATGAGCAGACACTTGTTTATCTGAGATGCTTGCATAGCAACTAAAGGTCCCAGATTGTTTCTTCAGGGATGAAATAACAAGGATTCTTAAATTCCCACACGGAAAGAACCTATATAAACATATAGGTTTTAATCCCCGCCTTGTTTCAACCAGCAGTGGTCGGCAGCTCTTTTCAGAGGTAGCGCACAATTGGCCAATGCGCCACAGGGATGCAAATTCCGAAGGGCCTACTGGGAAGGGTTATGTAGATTAGAATTCCCCTAGGCGCGTCCTGTTGGCTAGAGGGGTGGTCAAAAAAAAGATTCTGACCTCTGTTTTGTTAGAATATCCCCTACCCTAGTTCTGAACTTGTGAAATTTTGCTCAATGATTGGATAAAAAGCAATTGCTGACTGTCTACACTCACCTAAATTGTCAACAGGGGGCCCCATTTGAGAAGAAGCCTGAGGACTTGTAAATAATTCCCGAAGTGGATATCCCAAATTCTGGTGGGATTGGAATGCCAAGTAAAACAAAAAATGTGGAAGTTTTAATATAGGGCTACATATAGGTTTTGTATATATGTGACAAACACAAATTTGGCCGTTTCATATATTATAGGTACATACACAGTACAGGCCAAAAGTTTGGACACACCTTCTCATTCAATGCGTTTCCTTTATTTTCATGACCATTTACATTGTAGATTCTCACTGAAGGCATCAAAACTATGAATGAACACAAGTGGAATTATGTACCTAACAACAAAGTGCGAAATACCTGTAACTGAAAACATATCTTATATTCTAGTTTCTTCAAAGTAGCCACCCTTTGCTCTAATTATAGTTTTGATGCCTTCAGTTAGAATCTACAATGTAAAAAGTCAGGAAAATATAGAGAACGCATTGAATGAGAAGGTGTGTCCAAACTTTTGGCCTGTACTGTATGTACATATATTTTTTATGTATGTTGCATATATGCAAAACCTATATGTGGCCCTATATTAAAACCTATATGATTATATAGGTTCTTTCCGTATGGGGAAATACATGCAGATTCTTTATCAGTTGATAAAGTACATGGAATACCACTGGATGTGTCTCCAAATGGAACTCCAAATTTAAATATTCATTAAGTTCTTACATGCATTTCTTAAACCCTTTTTACACTCTGAATGAAATGCATTCCTAAAATTTATTGTCCATTGTGCACTTTGATAATATGTTGTGTGATAATATGTTTGTTGAAATGTGTTGTGTGTGAGCAAACATCAACCCCCCCCCCCCCCACCCATTACACACCCACACAATCTTCCTCTTCAAATGGAATGGGCAACTTTAAATATGCATGCACTACATCCGATGGCTTCAACTTCCTGCATCAATTACTGAGGAAGAGAAATGATGAATTACGCTCCGTCCTGCGGGATTCCATGTTTGGCACTCGCATGGTCGATCAGATGCATTGTTGCAATTAATATGCTTAAACATATATAGTGGGCTATGTTATAGAGGTCTAGTCTTGTTTGACAACTTAGGAGGCCTAAATAATATATGTTTATTAACAAATGAGTTAACAGTGAGAGAGACAGCTGTGTAGTCTGTTTTCAGGACCAGGGCAAAATGAGAGCTTTTTTCTCTCACTCCTGCCGCCGTATAACACATATTAATAAGTCCTTAAGCCACTAACTTTTGAAACTCCCTAAAGTAAGAACTCCAGGAAGTAGAGGGGGAAAAAAATCTAATCCCTTATCAGTCATTGTTTTCCTTGGCCGGCATTTAATGAAATGATTCACTCCAATATCTGGTAAATAACAAGGGTTAAAAGCAGGTGCTTTTATTGGTTTTCATCTGTTTTTCTCTTTTTTGGGGGTCAATTAACCCCTTAACTGCCCGCTCCCTTTTGGTCAAGCACAGTTTGAGTCGCTGTATTAAATTGAGACTTGTGTTGAACTTAGCCTGATGAAGCCTTCTCCAATAATCATTTGCAGTCTGTAATGCTGAAAAAAAAAAAATCTGATCTGTTAAGTTCAACACATCTTTCAATTAGAAATAGGGACTCAAAATGTGCTCTGCCAAAAGGTCGAGCAGACAATTAAAGGCAGTTAAATTTCCAAGCGTCATTATGCTTTTGCAGTATTGAAACCTGCTACATAAGGAACTGCATGCGTTTCCTGAATTTTTTTTATTCCTCTTCAAAAGAATAATGGTAGCCAGGAGACTTGGATGTTTTTGAATGGAAAAAAGTTCCGACGGTTGAATTACTGAGAGAGAGAGAGAGAGAGAGAGAGAGAGAGAGAGAGAGAGAGCTCTGCTTCCCTTTATAATGACAGCTATTGCTGTTATTGAATCCTTCTATGCCACTGAACCACTTTCTCTAGAGACCCTCTCTTCAAAATGGCCAAACTGTCCCTCCTTTATTGATCGGGCCCTGATGAAATGAATCAAATGTGAGCTCCTATAAAAGAGAAGCAGGATCACGTCCATTTGAAATATAGTACAAACAGTCATATTTTATACCTGTACGGCGGACAGTTTTCATCAGACAGGTCTGCTCCGATCAGCCAGAGAAGCGAGCTGAATCACCAGCTCGGTGATTCTTTGAAGTTGTCCTCTGAAGGAATAAATCTTTCGCTTCATCTTATGTCTCCTCAGCATATCATATTCAACCCCTTGGTGATAATCCAACCCATTTCTTTTTAGACAGATGACAGTGATGGTTTTTCCTTTTTATTTACACAAAGAGAGTACAAGAAACTGTCTTCTCAAGGGCTGTCCTCTGCAGTTAGTAGTTTTTATAGCTGAGATCAGCTTTTTTCAGTCTAATACTGGAAAAAAAGACATTGAAAATGATTTAATTTGTCTCAAGCCAAGATAGGAAGTACTCATATTTCAGCATAGATTCAGAATACTTTAAGAAATGCCATCAACAACATGGCAATATTTGATCCAAATTGTCTCAGAAAACCCCATTTGCTGTTCAATTACATGAGGATCACCTCATTATTTTTTGTGGGACTGGAGTCTGACCCTTTTTAGCCAAATTTGTTTGTTATTTTTTCCCATTGTACTTAAACCTATATCTTGCAGTAAACATCCACAAACCTAGCAATATTCTTTACACATTACAAGTCCTTTAATTTAAATGCACACTGCAGTGCCATCACAGGGTAGGGTAAAGTTTAACTTCACATCAATAAAATAATAAATTATGGTAAGAATTCAGCAGTGTTTTAGTAACATGCTTTTCTGAAAGGAAAGATGATGATATGGAGTTGAATTATTTATTGTAAGCCAATATTATGACAAGTATAATTTGATTGAAAGATCAGTAAAATCTTTCCATCAGTAAATTGAGTTAATTTATATGACGCAATTTACCTTGGCTCAGCACACCTGACAGCTGCCTTAATGTCGACACAGTCAGTTATTAAGAAGGAAAATGTAGCCTATAGATTTCATCAGGGTTTGAACCCTTTTTTAATTATGAATTGAGGATGTATCACCTATGTCCACAGATCACTGTACCTGTCACAGAATGATTGTAAAAGCAGTCATGTTAAAGATAATCCACCAACTAACTGGGATTTTGATGTTTTGTAAAGATGCAAACAATAAATGGAACGTAATTCAACTGAAAAACAACAACAAAAAAAAAAACAAATCTAAAAACACACCACTGTAAGATTTCACAGAAAGTGTGACCAACAGGTTCCACTGTACTTAACAGGATGAAATCATAAATTAATGGTAGATATGTGGTTTTGTTTCATTGATAACATAAAAACAAATGTTTACAGGAAGTTTTAGATCTGGATCACTGCAATTTTAGTTAAATTCCCCCTCCCCCCTTTTTTTTCATTTGATCTTGTTGCTAATGTTACATGGACGGAGAATTGGTGCTCTCAGGACGGAACTCAAACAGTGACAAGACTGTCTGAGCCAACGCCAATAATGGCACGATGAGCAGAGAAAAGGGAAGGCACACCAGTGACTAACTCGCTAATCCACGATAAGCAGGGCTTTGTCAATCCTGCCCACTCATTTCTAAGTTCCTCATCCATCCTGGAGTTCTGAGAGGAAGGAGAAACACTTTTGGGCCACCCTGTAGTATGGATGTGCCAACCACTCCAAGTCAAACTAAGGTTGGCTTGGAGTGAACTCGTCCATTTAATACTAGAGCACTCGGCAACCGAGCTCATGTATCCCCCGAAGGCCCGCCAGTTGGACCCAGATGGCCCCAGAGTACCCAAAATCAATAGGTGTCGTGAACTTACCATAATACATGTCCATGCAAAATTTGAAAAGAATAGGTGCACTTATGTGGGCTATAGAGCGTTCACAAGAAAATCACTGCGGACGCGTGACGAGGCCAAATCCATACTATCCTCTGACCTTCCTTCGGGGGATACAATAAGCAGCGTTCGAACTTGGCTTGCTTGTGAACATTCAATAACTGATCCGGGTGGGCCATCTAGTGATAGAATATTGTAAATGCGTGCATAAATCTGCAGCTCCGTGTCCATTGGGGGACACATTTGCCCAAAAGGGCCAAATTTCATCCACAGCAGTGCTGCACTGAGATTAAAGGTTGTTGCGAACTAATTTTTTACCTTTTTGAAAAGGGACACAAATGCGAGTTGGTGAAAATTCTAGAAGGCCAGGAAGTAAACATCCGCTCGTGCTCGTGCATTCACTTTAGCCCGCTTTCACACTACCGGTTGTCATAAAATAGGGACTTCAATGCGGGATGCAGAGCGAACGTTAAGACCACACATCGGACAAAAATTACGTTCGTGGCAAAAACTGGCTTCACAGTATGAAATAGGGCTTAGTATCTAGCATGGTAAAATAAAGAATGGGGAACATATTCCTGGCCAGACCTTCAGTAGTAGATGTACTGTTCTTTTCACAGTGACCCTGTTGAATCTGACAAACTTGAACAGCAGACAGGGAAAGCAATAAAAGGCACTGCTAATGCCTCATCCAGCCAGCCAACTCTGTTTGTCGTAACAAGTGCGGGAGAAGCCCTGGGTGTCAGCTCTTCCACGATCACTTGCCTGCTGCTGAATCTTTAAATCGGGGCGGTCAGGTCCAAGTTCCTTTATCCTCTTTTTCTCTTCCAGTGTAACGTTCGGCCTACGTCTTGAGAACAGGTTATTCTGTAGTGAAATAACGGAGTTTTCCGCGGATCCACTGGAACTGCCATTTTGAACCTCTAACAGACAGAGAATGAGCATGTGTGATGTTTGCGCATGAGTAAATCACATCTGCTGCGGTGACTGTTGATGTGATTGGCAGCTGTCGTTGTCCAGTCACATGAGGAGGAGAATCACAAAAACAATACTAATTCGCTGCCAATTAAAATGGGAGTGTCCGGGGCGTATTTCTCTGCACCCCGCAGGCAAAGTTGAAGCGGCCAATCAGAAAGAAGCCTCAGGTCACATGCTGGGCAAAAGTTGAAGGACTTGCATTGACTCCCATTAGACCGGCGCCCCTGCGTTAATAAACTATGTATTCACAACATATCTATTGAGCAGTGGCGGTCTGTCGGCAGAAACACAAGGCCAGCAATAGCCTCACCGTTCACTTCTTAATGACAGACACCTCTTGCAGTTTACCTCCCCGATTAGAAACAGTTGCTCAGACTGATTGGTGGAACCGACGAGAATCTAATTTATTTCTGAAAGCCTTGTTATACATTGCACAAGGAATATATACAGCGTTTACTTCCGTACATCAAAGACGATGGAAAATATCAATCGCCTACATAGTAATCATTTCTGGATTTGCGTAAATTAGTTCGCGAGGTTATTTGAACAACAAGCCAAGAGAATCCGTTCTCTCGTCTGAATGCAGTGACAGCTCAAGTGCGTTATTAGACGCACAGCTGAGTGATAATAACGAAAGTAATTGCCGCGAAGTCAGCGAAAGTTCGGGATTTTTTGCAGATTGTCATCGTTGCAGAGTCACATCAATTAAATCAACAAAGCCAACAGGTAATCGCTTTGTCATTCATTAATTATTACGTGTCATGGATTGGCGGTGGCTGTTCAGTTAATAAACTGATTGTTAATCAGGCAAACCTGATCGCTAACCGTTTTAGGGAAATTATACAGGAAAGGGGCGATGTTACTGAAGGCCTTCCTGACATCTGACAGCATGCCACGGCTATTGAGTAATAAATTGTGTAAAACCCCTTTTATTTAATGGTGACAGATACCGTCAGTCTATCGTTGTGTGGAAAAAATAAATAATTTTATCGGTTATTTTTTATAATTTAATGACAAATTTTGGTATGTTTAAGTGGACTTCCTCTGTTGAATTTTGGATGTGACGACGGTGGCGGCGGCGCCCCTGCGGCTCCTATTAACAAACCGCCACTGGTGCAAGCTAAGAATTTTACTGACAAGTGCCCGGCTTGCTAACAGGAGGCCCTTAAGCAGAGAACAATGGTGTAATCCTATTATCCCAAACCCTCGGTCCCTCCCTATTTATCTCCCTGCAGTGCAAAGCAAATTGTGTGCTGCTCTGAAAAGGCACGGGCGTGACCCAGGCTCAAGCCCCAAGCTGTGGAGATCACTATTAATTCGCAAAGTGGTGCCTTAACAGGGTGAGCTTCCCCAGTAGCCAAACAATAGCATACTTTTTGATGATCATAAATCTAATCCAATAGAAATATAAAATGAAATGCGAATGAGAAATGAACAAAATTATGATAGGCAGTCCATTGTCGATGCACTTGACTTCCTCACTGTGTTTTCCCCGCTTCCCACAAATTAGGCTATCAGAAAGGGCTATTTTCCCTCTGTTTTGGGGATGTGCACAAGTTGAAAGGGTGTTCAACATACCTCTTTTATTCTCTTCCTCTTTGAGTGAGTGTCCAGAAAGTGCTTTATTCATCATCTCCATGATATTAGCTTTCCGTAGAGGTATAATTTGCTAATTATTTGATTTCTAAATACATGTCAATTTAAGTTTAATTTACAATGAAGGATGTTTGTATTAAAATTGTCCAACATTTCAAATAATGAGGTAAATGCATGTAGAAGTAATCCTTGCAAGCAAAAACCTCTGGTTTCCCACAGCCCTAATCACTCAGTATAAATGCTTTTTTCTTTGTGACAGTATAACATCATGTGACAGATTTATTTGTGTGGTCATCTGCTTCCATCTCAGGATGAAGTCAATGAAAAAGCCTGAATTTTATTCTAGCTAAAACACCAACTCCGTCGTCGATCGTTAACACTGTTTTTGCTAAAACTTTTAGAATCATCCCTTTTGGACTACAAAAAATAAACCAACTTCGGGGGGAGCGTAATCGGTCCACTTTAATGCTATTTGTATTTCTTATGAAGGTTTTAAAATGCTGACATTAAAAAGTGCACCTGTTTTCAAACCAAAGTGCTCTATGATCTACAGTATATGATCTCATTGCATTACGCCCAGTATTTCATCATTAAATTAATAAAGAGGAATATTAAATGTTTAATAAGAATTTCAATAATTCCTCAAAATAAGGAAGTGTGACACAGAAAGCAAAAATATCAAAATCCAAATAATTTACTATGTACACCCGCATGCCACTTTGCCAGGTTTTGAAGTGTGAACATTTAAACGAGAGGGGAAATCATTCAGCAATATAGAGCTGGCAGGATAGAAATTACCTTTCACCTGATGATCAAGAACTGCTTCCTCTACTTCCTGCTTAATTGGCTCTCACTCCAATCACACAGACAGATCCACTGGTTCACATACATCTACAAAACTCATATCTACAGTCACTACTCAATATTCACACCTCTAATTGTAATTTACGTTCCAGTAGTCTCATCAATCTCTTTATCCCCAAAGTCCGCACCTCCTTTGGCCGCTCCTCTTTCCAGTTCTTAGCCCCAGATGACTGGAATTTTCTGCAACAGACCCTAAAACTTAGTTCATTCATTCCACTGTACTCTTTCAAAAAACTGATATACTCAACAGTCAAAGATCATTGCACTTGTTTTTAGCAACTTCATTGCAATGATGTCATTGTACCTGTTGATATGCTTGTCTGTCATCTGTTTTTTTTTTCTTTTTTTTCTTAAGTGACTGCTTCTGGTGTTGCCTCTTGCCCAGATCGTCATTGTAAATGAGAATTTGTTCTCAATTGACTCATCTGGTTAAATAAAGGTTAATAATAATAAAGAACAAAATGTTCCAGGTAGATTGGGGGCAGAAACAAGTTTCTGGTTCAGTGCACCATACCACCCTTATTAGCCATAAACATTTAATGAACATTGAAAAAACTGCAACACACGAATATATTTCAGAATTTTAATGTGGCAGAAGGATGAGAAGTAGACTGTTTTTATGACTAGAAGGGCAATTTCATTCACAATCATGGGGATCTGGAAGAGGACTGCTGTGTCTTTCAGGGAAACTGTCCAGCTCACTCTTCCAAATGAAGTACTGCAGTCAGTGCACTATAGTTTCTCATTCTCTTAAGTGCCAAGGGAAATACAGAGGGTCATACACATCTCTACCAGACAGCACCGCTTTTCTGTCAATAATAATAAGGCTGCCAGCCTTCGCCATCAGTAAATAACCCTCTTTAGGAAAAGAAAACACTGCATTTCAGTTGTTCTTACTCTAGTAACATTCATTACGTTTGTTGGTCAAAAAGTCTTACATTCAACGACAATACAAAAAGAGCATCACACTCCAGTATAAAACAGTATTTCCATGGGTCCCCTTCAATCTCTGTTCTGTCTGAAGATGCTATACGAAATGCTACATCGTCGCCACGTTGCCGTGGCTCCAGAGATGACGCAGGACCTTTGCCTGCGTTCTCTGGCTGCATTATCAGCTTCACAGTGGGGGCTGATGGGAGTTCTTTCACAGTGGTAGTGACCTACACTGAGGTCACACGGATAACCACCTCCCCTGACCTCCTGCGTTCCCCAGGGTCATGGCTGGAGGCCAGCTGGGCACACAGGCACAGGAGAGTGCAGCCTCTCTGGCACCAGGAGGGCGGTGCGCTCAGCTGGGTGGGGCTGAGGGTGGAGCCGGGCCTCAGGGAGGCCAGCGGCAGCCACAGCGTCCGACCAGCCGCAGATTCCCCGCCGCTGCTGCTCTCCTCCACGTCGGCCGCCTTGTCGTAGTTCTGCACGTCCCAGTGCAGGTTGACTGCCCGCCAGCGCTTGAAAACGTTGTACACTGCTGCTCCCTCATGGGAAATCAAACCTGAAATGATGCCGTGATTCCGTTACTCTAAAACAGGTACAGATTACTGAAGAATATGTAATTGCTGCTCAGGTCAGCGGAGCAAGAAACTATATCTAAAAAGTTAAATAATCAATTCATGTTTCTGCTTATACTGATAGGTAATAATATAATAGCATGAAGCAATCATGTCCAAAAATGACTAACAGCAAGCCTTTCTGCTCTCAGAGTAGGAACAAGTTAAAATGCAAGAAAAATATGAGCAAAACAGTGACAGACTATGACAATTTACGTTAAGGCAAAGCCACTCCAAACTTTTAATCAGAAGCTCTGGAAAGATCAGGTAATGTCAGGGCCAGGGATAGCAACAGTTACAGTATGATTATGAGGTTTTTAAGAGAATATTCTCTTAATAAGCAGGTGGTAAGTAGTAGATGCGTGTGATGGGGTTAAAAGGGCTCTTTAAACTGATAGGTTGACTCTGTTTGCCATTGCTTAATGTGACCAGATTTATGTGGTTATGTTTTCAAATGGGTGGATGCAAATACGGATAGAATATTTGCAATAGAAATGGAGGTTTAGCATTAGTTCTGGCAGGCATGAAAGTCAGCCCTTAAACTCCCCTCAGTCCAATCATTCTTGACTTCAGCATCTCCCACCGACTTGTCAAATTTTAATAACCAATGCCGCATTAATTTCTCCAGCTCCGTACCTTCTACACCACCTCTATTCCGGCCAACCACAGATCTGCCTCTCATCTCCCCCACCTCCTCCTTCATAAATAGCTCAGTTCATTGTAAGCAGGATCTGTTCATATTCTGGTCATTAGTTCACACACCCTGAATCTCTGGCTCAGCCGGAGAATGGTCTCCGGGACTGTCTGTGTCATGCTTGCACAGATTGTTCCAGGGCATCACTCTAGCAGAGTCACTGCTAAACTCAAATGCATGTAATTCTGTCGCAAATGCTTTAATCCAAAAGACATGTCCTGCCTGAATAGCTTTTTCAGTGATGGAACTTATAATTTTGCAAAATTCACAAAAATACAGTCAGAGTAACCTGGAGGTAAATTACTTTAATTTCCAGTAAATATTTGAAGTGTTAGTTTGCAAAACACGCCAAGTGCCAAAATGACAAAATCTGAGATAATACCATAGTGCAATAGCCCTCTGCTTCTTACACATGGTGCAAAAATCCATTTTTAGAAATTCATACCATATGGTTTATTTTTTTTCTTGATCAAAGTTTGTGTTTTTCCATAAAATGCAATAGGCGCCAACATAGAAAAAACTGATTTACCAAAACTGAGTAAAATGGATATATTGCATTTTGGAAACAAACTACCATCTATCTAAACCATCCATCCTCTATACTGCTTCTTCCTCACTGGGGTCACGGGGGAGCCTTCACACATCATTCACACATCATTCACTCTCACACTCATACCTATGGGCAATTCATCTCCAATTAGCCTGATGTGCATGTCTTGGAGAAGACCACAGCACCCAGAGGAAACCCATGCGAACACAGGGAGAATATACTTACCCCACAAAGAAAGGCCCCAGGCCCGATTAGAACCCACAACTTTTTAGCTGTGAGGGACAACTGCGCCACTGTGGTGCCCAATATTTCCATCTTAACAATTTATATTGCTGTATTTCAGATTATGAAAACCAAATGCAGAATGCTGAAGCTGGATACAAATACTACAGCTGCCGTTTAATTAACACATTCATTATCACATTTGCTCACTTAAGCAAGCTGTCTGCTATTTTAAGCAGATGAACATCTGCTACACTGAAGAAAACTGGCACCTTTTTTGGCAGTTATTTTAACTGGCGCCTTTGTAGCCAGTTAGTTTAACTGTAATTTAACAATCTGTTTATAACAGAGGTTCTGTGTATGTTATCTGTAAACCACAGTTAAATGCTTGCAGGACTCTACTTACAGTTAAAATAACAAGGAGACGATGCATTAGTTTAACTGTTAAATTCGGTCACTTTATAACGCTGTAGCTAATTTCCATGAGGAATCTCACCGATGCACACCAGGTCCATGAAGCCGTACATGCCGTAGCAGACTTGGAAGAGGGTGTCCCTGCGCTGCCATACAGCGTTGGGACTGAAGGCAGACCACAGTAACCAGGTGAAGCTGGCCACCAAAAAGAGGGAGCCCAGGAACACAGCGATGATCTGCACTTTCTCCACTAACGTGATGGTGATGGCCTGCCACTGTGGGGAACGGGGAGAGCCACCATTAACGGAGAGAAAGAGTACCCTCACATCCACCAATACATTGTTTGAAAATTTTTCTTATTTTTCATTGGCATACTTTTAATTATGCGTCACATACCCCTATGCCAAGAGGAGTTTTTTGCATATTTTATGCATAACAGAGCAGCGACATCTCACTGGGCTGAAATGGGCGCGTATCCGTCCATATGTGTCCGAGATTTCTCTCTGACATTGAGTCCATAATGAAATATCTCGAAGACGTGAGCTCCTTTTACAACACAAAATCACAAATTCCCGGCATGAATGCTGAATAGCACTGCAATCATATTTATTCATACGAAGGGGAATGAACAAAGATCATATTATTCACACTGAGATAAAGTGAGAGACGGAATAGTGAGAACATGTATTTGCACCAAGCTGGATGCAAATATGTGTGATCAAAAAGTGTTATCAAATCACCTCATCTCTATGCATACTTTTATTCCCCATCACTGACAATATCTGAATATATAAGTCTCCATCTGTCTCATAATCACCCTCCTCTATGCTCAGATATCTATCTCACCTACCAAATACACACAGACCCAAATGCATAACCGCCCATCCATGCACGCACGCACACACACGCACACACACACCGCCCTCCATAATTATTATTATTGGTAAAGATGTGTTAAAATCCTTAAAATAAATTCAATTTTTATTGCAGAAGCATACTCTCACACTGAAAATTGTAGAAAAATGTACTTTCAACTAAAGTGAATTTTAAGGGAAAAAAATCCCTGATGAAGAAATAATTATTTTTAATAAAATCACCTGTTACACAATTATTGGCACCCATAACAACTCCTAGAAAATAAATGTAATTGAAGTATTTCTGTCATTTCTACAGTAGTTTACAAAGTTGATCAGAGTATCAAGGAACATTGAATTAGTAATTCATCACTTCCTGTTTTCCCTGGGGTATAAATATGATGTGACACAGAGGCCATTTCTTTTATCCACTCTTCAACATGGGAAAGACAAAGGAACACACCATTCAAGTAAGGCAGATGTGTGTCAACCTTCACAATTGAGGCAATGGTAACAAGAAAATAGCCACTTGCCTACACCTGCCCATATCTACTGTCAGTAGAATCATTAAGAAGTTTAAAACAACTGGAACAGTGGTAAACAAGTGGTAAAAAAACCTTTTCTCACACACAATCATAAACGCAAACATCTGGAGTTCGCTAAGCGGTACTGGGACTTCAACTGGGACCGTGTGCTTTGGTCAGGTGAGACCAAGATTGAGCGTTTTGGCAACAAACAGTCAAAGTGTAATGGTTGTATAATATTGGACGCCAAAAGCAGCCGCCAGAATTAAAAGGAAACAACAAATGAGAACTGAGAGACTCAAACAGACTAAAAATGCAAGACTCGCGCGACCAACAGACCTGGAAGCCGTCCGAGGTAGAAAACAGGAGAGCTCAAAGATACAAAAGAAAAAGGGGAAAAATAAAACAAAGATTCCCTATCTAACTATCACTAGGCCTCAAATATGCAACTAAGTCCTTAACAGTACTAAGTCTCGAGACCTTACCAGCTAAAGCACAAATATGACACTGACACTCTAGCAAAGGACGCGAGGCAAAACTGGAGCTTAAATAGAGTCCGGGCAAGGCCCCCAATTAATGCCAGCTGGCCCAGGAATCCTATAGGGAGCAAAACGATATCGTCCCGGACGAGAGCAACAAAAAGAGCTCTCAAAGCTTCAAAACCATGACAGGACCCCTCCCCCAAGGGACAGCTCCAGAAGTCCCCACCGAACCCTGAGCACGAAACTCCGACATTAGCGAGGGATCCAGAATATCCCGCGAAGGGACCCAGCACCGCCCCTCGGGACCATATCCCTCCCAGTCCATGAGGAACTGGACCCCACGACCTACACGCCTCTTGGCCAGAATGCGGCGCACGGTATAAACCGGCCCCCCCCTCAACCATTCGTGGCGGCAGCAGGGGTGTGTCGGCGGGTGCCAGTACGCTACTGCTAACCGGCTTAATCCGAGCAACGGGCAATGACGGATGTATGCGTAAAGATCTCAGGAGCTTCAATTGGACTGTGACCGGATTGATCTTCCGCACTGTTTTGAACGGGCTGATATAGCAGGGCGCCAATTTTCAGGATGCTACCATCAAGGGGAGGTCCCCAGTAGACAGCCAAACTCTCTGCCCAACCCGATAAGATGGGGCCAAACAACGCCTTCTATCAGCGAAGGATTTTTGTTTGTGCCCCGAGCGCAACAGAGAAGAACGGACCTTAGTCCAAACTGACCGACAGCGACGAATGAATTGGTTGACTGAGGGAATCTCGTAATCATTCTCAGTCTCATTCTCGACATCCTGTGGAAGCCCATGCAACCGGAACACATTGTTAACCACAAGATGCGCTGTCTCCCGCGCCGAAGGCAGCTTGGGTAGCGCAACAAAATGAGCCGCTTCAGAAAAACGGTCAACCACGACCAAAATGACCATGTTGCCGTCAGATACAGGCAGCCCCGTAACAAAATCTAGCGCGATATGCGACCAGGGGTGCCTGGGAACGGGCAAATGTCGCAGCAGAGCCGAGGGAGGGAGGTGGGAAGTCTTATTCCTGGAACAGACGCCACAGGCAGCAACAAACTCCAATGAGGAATGTCCCTGATCATATCTGGCCACCAAAAACGTTGGGCCTTAACGAGGGGTGCCAATAATTATGGAGGGCGCTGTACATGTGCGTCAGAGTTGGGTTCAAGTACTTTCAAGAATTGGATAACGGTATTTTTTTTAAATACCAAAGTGCTTGCACTTGTATTGGAGTACTTCCTATTAATGCCTAAAGTATTTGTACTTGTATTCAAGTACTTTTCAAAGTTCCTGACCAATCTGTCTCCTAAGTGTTGACAGAGATTAGTCAAGTACTTTCAACAAGTACATATACATTATTGGGTATTATTTAGCATTAGGCCTAATAATATTAGGCATTATCAAGTAGTACTCAGATACAAATACAAGTACTATAGTATGTAAAAAAAAAAAATCCTGGCATAATATTCTCAAAAGTACTTGGACCCAACTCTGATGTGCGCATACATACAGTATATTCACACACATGCACACCGCCACCTATATCGCATACACACAATCAACACACGCACATGCCCAACCACCCATTCATGCATGTGCGCACACACTACATATATACAGATGCACTGTCATAATTGGCACCTTTTTTGCCAGAGAATTTAACTGGCACCTTTCTCGCCAGTTATTTTAACTATAATTTTAAAATAGGTTTATAACAGAGTTCCATGTATGTTAAGCGTAAACCACATTTGAATTTGCACAGGACTCCACTTACAGTTAAAATAACCAGGAAACAATGTGTTAATTTAACTGTTAAATTTAGTCAGTTTATAATAGTGTATACACATAAGCACCCAGCCAAACTCACATGCACACAGGCACGGACACAAGTAGCATGTTCTATCGGCCTCTGCCAGTTTCTACACTACTGAAACATGAGGGGAGCGACTGGATTTGGCAGCTCAGCCTCAGGTCCCACCGTAACAGACCCTTAGTTTCCCAGAATCACACTCAAGTGCAGCACTGAGTGAGTGATCATTTCAAATACTGCTATATTAAAATCTAAATAGAAGAACAATGTAGGAGAATAAAACAAATCTGGTTAAACTGATTTTAAAACATTTGAAAGAATTACAATCAAATGTGATTTGAAAATTGCGTCAGAAATTGTCTCAAAAGCAGAATTGAGTCCAATGTTAAGGTTTATTGGAAGTCATTCCAAGTATGAGGGGCATGAAAGCAAAGGGGAGCCTATCCTGGCCCAACTTTGACAGGCAACCCGGAGTATGAACCAATTGCCAGCATGTGAAATACCCTCCAGAGTCGAGATGGAAAATGAAGGTAAATAATGCAGAATCATGTCCTGTACAACTTTATACATGAAAACATAACTATATTAACCATTACTCAAAGATTGATGACGGCATCCATCATAAAATCTTAAAAAAGACATTGATGTTTGTAACTGCTGCATGCTATTAATGATGCCTCCAGCCCCAGGAAGCATAACTTTTATTTATTTTTACTTCAATTTCTTGGCAAGACAGTGTCAGTGTATTTGGACGTTTTTCATCCATCCAAATTCCAAGGTATTTATGAGGAACTCTCAATAAAAGTATCCTCCTCCAAAAAAAAAAAAAAAAAAAAAACACCAATATATTTCCTCTCTCTTTGCAAAAAAGAACATTATTTCCTTTACACTGTGTCCAGAATGGGATAAAGATTATCTGGTGATTATCAACAGACAGAAAGCTGTGACTTGTACTCAGCAGTCTGTGAGAAAGGGTACTATTTTATGAGTGCAACAATATTGTGTAGAACAGTATAATCAGGAAATAAAAGAGTTTTACAGGACCTTAGGGCTGACAATATCACAGACATAAACAGTGAACAACACAGGGCATGAGACAAATCTGTTGGGTATACCTTTACTGAACCTCAGTAATTATCATCAGGTTTTATGAAGTAAGATCTTCAAGTGAGGTGTCTTTACAGCAATATGCAAGCATCAGTGCGTAAGCCAATGCAGGTGGTTTATGTTCTTTCTTTTATTATTAGACCTGTAAAGCCTAGTTTGACAGTTTGAGTTCCATAACAGCTCCGCAGTAATTCAGTCAGGATAGCTGACGTACTAAAATGAAAGAGGATTTATAAAACGGGTGCTTCCCATCCTTTAATGTGATTGGCTGAGCTGCATTCCATGCCGGTATAAAACCACTGTAACCCACTGCAGTCTGAGGCAAATCGCAGCACAAAATATCCCTACGCACAACCAATTTCTCAGCGCTGAACTGACTCATTAGGTTATGTTTGTTTCAAGACTTTTAGCTCGCTATTTCAGTGTTAGCAAAGTTTAGCCTTTTAACCCGCTAACCAGTTGGCTATTTACCTAGCTAGCTATTGCATTACAGAGTTTGATATTATTTTTGCTTGCTAGCTACGTTGCTAACTGGCTCGCTATTTCAGTATTAGCGGTTAATAGTTGTTTTTTTTTTGTCGTATGTTTATTTCATGGGCTATGCGTAGGGTAACCACGTCCATTGTAGCAAACGCTAGCTAGTTGACAAGCTAGCAAACTAATGCACAATTCAACATATTTTCCTGGACACCGGCAAGTGCGGAGGACAAAAGTCAATCTTGTTCCCTACTCTCGCTGCTAGTTGTAATGATATGGCCGATCAGCGCGAGTTGAGAACAAGGAAACCTGAAAACCAAAACGAATGTAAAATTATTTAGCGAGGCATTCCGGAGACCGAAGGAGGCATTCCAAATAGCCTGCTTTCATATCTACATTAACGAGCCCAAATAGCCTGATGTGACATAATGGTGCTAGATGAAAAACCAATCTTAGGGTCTGTGTTCCTTCCAACCATTCTGTCCACTCTATCTTGCTTGTTGGAAGAACGAATAGTTCTCAGTTTTATTGTTGCAATATTATCAATAAATTGTTGATTATTTCTCGTGTGTTTACTTGATAGGCGATATGTAGGGTAACGTTTTACAAAAGCAATAAGTGTGAGGTTTTACGAAATGAACCAAGTGCAAACACCAGTAAAATGCAAAAAGGAGGCTTTATTTCTGAAGGGGGCGACCCCCCCACCAGAGCAGGCGACAGTACAAAGTCCGCAATCCAAAATCAGAATCCAGGGGGCAAAATCCAGAACCGTAAACAGGGCACCAATCACAAAAATCGTAGTGAGACAAAAATGGGTCAATAAACAAGAATGCGGCGAAGTACAGGGATAAGGCAAAGCTCGAAGTCTAGGACGGTCCAGTAAGAAAGATAATCACAATGATACAAGGCGAGAGAAGCGTGGCTCAGGTAGCAAGGAAGTAACTATCTGACAAGGAAGTGTAACAAACAGACATCTAATATACATTTCTGGGTGACCACATGACAAGGGAACACAGGTGCAATCAATGGGAATGATAATAAAGGAGAGACACATCGGGAACAAACTAATTGTTTGTATAATTATGTAAATAGGTCTAAGAGCATGTATTTTGAACATCCATTGTGTAAGGCAGTGACATCTGAGGGCTCGAAGAGGACAGGCAATAAATATTGGCATTGCCCTTCCAGCAAATAAATTTCTCCAGATTCACTTTTTTAAATTTCTTGCAATCATACTTCGAAAAAGGTCTGAAACGATTGGCATATTTAGTTAGCTTATGCAAGTTGCTAAACCTCAAACCATACTAAAAGGACAAAGGCCTTTTTTGTGGCTGCTTATCACCTGCTATCAATATACCTAGTTACGTTTGGAATTTTCCAAACAGGTGTTTTTTGAGTAACATTACATTAAATTTTTGGAATGTGTTGCCGACATGAAATCAGTACACATCTACAAACATTGAAAAAGTTGATGAGGTAAAACCTTTACAGAGGTCATGTTATTTCCCAGTTTAATATTTTCATTTTCGTGATCTATTTACAGATATTTTCACATTTTTATGGTCAAAAGCACCAGTTACAGCTGTAGAGGCTATATGCAGCACCTTTCTTCACCAAAGAAAATGCTGGACTCCAGACAAGGCATTTCAGGCAGTTCAGGAGTGTGTCTTCTGTCAGAGAAAATCTACCTTTGGCTAGGACTTCAGGCTTTGGAATTTTGCAGATGTTTGACATGCACAAGAAACGACAGAACACATGAAAGGAAAGGTAAAAACTGAAAAATGCATAATATGAACCCCTTAAAAAACAAATTTTGTATCATTTTGATTAAGCGTAGGTGAAAGAGAATTTCCAGATTGCTACTTGCAACTTTCCAGATTGCAAGAGGGCAAATTGACACAGATGTGAACATCCATCTACATGATTTTAGATAAATAAGGAGCACGCCGTGCGCATGCAATGTGCACAGCAGCATATGGAACATTAGTTAAAGAATGACTCATGCTACAGCTATTACATCAAGAAAAGTCTGATCCAATGAATCAAGGCAAGTTTTTTTTTTTTTTAATTCTTTTTTTATATTTGGCATCTCCAATCCCACCCAAATTTGGAATGCCCAATCTGAGAACTATGTACAAGGCTTGCTCGTATACAACCCTCTATTGCCAGCTCAGGAGAAAGAGAAAGTTTGCGGATTTCCTCCGAAGCACGCACCTGTCAGCCCCTGCATCTTTAACCCATTGGTCATAACTATTGCAAGTTCAGAACATGAGTGGAGGAGACCTGAACATGAGCAAGCTCAGAATCTCACTGACGAGTGCCCAGCTGGCTAACAGGAGGCGCTTCAGCAACAAACAAGGCAACTATTTTTAATTTCCCTTCCCAGCAGTCCCTTCCCAATGAACAAAAAGCCAAGTTAAACTGACCTTCTCATTTGGGCCAGCTTTTTGCAAAATAGGCTGAGGACGACAAATCCTTTAGTATAAAAACAAGATCAGAACAAATGCAATACGGACAAAATGACATGATGAGGGCCTACTTTAAAAAAAAATTTCCACAGAGATCATGACAACTGGATTTATGCTAAATTACGCATTAATATCATAGGTGTCAAAATCAGGCTCTCATTTGCAGCCCATAAAGCCCATTCTAAATTACAATGTCCCAGAACTATAAAAATTGGCTGTTCAAGTCTTTGTGCTTTTTTATCCCCTTACCACTCTGGTAACATTTGCCTAAAATGCCTATCCTAAGCATACCTAAAGTAAATTGGAAGCTGTTCTTATTTTCAACTTCCGTCGGAGTAGCAAGGGGACAAAAGTTCTTATCGAAGGAGGGGTAGACGGCTTGAGTGAGATGAGATGAGCTAATGAAAATGTCAGATATCAATAACTGGTATGATGGGTAAGACAGTCTTGATGCTAAGACCAGTGCTGTGAGTAAGACAGGTGTGAGAGGTTTTATAGGCGTGATAGTAATTAAATGGGAAAGAAAGGTCTGATGAAAAGGCAGGCATTATATGTAAGACAAATGAGAAGGGCTAAAAGGTACGATAGTATTATGTTTGAGACACGAGTGAGATTTCTGTGATATTACCTGCCATGGCCTCTTCATGTTGATGGCAATGACATGGAAGCGGTAGCAGCAAAGCTCACAGGTCCAGGAGCCCCTCTCACTGATCCATTTCAGCAGGCACTGCTGGTGGGTATAGCGCACCGAGCCGTCGCAGCGGCAGGGATTCAGCAGGTCCCCCTGAGGCAGGAGAACACAGGTCAGGGGTCATTCACAATTTCAGCTTCACACAGCTGAATTACCCAGTGAATGAAGTCCAGATATGAAGCTACTTGTGAAATTCTCCACTGAACAGGAAAGGTTGAGAGAGAAATATCTCTGAACATCTTCAGGTGTGTGCAAAGCATGCTGTAATGTCTTTCTTAAAGGAGAATTCTGGTGCGAAATTGACTTGGGGTGTATTGAAACATGATAACGAGTAGTAACTTTTGTGGAATACCCCACCTCCGTACGCACACAACATTTCAAAATACACTGCTCGGCCAAAAAAAAAGTCGCTCACTCAAATATTTAGTTGGAACCCCTGAGGCTTTGATTACAGTGCATATTCGTCTCGTCATTGTTTTGACAACTATATGCAATGCCAGAACATTTATCTTCTATCAGAAATGCCATAATCTTTGGCCGAGATCTTATCCTCTCGACATAATGGTTGAACCACTCGGTGGTCTTTCTTGAGCACATCCCAGTAACTTTTAATGTGTTTAAGGTCAGGACTTTGTGGTGGCAAATTTGTTTGTGAAAATGATTCCTCATACTTGTTTTTGTCATTCATGGTTTTCTTTGCTAAATACAAGCCAATAACTTGCCCGTTCTGAAATACTGTAACATCTTTTCCACCATCAAGGAATGTGTCTTCCGACATGATTTTTTAAGAAATGAGTAGCAACGCGCTTCATCAGTCAGGGTTAAAATGATTATTTCCAGCTGAAACATATTAATAACCGCAATAATGATCCAATTATAGAATTTGTTCATTAGTTTCCAAACGGTGACTTTTTTTTTTGGCCGGGCAGTGTACATGGCTTTTTAGCCAAAGCTCCCAACAGGCTTACAATGGTAGTGAATTAGGCATACCATTGCCAAGCAAAGAAATCGCTATTTTTTCATCATTAACAAGGCTCAAAGTAGCTCCACACTTCATTGGTAGAATTCCGACGGCCCTGACATTTAAAACGAGGCACTGAGAACTTTGAAAATGCACAGGTAGTTTATTAAAACAGAGTGTTTATGCAAACAGTACCTTGAGGTAGTTTGCAGTAGCCTCTATCTTGAAAGTCATGATAAGTCGATTGACGAGCACAAACAGATTGCAATCTGTTCCCCATATCCTTCTTATTCGTTCGTTGCTTTTAAAATCTTGGCTAACACAAAATTATTAAAAATTATAATTTAATGGAAATAATTTAAATATAGCAAGCAGAACAACTTACCATTTACCTCAGTCATATGTATCTTATCCAGGCTTGATGACTGCTTGTGATGTAAGTGTTAATACTCAATGACAAAGACGCCTCACAGGTTGTCAACTAACAGCTGCGCTAAATAGTTCCCATCAAACACCAGTTTCAGTATCAACAGTGAAGGTGGTTTTTTTGATGAAGGCAAAGTTTGAAGTACATATTCATCATTTTACATTAAAATAATTATTTCTAACTCAGACAATGTCAGCATGTTCTGTATATTTGCTATATTTCCTATTCAGACTAATTTCATGTGTGTTTCCATGGAAAACAAGAAAATTTCCAAGTGATCCCAAACTTTTGAGCGGTAGTGTACATATGATGTTGCTGCTGTCTTAAGGTACTGCCCAGTGACCTCATTTTTCATTGTGTTACATTGCCAAATATAAGCTGGGATATTAATTGCCCAGAATATGAAGCAGGAAGCACCTGAAATACTTTGATCCCTTAGCAATCATTTCATTAATCAATGGAAAAATAAAAGCAGAACAATGTTAAGAATATTGAAAAAATAGGAGTCTCATTGTCATTTCCAGTAATTTAGATTAATCTTACTGTTCTTAGAGATATTTTGATAGTTTTCAAACATGGCCCGTTTTAACCACCCATTTTCCATTATGACGGCCTGTTCTACTAGCATTACGCAGTACCAACTCAGGGGCAGCAAAGAGATACAGTACTTCCCTAAATCATACTTTTGCAGTTCTTCCATTGCGATACCTTGACCACTCAAAAAACAAATCCTGGTCCATGTCCAACCAGCGTATTTTCCTATAATATGAATTAAGTATACTAGATAAGAAATATGTTACGTGGACATATATGGGTGTTTCTACAGAAAAAGGCAAGATTACGGTAAAGAGGGTCCACCCATTTTTTTTCATAATGGAACTTAGCTTTCCTATTCATTTGCGGGATAGAAATATTGGGCATGATATTTGCAATTAGGGGCAACTTTAAAAGGCACACTCATTCCAATAACCTTGACATCCAAGGTGAGATTATGACGCAAATGTCCATACCGTGATCATTCAAAATTCAGCCAGCAGAAAATTAAGTTGAAAATTAAACCCTTTTCACTGATGACTCAGACTTGCCACCAGGAACAAATCTTCTTTAGTATTTCAAGTTACATTAGAATCAGAGGTCCCGTTAACCAAATATTTTCCGTCATTGACGGATTTTTTTAACAATGACGAAAAATTTTGAAGGTCGTCCGTCATTTTGACAGAATGTAATTCACACCCCTGTCCAGTTGGTGGTGGGTGTCATTCTGTCTCGAGCATTGTCTTTGATCTGCATGACAGAGATGCCAAGTCTCATGCATTCGGCGTAGGTCTCACGCATTGTTTCGGCTTATTCACCATAGTCCGTAACTATTCAATGAACGCTTATTAATGAGATTCTCATGGAGGATAAAAATCCTTGTGCATTGAAGTTTCAGTTTCACTTGCGTTAAGGTGGACCTCTACTCAGGGATTGGAAACAATGCATGTATTTCATGATTGTTTAAATTGTGTAAATGAAATAACGTATTTATGCAATTACATTGCTTTCAATCTCTCAGTAAAGACAAGCGTGAGAATTCCCGAGTCATAATCAATTTCCGTGTCACTAGTGGGGAAATCCACCGTAATGCACGTGAAACTGATTCACTTAATGCTCAGTGACTTGAATTCGGCGGGTGAATTTCCTCAGTTCGCGTTGCTTGAATAATTGCTGCCTACGGCACAGGAACGTGAATGTCATTTAAAGGCGAGAGACTCACGCCGAAAATACGTGAGACTTGGCATCTCTGGACTATGATCCTGTATTCCTCATATTTTTGTAATATGATCATTTGCTCTTAATTTCTAAAAAAGCTGCTCTGCTGCCAGTAGATGATTGGCTACAAACGCCGTCTCTGTTATGTGAACACGCAGATATCTAGGTCGGGAAAACGCTGGTTGACATAACGAGTTAATAAGCAGTGTTGTGATTCTGCCCTTTCGTGTGTTGTCCCGTGCTTATTCGTGCTTGTGCTTACTTTCGTTTCTTATTTTCCAGATCTCTGTTCAGCCGTCTGACAATCCGCTCCCAATCTGCCTTCAGTGATGTCGAGTGACTGCCTTCAGCTTGCCTGTGTCTCGTCGTCCAATCACGTTTCCTCTTTCGGTTTCGGCTCGGGTTTTTCATTTATTGCTTCCAGCTGTGTTTAATTCTGGGTCTCGCGAAACTCTGAGTGAATGCGTTCTCTGATAGGATATTACCAACCCGTAATAACCTGCACTCATTTAAGGGTGACTGTAAATAATTTGTCACGTAGTATTAACCTTGATTAACTCATCTAGCGAGCGTGTGTGTTTCTGGCTTTTGTATTTCAGTCCGAGCTGCATCTGATGAACTGCATTTAAAACTATGCTTCCCTTTGCTTTTCTTGTGGTGCTTTTTGTTTGTCACGTTGAGATTACCTTAATCTAAACTGTCTAGTTTGATTGATGGGCATCGCGTGAGGTCTCGAGTCTTTATTGTTAAACCCGGTCCTCGTGTGATTGTTTATTAATCCCATGTGTTTCTGTTTCAGCCTAGATTGCTTTCCGAGTCCCTGCCTCCTCTCGTGATTATATATGCGGGAGCATTGGAAGCGATTGTCAGACGGATCCTCCGTATTGTCTCTGTGCTACATGGTGAAGTCTCAGCTCCTCGTGCCTTCTGAGTGTCTCCCCTGTATGTTTCCCGAGTCTCGTTTGCTGCGCCCTCGTCTTGTCTGCCCCGTGTTAAAGTCTCCCAGTGTGTCCGTCAGTGTAGTTAAGTTCAGTTTTTGTTTTCTTAGCTTATCCTCTCTCGGAGAGAGTATTTCTGTTTCCCCCTGCTTTTGGCAGTGTACTTAAGTTTTCCCATTCGTTCAGTGCTTGTGCACGGTGTTTTATTTCTGGTGTGCCTGCCAACCCTTTCTCCTAGTGTTTTGTGTTTAATAAACACTTCTGCCTCCTGCATCTGGTGTTCCCTGGACCTCTTCTTACAAGCAGCTATGTAGGACCGCTTAGCGAGGCTGCGGTTGTTTGGCTTAGTGAAGCCCAGCAACAACTAATAGCATTGTTCCTTTGCGCACTGTTACTGTGTGGGGGGAAAAATCATTTCTGATGTTTTATAAAGTTCATACAGCAGCAAGTTCGAAAATCCACGCAGTGCTGTATTTAACACAGTGCGCATTGTGTGTCTACATGAATCACGGTCGGCATCAGCTAATTCATAATCTATAAATTATTTTGTTTATTTTATATATAAAATAAACAATTATCATTTCAAAAAAATAAAATTACAATAACAGATTATTGATTATGACAGAATTATGCCCCTCAAGTGTAACACGACCTCTGATTAGAATAGCTATTGGTTCAGGAAAAAAAGGGATTAATCCTTTCCCCCTGACCAAAAGCAGGTGTCCATTAAGTTTGGTTTTCCCTGTCTTTACCATGATCACTCAGCTATTTTAGTTCTACAGATGTCCACCACATGTAAATCATTCCCTTAAACAAAAGCGACAACTGCAGCAACAACAACACAAAAGGAGGCCATTTTGAAACCTGTTGCGTGTGGTGGCTGAGTGCCAAGGCTCAGATAGTATCCAAATTTTTACTTGCCGCACAAATTAAATGTCTTTGCCGTAATCATGAAAATATGTTTTTGCAGCTATTGCTTCTTCATGAGGTTATGCTTGATTAGAAACCTTGATTAGAAAGGTAACAAATAAGGGAATGCTTTATTAGAGAGGTAGCAAATAAGGGAAACTTCAGCACTCATATTGGCTGCAAATTTCCATGGGGCTGCATTATATGTCTTTACTGGCATCTTTACCATTATCTTTTGGAATTACGGTAAAGACGTCAAAATTACGGTAAGGACAAGATCATATTAAACCAAATTTTCATGCCTGAGGCCTGCCTAGCTGGCCTTTTTGCCTTTTTAATTCTTTCATCACACCAGGCCTAGTGCAGTGCCACCCACTTGACTGACCTTGACCTACTTCATCAGGCCTTAAAATCTGGTGGCCTTTTAAAATCCAGACCCAGGAGGGGTTATCGAATAAGATTAGGGCCAAAGGTTTTATGCGTGCGCAAAAAAGTTTTGAGCTTGTGAAATTGTTTTGTGCATGTAAAATAAAGTTTTGAACTAGTAGAACTATTCAGTGCATGAGTAAAAAAGCTTTGAAAAATGGTTTAGTCTGTGTGTAAAAAAATTTTGTGTATGCACAAAAGTTTTCAGTTTGTGATATAGTTTTGTGCGAGTGTGAAAATTCCCACCTTCCTGTGTGACAGTGTAGTTGCGGATACGCTCAAATTTCCTACCTTCGTGTGAAACCGGGGCGTTATGGCCTAAAATTTATTGCGGTATACTGCGAAGTTGTGAAGCACAGACGTAACAATATATATTGCAATATATTCTTTGGTGTATCTATATTTCAATAACTGTTTCTGAATATACTCCCACAGCAAATGCATAGCAGCAGAAAGCTGCATTCTTAACGATAAACTCACTTTAAAATAGTATAGAGTGCCATTTTAAGAACATTCATTGAGCAAAACTTATTTAAAAAAATACAAAACCTTTCAAGTAACTTGAAAGTGTAACTGGAGATGTTTCTCCATATAATGTAACGCAAATTTCAAAATTAAACATCACTCTGTTGTGCACAAGATACCTGACACCACTTTTTCCTGAGCTTTCTCACATAACAAAAGTAAAGGTGGAAATATTTGAAATTAATAAAATTAAAGAAAAGATTTATTTTACACAAAGAAGTGAAGCAAAAAAATTGGGAGCACCCCTTTCCACTTCACAGATACAGTTTAGAGGCCTATGTACATGCCTTATCAAAATAAGAGTGCCCGTGGACCAACCAGCTTACTACCTAAGTAACAGGTGGGGCGAAGACTGGCTTCATATCATGTCAGTTTGATGATTTAAAGCCACTAATCTCCGTTGTTCAAGCTAAATATAACCTACTTATGAAAAGTTATGTCGTCCACTATCCCTCTCATGTGACAGCATTGACAGTGACACATTTCCAGAAAAAATCGTGGATAGAGACATACATCTTTCTGTCAAGGTTGCCCATCCTAAGGTTCAGCCAAACTTGCATCATAACGTTGCACCTCTAGTTCATATAGCGAGTTGGTTGAATGTATTGTTAATTAAGAAAAAAAACGACTGAGAACAAGTCAGGACCAATGATAGTTGTAAAGGGATTGTGAAGTTTTGGCTATGCCACTGCATAGTATTAAATTTGAAATCCAAGATGTTTGTCTGGCAAACGTAAGGCACTAAAATGTAATGCTGAACTAAGACTAAAAAAAATTGTTTTAACCTGCCAATGGTGGAGTCTGTGACTGAAGCATTGAAGTCTTGTCCAGTCGTTCAGTTCCACTGATACCATAATATTCGCGCCATTGTCGGTCGTTATGCATACTTGCGACTTTTCAAGGCCGCTTTCACACTAGGCACGATTGTCCCCCCTCCCACCGCTGGTCAGCTGGCCCACTAGTCATATATAACAGTGCCCGAGTACAGTTGCAGAGTACAGTTGTTGAGAATTTTTAATGAATGGAACATAATAAATTTGTCTCCATTGTTTAAAGGTACTGTAAACTGACTCTCTGACATGTAAAGTACTCAGAATTTATTAGGCCTATGTAATAATCAACTGCTCTGCCAAGGTATCCGGTGCTTTCCATGTTAAAAATTTGTATCTTTTGAGCTTGCATTTATTCAAAATAAACTTTTCGTGCAGAATATTGATTCACTTGTATATTCACTGTCTTGATTCACATGCATTGACTGTGAAAGGTGAAATATTTAAGGCTCTGGCAAAACGGAGCATATAAATTACTGGTACTTTACAGTATAGAAAAATTATGCAGGGACATGTTGGAATATAGTTAACTTGGCATTTGGGCTCCTCCCCCAAAATAACAGTCTGCAAATATTCCTCACCCTTCCTCACAGCTAGTGCATGTTTGTGCAGCAAAGGTGGAGACATGCCTTCTCACACTCAGATGAGAGTTAACAATTAACCTTTCAATGCATTTGACTTGTTTGAATGACCAAAGGATTCAGACAGGAAGTATGATTCTCCTTTCTGAAGGGCAATTCGCCAAAAAGACTGATTACGGTAAAGACACTTGACCAGCTTAAAGTTTGTTGAAAAAACTGATACCAGCCATAACCCAGCTTTGCCATTTTAATACTGACTAGTACTTTGGAGGGCCTATTTGAACAATTAAAAAAAAAGTGGTATCCCTGAGAAAATTTTTGGTGGACATGTCTTTACTGTAATCGTGCCCTTTTCTGTAGAAACGCCCATATAAAATGTCATGTATGTATTTCAATGTATGGTTTTGCTGAGTATGGCCACGCCTGAAACAACCGTGTCCTCAAAATATACTTGGCGCCATTAAAACGTACCAGTGAAGATTGTTCCGTATTTTTTGCAAATTAAAGAATCTTTTTTTCATAGTTTTCCAGTGAGATACAAGAAAAAATGAAGAAAAGCACATGGTATTGTAATCCCGGCATGTGCCACGTTGACGCGCCAAGCACTTCAATAACTAATAACAAACATTTTGTTGTTCTTTGTGATTTGTACAGTGATGTGTGTGGTTAATAGCCTACATAAGCAAACCAAAAACATGAAAAATGCTATGGCATCAAGAAAATGGAATGGCTTGAGACATAGGAGGGAGAAAAAGAGCCATTAGCACGCTAGAGGCAGGTCTCAGCAGCCAAGAGGCAGTGCGTTCTTTGCACAGTCACCGGTCAACAATCAGTCAGCTGAGAAACACGTGTGGGCAAACATGTCCAACAGAAAATCCATTTAGCCCATGCGTGACAGTGTTTTCAGACCACTATTTTGCCACTATCAAAACTATTGACATCAAATCAAAGTTAACTGAGCTAATTCTTTTTCTTAAAGGAACTCTCTATTACCGGGTACTTTGACACTAATTCCATAGTTCTGTACTTATAAACTATGTCTGCACCAAAAATTCCCATGAAAATACACACAGTAATAATTTTAGGCTTGTTTTCTGATGGTAGACCTTGATTTTCAGCCAGTTTCTGCTCCGCCCACAATTAGGTCCAAAATCCACGGGATTGACACATCTACCTGCTGATGTCATATATAGAACAAGACAAGCTCAGTTGACACGTCGCCAAAGAAGGAGTCAGCTTTCATCAATTTCCAAAAGATGAAAAAATAAATAAAATTTGGGCGTCTTGGGTGAAACTGACTCAGGCAAAATGGCAAGGACCAAGCGACAATAATGTGATTTGTCGCGACCACTTCAACGATTCCGACTTCGAGGATGAAGGGTTTTGGTCTGAGTTCACGATGAAAATGAGGAGAAAAATCAGATGCTATCCCGAAAATAAAAAGTCCATTCGAGAAGAGAAGCACCGAGGAAAAGGGGAGAAAGAATAGCAGACCGGGCACTGAAAATGGACGAAAGCACAAAAGAAAATGAAGGTAGGCTGCTAATGAAAAATTATAACTCGTTAGCTATGCCAGCGCTTCAGCAGGGCTTTCGTTATAGACATTATAGAGCTTAATAGAGCTGGCTGCGGCTAGCGCTAAGCAGGCTTTGGCTTGCATTCCACACGTTTAATGCCTTCTCTTCACCAGCGCTCTATTAAGCTGCTTTCACACAGGACGCGAAATGCATGTATTTGCGTCTTTGCATTGACTTTGATTGTAATCTGTCATACTAAAAATTTGTTTCGCATCCAGTGTGAAAGCGCTTCCCCCAAGCTGCTGCTGCGCACCTAGTTGCATGCTGCCGCTGTGTCTTCACCCTTGTCTCGTGTGCTAATCTTTTTGTCTTGGTCAGATCATATTATTGTTTTACTCTAGCCTGACCAAATGCCGTACATAATCTAACGAGCTTGTTGGATGTCAGCTCAGGAGAGCATAATGAATAAAGTCAAATCAACATCAAATTGTAGCACGCAGTTTGGCAAACTCGCAAACAGCTGATCAAGTAATTAGATTTTCAAAACAGAAATCTAGGTCATACCCTTTAAAAACTCAGTACTAATGTTGTAATAAATGGAGAACCGAACACCTGGGTAATGCGTTTAGCAGTAGCTTTCGTAGACGGCGAACGCGAGTGAATCACGGCTCTCTAGCTTATTTTACGCGTTTCTGATTGCCCCTTAAGAAAACCAGTGTAAGATTAAATAAAAAAATATACATATTGCCAATTTTTCTTTCGCTCATAATGTAAATCATATCAGATTTGAAGTTACTAAGTACTGGGGTGATAAAAACATGTCATGAAGTGATCAAAATGATATTTTTACATGCAGTTGTACATACCGGCTATGCAGCGAATTGGTCCTGAGTTCTTTATATGTTGTCATGCTAAGAGAGGGCGGCATTATCGATTGTAGCTATTAAAAAGGGGCGTTCCCAGGGCAAGGAGAAAGTTACTAATTACTCCAAAACGGTAAGACATTATGGGAAATGACTGCCATGTTTTTTTTTCTGGATGAAAAATTACATGAAGAGAGCCTGATTGTGAAATTTTTCCCTCTTGATGCTGTAGTTCCTTCAATTTTAGGCCAATTAAGTTAATCACCACGTAAAGGAACTAACTGTATTCAGCAATGCCATCAGTTCTAGTTAATAATAATGAATGAAATCATCATTTAAAAACTGCATTTTGTACTCGGGTTAATAAGAAATCTGGAAGGGGGCAAATACTTTTTCGCAGCACATATATATATATATAGCGCCCTCCATAGTTATTGGCACCCCTGGTTAAGATGTGTTAAAAGCCTTAAAATAAATTCAATTTTTATTGCAGAAGCATACTTTCACACTGAAAATTGTAGAAAAATGTAACCTTCAACTCAAGTGAATTTTAAGGGGAAAAAAAAATCCCTGACTCAGAAATAATTATTTTTCATAAAATCACCTGTTCCCCAATTATTGGCACCCCTAACAATTCCCAGGAAATAAATGTAATTGAAGTATGTCTGTCATTTCTACAGCAGTTTACAAAGTTGATCAGAGTATCTAGGAACATTTGATTAGTAATTCATCACTTCCTGTTTCCCTGGGGTATAAATATGACGTGACACAGAGGCCATTTCTCTTATCCACTCTTCAACATGGGAAAGACAAAGGAACACACCATTCAAGTAAGGCAGATGTGTGTCGACCTTCACAAATCAGGCAATGGCTGCAAGAAAATAGCCACTCGCCTGCACCTGCCTATATCTACAGTCAGAGGAATCATTAAGAAGTTTAAAACAACTGAAACAGTGGTAAACAAGCCTGGATCGTCCCTTGGACCTTCAGCAAGATAATGACCCTAAACTTGAGGCCAAATCTACACAGAAATGGTTCACCAGACACAGAATCAAGCTCCTCCCATGGCCATCTCAGTCCCCAGACCTCAACCCCATTGAAAACCTGCGGAATGAGCTGAAGAGGAGAGTGCAAAGGAGAGGACCCAGGACGTAGAATGATTTAGAGATATTGTGCAAAGAGGAATGGTCAAAGATCCCTCTTTCGGTACTCTCCAATCTTGTGAAACATTATAGGAGAATTTTAGGTGCTGTTTTGTTGGCAAATGGGGGTTGTATAAAGTATGAACATCAGAGGTGCTAATAATTGTGCACACATGATTTGATGTAAAAGAATTTCTTAATGTGGGATTTTTTTTCCCCACTGAATAAATGCACTTGAATTAAAGTTTAATTTTACTCTTTTTTTCATTGCGGACCTACATTATTTAGAAAACTTAATTAGAAGCTAAGGAACACATCTTAACTAGGGGTGCTAATAATTATGGAGGGCAGTGTATATACAGTTGTGCCCAAAATTATTCATACCCCTCACCATTTTCTTAAACTTTAAGGACCTGCAGAAGCTTGCCAAAGAGGAGTGGGCCAAAATCCACATGGGTACGTGTAGAAATCTTGTGATCAACACAAGCAGCGTTTGGAGGCTGTAATTGTGAATAAAGTCTTTGCCATCAATTTCTGAAAAAAGACAATGAATAATTCTGGACATGGCATTTTTTGTAAATCTTTCAAATACCAAAAAGTATTTTATTTCTCAAAAAATTGTTTACTGTAATTCTTACAGCCTTATGTCAACTTACTGTGTCATTTGTGCAAGAATTTGATTTGTCAAAAAAAATCTCCAAAAAAGTAAGGGTATGAATAAGTTTGGGCAAGACTGTGTAAACACACAGGGAAAAAAGCTAGATATCCAAACCTACCTGGCAATTTGTGAAAAAGTAATTGCCCTGCCTTGTCAAATCATGAATTAACTGAGATTAACCACATTTTTGTTCAATTTCACTAGCCACACCCAGACCCGATTACTGCCAGACCCATTGAATCCACTTAAATAGAAACTGTTTGACAAAGTGAAGTAGGCTAAAAACTCAAAAAGCAACACATCATGCCGCAATCTAAATAAATTCAAGAGCAGATGAGGAACAAAGACATTGACATCTATCAGTCTGCAAAGGCTTACAAAGACATTTCTAAGGCTTTGGGATTCCAGCAGACTGTAGTGAGAGCCTTTACCCATAAATGGAGAACTTGGAACAGTGGTGATGTGAAGACGCAATCAGGAACCTGTTGCGAGGACCAAGCATTTTATTAATAAAGGGGAAAACCCCTGCAGGGCAAAAGGCACAAAGTCCACATTCCAAAAATCACAATCCAGTTGGCCAAAAATAGAGACAAAAACCAGGGCAGCAATCACTGTACTTGAGGTCAGACAAAAATGGGTTTGGTACACATGCACAGGTATATCAGAGAACCCAAGCCAAAATCCAGTGGGCGTAATCCAAACCGTAACCAGGGCAGCAAACATAGAACTCGAAGTCGGGCAGAAAAGGGTCAAAAAAACACAGATGCAAAAATAAATCCAAAATCACAAAGCCAAAAATCTAAAAGTCGGACGGTCCAGTCAGAAAGGAATCACTGAGAGAACTAGGCGAGAGAAACGTGGCACAAGCAAACTGAGAGAAACAATCTGACAAGAAAGTGCTGTGAAAAGACTCCTAATATACACTCCAGGGGAATCACATGCTACACAGAACAGTGCTGGAAATGAGACTAATTACAAAGGAGGGAACAAGAGGGAGAACCTAATCACATAAAATAGGCAAAAGCCAAAACGTGGACAGGGATCACGAAACAATCCTATAGACAAACATACAGCTCCGGTCAAGGAGTTCTAATGTGCATAGATAATGAGAGAAAGGACAGTGTGAGCAGGTGTGGAGATTCTACAGAAATGCAGCAGAGAAGATTAGGGAGAGACAAGAGGCGGAGACTAGAACAGGGCGAGTTCTGAGAGCTTGTTAATCAATTAGTAAGTGCAGCTATAGAATCCCTAGTGCTCGTTAGTAAGTTAGTATTATATACAATGTCAGTTTGTGTTAGCAACTCTAGCAAAATAACAAGCTGTTAGTATGGGTTAGTAAAATAGAAAAGCAAGATGAAGGAAGTAAACAAAATTGGAAGGAAGGCTGAAATCCAGAAACCATTAAATCACCCGAAGAGTGGCACGCAATACCGGGGCTGTGAGCAATGACAAGACAAGAGACCGGACAGGGGGAGAAAAAGTGCAATGCATGGTAGAAAGCAAAACATGGACCGGAATTAACTATGGTAAAAGGTAAAACATAGAAAAACTAAACTATGACAATGCATGAATAAATCAAAGTAACCAAATCACAATACACTTTACAAAGAATAGTCAGACACAGCAAAAATCCAAAAACATGGCAAAGCAGAACATGGACATGGCAGGGCAGGGCAGAGGCATGGCAGACAGGCAGAATCACAACAGGTGAACCTTCCCAGGAGTTGCCAGCCTACCAAAATTACTCCAAGAGTGCATCGATGACTCATCCAGGAGGTCACAAAAGAACCCAGAGCAACATCTAAAGAACTGCTGGCCTCACTTGCCTCAGTTAAAGTGAGTGTTTATGATTCAACAATAAGAGCGACTGGGGGAAAATGGCATCTCAGTCTCCAAATTTAAATCTCATCAAAACCTAAGAGCTTAAAGGTGCACTATGCAAGTTTGTTTGCTTTCACTTCTGTTGATATTCGAACTCCTATAAAACAGAAGTAGCCTGCCCCTCCCTCCCAATGTTCTCACCCTCCCATGCTTTCATAACTGTCAACTCTTGTTGGTGATTGGCCGGGACAGTTTGTTATGTTATGGGGAACAGCCTGCGCCCCTTGTGTTTATGTGCAGTTTGTGACGCCTGCGTGGTCTCCAGAGGGGTTTTTTTTTTTTTACAGTGAATTTAGGGGCAGGCAGCTAGAGGATCATGGAGAGATGCCGGCGAATTGAGACAAAAATATAATTGCGCATAAAGTAAACAAACTTGCACAGTGCACCTTTAACCGATAAGTGCAAAACCAGGGACATCAAAGATCTTGAAAATATCTATAAGGAAAAATTTCCTCCAAACTTCTAATCTAACCTTTGTAAAAAATTGCAGAAAAAGCACCACAGCAGTCATCTTTGCAAGGGGTGTTTGCAAATTTACTAAACCAGAGATACAACTACAAAGATACAAATAAGATGCATCATAAAACTTCAGAGAAGCCTCAATTTGCTCTTTGCCATTTCCTTCCTTTTTCATCATTCTCAGGCTGTAGTTGGCAGCTCCACCATATAATAACTAAAATGTATCAGATTCCAACCAGGCTGTAGTAAAAGCATTGGCATAGAGAGGCCAGTGGCAGAGATTTAGCAACCCTCCATTAGCAGCAGGAAATTGAAGAGCCCAACAGGAGTTGATGGAACGACGGGCTTGCTAATGACCTAACATCCATTATTGTCTCCAGACCACTTGGAGACTGCACACACATTCCGTCATCCGTGGCACTTCTTCCAGACATTTCCTCAAGCACTGTTCCTTGACTGAACAGGTATTTTGTTGACATCACCACAGACCTCAGGTGCAAAGCTTGTTTGTGTGCAAAACTCAGCTGAAAAGCCAGTCCTAGCTTAGTAGGAGCTGAACTGCTGCTTTCAGAAATGGAGATGTCATAGGCACGAGAGCAAAATGAGACCTTTAGTCTAGCAACATGCATCCTTACAGACTGCAGAGTAATCAGAGGTATCTGGTGTGGTATCTGGTGTGCTTGTGTGACTTGTGTATTTATGTATCAGTAAAATTTATCCTTCACATAAAGCATCCAATCTAGGCCAAGAAGACCTCTCACAGCGAATGACGCATTTCAATGCGTTAGCCCTCCATTAGCAATTTATTCAGTCTAGTCCATGACTAATTTGAGCACAGCAAAACACTCATTTTTAAAAATCCAGAACTAGGCTTAGTCTATGTCCATGGAACTGGCCTCATGAATGAGTAATACTCTGAAGTACAGAGTTGCATTGCTGAATAAAAGAGCTAATCACTGGAGTTGAATATTCTGGGGGGAAAAAACAATCTCTAGGTGGTCATTGCTTACATGAAAAGCAGAAGAAAAAAAATCAGACTGAAAATCCAAAAGGTGTAAATCCAAAAGGTGCTCATTGAAGCAGCAAATGCGCCTAGAGTAACCCAAGATTGGATTCAAATTCCAACAGCGGTATTTTGTCCTCCAACAAAAGTGTCTACCACTGTATATATACACATATACACTTTTAAATCGATTTACATTTTAAATGTATATTTATTTTTATTTTTGCCACCATGCCTGTTCTTCCTTTAAAGAACTTACTTCAGTCGCACAAAAACAAACAAAAAAGTAAAGCGCAGTTTCACTCTTTTGGACACTTTTGATAAAACCTCCCTTTAAATACAGAGAATGTTGATAGTGGTAGCAAAGCTGGACAGCAAGCCAACTTGTATTTCACGTCATTCTGTTTCGAGTCGCTTTGCTTGGAGCTGTCCCCACATGGTTAAGTCCTGAGATTAAAGGTCGACGGACAATTGAAAAGACCGTGATGAGTTTACAGGGTAAAGTTTGTTTGCAAATGCCAGCAACTTGCTTTCACATTGAGCTCATTTCACAGTGCAAAGTTGGTTTAATTATCCAGGCTACATAGCAGCTGCATTATGATACTTGACATTTTATGATCACGGGTGGACGAATGGCCTAACTGTTACAGCGCGTTATGTTAAGCTGCATGAAAACTTAATCGCGACTGAACACGCCATTCTTGAGACAGCCGTTGTTCCCTAATCATTCAACTCTTTTTTTATTAATAAAACCTACCATTTTGGGGGCTCAGCCTGAATGTTCTTAAATTTTACGATTTTTTCATCAACACGTTGTCTTTAAAAGTTCTTTTTTTTTTCAATTCAGAGATTTGTTTAAAATAATTTTTAATTGATAATGGCTTAAGACTCGAAATGTTAACGAGTGTTTTCTTAGTTGATTAAAGCACTTTCACGGACATAACGAGCCTTTTTATTCTAATAACAAGTTCCTTTTCACGAACATAACGATTCTTGTTATTCCATTACAAGCTCATTTGCTAATTGTCACCTCAAATCTTGCTCTCGGATTCAGGGTGGTCATAGCATATGTTTAATTTTTGGACATTTTTCAGTCTTAACGTTCTTATAAAACGGGTTCTCGTGATATAAATAGTTAAATATCTCACGTAAGTCCATTTGAAAGCAAATATGCCAGGTGTTCAATGAGGCAGTGACCAACGTTAACCCAACTAGGCTACAAGAGCAAGTCTACCTGCGCTGTCTAAGGTGCTGAAATATGTCAGATTCATGGTGAGGTTAACATTGCAAAAGGAAATCCGGATGAACGGTCACTTGAAGAGCGGCACTTGAAAAATAACATGCTGAAGTTACCTGTTCGGCTCCCTGGAAACAAATTCTACAGCTGGGAGTAGGGCTGCAGTTGTCGCTACTGCAGTCGGAGTGTAACGTCTCCGTTTTCCCTGAACTCTCTCCAAGCTTCTCTGCATTAGACGAACAATACGTTTCACAATTAGTGCCTGCATTGTATCCACTGTGCCCCTCTCTGGGATTGACATCCAAAGACTCTCTTGACGTTACTGAATTCCCTTCGTCCCCCTGGGTTTTGCCGCTGTGATGGTGTCCGTCCAAATCGCTTGGTTGGTGGTCCACGCTGGTGTGAACTACTGTAGCGCCTCCCTGTGGCTCGCCCTCTGTACCCCTGCAAACCGGACCCGCCTCTCCCTCCACATTCATTTCAAATAAACGAACGATGGGAACGAAATAAAATACTCGACAGTTACAAATTAAACCCACGACAACAACACAACAAATATTTCCGAATGGATGCTGAATATGCTGAAAAATAAATCACACGATGTACGCCAAGGCAACAAATGACGCTAAAGCAGTCTGGCAAAGTTAGATGAAAATTGACTCTCCCATTTGTAGCTGGTCTTACGGTTTAAAGGCATCTCTCCAGTCAGTTTCATATCCAAACACCGTGAGCAATGGAGGGCTTGCAAGAAAACGGACACCATTTGGAACGAAAGCCTCTTCACCTGGGTCGCGTTGCCAAGGAAACAGAGAATTTAATAAACGCAGGATAAACTTTCCAGGCATAAGCACGCGAGTCTGTCATACACAAAAATGCGCAGAGCATTGTCTGCACTGCTGCCACAAGCGAGCCCGCCAAAGGATAAGGGAATGACAGCAGATTGAGCCGGTCTGATTGCATACTGGGCTTGCCATAGGTAGTACAGTCTGCAGAAGCTATCCATGCGTGTCGTGGAAGAATACGATTGTGATAATGCGAGGCTGACGCTCCTTTTTCTTGCCTTTTGCCTCCAGCTGATTCCAAAGGTCTCGCACTAAAGCCAATGTGACTGGAGAACAGTTCCGTGAGTATGACAGTGCACGTTCACATTGTCCAGAAAGGCTGTCTGTAGCACCGGAAAGCAGTTAAAGGTATCTACAATAGAGTAGAATAAATCTTGTAATGCCCACACTTATTTTTATAGTCAATTGCCAATTTACTCGCAATAGTTGACAGGCAATCTGTTAACGTTGAATTTGTTGCAGCTGTTGTAGCAGCGTAGGGTAGCCTACGTAAGATTATAGAATACAAGTCCTGTTATTTATAGGCTATAATAAATATTTTCATATTACAAAAATATTTTGAAAATAAAAACGGGCTTTTATTAATCGGAGGAGGGGTCGGTCGGGATTGTTGTCAATTTGGCTATTATGTTGGCGATACATATATTGTTTGCTCGGGTTCTTGACCAAACCGGTCGCCTATTGTATGTAAAATGATTTCTTCATGAAGCATTTGTTTTTTCCAAGGGAATCAGACAGCTGGGACTACGTTCCGTTGAGTATGAAGGATGCTTAGTAATGCTACCGGTTAACTTGTTATTTTTTAAAACCTATTCGGTGCACCACAAAATCTTTTTATTTATTTATTTACTTATTTATTTTTTTGCCTTCGACGCAATTGTTTTCCATAACGAAAAACTTCTACGCCGCCTCTTGACTTGTGTTAATTCCAGGAATATAGGGTGCCACACTCCTTAGTGCCTTAAAAATATAAACATTTTACCACTCAAGTACAAAACGAATTAACAGCCGGCACTGAAAGGAGCCATTTTCTGCTATAATCACGATGGAGGCACTTTGAATTGCCTGATGACACCATTTTATTTCTGGACTGATTTAACTCTCCATTCACTTCCGCTGCTCTTTACTGGCTGGCTGTTATTGTTTTTTTTTTTGTTTTTTTTTGCTTTTAGTAAGAACAAAGGCAAAATATACTTGTTAAGCTTTGGAAAGTAGAGAGCACTAAGCAGATGTTCATGCATGACCTAAAGAAAACCTTTTTGCTCATATTTAACTACTTTATGTTGGTTCTCATAATGAGACATACACTGATCACTTATAACATTCTGATCACCTGCCTATTATTGTGTTGGTCCCCCTTTTGCTGCCAAAACAGCCCTGACCTTCTGAGGCATGGACACCACTAGACCTCTGAAGGTGTGCAGTAGCATGTGGCACCAAGACGTTAGCAGCAGATCATGTAAGTCCCATATGTTGCAAGGTGGGGCCTCCATGGAACAGGCTTGTTTGTCCAGCTCATCCCACAGATGCTCGATTGCACTGAGATCTGGGGAATTGTGAGGCCAAATCAACACTTTGAACTTGTGTTCCTCAAGCCATTCCTGAACAATTATAGCTGTACGGCAGTTAGGGCACACAATCCAGCTGAAAGAAGCCACTGCCATTAGGGAACACAGTTTCCATGAAGAGGCATGCTTGGTCTCCAACAATATTTGTGTAGGCGGTACATGTCAAAGTATAATCCACATGAATGGGATGATGCAAGGTTTCCCAGCAGAACATTGATTAAAGCATCACTCTGCCTCTGCTGGCTTGCCTTATACCCGTAGTGCGTCCTGGTGCCATGTCTTCCCCTGGTGAGCGATGCACACGCACCCAGCCATCCACATGATGTAAAAGAAAATGTGATTCATCAGACCGGGCCACCTTCTTCCATTGCTTCACGGTCCAGTTTTGCTGCTCATGTGCCCATTGTAGGCGCTTTTGGCAGTAGACAGGGGTCAGCATGTGGTTGCAGACTGTTCAGCGACCACACAGCTCCACATGCAACAAACTGTGATGAGCTGTGTGCTCTGACACCTTTCTGTCAGAAACTTCTGTCAGAAACTCTTCCATTGGATTGGACCACACAGGCCAGCCTTCACTGCCCACACACATCAATGAGCCTTGGCCACCCATGAAACTGTCGCCAGTTTAGTAGTTTTCCTTACTTGGGAGTCTTTTGGTAGGTACTGACTGCTGCAGCCTGGGACATCCCACAAGAGCTGTTTTCAAGCCCTCACAATTTAGCCGTTGTGTCAAAATCGCTCACATCCTTATGCTTGTCCATATTTCCTGCTTCCAACACGTTGAGTGAGAACAAAATATTCACTTTCTGCCTAATATATCCCACCCAATGACAGGAGCCATTGTAATGAGATAATCAATGTTATTCACTTCACCTGTTATTGGTCATAATGTGATGGCTGATTGGTGCACATGGTGACTGTCATCTCTGACGATGAACATTTCCCCAGTTTCACACTTATGTGACTGGAAATATATATCTGGTCTATGTATTAAATATGTTTACGCTTCACCACCACCTTATAAAAGACTGGTTTAGCATTGCATTCGTGGACAGAAGTACACATTTGGCTTGTCTCTTCCTAGGGCTTCTGTTTATTAATCACAAAGTGCTGTTTGTCTGAAATAGAAAACAAAGCCTACAATAGGAGTTTTTTCATCATTGATATAAGCTATCCTCCTTCTTTCAGATGAAAAACAGTGATGTGCACCAGTGCACCAGGGTAAATTGGTACTTACGGCCAACCCTGAGCTGCAGTACGGAATGGATGAAGAATCTGGTCCAAAAATATTCAAACATTCACATACTATGCACTGGAGTAGAAATAAAGTAATTCACATAAATGGATAAATACCTTTATAAATACCGTCATAATTTAGGTGCATCAATATCCAAGTTATCTGAACAGTGTTAATATTACAGTAAGCAGATAAAAGGTTTAGAGTTGATTTGTATTTTCAATCTGTTGCTGATAACTTTCAATATGAGATCCAAAGAGCGGTTACTGTCAGTGAGGCAAGCAATCATGTGACTGTAAAAGAAAATCAAGATAGCACTAGGTGTGGTCATATCAAGGATTTGGTATATTTTAAGAGGATGGAGCAGTGAAAGGCTGGGAAACCACAGAAAAAAACTTTGGTGGATGACAGAATAATTCTTTGGTGAAAAAAACCCCTCACATCAGTTGGCCGGATCAAGAGCACCATGAGAGAGCATGGAAAGGAAAGGAACTGATCATGATCCGAAGTATCTATGAGGCATCATCTGTGAGGCATGTAGGAAAGGAACTGATCATGATCCGAAGTATCTATGAGGCATCATCTGTGAGGCATGAAGGAAGTAATGTCATGGCATGGGCATGTACAGTGCTGTAGAAAAAAAAAAGAAAAAAAAAGTTTGCCCCCTTCTCAATTTCTTCTATTTTTATGTATTTGTCATATTCTAATGTTTCAGATCATCTAACATTAAATCTAAACATCACTTAACTTTGGTCAAATTTTAATGCACTGATTATCTTGACTTCTTTGCAGAAGTATACAATTTATGCCAAAATTGATTTTAAAATTTCAATTTCTTTATTTATGAAAAGGGACAATTCGTATTAATCAACATTTTAACAAATGTAATTGCACCTGAGTTAGCTTAAAGGCTAGTTTTCATCGGCAGTCCGCTCGACAGTTGTAAAAAGCATCCTAGAATAAATACAAACAACAATAAAAAAAAAACAGCATATAAAACAAGTCAACGCATATCGCATTATAGGAAAAAAAAAATAAAACCACACATCACGTAATACAGCTGAGGTTAGAACGGCTGGGAAGGTTAATGGCTCAATTAGAACACACAGCATTAAAACCCTTTTATTGGTTGCAGTGTGCACTTACATTTGCCTGATTTACGAGCATTTGTGAGGTTACAGTGATTCTCAACTTAAAAAGAATCTGGGAGTTAAGTTTTGTGTGGCCTCACTGAGACTATCAACATTTTATGTCACCATTAATGTAGATATGAAAATACTTGATTACTATTGCAATGAACAATAATGTAAGCTGAGAGGAAATCAAAGCTAATTGTATTGATTGATCCTCGCCAGAGGTGTAAACTCCAGGGGTCAGAAACTAAAAGTCCTGCCAAGTTTTTCTCCCTCCCACAGAATGAGCTGATCACTCATATTGGCTCTATCTCCTGTCCAAAGTAAATCCAGGTGGTTGGAATAAAGTTCTGGGGAGGATTTTTGCTTTCTGAAGCCGTACTTTATACCCTTGATCCTCAGAACTCAATGAATTAATGCTTATTTGCTAATTAGGAGGCGTAAATGGGAACGGGTTCAGAGAAATAATGCATTTTTTATGGCGAGGTTAGAGCTGGGCAAAAATCCCTCCAATGCCTTGTCCCAAGTGGAAGAAGTTAATACTGGACAGTAATGTTACAAAACAGGCATATTGCATGTACAATGCTCTCCACTAATTCTGGCACTGTTAGTAATAAATATAAACAAAAATGGTTATTAATAAATGAAAGAAAAAAAAAGTGATTATCATCAAGAAGCAATTTTCTCAAAAAAAAAAAAAAAAACTTAGGCCGCAATTATTGAACCCTCATCATTTAAAACATCCCCACCTCCAAAGGAGTCGGCACATCATCCAAAATGCAAATGAAATTAAACACTGCATTGAAAACAGCAACACATTACTTCATGCTTTACCTTCTGAATTGAATTGTTCATTGAAAATAAGCTTATTTCAAATCTGAGGACTGCAAGAGATGAACAGAGTTGGTACAGGGGTAATTCAGGACTAATATGACAATTTGCAATAAGGTGATGTGAAACAGGTGATGTTAAATAGGTGAGCTCATTGCGTTATTTTATAGCAGGAGCCTCTAAATATGGCTTAGTCCCTCAAGACCAAAGATGGGTTGAGGGCTTCAGGCACACCAATTTGTCAAAAGATGCATAAGCTTATCAGACATCTCTTTGAGAAAAGCATTCATTGAAGAAAAATTGAAGCACTGATTACTAAAACCCCACAAGTCAAGTCAAGTCAAGTCAAGTGTGACTTATGGGGTTTTAGTAATAGGTGCTTCAATTGGTTGGAATTTGGGCATTTCATCCAGTACAGTGCACAATATAATTAAGACCCATCATACAACTTTAATGGATATCAAGGCATGGGTTCAAATATCAAATACAGAGTGGGAAACCTTTTTTAGTCAACATTACTTGCTACTGTATCCACAGATGCAAGTTAAAGCCTACCGACGCAAGGCCAAATTCATGCAACAATACTATCCAATAGAGCAGCGGACTTCTCTGGACTTCATTTCAAATGAGGTGGCAGTGTTTTGTGGTACAATTTTGTGGTGAGTGTTTCAAGGGCTTTTTTGATTAAAAAAAAAAAACCGTCCACTGTCTTCCTCGAACAGAAGACTAAAAGGATAACCCTAGCTGTAATCAGCATTGGGTCTAAATGCAATTGACTGACATGCAGTGTTGGAGGTAACACATTACAAAGTAACTAATTACTGTAATCAGATTACATTTATCAGTGTCGCAGTAATGTAATGCATTACTTCGATAACCTGAATAATCACATCACAGTTACTAACAAACTCTCTAGTTACTTGCATTACTTTAAATTCTCCAACTAGGGCCCAAACACCATTCTCTCTCACATACACACCCATGGGCCATTCGGAGTGTACAATTAACTTGACATGCACATTGTTGGACTGAGGGAGAAAACCAGGGTACCTGAAGGAAACCCACGTGACCATAAGGAGAACATAAACATTTTGCACAGGAAGCCCCCTCGTTATATTAAAACCGATGATTGTCTTGCAGCAAGGCTACCCAGAAAATTAGAAGTCAACAGAAAGTGTATCTGTGGTCAAAAATAAGGGCCAGTCAGCTCTTAAATCAGGGGACAGCCTGGCATTTCCCCATCATGCCCTGATCCTTGCAGCTGAGAGCAACTGCAGTGCCTGGCTCTAAAAACTGAAACTGATTCAATGTCATGAGGTTATCATTGCCTACCTGTACATAACATCAGAGTAAGTCAGGATGAATTCGGACGCAAATCTAACTGGCATGAATTGTTCAGTGGTTGTCAGTGATCGATTCCAAGCAGGCATGGTACATCTCAAACAAGCTATATTAGATATTAGGAAATATTTCTTCACCCAAAGAGTAATTTCAATGTGGAATAGCTTGCCTAACCATATTGTTGAGGCAAAATCCTTGGGCATTTTCAAGAGCAGGCTTGACTTAAAGCTAGATACCATTGAGTCATTGAGTATCTGAAGGGATATATTCACAATAGTAAAAATAAACTGGTGAGCTAGTTGGGCGGAATAGCCTGTTCTCGCCACTCTTGTTATGTCATGTCATGTCATATGTTATGTTAAGCCAAATGTCAAACCACATTCTGCAAGGGTTGCAAGTGCAACCCGTAATCATAGTATGCAAGCGATAACTGGGCCTGCCTGCAGTCCTGATTTGTCTCTGACTGAAAATGTATTGTGCATTATAAAGCAAAGTATATGGCAACAAAAGCCCATTACAGTTGCGCCACTGAAGACCTGCATATTGGCAGAATGGGATACAATTTTGCCTGCAAGATAAACATATATCTTCAGTGCCCAAAAGCAGAACAAGCGAGATTAAAAGATATTTTGTTATACCGGGGTAAATTATTGACCAGTACATTGTATATTTTCAAAAAGCACTTAAAGTCCCTTGTTTGAACATCAAACATGTTGTTGGACTTTTTATATATCGCATAGGGTGAATGGACTTTTCTGTCTATTTTGATTTGATGTGAGCGAGGTTGTACATTGTGCCGTCTCCCTTTGTGAAGATAACAGCTTGGAGGCTTCTGAGGTTGGAGGAGACACAACAAGGTCTTCAATGGTCAAAGACCATTCCTCCATGCAGAATCTCTCAAGATCCTTCACATTTCCTTGGTCTACATTTGTAGACATGCCTCATCAGCTTGTTCCACGGGTCTTCTATTGGGTTTAGATTAGAAGACTGAGATGGCTATGCTAAAACCTTGACTCTGTGGTCAGTAAATCATTTTTGGGTTGATTTAATGCTTGCTTTAAGAGCCATTCCTCGAGAGATTGACATTTGGTGTGCAGTTGACCCTGCTGGAATTGAATGAAACTTGTCACATAGGTAGATATGAGTGTCTCACAGAAAAGCCAAATTTTTAGGTTTTATATATATATATATATATATATATATATATATATATATATATATGTGTGTGTGTGTATATATTCCTATGGCTGGGAGAAAATCGAACAGTAAAAGGATTAAGGTAACAAAACAGCTCAATATGAGTGGGAATTCGGAACAAAATGACTTATGCCATGGTCATTTGACATCATCATGGCCGAAGGGTTCGTCAGCCTCTCACTGACTAAACCTTCAAGGGATGGAAAGATTGCGACCTTCAGTTTTGTTACTGTTCAGTTGCATTCTCGCCACTCGAAGCATTGTACAACTCCACAAAAAAAATCTAAAATCATCTGGTCATATCTGGTCTCCACTTGAGTTATTTTATTAAAGATTGGTTTTGTGCTCAAGTCTCCTTACCCTTAACAGCAACCAAAATTTTTACATGGATATTTTAGAAAATATTTACTATGGCCCCCAATATTAGTGGAGAGCCCAGTATACAGTAAGTCCATAGATTGCCATTTGAATTTAGGTGTGTGTTATGTACAGTACACTTGTATTCAATAAGTGAGCTGTATAGCTAATAGTTTTAATACTTTGCATATTCCATTTTGGTTTTATCAAAATATCAAGCATTCATAAAATGTTAAATGCCACATAATTACTCACATTAAGCACTAAATATGATCTAGTAATTGGCACTTCTGCTGAGAATCTTGAAATTGTGATTGTTGTGACAAAATTACCTAACACATACAAGATCAAGAATTATACCATGTATTGCCTAATACATGTAGACAGTGTCTCATCTCTTAGTAAGAGAGTGAACACGCATCATAGATTTTTTTGAGGTCCAGGCTATGGAGTAGGTAGCTTAAAATGGAAAAGGAACACGACATACTCAAACTCCAAAAGCAAAAATCTATTATGACGAAGTTTTGTTGATGCTCGACTTGACAAAGGCCTTGGCCAATAACATAACACATTTTTTCACTTGGAGCTTGAGTGTGCAGCGTTCCTCTCATTTTATTGTCTCATTTCTAACCTAATTATTAAGATAGATTAAAGATATAAAAATTTGGTTCCCCTTTGCTCCTAAATCAGCAATCTCATTTTTGTTTGGTCATCAATAGAAATCTGCTCCTGTTTCAGCCAGAAAGGTATTTGTCAGGTCAGTCGGCAAATTAGGCCGGTGTCAAAGATGGTTCTCCAGCTGATCCCAGTGGAGATTCATAGGCATGAGGGCAAGGCTCTGTGAAGGTCTTTTATGCCAGCTTTGGCCAACCCAGGTCCCAGGTGTGCATTTTTTCTTCTCCCCCCACCCTCCCTTGCTAACTACATTAGACCCAAGAAAGCTAGTGAGGTGAATTAACTGCAATCAACCGCTTTCACTGATCAATTAAGCGCCGGATAAAAGAAAAAACTAGCAGACACTGTGGCTCTCCAGACCAGAAAGGCCACCCTTGTTATAAGCCCATATCCTATTAATTTCATGCCGTTTCCTTACACAAACTCGCAGCTGCCTGGAAATAAATTTGACTGGAATGCCAATTACTAAAAGGTTGTACTGTTATAATCCTGATGGAATGTGCTTTGGTGGTGCAACAGGTCATTATTGAACAACTGCCGATTGCCAGTGCTGGAAGATTTCAGGAGCCTGCAGCAGTTCTTGGTGACTGACCGGCGAATATCAACTGCATTAGCAGGGATTTTGGTAATCAGCCTAAATCAATACCAGGGAGTATGTCAAGATCAGGCTTGCCGATTCCAGCAATTTATTCGTATGACAAGGTATATTAGGGTATATATTATGCAGTCTGGACGATTCCAGAAAAAAAAAAAATGTCTGTATAACATGAGAAATCTCAAACAAAAGTTAAGTATCTAAACCAGTGTTTCTCAAACCTCTCCTGGAGGACCACCTGCCCTGCCTGTTTTAGATCTTTCCCTGTTTTAGCACAGGTGATTCAAATAATCAGGATGTTCTCAATCAGCTTTAGAGGGTCAATAACGAGCTGATCATTTGAATCACCTGTGCTAACACAGGGAAAGATCTAAAACATGCAGGACAGGTGGTCCTCCAGGAGAGGTTTGAGAAGCACTGATCTAAACAAACAAAACACACCTATTTAAAATATTACACGGGAGCGAACAAGCAATGAACATTACATGCAAGAGAACAATGCAAGTTGAGCTTGGAGGAAGGAAGTATTCCATCATCCAAATCTTCAGTCCACTAATGTTAGATAATTATTGCAAGACCCACCACCTTCAGCATTAAATAAATCCTTCCAGGTTCCATACCCATCCTCAGCAGCGGTAACCAGCCAGAAGTGATACGAGTTGCTGGATAGTGAGGTCTCAACCGCTTTTGTAACCCTGCTGCAAACGGACATCACATTTGCATGGCACAAGCCTCAGAGTCAGATCGAGATCAGTCCCAGGCTATATTCACTTGAGTCACTGATGCAGGAGACTGAACATTTAGATTAGTGCTCGTTACGACCAGGAGATGGGTGCAAAATTAATTTATCCAAATCCTTGGCTTATCATGAACTGTCATTTGTCCTGTTACGCTTCCAATTAATCAGGATTTGAAGACTTTTCAGAACTAAACCTCATTGACAGCCTTTTCAAGGCAGGACACATTTGTTCTCAGCTTTGAGAAGACACCATCAATCAACAAGACAGAATTCTTGATATTAATTTGCTGCAGAGCATAGAGACTAAATTAACCTGACGTGTCATTGAGCTATTACACCATGTTAATGTAATAAAAAAAATAAAAAATAGGCGTGCAGTGCACGGAATACCCCTCAGCCCGATTGTCAAAGTTTTTGGAGACGCCCGCCCGCCCAACCGCACGAAGGATGGCAATACCCCGTCAGCCTTTAGGGCAGAGGGGTAAAAAAGGAGCTACCAGAGTCTTTGTGCACCAAATGACTCAAGGTCCAGCTCCAAGAATTTTGCATTTATTCCACAATACTTATGCTAATGCATATGGACTGTGTCAACAGCTCAGAGTGAATTTGAAGCAGGCTGTGCGTCAGACGGAGCACAGCTGCGGTGTTCTCACTGACTTCATGTCAGTGATGTAACAAACCAAAAGTCTCTGACCAGAAATCCTGCAAAATCTTTTGTAAATAATCCACGCAGGAGGGCTTTCCATTCCATAAGAGCTGGGACACAGTGCAGCTCTCAGAGCACCACCAGGCTCATCCAACAGCCATTTGGATGACATCATTGAGAAAATGCTGTTCTGACCGGAGAGATATGGGTAAAAGACAGCTTGACGGATTGCAACAAATCTTTACCCAATAGTGAGCAACATACAAATGTGTCTTGATGGGGGCATCAAACTTAGAAAATATGAATCATCCTCATATTTAAACTTAATGCATTCAAGCAAGAACAGACAAATTTTTTCCAGGTAATTTATTAGAATGTTATAAAATTAGTAATTTTATTGCATGTATTCAACACAGCTTTATGTATTCCCTAAAAAGTACAGCACCCTAAATAATTATTGGCACCCTTGGTTAAGATGTGTTAAAAGCCTTAAAGAAATAAATTCAATTTTTATTGCAGAAGCATACTCTCACGCAGAAAATTGTAGAAAATGTAAAATTCACTTGAGTTGAAGGTTAAGGGAAAAAATCCCTGATTAAGAAATAATTATATTCATAAAATCACCTGTTACACAATTACATGTATTTCCTAGGAATTTAAGTATTTCTGTCATTTCTACAGTAGTTTACAAAGTTGATCAGAGTATCTAGGAACATTTAATTAGTAAATCATCACTTCCTGTTTCCCCGGGGTATAAATATGACGTGACGCAGAGGCCATTTCTCATATCCACTCTTCAACATGGGGAAGACAAAAGAACACACCAGTCAAGTAAGGCTGATGTGTGTCAACCTTCACAAGTCAGGCAATGGCTACAAGAAAATAGTAGATATGTGCAGGTGAGTGGCTGTCAGAGGAATCATTAAGAAGTTTAAAACAACTGGAACAGTGGTAAACAAGCCTGGACAAGGACACAAGGTTATTTTGCCACCACGCACAGTGAGGAGGATGGTAAGAGAAATAAAAAGTTCTCCAAAGCTAACTGTTGAAGAATAGCAACAAATGGTTGTATCTTGGGGTCACAAAGTCTCCAAAACAACCATCAGGCGCTATCTACATGCCAACAAGCTGTTTGGGAGGCATACACGGAAAAAACCTTCTCTCACTCACAATCATAAATGCAGAACCAAGCTCCTCCCATGGCCATCTCAGTCCCCAGACCTCAACCCCATTGAAAACCTGTTTCGTGAGCTCAAAAGGTGAGAGCAGAGGAGAGGACCCAGGTCGCCGGATGATTTAGAGAGATTGTGCAAAGAGGAACGGTTGAAGATTCCTCCTTCTGTATTCTCCCATCTTGTGAAACATTATAGGAGAAGATTAGGTGCGGTTTTGTTGGCAAAAGGGGGTTGTACAAAGTATTAACATCAGGGGTGCTAATAATTGTGTCACACATTATTTGATGTAAAAGAATTATTTCTCAATGTGGGATTTTTTTGTCCCATTGAATAAATTCACTTGAATTCAAGGTTGGATTTTCCTCTCTTTTTCATTGTAGTTCTATATTATTGAGAAAAAAAACTGAATTTATTAGAAGCTTAAGAACACATCTTAACCAGGGGTGCCAATAATTACAGAGGACACTTTATATCTTTTCACATAAATAGATACTGTACACAGAAGACATTTAAGAGATTTCTGTTGAATGGTGTAATTTGGCTGACAGTCTGATTTATAGAGAATCACTGTGCAGGTATTGGAGAAAATGTTAATGGAGAAAATGAATTCCAAAAGTGAAATACATAATTACAAACATACAAATCTTTGAAGAAAGCTCTCTAGAATCGGCAAACCAAGTGCTGCATCACCAGCACCACCATCGAATAACCATAATGATGACAGATGCTCTGTGGGTAACAGATGGGAGAGAAATAACCATAATGGATGAATGCATCTTGCTTTATGAATCACTACCATCCAGTAAAAGCAATGCACATGACCCTTCAAATTTTCCCCACTCACAATCCGTAAGTCACTTGCAGCACATGCCAGCTTTGCCCATTTTGAGGTTCATGAGTCTTGGCTTCTCCACTACCACTGCATCCTGCCCCAGACAAGGTGACTATTCCCACAGAGGCACGGGACAGACTCAGAACATGACTTGGGCCCTGAAGTGCATCTGCTTGGTAGCGTTGTTCTGGACTCCTGTTTTCAGCATCCATTTGGACTTCATCCTTTGAACATAGCGCATGTCCTTCTGGACCCGCAATCCAGCTTCTGTGCCTATGAAGTTGGAGGAGTCGTGTTAGTAAACATGGCGTAAAACAAATGAAAGACTGTTTCAAACTAGAAATATTAGTTTTCGCAAACAAAAACATACGGTATGCATCCCCCAAGAAGCCCATCCCCAGTTGACCTTAGAGACAACCTATGCTAAGAAAATCAACAATAGAGATGGAAAGTGATAGTACATATGTCACAGCCAATTATGCTGATGCTGTCATAGGGTGACCTTGAAAAAAACAGGTCAAGGTCACCATACCCAACAAAATACCCTGGGCCTGATCAGTATGGGTGGTCAATATGTAATGGCAACTCAAAACCCCCAAAGTGCAAATTTAGATAATCCATCAAATGACCTTGAAAAAGTAGGCGAAGGTCACCCATGTTCGAACTTGTCCGAGCCCCTCCAGAGATACGTCTGTGGTATCAATTTCAAGTGTGTAGCTCAAATCCCTCCTAAGTTAGAGCGCGCACAACCCCAGAATCCCATAATGCCAGATGACCTTAAAAAAAAAAAAAAAATCAGGCCAAGGTCAAGGTCACCATACCCAACTAAATTCCCCAGGCCTGGTCACTATGGGTGGCGAATATCTAATGGCTGCTCAAAACACTCTCTGAGATATTAGCAAAAACATTTGCGGCGGCGGACGCTTCACGCTACTGAATACATAAATGCTCCCCCTGTCGGAGGATGCATAATAAATTAACATACAATCACTCACTATACTGCCATGTAGCATGCCAACATATGCTAGTATATGGAATAATCTTTTTTGCATACAGTTTAACTGATGGCTTGCAATAATTGAAAAAAAACAAAAATCACAGCAAGACATGCAATTCTAAGGTCCAAAAAAGTGCTGCTTGCAAGCTTTGTTATTTGAGTAAATGATATGGCATAGATGCAGGGCAGCATTATTTGGTCATGCACTTCACTGCTGTACATACATTGTTTAATCTCATTGTAGTTAAACCACTGAAGTACAAAGGACAATCTGCATCTCGTACGACCGGAGATCATATTTAAAAAAAAAAAAAGTCAAGTGGCAAAAGGAAATCGTTCAGTGTGTTGTAGCTGAATATCCTTGAAAAGGATTCCGCAAACTATAATGTGGGGAGATGGAATGCCGCTGGTAGGTGAGCTCAGCTCTCACCTGCATCTCCTGCCCACCCCAGAGCTCGGTAATGCCTCAACACACGGCCCACTGCGTTCTGGTTGCGGACCACAGCAACCGTCCTAGGAGTTCCGAAGCGTTGCCTGTAGTAGCGCATGAGGGAGCGGTGGCCAATCTTGGCACCTGCGGCAGAGGAATCGAAGGAAGGTAAGAAAAGGGCTAACAAATAAGAATCCTCACATGAAGGGGAGGAGTGATGACGGCTGGTGCTCCAGACGGGTGAGACGGCATCTGATTAAATCTAAAGATCAGGGATTTTTTACTTATTTTTACTCAGGGTTCACCATTAAAACTAAGCACGACCTGAAGACCACTGTTGTGGGGAAAGGACAGGAGTTGATTCCTTGAAAATGGTTCATTGCCGTTTGTTTCAGCCCCCATCAGGTAAGAAGGAATGGCTCAAAAAAAAAAAGAAAAAAAGAAAAGGTGCAAGATCGCCCAAATGCCCCATAGCCTTTTTATGCATTAAAAAAAACTCATGATTTTATATTCCACAGCCCAAACTGCTGTCTTTTCTCGGCAATGTATTGGTGGATGGGAGGAGTCAAATGTCATTCTTAATCTCCCATTTATCCCAGTACTATTCTTCCGATACACCCACATGGAAAAACCACTCTGACCGAGACAAGCAGACAAAACACCAATAAAACATTTTACTGCTTTTGCTGCAAGTTCTGGAAATTCGGCCTGATGACCCAGTTAGAACAACTCGAGGGTTACGATTCAAACATGCCTCTCCACAGCTCAATGAGCTGATTCACCTAAACAGTGGGGCAATTCCATGTGAAATCACTATATTTCCCAAAACCTCTCCATGTCATTGTCTTTAATTTGATTATATTTTAGTTCAGTGAAGCAAACCGTTGATAATTCAACACAATATCTCAAACCATTCAGATTTCAGAGGTTTGACAAAAAAAAAAAAAACTCCACAAAAAATTCAGACGTTTTGTTTTCATGCATTATTAAGATGCGGAAAATGGGAAAAAAATAATAATTTTGATTAATTTTTCCACTGTGTTCATTATTCAGGACACTTGATCATCAACCTGGGATAGAACTAATTTAGGACCAAGCTACGCAAGGCCAGAATTTTTTTTTTTTTGGGGGGGATCCAGGCAGGGGGACTGATCGAGTGAAATGGATGGATACAGAGTGAAAGCAAGAAAGCCTCCTGAAGCCCCCTACTCGCAGCCAATTTTCTCCCATATCCTTTAGCGAGATTTCATCATGGTGAATGTTCACCAAAAGGGTATTCAAAAAAACTTGGAAATAAATTATTTACAATATGATATCTATTCATTTTATAGCTGCAGAAAGCCCATTGATTGCATCACTGGAGATATCAGTCACCTTGCCAATTTGAATTGAAAATTCTTGAACTGATCCAAGTCTCCATATGTGCGATAGCTCTTTAATGTCATTAACCATTTCCACTAATTGCTGTCCCTTTCTGCCATCTGACAAAGGTATGCTTTTTAAAGGGGACCAATTATGCCATTTTTATTTCAAGCTATAATGTTCCTGGATGTCCAAAATGAAGTTTATAAAATTTTGGCAAAAAAATAAGCAAACCAATAAATGAATAAAATATCCACAATTTCATTCAGGTCATTTCTAACCCTCTGATAAAACAGACTGTTCTGAATGGGCATCCCCAACTGGTCAAAGAACAAAGCCACCCAATCAATGGACAGCGACGATGTCATAATACCCCAGCTACTGGCAAGTCTTTAAATACAAATGACTGAATAAGTAGCTTGCTAGCTAGCTAGCGATGAAGACACACAATGAGCATGTGTGTGCAGGACTAGGAAAAGGGGTCACTTGGGTCATTAAGAAAATTGTGATTTTCCAACCGAATCAAAGAGTGATCCAAGTTTTTCATTTTGAGAAAAAATTGGGTGAATTTGTGCACAGCAAAGTGTTGTAAATTGACAGTACAGTGGTGCTGGGATATCACCATCACTGAGATATCCCGTTAATCTCTGAACGGAGAAAAATCCCAAGAGACCCTTTTTCCTAGTCCTCCACACATATGGACAGTTAAAATCTGCATGCAAGGAAGTCACATCCATGAAGCCCAACCTATAGCCACCATAATAGTTTAACACTTATAACAAGTTCAGGCCCGAACCTTTAGAACGACCTGTAGCTAGCATCTCTGTAGTAGTAACCAATAGCTAACCCTCCAATTACCGTGCGAGTTATTCTTTTAAACACAGATTGCTAGGTGTGTGCTAGCCATTTGCCACATCATCTCTGGAGAATTGTATTTGTGGCGAAAGCTTTCCAGAGATACTTTCATTGTAAATAATTATATTCGTTCCGAGCACATCATGCTGTTGTCAGATTCTCCTTCTCCAAGCAGGGCGCCAACTTACAATTCCCAAACCACATAGCAATGGTAGAAGTTTTGACGACTCTGGTTAGTCACTTTCAAAGTGATCACACCCACACAACCTCCTTCAACCTCGATAAACAGCTTGTGTAGAAGCTGCAAGCAGACAGTTCGGGGTGAGACGTTACTTAATAGCTAGCAAATTTAAGTTGCGTAACGGTGATTGCACGCGATTGCATATTACCTCACTCCTCAGATTATACGACCATCTTACTAGGTAGTTAACACTATTTAAGGGAAATCTTTGTAAATAATCATTATATTTATGAGGTGTTCATTTGGTTTTTGCTCTGACTTTACTAGCTTCCTAGCTGTAACAGTGATTTCCTTAAATTTGAAAGTAGGAAAGAGGGTCAAGTCTTTGATGCACCAACACCAATAAACTGCCCATCTGCATTATTGTATGTTGGGGCTTTGCAAAAACTATATTTTTATGCTGATGGAATTTTTGGAAAGAAACGCCAACAAGCAAAGAAAACAAATTCCCTATATCCACCATCCACTGCTGATGGTCGTGGAAGAAAATTTCCTAGTTTTCCACACGTGTTATCCTTATAGATATCACCATAGTAGGGTAAAAATAGGCCACCAAAATTAATTCTGCACTTTTTTTCATAAATAAGCCTATATTGTTTCTGGTAATAATTTGTTCAGGATTAAATTTATTACATTTTTTTGCTTAACTCAAAATAATACACACTAATGACAAAGTGCCCTTCCACCTCAAAAGGCAAAAACTACGAACAAAATCGATGCACTGAAAACCTGATTACGTCAAAAACCTGACCCAAAGCACAGTTTGACGTATCGAGCATACAAAACATTGTGGCATCGTGCTTCCTGCTTTGCGAGAAGTGCATGTAAATCCATATTTTATTTAATCGTCACTGTCCATTTACTCAGTCTGCCATGCGTTACATTGAGGCTTTGTCAAAACAGCATGCAGCACAAGCCTGTTCCATTTCCATCACTGTCGCTGGCCTTTTCCTTTCTTACTTCACCCCTCAGACACCAACTCCACTGCTTTTCACAGCAACTTGCCAAAAAGGATTTTTCATTGTAAAAACTAGGGATGGGTCGATTCTGAATCGCGATTTTTTTTAAGGCGTAGTACCACCACCTGTTGCCGTGGGGCGAACATACAAGCTTTCCCTCTTCCTTTATTAAACCAGACGCAGCCTTGGACGAAGGTGCCAAACATCAAAGGGCGTGAGAAGTGCTTCCGGAAAAAAAAAAAAAAAAAAAAAAAACTTGCTGCATGGAGCAAGTAAAGGACTACAGAACTGTCTCCTTTTCACCAATTAGGCTACTTTAATCATGTCCCCGTTTACTTTGCTCAATTAGCGATCAAACATGGGATTCACTTATTTACTTTGCTGGATGACTAGAGCTCTTTATTAAGGCAGCCTGTTTGATTGCCACATTATGAAATTTAAATGGACATAGAACACCACAGCATGAACACGATTGCCATTGCCATACCATTTTGTGGTATGATTTTCATAATTTATTTCTCCCATTCACGTTTCATCCGCATTGCAGAATGTTTTCCACCTAGTGTATTTTTTGATGCTTGAAATCCAGCGCGATCTGAAAATAAATTTCTTTATTTTTATTATATCATTATAGATCTTCTAAAAAGACAAGGATTTTTTTAAAGTGTCATGAGACCACTTGCAGTCATGGGGTGTGTAGGCAGTCACACGTAATTTCTTGAAACACACACCTGAAGCGGCTTAAACGATTTAAAATGCCGTTGGGAAGAAGTCTGAGTTTAGATTTCGCTAATTGCAGGCGCTCCTCCCTTCCCTAAATCTGCTCCCGTGTACTTGGCTTAAATAACAATCAAGCAATTTCAGTAGCCTATAAAGATTAAGATGTGATGGCGAAAAGCAGAAAAACCTAACTGGGCTTGTTAGATTGAAAGAATGCCAATAATTTGAATAATTAAAAAAAAAATCTTCCTCTGAATTACATCTCTCATTGTAGCATTTTAGGACATAATTCAAGGTGAATTTAAAACAGATTTGTAAAGATCGCCCTGGATTCTAAAAAATACACAGGCTGGAAAAAATTCTGAAAAGCAGATGAAACATGAACGTGAGATCGCTATGAATTATCACACTCGCACGAAATGGTGTGGCCATGGCAATTGTGTTTATGCAAATCTGTGCCATTTAAATTTCTAAATGCAGCAATCAAACATGTCTTAATAAACAGCTCTACTCATTCAACTTACAGAGTAAACAAATCCACATTTGATCGCTAATCAAGCAAAGTAAACGGGAACAGGTTTACTTTTCTTCGAGTTGCCTAATTGGTTAATAGGAGATGATTCTGTTTTCATTTGCTTGGCTCCTTTCAGCACGTAGCCGAAAAATAATGATGTCAGTCAAGTTTTTTTCCGGAAGCGTTTCTCACGCCCTTTGATGTTTGGCACTTTTGTTCAAGGCTGCGTCTGGTTTAATTAAGGAAGAGGGAAAGCTCGGATGTTCGCCCCACGGCAACAGGTGGTGGTACTACGCCTTAAAAAAAATTGCGATTCAGAATCGACCCACCCCTAGTAAAAACCATCCCTCCATTCTCTATATGGCTTCTTCCTCACTAGGGTGGCGGGGGGAGCTGGAGCCTATCCCAGCTGACTACAAGGCGAAATGCAGGGACCCACCCTGGACAGCTCGCCAATCCATAGCAGTGCGCACACATTCACACACACTGTTCACTCACACACTCATTTCTATGGGCAATTTAGCATCTCCAATTAGCCTGACATGCATGTCTTAGGACTGTCTGAGGAAGCCCACGCGAACATGGGGAGACCAAGCAAACTCCACACAGAAAAGCCCCAGGTTGGATTCCAACCCACGACAGTCTTGTTTTGCAATGCTAACCACTCCGCCACCATGCCATTAATGGAAAATCCTGCTGCTGGAGTATATAACGTTGGGAGTGACAGGATGTTGCGGTCAAATCAAACAAGCAAATGATACCTGAGGGTAGGGTGAGCTCCATTGTCTCATCATCATACTCCAGATTCTTATCAGGCAACTCATCCTCTGTATCATCCATCCCCTCCTTCTGATCTGGATAGCTACTCCTGTATAACAGACAGCCATGACAGAAAAAGCGCATGAGCCTTCAACCATAACAATCCCATGAAACAGAACCTCAATTCTAGAAGCAATAGTTTCTCCTTACAAAATCATAGTTGCAGTTTTTCTGCCCAACATTTAGAAGATTAAAAAATAATCCCATAAGGCATGGACTCAGGATTATTTACCATCTGCCTCCAGTCAGACTCAGAATTTAAGAGCACTTCTGACTCTGACTTCTGACTTGCAAAGGATCGTTTGATTCAATTTGTCACTCCACTTGCACTCATTGCACGCAGGTTTATTTACACCTACAAATTCAACATATGCACAGTGGCTCCAATAAGTATTTTTACACTACTTGAATGTTGTACTGCACGGTCGTGTGGCGTAACGACAGCAGAGTTCCGATTTTTCTGGTGCTTTGGCCTTCTTTATGTAGCTGAATGATTTGCTCCCGCATTCGACGGGGTATCTCGCCAGTCTTAGCCATATATCACAGGATTACGTTATGGATGTGGTCAGGCCATTTACATAGGCCAGTCTGTGTACAGAGGGAGTGTCCAGTATGGTCACGCTTGACCAAACCAGACCAAGTGAGTCAACCATGTCCTGTAAACATCTTGAGTCAATTTTAGGTGAGTATTATAAGTTTTGTGACTCACTAATGGAACTGTACAGATACTTGTTGGGTCAGACAATCGCTTTTCTGACCAAATATGCCATTATGACATTAAATATTTGTTTAAAACATATTGATTATCAAATATTTTAATCACTTTTATACACAATAGCAAGCATTTAGCCGAATATACAAAAGCTGTTATGTAGTCGAATTTTCAAGTAGTGTACAAATACTTATTGGAGCCACTGTATATACATTTTAGAATTCCTCAAGCTAATACTTCTCAGGTGAAAATGACCCCACAGACCATTACCTGAAGTCATAGAAGTCTGCAAACTCCAGGGCAGCGTCTCCGTCCGTGAAGAGCTTGCAGTGGCTCTTGTCAGTCATGTGGGCCTGCACTGCCTCAGTGGAGTAAAAGGACTTCCCCTTCTCATTGCACCAAAGACACACCTTCCCCACTCCCACTTTTTCCCCTATGGCACGCCACAACAGTACCCAATTAAGACATGACAGGAGAAATTAATTTTGCAGAACATCACAAGTTCCGCTGATTATGCGCGAAACATCACTTCTCCCCCCACTCAAAAGACAGAACAAACTAGTTTGAAGTCCAAGAGAGTTTTATCATGACACCTGACTCACTGACATAATGGATACAAAATAATAGATAAAAAGAAGATTCTTGGTGAAATAAAACCAATTCTGAATCCAATGGCATTTATTGTGCTGCATTTGTAGCATTTCATTTTCTGACTATGGCATTAATGCACTGTGTAAAAGACCATTTTAGGCTCTACAGGGAATTCCTGAGGTAAATGATGAAAAAAGTAAAAAGGAAGAACCAGAGAGTCTGAAGATATGTTATTAAAGAAAACACACAAAACTGCATGATTATTTGCAAAGATATTCGAACATCTAGAACACACTTTTTCCATGCCACTCTCTGAAGGTCCCTAAATGCAAACTGGTACCAAGCACAGTCCCAATGCAACAGTGGTGCACAAAAAAAAAAAAAAACCACATAGTAACCCACTGAGATGGTATGTTGACTCTAGGAATCCCCAATTGGGAGTCAGTCAGAAGTCTGACAGCGCTTTTTGAAATGGACCATGTTCTGGCCACTGTGCAGTTTGTAAATTCAACGGCTGAGGATGTAACTTACCCAGATACTGGATGATGCCCTTTAGGTCTACCAGGTACCCCACATCAGGCAGGAAAAAGCTGTGGACCTTGGTCATGTGAGCAAGGTTTTTGAGGAGGGAGCGCGAGTGATGGGTGCAGAAGAGGCAGTCTGTGACTGGGATGGCCCCAGGGGGCAGTACAGCATCTGCTCCACTCACCTCCCCCTCTGCCTCCACCACACCCTCTACCTCCTCTTCCATCATGTCTTCATCATCATCATCATCATCATCATCCTCCTCCTCCACATCCTCCCACTCCTCTACAAGGAGACAAAAATCTGAGTATACCAACGAGGGAACTGCATAACTAACGAGTGAATCTATTTCTTCATACAAAGTAAATGCAATCCTCCGTGCTGGCTCATCAAGCCCCACAATTTCAATATTAATCTGGTCTATAAACAAAATACAATGGCACTAAGTGGGACAAGACACTGAGCGGTAATTTCTGTACAATTGATAGCTTAATCTCAGTGAAAATTGTGACGGCCATTTTCTTCGGTAAGGAAAATTAAATCCCCAAATTTATCACATTATGACTGCAAGCACATGCATAGTAGGGACATCTAGCGGACTATGTGCTGGGGGCAGAAATAATGTGATTTTAAGAAGTAACAGGTATACCAAGAAGTATTAAAACTTTGAGGGGCCAGCTGAAAAATTGAGTGAAATGCAAAAACATGACCCCAGACCCTTCTGAAAGGAAGTTGTATTTCTTTATAGAAATTTGTAGCAAACCTTGCTTGATAAATAGCAGTAACTTGAAGTATTTTGAGAAGAGAGCTAATATTTGAAAGGAATTCTTTTTATGCTTTTTTGGAACATTTGGTGCACAATTACACTCAAAGTGCGAGAGTCGGTGCCTGAAAGCTCCAGAAAATTTGTTGATTTTGTCAAGAACGAGGTTCAGCTTTGAAATAATTTGAGCATAAACATTTAAATGTATATCGAGCGCTGACTGCAATAAACAGTCATGTCCAATATATAACATCTGGACATAACAGTTAATTGCAGTCAGCTCTCGATATGAAAGTAGGATTTTCCTTCAGAAAATGAAAGGACTCATGCAAAAACAAGTATGAAGTAGGCCCACACAGAAACCCAAAATGGGGTGGCTGATATCTGGTCTAGAAATAAAAAGCTACGCAGGAAGGAAAAGACAGACAGGGGGATGGATGGTACAATGAAAAGGGACAGGCATAAGATGTACCCCTATATAGAATTTCATGGAGAAACATTGAAAATGACAAACACACAAACAGAGACACAGAAGGACAACACCCATTCCTTAACAAACATATTATATATATATATATATACATATACATATATACAAACATAATATGAGCTGCTGGCTTTCATCCGCTGTCAAGCACAAAAGGAAATATTGGGGATTAACGCCAACCCAGAATTGGCCTGTTTTCTATTGGACAAGTAAGTGCCAGCAGTTAGTTAATGTAATACAGCATCTTCTTTTTCTTTATGGGTCATTCCATGTCCACCAGATGGAATTTGGGAAATGTGTTGCTCACTGACTTTTTTTGAAGAAAAAAAAAAAACTACGCTGTACAACATATTTTGGCTGAAGTATGAAAATTTCATATTTTTTTCACCCTGGGAAATGTGAAATTTGCCATTTTTAAGGTTCAATTTCTCTAGGAATATATTACAGAGTTCTCAAATTTGATACGCACACAGAAAAAATTGTTTCCTCCAGGAAGAAACCATTGAGAGGCACAAATTAAGATATTTGGTCATGTTTGGTGTCCAAACAGACATGTATGCAAGGAGAAGCACCTCATGCTCAAGCTAAAATATGAAGGTGGGTCAGTTATGTTTTAGGGCTGATTTAATGCAGGAGGTCCAGGAGGACTGGTTAAGATTAATGGCATAATGAATTCCACCGAGTATCAGGATATTTTGGCTGAAAATCTGGTTGCCTCCACCAGTGGGCTGGGACTTGGCCGTAGGTGGATTTTCCAGCAAGACAATAACCTAAAGAAGGGCTAGTCAACTGGGTCCAGAAAGGGCCAGTGTGGGTGCAGGCTTTCATTCCAACCAAGCACTTACACACCTGACACCCTTAATCAACCCCAAGAGTTTTTACTAATGAGCTTGATTAGTAGTATCAGTTGTGTAAGTGCTTGGTTGGAATGAAAGCCTACACCTACACCAGCCCTTACAGGATAATGTTGAATAGCCCTGATCTAAAGCATTGCTCAAGATCCACATAGAAATGGTTTTGTGACAACAAAATCAACATTCTGCAATGGCCACTTAAGTTGCGAGAACTCAATCTCATTGAAAACCTGTGGGCTGAGATGAAGGGGGCACTTGGTAAATGCAAACCCAAAAACGTGAAGGATGTTGAAAGGATCTGATCAGAGGAAAGGGCCAAAATCCCCCAAAATGTGCAACTTAATTTAACTTGACAAAAATTACAAGAAAAGACCATACTATGGTCCTTGCCAGAGGTGGTCGCACCTAGTAAATGAAGGGTGCAAAGTACTATGAAACCCTGGGTTTGCTGAAATTTATTTTGTATTGGATGATGATTTTGGTTGTTTCCATGGAAACATTAATAAAGTAAGTCACACTTGTTGATATATTACGTTGCTCTATAATTATATTGTTTATATATTTTTTGTAGTGATGCACCAAATTTTCGGCCGAACAAGACAAAAAAAATGCACTTTCGGTTTTCGGCCGAAAGACTTAACATCAAAACAATACGCCCGCAAAAGAATGTTGGGATGAAACAAGCAAAAAACGCGGTCAGCAGGCGCCTGTCAGTATGTTTTAAATCAGGGGACGCCACCACCATCACCACGTTATGGCACTAAAGTCCGCGAGTTCTGAACTGCAATTTCTGTTTGATACTGTCCTGATGCATAGGATAACAGCTGGTGTTGTGTCCGATTCGGTTGCACATCAAGTACAGACCACATAAAAACGCAAAGCGATGATATCAGTAAAAGGCATAGAGTAATAGAAAATGGCAATATATTCTCAAGGCATTTGTGTACCGTCAGTATTCCATAATGTAACTACAACCCCTGGAAAAATATGGAATCACCACACACGGAGGATGTTAATTTACCTTTTTTCCTTCATAAAGAAGCAAATAACACATATGATTAAACTATTATTGTTTATTAGTTTGGCATGCAGGTGGCATTTAACATTTCACTTTGAAAGTGAAGGTAAAAAATGTAGCAAACGCGCAAATCGCGTTAGAATGTATCACTTTACGATGCGTCATCTCATCTGTGAAGCTTTTCCCCTTTCCTGAGAACGAAATGCTTCATCAGCACTCGTAACGTTATTCTTGCAATTTTCGTAGAATAGGGGCAGCATGATAAGGGGAATTTGGGAAACATAATTGAACACAACGCCGTTGCTTCCCTTTTCCCTACGAAGAGGATCACGGACAAAGAAACGCATTTCATTAATACAGCAGCTTCAGTGAATGAACGCAAACTTGTTTGAAAAGTAAGGCAACGCACAGCATATTTATCAAGCTGCCTAAAACAACGCACGTTTCAAAACCACAATCTGAAGACCTGTTTCAGTGATGGAAAGTGAAGCCCGTTTCCAACCGATTATGCGGAAGCGAGCGGTCTTTCGCAGCCAATTCTCTCTGACCAATCAGTGGGCTGCTGTTGTCGTCACGCAACATATTTTACAATTTTTCACCAGCCAGTAACAGACCAGCCAGTTATAGGCCTGTGGGTTATTCATGAGTGGGGCCAAGTTAAACATTTTATTAAAAATTTTATTTTATTTTATATTGTGCTTTGTTGGAATGTCAGTGCTGATTAAATATTTTCATAATTTTGTAATTAATTTATTTATTTGAAGCATGAATCTTAATTTATGCCATTGCAATGCCTTGACTTTAGTTAGATAAGTACACAGTCATCGCCATAAATGCAATGGTACTAAAAATTGGCATAATTTCTTTCGGTGTTTCGGTTTTCGACCACGTGTTTCTCATTTTCGGTTTCGGCCAAAAATTCAGTTCGGTGCATCCCTAATTTTTTGTATTGTTTATGAAATGCCAGTGAGGGATGCCAGTGATTTTGGAGCCTACTGTGTATCGAGAGCTGACTGCAATAAACAGTTATGTCCAGATGTTATATATTGGACATAACTGTTTATTGCAGTCAGCCCTCGATATCGAAAAGGTGAGGGGGATAGCAAGGGTGATTACTGCGAGAACCCCAAATTAAACTAGAGCACTCAGCAACCGAGCACATGCATCCCCCGAAGGCCCCCCATTTGGGCGCAGATGGTCCCAGAGAACCCAAAATCAATAGGTGTCGTGAACTTACCATAATACATGTCCCTGCAAAATTTGAAAAGAATCGGTGCACTTATGTGGGCTGTAGAGCATTCACAAGCAAATCTCTGACAAGGCCAAATCCATGGTATCCTCGAACTTCGTTTGGGAGATACAATAAGACTTACACAAGGAGCACTGTGCTATGCGTTAACTCACCCTCCTCCATATCAGCCTCCTTGTCTCCCACTCTGATCCTCCTGGCCTGCTCCTCGAACCACTGCAGTCTCGGCGGCTTGTCTGGGAGCACCCTCTCCAATCTTTCTAGGGGTGCAGCCTGCACCTTGCCCATTTTGGAGGGGGAGCCCTTCTGCTGCTTGCGCAAGGCCTGCTGGAGCGCCTCATTCTTGGCGTTGTTGTCCATGGGGCTTTCCTCCAGGCCCTTCTCCACATTCTTCTCATTCATCTTCTCCACCTTCCTTTGGGCTGCCAGCAGCGCACGCTTCTCTGCCTCCTGGTGTTTGTGGGACTGCAGGTGGTTCTGAAAGGCATTGCCGCTGGAGAATTTCTTGCTGCAGGTGGCGCACCACGCCATCTCACCCTGAAGGTGCTCTTCCGCTGCTGCACGCTGAGCCAGCACCCGCTCCTGGAAGTTCTCCGCTGTCACGGGGGGCATGTCTGCCACCTTGCGCTTGAGGTTGTAGCGGTGCCAGTCAGTCTTGTAGTGGGCACGCTGCACCTCGCCGTCGGCAAATGCCACCCGGCAGCTGATGCAGGTGTAGGACATTCCTGCAAGCTAGGGCAAGAGTTGCTCTATGATCTCTAGTTTGCATAAAGGCACTATACAGCAAACACACTTCTTCATCAATTGTGTCAATACGGCAAAATAAAACTAGGATGCAAGTTACGCACACCCCAGCAATTCATACCGCATGGCGCATTGTGAAGTTTTTTTTAGGTTTTTTTTTTTTTTTGGAAGTTAGCATCCTCAGGAAATTGAAGCAAGTGCCAAGTGAACTGTTCTCTGGCCAAAGAGCACCATCCCATCCCCAGTGTTTACCAAACGTTAATTTATTTGTGGCGTACCACCACAAATAAATATTTTCCGCCATGAATAGATTTTTCCGCTTTTGGCTCGACCTCGCTCATAAAAGCATTCATTGGACTCAGTCTGTGAATGTAGCTTTTGTCATTACAATTCCCGTGCAGTAGGTGGCGGTATCCATCATAACTCCACCAATAAAACCAAAGATGCTGCACTTAAAGGAGAATTCCAGTGTGAAATTGACTTGGGGTGTATTGAAACATGATAATGAGTACTAACTTTTGTTGAATACCCCACCTCCCTACGCACGCAAAATTTCGAAATAAATGGCTTTATAGCCAAAGTTCCCAACAGGCTTACAATGGCAGTGAGTCGGGCATAGCATTGCCATGCAAAGAAATCGCTTTTTTTTTCCCCATCATTAACAAGGCTCAGAGTAGCTCCACACCTCATTGGTAGAATTCCGAGGGCCCTGACATTTAAAATGAGGCACTGAGAACTTTGAAAAATTAATAAATTAGTTTGTGAGGTTTCTTTCACAAAAAGCCACGAGAATCCATTTTCTACGATCTTAATATAGAAGTAAAGAATGTGATGTTGCTCAGCTTATTGCTTTATAAGCCTCACTAATCAATTTGCACATCTATGCCGCTTCATGAGCTACTTCAGCACAGAGTTTATAAAGATGTAAGCCTGTGGTCATTTACATCGTACTTTACGTGTGAAAGAAAACCAATGCCCAAACAATGTCCCAGTGCAATACTGAGCCAATTTCCAAGACAACAAGCGGGGTAAAATACAGGAAATGTTTTCTTTCAAGAATACTTCTGATTTGCATAGCGTGCGCTGATTGGTCACTATGTGAGGAACATCTGGGACTACGAACCTTTACTTTTTATTAGCTAAAGTGATGACCTAAAGCTCCATGATGGATTCGCTGCTGTGCCCCCAAGGTAGCGGCAAAATTAGCTGTGGTGCCCCTTAGATGGAGGCACATTAGCCGTAGTGGCCTTATTTTCAGCATGGATCACAACAACTTTTACCGTGCCCCTTATCACCTGCAGTTCGAGGCCTGGTAAATGCTACAAAGGCACGGTACGATCCGCGGTTGTATATGTCTGCTAGAATAGTTTCCGGTGTGGGCAGGTACAGCGCCGTGATTGACTTTGACCAGGTCTGTACTAATTGGACGGCACAACCTGACATCAAGTTTTGCCTAGATCTCGCCAAGATCTTGGGCCGGGCTGTTCAGAGAGGAAATCACATTCACTAAATCAAGTTCTTGGATCACAGCAAAACCTCTGTATCTTATGTTTAGAAACTTTAGAGGTTGAGAATGGACAACCAACATTGTAACATTACTGATCTGTATTAAAAGAAGGATCAGCATAATAGGGCCCCTTTAAAAGTAAACTACACACTGGTTTTCATCGGCCATTTTTCGGTGAATGTGACGTCAATATCAAGGCAAGTCGGCAACTCCTGTACCAAAATTATCGCGTAGATGCGGAGTCGTTTTTCCAACTAGAGGAGGCGTTCATGTGATTTTTCCCAGTCGGAAAGTCGTTTTTCCGAAAATCCGACACCGCACGAATGCAGCAAGATTGACGAGCTATAGCAATTCAACGGCAGGAAGTTTAAAAGAGAATTAAGTTCGAAGCAAGCTTCGGAGCCACGGAAAACAGCACGATTTGCCACCGGCAGCCGTTGCAAGGAATGCCGCTTATCCTTCCGAGGTTCATATCATAATGTCTGCTCCTCCTTAGGGTAGGCATAAACAATACCTGACAAAGCAAAATATTTTCTGAACAAGAACACTTTGCGGTCGCTCACCAACCAGTTAGCATGATATTTACTTGAAGTAACGTTAACGTTGCATGCGCTAACAAGCTCTGCAGCGAACATTAATTTTAACAGACGATATCTCAACTGACCAACACGTTACCGCACAAGATAGCAAAGAGCCAAACGGTTTGTTCGAGGGAGTGGAGAGTTCAGCAAACAAATCCACATATGTAGACTAATTCTTTCAAATGTTACGCAAGTTTGTGGAATCATCATAACATTTTTTTTTGGCAAAGATATAATCATGTTATTAACTTACCTAACTGCGAAGAAACAACGTTATGCGAACACACGTTTCCGTTGCACAAATCTTCGCTCTTCCGGGTGAACACATTTCTTCTTCGTCTTTTTTTCTTCTTCTTCTTCTTCGGAGTTGACTTCCACTGCCAAACGATATTGTGTATTACCGCCACCCTATGTGTGTTATTAAATAATTATTTACGGTCCTTCTTTGCAAAAAAAAAAACAAAAAAACACTACGCTAGGCGTCTGGAACCCTCCGAACCCTTCCTCCAGAATTGCTTGAATATCCTCTGCTTTTACATTTGTTGCATCAAGTAACTCCCGAGCAGCATAAACCACAATTTTAATCCATTCTGTTTTTGTCACAATTTCACCAGTAACCTCCAGTTAAACGCAACTTTCCACGTCCTCTTCTTCAAATTCGCTTCTTTCACGAAATAAGGGCTGATGTGCTGCCACCAAGCGACGGGGAGTATACACAACGGGAGCTTAATTGTTTTCGAGGAGAAACTTGTTCAACAACCTTCGCCTTTCATTCATAAAAAATACCAACTCTCATAAACTCGTAATTGATTCATCGAAGTTCTGCAGTGTATTCGTTACCTCCTTTCCCGAAATGTCATTAAAAAAATAGTTTCATCACATGATGCAACCACATGGGTGATCATCCTGCAGGTGGCGACTTTGACTCAATTTCGTGAGCTTGAGGAATTCTCCTGTGATCTGGAAAAACGTATGTATGTCATTTTAGGGAGAAGCTGAGTTTGCAGTAATCCTCATTTGCAGTAATTAAGAGTGGTGAGAATCTAAAAATACTAGCTATTAGAGTTATTTGAACTGTCCAGAATCTAAAGGTTTTGTTCAGTTGCAAGAACACTTGCCACTGATAAATTCACTAGTTTTCTCAGATCACAGGAAAATTGTCTTCGTGAATACTTGGCAAATACCACAAATTACAACAACATTATCAATATTTTTTTGAATTTCTTTCTCTTATCATCACTATGATAAAGTTCCTATTGGCCCTAAAAAAATAATAAATTACCGTCATCTTTGATGCAATTCCGTCTGCTGTTATTACACTTCACCAGAATCAAACCCCTAGTTTACCTATTGTAACAACATCTTTTGATCCAGTCAAATGTTCCATAGGAAATGCATGTCTTCAGTTAATGCTTCATGGCAATAATCACAGGAAAATCCATGCCTTATTCCAAAATGATTACGTGTCTTTACCACATGCAATTTTAACCTGGAACAAGTACATTTATGGTATATTCTGTGAAAAGGTATGGACACTTCTGAACACGTATCTTTTGGTAAACAAGTCCAGTGAGATCTCTTTTAAATTAATCCACCTTTTCTACCATGTCAAGTCCTTCTTGGTCAGATTCAGAAAGAACATTTATGTAACGAGAACTTTTTGCTCTGTTGTCCAAGAAACTCTGTATCACCAACAGAACTCTGCTTTTGTTTGGCAAGACTTGTGTGGCAAGGAATTGGAAGACGATATTTTTGTCACTCATCTTGCAATTTAGTCAGCAAAACATTTCATAAATAACTGCAAGGTTCTTGGAATTAAATGCCCATTTTGCATTGTTTTTTTAAAGGAATTTGAAACTTTACAAGCCTTGGACCTCCTTGGTCAAGAAAGCCACGAAGACTAGAATGTGTGCTTCAAATGTATGATTTCTTCAATGTCTTACATACTATTCCATTTGCTCTGTATTCCTCATGCCATATTTTTGTATCCCTTATCTCCGGGCTGTTATTTTTATGTCTTTATTATGTTAATTGTAATTTTACTGCTCTCAGAGTTGTTCATAAGAAATGAAAGACAGAATTTCTTTTGAGATTCTTTGTAGTGTCAGTAATGTAACATTGGGAGTTTCTCAGCAAGACAGTCCCAGCAGGATTGGTTGGCAAACAAAAGTAAATATCTTCCAAATGACTGTCTGCTATCACTTTCAGCTGCTATTAATGACCATGAATTTTATTTTTTTTTTACATCAAATGCATCTTTATTGTCATTTTTCCTGTTTGCTCATTTTAAGTAAAGACAGCATATATCTTGTGGTGTAATGAACGTATTGGTTACAAAAAAAAAAAAGGATTTCCCCGCATTTTTACAGCCAGTGCAAAATCTTTATTTTAAAAAAGGCTTTATCAGAGAAAATAATATTCATAATTGTCTTTATATGGAAATACATAGTAGCAGTGGTATACTGCATGGCCAAAAATATGTGGACATTTGCCCAAGCAACATCTCAATCGAAAATTAAGGGCAGTGAAATAGTACCCTTTGCTGTGTATGCTGGTTTTTATTCCAAATACAATTGGCATTGTAGCATTCAACAAGTGGTCTTTATGAGGTGAACTCATGCTTAGAGCAGAAACTTCCCTCTTCAGCTTTGTGTTGGCAGAAATATCCATGAATGTCATGAAGAATTAAAGTTCTATGTCCACGTGGAATTTTTTGGGCATTTTGTTTCCATATACTGGAAACACTTTTAAAACAATAAAAAATATGTTGGTTCCTAATTGAGGAAAATGAATTGGCACATAGTTCTGAGAACTATTAATTTATAATGAAAGCAAATAACAAAGAGTCAAAGTTGTTTTGTATCATTGTAAGTAATTAACTTCGAGAAAGCTGTTTGAAAGAAAATAAAACACTTGTGGTCCGCAACCGCAATTTGGAGCTTACTGAATTCCTAAGTGTCTTATGTGATCTCTTTAAGAATCCTATCAGAAATTCCTTGCAAAATGGAAAAAAAAACACAATATATTAAAAGGTATGTAAATTTTAGTGGCATGTATGGATATTTTAGACAAAATGTGGCTTTGAAGAGTAAATAATTGCTCTAAATGTGAAATGCACCTTATTATGAAAAGTTAATAGCTTGTTAAAATCCCACAGTTTGCAGTCCTGGTTGGAGGAAAAATTATCTCACAGTGGAAAAACCATATTTGTACCTCAAAGTAGATAACAATTTGGAATGTCACTGTATTTTATGGTAGTAAGATTTTCCTCCAGTGATAGAAAGCCATGCCATAAAAAACTTCCCTAAAAATGAGAGTGTCTGCATATACTTGGCCCTTATCCATGTACATTTGACCAATTTCCCCCTTGTTATATCTGGTGATTAATACATTTTTAATTTAGAACTGTTTTTTATGACAGAGAAGCCTATTTTCCTTTTAGTTCTTTCCATCCTCAACAAGGAGACCACCAAATCTATCCACCTCCTCTTCTGTATCTCCTCTTAGAGCATCTTGGAGTCGGATCCAAAATCCTTCCTGTTCTGTGACAGCCTCAGGCCACAGCAGATAGGTGTTCTTGCGCACCATCCGGCGCAGCCTGGTGTATGAGGACAGACAGTGGTCAGGGATCTGCTCTAGAAACACCAGCAGCAGCACATCGCTCCGATCGCACAGGAGTCGCAGGCTAGCCAGTTGGAACTCCAAAGCACACCATTCGCTGCGCAGGAAGTCCCTGCTGACTACACACAGAGTATGGCGGGAGCTGTAAATAGCAGCCTCAATGTTATCAAAAATGGCTGCCCCCAGGCGAAAGTCACGGTGGTGAAGGCACAGTCGGAATCCTTTGCCCCTGGGTCCTTCCATACGGGGCACAAGCTCTCCCATCACCCAGGATTCGTCTCGGGAGCTGTAGGAAATGAACGCATCATACGTGAAATTCTTTTTGCCCTTCTTTCTCCCTCTAATGCGTGATTGTAGAAGAAGGAATAAATAGCGGAGTGAGGACCGTTGTTTGTGCCATGTGAGGCCTGAAGAAAGGATGAATAGGTTCAGCAAGGCAGTTGACAGGAAGAGATCAAAATTCACTGAGTCATAGCTGCAAGATTTGTCATCAAACTCCCAAAGATATTGCAGCTGTGGGTCATTCTCACAGTGTAGGTCATATAGGAATGACACCTGGACTTCTAAGTTGTTGAGTGACCAGTTTTTGAACCAGGCATTCCGGCAGTTGCAGGACAGAGGGTTGTCTAAGAGGTCAAGATACCGGAGCGAAGGAAGGTTGGCAAACAAGGGCTTTTCCAACACATGGATATGGTTTCCCTGAAGTTTTAGATATTTCAAAGTGTTGTTTTGAGGAAGCAGCTTGTGAGGTACAACATCCAAATCACTCTTTGACAGAATCAAATCTGTTAGTGACACAAGAGGATGCAAGAGAGCAGTTAAGTTAATGTTTGTCATTGTAATATCACTAATATATAAACTATATACATTTTTGAGAGGTGCAAATGCATCAGGATGAAAGGTAATCAAGGATGCAGATGTAAGGATAATTGTTCCAAGATTTTCTAATCCTTTAAATAATGTGGGTCCAATATACCCCAGTCCTATTGTAATAGGACCCTGGTAACCCAAATTTAAGTCTTTTAGGCTTTTTAACTCAAGAAAAGGGGAATCACCCTGAGTAAAGTGTAGGCGGTTATCATACAAATTCAGGGAATTTAGTTTCTTCAAACCGAGTAAAATTTCAGAATTTACTGTTTTGATTCGGTTTCCATTGAGGCTCAAATTTCTAAGGTTTACCAAGTCCATAAAGGACCCATTCTCAATGGAGGAGATGATATTAACACTGAGATCCAGTGATTGAAGTAGTTTGAGGTTGCGGAAAGGCTGACCACTAATGACCTTGAGCAAATTGTCGCGCAGTGAAAGGCGCTTCAGCTTGTGTAGTGCACTGAAGGCATAAGTGCTGAGTTTGGTCATGTCATTTTTCATCATAGATAGTGATTCTAGATTTGTCAGATTCTGGAACCAGTCTTTGTTTGGTTCTCTGATCCCAACATTGTTGAAGCTGAGTTTCACCAGACTCCTGAATAAAGAAAAAGTTTCTGGGTGAATATCCAGATCGTCATTGTCCTGCAAATTAAGATTTACAAGTCGCGTGAGGCCTCGAAAGGTTGCTGCTGAAATACTTTGAAGTTTGCACTGCACCAGCGAGAGCTGAGACAGCCATTTCCCAGGCCCCACTATTTGGTATTTGCCAATGTCACCAAGGAATGCATTGTTAAGTGAAATTTGTTTGGGTCTGATGTGTTTGCAGTCTATCAGGACTGATGTATTTTTTGGAAACTCAGATCCTCCAAGGTCAATGTTCAAAGACTTAAGATTACTCATTCCCTCCAGCACACTACATACAGAGATCTCCGGTGTTTGGACAGAGATGGAGAAAGAAGTTTTCTCGAGAATACTCTTTGATTCCTTCGATAGCCCTGCAAGGACCTCGGGTGCAATCCCTTGCATCATTAGCCAAGTAACCGAAGGGGCAAGAGCCAGAGGAGGTTGCATTGGATGCAGAATAGGATTATAGGAGAGGCTTACAGAAATGAGCCCAGTAAGTCCTGAAAGCGTTAACCAGGATATACAGTTGTACGAAAGATCTAGGTCTAATAGTGTGCTGCTCTTGCATGAACTGCTGTTGAAATATTTCAGTTTATTTTGTGAAAGATCCATTTTTGTGAGTTGTGGGAGGAAATTAAAAAATCCAGTGGGAATTATTGTGAGGCGATTGTTGTACAAACGAAGATCCCGAAGTTGTGTCAGCCCTTGAAATGCATCCGGTTGGATCTCTGAGAGCGGATTTCTTGAGAGGTTCAGACGCTTAAGTTCTCCAAGACCACTGAATTGCCCCCTTTTCAGATGAGAGATATTATTCCTTTGCAAAGTCAGGTCCTGTAGTCTCCAGAACTTTCTAAATATGCCTTCAGGGAGAATGCTTATTTTGTTTTGGGAAAGGTTGATTCTGGTGGCATTTTGTGGGATCATTACCACTATGCGGGTCAGGTTTTGGATGTTTTTCTTGGCACACCAAATGTTATTGACGTCCCTGTAGTCATTAGCACAGCTTTCCATTCCATAACTCCAGCAGGCACCAGGACTGGAGAGCAGAAGGGCAATAGTGACCAGGAAACGTGCCATCATTATTTCCAGCGGGAAGAGTCAATGCAGTTTCAATGTCAGTAGACCTATGCAGAAAGATTCAGAAACCAAGACAGTGCACAGTGAGATTACATTGTTCCATGACAGCTACAGTCAAGGCCTGGCAGAGCATCTTAAGAAAAGAAATCCTAGTGATGTCATCTAGTGATGTCTGTGGGTTCCAGACTTCAGTTAGTCATTGAGTGCAAATCATTTGCAAAGATACATCCCTTTATGACAAAAATTAGTCCAAGCTAGTTCTCATCATTTTCCTTTATTAACACATTTTCCAATTATGGTCATGATCAATTGGCAATTGAAGACACGGCTTCTCTCCCCCATACTATCTAACAGCGACAAAATAATTGGATATATTCAGTACAGGAAAATAATTTAATTATAATTACAGTGCCGTGAAAAAGTATTTACCCCCTTCCTGATTTCTTACTTTTTTGCATATTTGTCGCACTAAAACATTTCAGATCAGCAAACAAATTTAAATATTAGACAAAGATAACCTGAGTAAAGAAATAATGCAGTTTTAAAATGATGATTTCATTTTTTAAGGGAAAAAAGATATCTAAATCTACCTGGCCCTATGCAAAAAAGTAATTGTCCCACCTTGTTAAATCATGAATTAACTGTAATTAACCACATTTATTGAGTTCAATTTCAGAAGCCACACCCAGGCCTGATTATTGCCAGACCTGTTGAATCAAGAAATCATTTACATAGCACCTGTCTGACAAAGTGAAGTAGGCTAAAAGATCCCAAAAGCAACACATCATGCGGCGATCTATCAGTCTGGAAAGGATTACAAAGCCATTTCTATGTCTTTGGGACTCCAGCAAACCACAAAGAGAGCCATTACCCACAATTAGAGAAAACTTATAACAGTGGTGAACCTTCCCAGGAGTGCCCGGCCCACCAACATTACTCCAAGAGCGCATTGAACACTCATCTAGGAGGTCACAAAAGAACACAGAACAACATCTAAAGAACTGTAGGCCTCACTTGCCTCAGTTAAAGTCAGTGCGTTCATGATTCAACAATAAGGACTGGGCAAAAATGGCATCCATGGGAGAGTTCTAAGGCAAAAACCACAGCTGACCAAAAAGAACACAAACACATTTGCCAAAAAACATCTTGATGATTCCCAAGAGTTTCGGGAAAATATTCTTTGGAATGACGAGACAAAAGTTGAACTTTTTGGAAGGTGTGTGTCCCGTTACGTCTGGCATAAAACCAACACAGCATTTCATAAAAAGAACATCATATCAACAGTCAAACACGGTGGTGGTAGTGTGATGATCTGGGGCTGCTTTGCTGCTTCAGGACCTGGACGACTTGTGGTAATTGATGGAACCACAAATTCTGCTCTCTACCAGAAAATCCTGAGGGAGAATGTCTGATCATCAGTTTGTGACCTCAAGCTCAAGCGCGCTTAGGTCATGCAGCAGGACAATGATCCGAAACACACTAACAAGTCCACCTCTGAATGGCTTAAAAAACCAAAATGAAGGTTTTGGAGTGGCCTAGTCAAAGTCTGGCCTTAAATCCGATTGAGATGCTGTGGCATGACCTTAAACAGGCCATTCATGCTCGAAAACCCTCCAATGTGGCTGAATTAAAACAATTCTGTGAAGAAGAGTGGGCCAAAATTCCTCCAGTGCGATGTGAAAGACTCAATACCAGTTTTCGCAAAGGATTCCAGTTGTTGTCGCCGAGGGTGGCACAACCAGCTATTGGGTTTAGGGGGCAATTACTTTTTTCACATAGGGCCAGGTAGGTTTGGATAGCTTTTTCCCCTCAATAAATGAAATCATCATTTTAAAAACTGCATTTTTTTTCTTTACTCGGGCTATCTTTGTCTAATATTAATATTTGTTCGCTGATCTGAAACATTTAAGTGTGACAAATATGCAAAAAAGTAAGAATACTTACTTTTTCATGGCACTGTAGTCTGAGCACTGGCTCTCAGTGACGGTAATCTTTTTCCAGCAAAAGTGGTATTTCAGAACTCTTCAGCAAAAGAAGGTAATTATGGTGACAAGTACGTACAGCTGTTTTTGCAGCACAGTCACTGCAACTTGCTGTAAAGAAATAGACAGCTGTCCGATTGGAAAAAGTAAACAGATGACACCATGTACGTGGGACCGAAATTACCTAAATTCATTGAAGAGTTCTGAAATGCCACTCTCGCTGGAAAAAATTATCGTTGGAGAGATTAGGAGAGAGTAATTGTCTTTGGCCACCGCATGTACAATCAGTCCCTTTTTAGGGGTTGTATTGCTTTTGCCACTCCATTGCACCTGTTGTCAGTTTCATTTGCACCAAAATAGGTGAAGTAAATTCACAATCGCTGGTGCTTCCTTATCTAAATGGACAGATTGATATCCCTGAAGTTTAACATAACATAACATAACATGAATGGCAAGAGCAGGCCTTTCACCCCAACTAAGCTCGCCAGTTTCTTTATACTATTGTGAATATATCCCTTCAGATACCAAATGACTCAATGGTATCTAGCTTTAGGTCAAGCCTGCTCTTGAAAACCCCCAAGGTCTCAGCCTCAACAATATGGTCAGGTATGCTATTCCACATTGAAATTACTCTTTGGGTGAAGAAATATTTCTGAATATCAGTGCTAAATTTACCTTTGGTCAACTTCCATTTGTGACCCCCGAGTTCTACTCACAACACTTGGTCGAAGGAATCCTACATAACTCACTTTGTTAATCCCTTTAACATATTTAAAGACCTCAATCAAATCACCCCTGAGTCTCCTTTTCCTAAGACTAAAGAGATTAAGGATCTTCAGCCTCTTCTCGTAGCTTTCATCTTTAATACCTGGAATAAGCTCAGTGGCTCTTCTCTGAACTTTCTCTAGAGCCTCTATATCTTTCTTAAAGTATGGTCCCCAGAACTGTACACAATACTCCAGGTGTGGTCTAACAAACGTGTTGTACAAAAGAAGCATCACCTCCTTAGATTTGTACTCAGTACTTTTGGCAATGTATCCTAGCATCCGATTAGCTTTTTTAACTGCCACGGCACAATGGCTAGAACCAGTGAGGGTTTGGTTAACAATCACTCCCAGATCTTTCTCGTGTGCAGCAAATTCCAGTTTTAAACCTCCCATGAAGTAATCCCGTCTAATATTTTATTACCTACATGTACAACTTTACATTTTGCTAGATTAAATTTCATTTGCCACATTTCTGCCCAATTCTGGATTCTATCCAAATCGTCCTGAATCACTTTCGTGGACCCTAAACTATTTGCCAAACCCCCCAATTTAGTATCATCTGCAAATTTAACCAATCTGCTCTCAATATTCCTATCAAGGTCATTAATGTAAATGAGGAACAGCAGGGGTCCCAACACCAATCCCTGGGGGACGCCACTCCCCACCATACCTAGCTCAGATGAGATATCACTGACCACTACTAGTGATGTTACGTCTGACACTGAAGCCCCGAGGTCCGTATTGATCAAAGGGGGCGTGTCCAAATGAAGCCCGTATCGAGGCCTGTATTGTTTTTCAGAATATCACGTGACCAAAGACAAACGAGGCCCCGGTTCTCTGAAATGACGTGATTGCCTCGTTGCGTGATTCGATTCACTGAAAAAGCCGCGAGAAATTCAAGACGTGTTCTGCGTTATCTGGTGAGGTACATGCAAAACACTGGAGATAATGGAGGCAACAAAAAGGAGGACATCATCCGTTTAGAACATTCCGATATGATATCTCCCAATAGGGTAAAACAAAATATACATCTGCTAGAATCAATCACGTAGAGAGAGAGAAAGATGTGTTTGCAAATATAGCCCACGTAAACGTCACAGTAGCACTGCTGTACTTCAAATGTCAGCACTCTCAAACGAGCTATTACTCGGGGCTTCATGATCAGCCTTTTTATGAATCAATTGCCTGAAAAGATTCGATACATTCACGGGGCCTCATCACACCATCACTAACCACTACTCTTTGTGTTCTGTCCTGTAACCAGTTTTGAATCCACTTCAGAATACCTCCTGTAACTCCAATGGAGCTCATTTTAAAAATTAGTCTCTTATGCGGTACTGTATCGAATGCTTTCTGAAAATCCAAGTATATGATGTCATAAGCCCTGCTCTGGTCGTAAGTCCTGGTGGCCTCTTCAAAAAATTCCAGGTTTGTTAGGCATGACCTTCCCTTCCGAAAACCATGTTGGCTATCCCTGACCTGGTGTTATACTATGATGATTAAGTGTACCTTTAATTTTTTTTGAGCACTGTGTACATTGCTAACACTTTACAATCAATAAAAATATCTGAATGTAAGATAAAATAAAATCAATTACATAAAAAATTACGATGACTAGCCACGCATTTATCCAAGTTTTTTCCTTTAGTTTGTCACCTGTCTATATATACACACTGATAAGCCACGAACATTAGGAGTTTTTCTGCCTTTGACGGAATCAGGCCTTCCAAAGAAAACGTAGTCTCAGCACATGAAAACTTTGAAATGCACACATTAATCGCGGAAATAGCGACAGAAAAATTAAACCCTGCTACCGAAACTGTAGAAACGGCAACATAAACTGTTGACTCGGTAGCATAAGACTATGACCTGCAACATTTTCTATCGCATCCGTCTTTGCTATTTACTGCCCGTACAGGCCCAGGCTTCTTTCAGAGATGGCGAAATCAGGCGTGTCTCCTTCGGTTGGTAAGTAAAACTTCCAAATATTCAACGAATGTTCATTTTCGTTGGTGACATGCTAAAATAAGTGAATTTAAGAGAATGTGGATGTAACAGCAACGTCTTACAATTAATTATCATACATTTGCATTAACAATAATTTCATATTTGGAAGTTTTACTTGCCAACCGAAAGAGACGCGCCTGATTCCGCCATCTCTGAAAGAAGCTTGGGGCTGTACGCGCAAGCGCAGTAAATGGCAAAGATGGATGTGATAGAAAATGTTGCAGTTTCTTATGCTACCGAGTCAACAGTTTATGTTGCTGTTTTTACAGTTTCGGTAGCAGGGTTTAATTTTTCTGTTGCTATTTCCGCGATTAATGTGTGCATTTCAAAGTTTTTGTGTGCTGAGACTACGTTTTCTTTGGCAGGCCTGGGAATACAATCGAAAATTTCGCGCTTTTTGACGGCCTGCACTTCTGCAAGACGACCGTGAGGTGAACCTTGGACTACTAACGTAAGTTAATGACCATGATGGCTTCCCCTTGTTCGCCGATCTCTTTTCCTGTCTTGTGCTCTGAATGTAATATGTTTTGTTACGACTCCACTGCGCTTTGCGGCACTTCATTTGCAAGAAATGTATCTCATGCTAGCTTGGCTGAAAAGCTTTTACAGCTGGAAGTTCGCATCGAAGCGCTGCAGAACATTAGGTCGAATGAGGAGTTCATTGATTCTTTCTTGGTCCAGCCTGAAACTTGTGTTAATGTTAGTTCTCTTTCTGTTTCCCGTTCCTTACCTGCTGCAGCAGCTTCTGCACAGCGTGATGTATTTGTAACAGTTCGAGGTAAACGTAGGGGAAAGAAACTTGAGCAGCCACCCAGTCCCTCTCCCGTTAAACTGCTTAATTCATTTGCTCCCCTCGAAGAATTAGAGCCAGACGAACGAGTACCGGAAAAGTCACTAATTATCAGGGATTCCATCATTAGAGATGTAAGGGTGTTTAAACCGGCGACCGCAGTGAACTGTATTCCTGGCGCACGTGTGACTGATATCGAGGCGAATCTGAAATTACTCGATCAGGGCAAACGCAAGTTCTCCAAAATTATTAACCACGCCGGTACATATGATATTCGATTATGACAATCGGAGATCACAAAGAGCAGTTTTAAGTAGGCCTGCGCCCAAGCTCTAAAGATGTCACGGTCAGTGACTTTCTCTGGTCCGTACCTGATCCGATGTAGTGATGAAATGTACAGTGGATGAGACTCGCTCAATCGCTGGTTGTCTGAGTGGTGCGTAGATAATAACGTCGGTTTCGTGGACAATTGGCAAGCTTTCCAGTGAAGACCTGGTCTTTTGAGTAGGGACGGTGTTCACTCATCTCGAGAGGGCACTGCACTTCTGTCGAGAAATCTGGCCTACGACTTAAATAATTGTAATTGACTGCCGAGAGTTAAATCTAAATTCCTGACATTCAGCTTTGATAAACCGTTGATTAGGTCAAACCCTAGAGATTGTGTCTGTTCCTCGAATTCCAATAAAATTAAGAAAGAAGAATCGTGGAGTACATCACAAAAACTTGATTTGCATTAACACCAACTGTATTAATCCACCTATCAATAAATATTCTCTAAAAATTATTCTATTAAATATTAGATCCTTGAACTCTAAAGCAGCTCTTGTGAAAAAATTAATCTCTGATTGTTATCTTGATATACTGTGTCTCACAGAAACATGGCTGAGACCAGATGAAAACTTATCTTTGAATGAAGCCTCTCTACCTGGTTCTATTTCATACATGCTCCGCCCTCTAACGGGCTTCGCTATTGGTTACCCCTACGAGGCTCTGCCTCGACGCCTGAGAAAGAAAATTGAACTCACCTGCTCGGAAGGAGGGGCTAGCATACTCACCTCCCATAAAGCCCCGGCGTTGCCAATGCTCGCCTCCCTTTTTCACTCAGCCTCGAGAGAGTTAAGAACTCATAATGATTTGTGTATGAAATGGATAAGCTGTGCCAACAGTGTGCCTCCCCGATGGTGTCCGAGGATCAGCATGACGACTGCTTTGTCTGTCTGGGCTTGCGGCACCATGTGGAGGCAGGTTCCTGTGCTGCCTGCGCAGCGCTCCCCCGGAGGAGCGTGAGCATCAGCAACAATTGTGCGGGCCGCATGCGCCCTCCGGGCCGGCTCACTTGATTTGGTTTCCCTTCATTTTGTTGCACTCTTGTCAGTTTACTTGATTTTCCTGCCCCTTTGTTGCACTTGATCTATTGCACTTATTTTATTGCTCTTTGTTGCACTTGCCTCTGCCTTGTTGCCATTTTTGTTCACTTGCCTTTGACCTTGCCTTTTTGTTAATAGTCTAGATCTGTAACAATGGAACGTGTTCTGTCACTTACTGTTAGCACTTTTACTTGTCTCCTAGGAGGTCTGCACTTTTGTACTGTTCTTATGCACTTTTGTACGTCGCTCTGGATAAGAGCGTCTACTAAGTACCTGTAATGTAATGTAATGTAATGTAATGGCTCGGGGGCCAGTCCGTGAGCTGGTGGCAACGGTCCGCTCTAAGCCCCGGGACACGTATGATAGAAGGATGATCGTCGTGTGTATGAGAAGGACCCGACGACCCTCTTCATGGACTATGAGCCGCCCCCTCGAGCATCGCTATCCACTGGACGACCTCCCTGGGTTATTCTAGTCCACGGTGGAGAGGATGGAGGTGCCCCTACCACCGCAGCCCTCCAGTTGTCAGATGGACGACTTCACTATTGGTCTGCTGGCTCAGTCGAAGTCGAAGCCGAAGGTGGATATGTCCCAGGATGGCGCTTTGGCTACGCAGCAGGACTGGAGGAATTCGATGGCCAAGTCCCCAGTTATGGCGTATGCACCGTATTCAAATGTCGGAGTCCCGGCCGTTTAAGACGCGGTGAGATGGTGTCTACTCCCAACCGCTTCCGAGAGGGACAGGATGGCGGCGGTCCTCTTTGACCGATGTTATGCTAGCGCAGCTCAGGTGGTTGCGCTAGCTATCAATATGGCCTTCTTCGTCAGAGCAGCTGGGCTCGCACTTACGCCCGCAACAGCACCTCGCAGGCCCAGTGTATCCCAACCACCACTGAGTCGCCACCGTCGCTGGTCTTTGGACGACCGGTCATCCCTGGCGTGGAATTAACCGATCCTGAGCCTCGACGCCCTTGACTTCAGCCACAGCAGCCGCCGGAACCGCTCCAAGAGTGCGGCGTCTGGTCGTGCAGCGCCTGGAAAGTCTTTTTAATAAATAAAAAAAATGTTACCAGTATGTGGTCTCTGGGTTGTATTGCACAAACTCATAAGCTGGCTGTTTCAGGTGTTAGCACACAAGGTAATCTGGTACAAAGGGGTTTAGCGAGAGAGACATGGAGCGCGAGGCTCGTGTTTTCTCTTCACATTCACTAAACTCTGATTCTCGAATCGGGGACTCGCCGGCTAATAGCTTCTTTAGGAAGCACTGGTAATCGCCGTCAGGGGTGGCGTGGTCCTACCCGTGGAGGTAGCACACGATCAAACTCCGGGGTTAAACCAAAACTTAAAACCCTTCCATCAGTCTGTGTTGGCTCAAATCAAAGTGAAGCTCTTTTTCCTGGTTCGGTACCAGTGAGAAAACGATTGCAAATTGAGACAGACGGCCAGGACGAATCTACTGGCTGGGCTGGCTCCAGTAGAGTGTTTGGTGTAGGTCAACAGGCTTCTTCTTCCGGGTTGCACGGAAGTGGAGCGACTTGCCATTTTGGCTCCAAGGCGCTTGACGTGGCGAAGAATACTGAGGGGTGCAAACCTGTGAAGGAGATCTTCACTCGTTTAGTGTCACAGGTTGAGGCCTGTTTGGACGTCAGCGTTTCTAAAGCTAAAGACTGGGGACTCCCAAACGCGGAGGTAGCTGTTCCTGCTACCTATGGTGAGTGAATCACTGGGCAGTGTGCACAGGAACGCAGCAGAAGTATTCCTGCTGTTATCCTCTAAGCCCTTTTGGGCAGGGCCCCCGGTCGAACTCTCCCTCAGGGGGAGGGGCGTCGCGGGAGGGCCCAGATTAGCGGGAGCCATAGAACAAACAGCTTCGTCCCTTACGAAGTATTACCAAGTTTGGGTGAGATTGTGCGCCCCCCTCCCAGGCTGGCTGGACAGAGCATTGCGGAAGGGGTACGCTTTGCAGTTCCAGTGTTGTCCACCTCCATTCAAGGAAATTGTGCGGACAAGGCTCCCCAATGCCACTTTGAAGGAGGCCCTGAAGGAGGAAGTGAACTCGCTCCTACAGAAGGGGATGGTAGAGCCGGTCCCTCTGTCAGAAGCTCGAGCGGGGTTTTATTCCCCTTATTTTCTGATCCCCAAAAAGTCAGGAGGCCTCAGACCTATTTTGGATCTACGGGAACTGAACACTCACATTGCGCGCAGACCATTCCGGATGCTGACGGTGAAGTCTCTGCTGGAATGTGTCAGACCTGGCAATGGTTGACGTCAATAGACCTGAAGGACGCCTATTTTCATGTCCCAATTCTTCCATGCCATCAGAAATTCCTATGCTTTGCAGTGGAAGATCAAAGTTTCCAATTTTGCCGCCTCCCATTTGAGTATTCCCTGGCAGGGGTTTAGCGAGAGAGACATGGAGCGCAAGGCTCGTGTTTTCCCTTCGCATTCACTAAACTCTGATCCTCGAATCAGGGACTTGCTGGCTAATGGCTTGCTTAGGAAGCACTAGCTAGCTAATCGCCAGCAGGGGTGACGTGGTCCTACCCGTGGAGGTAGCACATGATCAAACTCCGGGGTTAAACCAAAACTTAAAACCCCTCCATCAGTCTGGGTTGGCTCAAATCAAAATGAAGCTCTTTTTCCCGGTTCGGTACCAGTGAGAAAGTGATTGCAAATTGAGGCAGACGGCCAGCACGCAAAAAGCATCGGACCTTCTCCGAGTGCGTGGAGGCAGTGTTAGCGCCTCTCCTGCGGGAAGGGATACGGATCTGGACTCATCTGGACAATTAGCTGATCCTAGCCCACTCTGAGCAGATGGTAGCCAGCCACACGGTGCTGGTAATGTGGCATATTACTCAGCTGGGTTTTGCCATCAATTACGACAGGAGCACCTTGCAGCCCAGTCAAACAGCGTCTGCAATTGGACTCGCGGTCAATGACTGCATGTCAGTCTGTGGATAGAATAGAGGTGATTCTATTCCAGACCCAGGACATTCCAGAGGCAGTATCAGTGCCAGCAATAAGGGTCATGTCGTTGCTGGGAATGATGGCTGCTGCCCATTCAGTAGTCCGCCTGGGGCTGCTGCACATGCGAGACCTGCAGCGCTGGTTCATACGCCTTCATCTGGACCTAAGGCGGGACCAACAGCATATGCTTCACATACCAATGCGAGTGCGACAGGCACTGATATTCTGGGCCTCACCCATTCAGCTCCGCGAGGGGGTTCGGATGGGGTGCGTAGCACACTACATCCAGATATTCACGGATGCCTCCCAAACAGGATGGGGTGGGACTTGCGGCTCTGTTTCTGACGCAGGTACATGGCAGAGGCCTCAGCGCCATGTCTACCATCTGAAACTCATGGCAGTTCAGAAAGTGTTGCACCATTTTGCAGTTAGAAGGGAGGCACGTCCTGTTGAGATTGGACAGCGCAATAGTAGTGGCCTATCTCAACAGACAGCGGGGCGTCAGATCGGTAGCCCTGCACAGGTGGGCCGATTCCATTCTAATCTGGGCGGACCGCCATCTGTGCACTCTGACAGCCCGGCATGTTCCGGGCATCCTCAACACCCGAGCAGAAGGGCTATCCAGGGGATACTGTTCGGTCGACCAGTAGCGGATTTGTTTGCAAGCAAGGAGAACGCTTGTGCCCTTTTTTGGTTCTCATTGAGACCCACCAACGACCCTCCCCTGGGGGCGGATGCATGGGCTCATCCAGGGTAGCCCGTCGGCCTGCTTTATGAATGCCCACCCCGGCAGCCACTGATGCCAGTGCTTCGCAGGGTACGGGAGCAGCAGCTATCCTTGATTGTGGTAGCACCGAAGAGGCCGAACGCCAGGCGGTTCCCAGATCTTATCCAGCTGGCGGTGGCAGACCCGTGGCGGATTCCGGACCTTCCCTCAACCATGAGGCAGGCGTCAGATGCCACTCTCGCCCACCCCCTCAGGGCCTGGAGATGGAAATTGAATTGGGCCTGCCCGAGGCGGTGGTATCCACAATTCAATGTGCACGGGCCCCATCTACATCCAAGGCTTATGCGGCCCATTGGCAGATGTTGCAAACTGGTGTCAGGCGAGAGGCCTAGACCCACGTTCATGCCATCTTCACGGGGTGCTAGATTTCCTGCAGGCACTCTTCGAGAGGGGCAGTGCAGCTTCCACCCTAGGGGTAGTGGCTGCGGCGGTAACGGCAGGGCGCAATGGGTTGGACCGCTTCATGGCCAGGAATCACCCCCCAATAAAGCAGTTTTTAAGAGGAGTTTGCAGAATTTGGCCTGTGCACCGCGAAACTCCGCAATGGGACCTGGACACGGTGTTGGGAGGCCTGGCTGTACCAGCCTTTGAGCCTCTGGACCAATCAGACCTGCACTTGTTGTCTATTAAGGCAGCCCTCCTTTTGGCTTTGGCGTCGGCCAGGAGGGTAAGTGAACTGAGTGCCCTCTCTGTGCACCCGTCTTGTCTGACCCTGGAACAGGATCTAGGGTCAGTGGAGCTGCGTCCAAACCCATCATCCCGGCCGACGGTCATAACCACTGCTTTTAAATCTTCAGTCCTTCGGCTATAGGCCCTCTGCCCACCTCATCATGCTACCAGCGAGCAGGAAAAGATGTACAGGCTGTGCCCAATGTGTTTGCTCAGTGCTTAATTGGAGCGAACCGCGGGCCTCAGAATGGGGGAGCAGCTGGTTGTGAGTTATGGGGGGGGCAGGCTCAGAGGGCCCCTCTGTCAACACAACACCTCACCCACGGGATCTGTGATGCAATCTGCAGGGCCTACTCAGCAGCAGGTCTGGTGGCCCCGGCAGGACTGACCGCACACTCCACCCGCGGGATTGCTTCCACTACGGCACTACTTAGGGGTGTGTCGTAAGAGGAAGTTTGCAGGGCAGCCTCTTAGTCATCAACATCTACTTTTGCTCGATCATATCTCAGGGATATGACAGCTGACTCAGTAGCACATGCGGTCTGGGGAACCCTACCGGAAGGGCCCCCTGCCAGCACTAACTAGCAATTGATCATGGCCGACCTGGGGGGTGGCATCTCGGGGGTGCCCCGCCCGCAGCTGTTAGGCGTGCCATGGGAAAAGTGACATGGCCTCTCCCAAGCATTGGGGTGGGAGGCCCCATTAGGGGGAGAGCCCCTTCCAGCAGTAGCTGTGGTTCTGTTGGTACCATGGTCTGGGTGTGGCACTCAAGTGTGCCAACCTGGAGGGTATGAGGCCGACATGGGGGAACGGTATCAGGGGAAGTCCCCTTTTTTTCTAAAGTAACGGCTGATATCGGTGGTCCGCAACCTGACGCGAGGCACTCTGGCGGTGCCCGCCCACAGGTGCGGGTCCTGTTATTGGAATAACAACGGTCAAGCCCTGCCTTTTTCCCTGGGAGGGGCCGGACAAGGTAGGGTCCCTCCCAGTGCCGGGAATGGTTTGGGTGCTACTTTGCCACCACCTGGGGCGGGGTACGCAGTCTGGCGGTGTGCGCCCCAGGGTGTGGACAGGTTTTGCTTGGTTGCGAGAGGATCTGCGTGGCCAGGGTCCACCTGGGGTACATCCATCCCTAACGGCCTTCGCCTTAGGTGTAACCAATAGCGAAGCCCGTTAGAGGGCGGAGCATGTATGAAATAGAACTAATAGTTACACTGGATGTAACTCCAGTTCTATGAATACGTGCGTAGCCCTCTAACAGCCTGCCCAGGTGGCCCCGAGTGTGGGATGCTGAGTTTCATAGGGAAACGAGCATTGGCAACGCCGGGGCTTTATGGGAGGTGAGTATACTACCCTCTCCTTCGGAGCAGGTGAGTTCAATTTTCTTTCTCAGGCGCGAGGCAGAGCCTCGTAGGGGTAACCAATAGCTACACCCGTTAGAGGGCTACGCACGTATTCATAGAACTGGAGTTACATCCAGGGTAACTATTAGTTTTATATACACTCAATACCCCTGGCTAGGCTGGAGAGGTGGGGGTGTTGCAGCTATTTATAGTGACTCCATTCACTCAGTGCCAAAATTACAGTATAAATTTGATAAATTTGAGGTTTTAGTAATGAATTTTTCAGTGCTGGATACAGGTGCGAGCCCTGCCCCTGATAAGCCTTTAGCTCTGGTGACAGTCTACAGGCCCCCTGGCCTTTATTCTGCTTTTATTCAAGATTTTTCAGAATTCCTTTCAGACTTGGTTTTAAGCTATGATAGAATAGTTATATTGGGCGACTTTAACCTGCACTTTGAGAGGGCAGATGATTCTTTAACATCCGCATTCACTAACATTTTGGAGTCAGTCTAACTGACTCCGCTCAGTCGGCTTCGCTCAGAGTGTTGTTAGCCAAACTCATTTTCATGGTCATACTTTAGACCTGATCTAAAGCTTTGGCATTAACATTGGGCAGGTCAGGATTCATTCACATTATCCCAGTTTGTCTGACCATTTTCTTTCACATTCTGCTTACAATTGACCCACCCTGCATTGTTAGAAACTAGATGTACATTGGTCATACTTTTACTGCAACAACTTCTACAAAATTCACTGAGGTTTTCCCATGTTATTTTGAGCATCCAGTCAGCGCCCTCTGTATTGACGAAACCACAGAAAAGTTTGCTGATGCTCTCCGTTGTACCCTTAATGTAGTCGCGCCACTGAAATATAAAAAGATTACTCAGAAAAAGAGGCCAGCCCCATGGTATCCTGACCAGACAAGGACACTAAAGCAAAAATCTCGTCCACTAGAACGCAAATGGTGCTCCAGTAAACTCCAGGTATTCCATGGTGCTTGGAAAGAGAGCATTGTTGCATATAAGCATGCTCTCTCTAGTGCAAGGTCCTGTTACTTTTCAAATCTCATGCAGGGAAATAAAAATAATTCTTGATTTTTGTTCAAAACCATGGCTAAGTTAACTAACAATCATGCGCAAGTAACCCTCAAATTCCAGTCTCTTGCAGCAGTGATGATATTTTACATTTCTCTAATGGCAAAATTATTGGAATTAGAGAGAAGATCACTGCTGCCTTACCAGTTTGCGACAACGTTTCTCATGACATGGAGTCTTCCACATTACACAAAAACCAGTTTGAATCCCTTTCTCCTATATCCCTGAGTGAACTAGCCAAATTAGTTGTTACTTCCAAATCATCTACTTGTATCTTGGATCCCATTCCCTCAAAGCTAATTAAAGAACTACTGCCCATTCTTGGCGGCCCAATTCTTCACATAATTAATTCTTCTCTGATTTCAGGTATTGTTCCCACTTCATTTAAGATGGTAGGAATCAAGCCGCTGCTTAAAAAACCAGATATGGATCCCACAGTCCTAGCCAATTATAGGTCAATCTCAAACCTCACATTTTTATCTAAGATCCTTGAAAAATGTGTTGCCCAACAGCTCTCTTCTTTCCTGCAAACTAATGAGGTATTTGACAGTTTTCAGTCTGCCTATAGAAAGCATCACAGCACTGAAACAGCCCTCACTGTTGTAGTAAATGATCTGCTTCTCTCTATGGATAGTTCTTGATTTAAGTGCCGCCTTTGATACTGTAGACCACCATATTCTTCTTCGTAGGTTGGAAAAATTAGTTGGTATTTCTGGACTTGCCCTTTCATGGTTTAAGTCCTATCTGTCGGATAGATCTCAGTTTGTCCGGGTAAATAACAAGTCTTCAGAGTATTCCAAGGTTAATTTTGGAATACCTCAAGGATCTGTTCTGGGCCCTTTGCTTTTTTCTTTATACATGCTTCCCCTTGGAAATATCATAAGTAGACTTGATGTTAAATACCATTGTCATGCAGACGACACACAGCTCTATATATCCTTTAAACCGGGTGAAAATGATCCAGTTACTAGATTAAAGATGTGTCTTAAAGCTGGTAAAGCTTGGATGACGCAAAATTTTCTTTCACTAAACCCAGATAAGACTGAAATATTGGTACTGGGTCCCTAATCTCTTAGAGACTGATTCGTTAAGTTCTCTCTTAACTTAGATGGCCTCTCTGTTTCTGCCAGAGCTGTCGTTAAAAACCTTGGGGTGACTCTTGATTCAGAACTCTCTTTCCAGGCTCACATCAACAATATCATTCAAGTGGCCTTTTTCCATCTTCGAAACATATCTAAACTTAGAAAAATGTTGTCCCTTCAAGATGCTGAAAAATTGGTTCACGCATTTCTGTCCTCTCGGCTGGACTATTGCAATGTCTTACTGACTGGTTGCACTAGCTCGACCCTGAAACGTCTTCAATTAGTGCAGAATGCTGCAGCTAGGGTTCTGACTAGGACTAAGAAATATGATCACATTAGCCCGGTGCTCAAAAATCTTCATTGGCTGCCTGTAAAATTCAGAATTGAGTACAAAATACTATTACTAACATACAAAGCTTTAAATGACTTGGGCCACGGAATATCTTTGCAGTCCTCTCAGTCCTTAATCCCCACCAAGATTACTTAATTCACAAGGTGCTGACTACTTGAAAATTCCAAATATATCTAGAATTACAATTGGAGGCAGAGCATTTTCTTACAAAGCACCAATTTTATGGAACAATCTCCCAAGACAAATTCGGGCTTCAGACACACTCTCTATCAACAAGAGTAGGCTGAAAACTTATCTTTTTAGTCAAGCCTATGATTAGTTCATGATTAGTTATGTGTTGGCTCTGGTGGGACTGACAACAACCTTGTTTTATGAGATGTTCACGATATTGGAAGCCAGTGTTATGTAAATCCATGTGGAACCGATGGCTCTGAGCATGCATTAACGGTGCCAGTGGGGCTTGCTACAGCCTTAGTCACTCGGGAGGTCCATGTGGTACTGGTGTAGTGTTTAGCAAATCCATTTGGAACCGGTGGCACTGAGCATGCATTAACAGTGCCAGTGGGGCTTGCTCCAGCCTTAGTCACTCGGAAGGTCCATGTGGTACTGGTGTAGTGTTTAGCAAATCCATGTGGAACCGGTGGCACTGAGCATGCATTAACGGTGCCAGTGGGGCTTGCTACAGCCTTAGTCACCGGGGAGGTCCATATGGTACTGGTGTAGTGTTTAGCAAATCCATGTGGAACCGGTGGCACTGAGCATGCATTAACAGTGCCAGTGGGGCTTGCTCCAGCCTTAGTCACTCGGGAGGTCCATGTGGTACTGATGTAGTGTTTAGCAAATCCATGTGGAACCGGTGGCACTGAGCATGCATTAACGGTGCCAGTGGGGCTTGCTACAGCCTTAGTCATCGGGGAGGTCCATATGGTACTAGTGTTTAGAAATATAAAGTGATCTTCCAGCCTGGAGTAAGTGTAGGGCCTCTGTGCTGCAGGAAGTGGATGGAAGGGTGTTGACTGTTTCCTGACCAGTCAGCTCCTAAATTCTCACTTGGCACATGACACAGGACTGTATTTTTATTTATAAGCAGTAGTTTTATCCAGTGCCTCACCCCACTTTTTTCTGTCTCTTTCCGAGGATCTTTCCCTCCACAACCCTGAGTCCTGGATCATCCGAGCCCTGTCCCTCACCATGAGCGCTGGCTGCTGCTGTCCTGCTGTCCTGATCCAGTTCTGCACCATCCTCTGCATGCCACTTTCTCGAGCAACTGATGCCACTGTTTAGATGGACTTTAATGGAACTGTATTGTCATTATCCTATTTTGCTTTATCTTGTTGTTAACTAGCTAGCCCGCGGAGGATGGGCTTCCCCACTATAGCCGGGTTCCTCCTGAGATTTCTTTCCACCTGGGAGTTTTTTTCTCACCACTGTTTGAGGATTTTTCTCCCTGCCGGGAGTTCTTTGCCTCATTTGCTGTAGTGGGGAATAGGCTGGGCACTGCCCTTTCAGTAACTCATCTCTGACTGTAAAGCATCTTTGTGACAGTTTATCTGTGAAAAGCGCTATACAAATAAATTGAAATTGAAAATTGAAACTGGAAAAGCACTCAGAGAGCGCAGACCCATGCCAGGGGGCAGCAAAACCCAAAAGCACGGCGATTGGAACTCCGGCCCATTGGAAAAACTTGAAATCTTGAACTTTGGCGTATATCTCTCCAGTACTTTGGCCTAGATATGCCAAAATTTAATCACCTGTTCCTTGACTTAATACCCACCTTCTCTGAAATTTCATCAAAATCTGTCCATAAATTTTTGAGTAATTTTGGAAACCAACAGACAAACTAACAGACAGACAAAAAAAAAAACCAGGCAAAAACATAACCTCCTTGGCGGAGGTAATTAAAACCACTCAAAGATATAGCAAATAACATCGATCATTTCAATGCATGACTGCGAGGCATGATAAGGTCTGTAGTGAGACTTCAAATGATAAGCGAACAGTCAGTTCTCATAGTCTGTCAAGCGATTTTGATAAGGACCGAATCTTTATGGCCTGACAAGCAGGCCAGAGTATCCCTGAAGTAGAGCCAGTCAGTAGTGGTGAATAGTTATGGGCAGTGGTTTGAGGGGGGACAAACAATGAACTACTGACAATTGGTGCCCAAGGTTCATCAAAGCCCAAGGGCAATAAAGGCTGTCCTGTCTGGTCTGAACCGACAGTAGGGCTACTGTGGTATAAATCGCAGAGAATTTTCATGATACATGTGGAATGCGTCACAACTCAGTGCACTGCATCCAGCTGCATATGGCGGTTGCAAGTTGCAGACTGGTCGTAGTGTCCATCGTAACCCCAGTCCATTGTTGAAAGCACCAACAATGGGCGCGTAAGCATCAGAACTGGACCTTAGAACAATGGAAGGAGGTTGCCTGGTCCAATGAGTCTCATTTTGTTACATCATGTGTATTGCCCTGGTACGTGTGCACCATTTACCAGGAGAAGAGATGGCACGAGGATGCACGGTAAGAAGAAGACATGCTGATGAAGGGAGTGTGATGCTCAGGGAAATATTTTGCTGGGAAACTATGCCTGTGAATTCAAGTGCACATTAGTTTGATGGAGCTGTTTTTGCAGCACAATGGTAACTTACACAATATTACGCAGATGTTTTAGGTTTTGTTGCTGATTGGTGCATCAGTTAGGTGGAGGCGCCTCCACTAATTTCACCTAAGCTCAGTTAGGTGAAGTTAGTGGAGGCACTTCTCTAATCATTTAAACTGATGAATAGTCTTGACTAGGGTGACCAGATACTCATGAACCAAATGTGGGACAAATGGTATGTGAGGGACAATGTGGGACACGTATCCAATGCTAAAAGGTAAACCAAAAACTGAGCATTGAGCTGCATATATGGGCCACTTTGCACAGAAACAACTTAACAATTTGGCAATTTCTGAACAAAAATTTAATTGCCGCATGTATTAGTCCCAAAATACTATTGCGAAAGCAGCAGCCATCTGTTGCTTTAACTTTTTCATTGCTCTGATTCATGCCAAACTATGGCAATTTTAATTTAAAAGGTACACAATAGAAAATAAATATGCATAACAATGAAAATAATAGTTCTATTTTCCATCACCGAAATAAAAAACAATAACTGCATCAGCAAAGATAACTGTCCTTAAATAAAGCTAAAACAATTGTCTACCAAGCAAAGCCTGATTAGGGGAAGGTGTGATGATAGTAAGCTTAAAGGTACCATCCCAGGCGGCTCATATTTTGGCGAAATTATAGAATTCTGAGTATATCTGGTAAGTATTAGACAGTAATCGATGACAAAAGTGATTTGACATATCAATGACGAAATTCGGTCATCTGTGTAAGGAGCAGGGGCCAAAATTAGGCTACCAATCAAATTAGTCTCAGACAACTTTAATTGGATGTCCCGTCTGTCAGTCAAACTGCCAAATCAACAAACACGCTGTTCTGCGTGTGCATTCCAACTGTTGCTTCAACCCCAATTCTGAAATGGTTGGGACAAAGTGTAAATTGTGAATAAAATCAAAATGCAATGACTTTCATATCACATGAGCCAACATGTTACTTAAAATAGAACCTAGATAACATTTCAAATGTTGAAAGTGAAACATTTTATATTTTTATCCACAAAATGAGCTCATTTCAAATTTTCTGGCTGCAACTGGTCTCAAAAAAGTTGGGACACATGCAAAAAAGGGCTAAAAAACTATATATAAGAAAATCAGCGGAAAGAACATTTAGCAAGTAATTTAGTTAACTGGCATCAGCTGAGTAACATGATTGGCTATAAAAGTAAAGAAGTAAAGATGGCGAGAGGCTCTCCAACCTATGAAGGCTTGTGTAAAAATATTGTGTAATACTATTAAAAACAATGTTCCTCAAAGTCAAATTGCAAAGGCTTTGAGGGTCCCATCATCGACAGTGCATAACATCATCAAAAGATTCAGAGAAACTCAAAAAATCTCTGTGCGTAAGGGACACGGTCAAAGACCTTTACTGGATGCGCGTGATGTTCGGGCTCTCAGACGCGGCTGCATCATTCACCGGCATGATTCTGTCATTGACATTACTAAATGGCCCAGGAGTACTTCAAGAAACCACCGTCTGTAAACACTGTCCGCCGTGCCATCCACAAATGCCACCTAAAACTCTATCATGCAAAAAGGAAGCCATTATTGAACATGTTCCAGAAGTGCCGCCGTTTTCTGTGGGCCAAGGCTCATTTAAAATGGACAGTAGCAAAGTGTCCGGTGGTCAGATGAGTATAAATTTGACATTCTTGTTGGAAATCATGCGCTTTGTGTCCTCTGGGCTAAAGAGGAGAAAGACCACCCCTCCTGTCATCTGTGTTCAGTTCAAAAGCCAGCATCTCTGATGGTATGGGGATGCATCAGTGCATATGGTGTGAGACACTTGCATGTTTTAAAATGCATCATGAATGCTGAAAGGTATATAAAGGTTTTAGAGCAACATGTGCTCACCTCCAGATGACATTTATTCCAGGGAAGGCCTTGTGTATTTCATCAGGACAATGCAAAACCACATTATGCAGCTATTACAATAGCATGGCTACGTAGTAGAAGAGTCCGTGCGCTAAACTGGCCTGTCTGCAGTCCTGCTCTTTCACCAATTGAGAATATTTGGCGAATAATTAAACGAAAAGTCCGTCAAAGGAGACCCAAAACTCTCCAGCGGCAGAGAGCCTGTATTAAACAAGAGTGGGATCAAATTCCAATGGCTAAACTCAAGAAACTTGTCTCCTCTAAGCCCAGACGGCTCCGCTCTGTGTTAAAAACAAGAGGGGATGCTACACCATGGTAAACAGGCCCCGGCCCCAACTTTCTTAAGACCTTAAGCAGCCATCAAATTTGAAATGAGCTCATTTTGTGGAGAAAATTGTAAAAATTTCTCAGTTTCAACATTTGCTATGTTATCTCTGTTCTCTTGTGAATAAAATACTGGCTGATGAGATTTGAAAGTAATTTTGTTTCGATTTTATTCACAATTTACACTTTGTCCCAACTATTTCGGAATTGCAATAGCTAACAAGCAAGGCATTTGGACGGAGTCACGGCGCAGCCGAACGATCAGCCAGTTTTCCGACCTCCAAATGCTAAAAGGACAAAAACCTTCATTGAAAGTATGCAAGAGAGACAAAAATATGTAAAAATTGCAAATGGAACTTGAAAATCCCTTGGCAGAGAAGCATTCGACCGCTGGAGAGAACTGAAGACACTGAAAGGTTTTAAAACCGACGCACTCGTAGCGGAGTTTCTCTTACACTGGTACGCTAGCTTCTTGTCTTTCTGTGTGAATTCATTACATAGACAGAATGTCTGGTCTATACACATTGAATAGTAAGGTCCAGGCTACCTTTGGTGTTAGCCAAATAAAGTTAGCTACAGCCTGGTAATGGGTAGCTAACGTTTGCTTGTTGTTGTATGCCTAGAGACTGGCACTAGCCGAGGAAACCTGTGTTTAGGCTATAATGCCCTGGTTATGCTGTGAATCCAGTGTTGAAAGATACAGGTGTTATTGTTGGTGGCTTTGTGTGATGTAATGTTAGGTCTGACTGCCAGTGGCCTACTTGTGTGTGGGCTATTATTCCCTGGCTTTGCTGTAAATCCTGTGCAAACGCCATCTTTATCCACCGCTGCTAATGCTGTTTGTGTTGTAATGTTGTCTCTGGTGCTAATAAAATATGCTACCTCGCGGTTCTGTGCTTGCGCAAACCTAAAAATTTTGGGCTCTATTTCTTCGCTCACATCTCAAGCATTTTCAAAAATAATAAATATACGTCTTTTTTATAATAATAATGCTTTTTATTTATAAAGCACTTTACATTTAAAACAAAATCTCAAAGTGCACAGTCAATAATAAATAATTAAAGTAAAAACAAGCAATAAAAAAAGAACAAGAATTCAAGATTAGTAGGCTTTTCTAAACAGGAAGGTTTTGAGATTCTTTTTTAAAACTTCCACCGTCTGTGGAGCCCTGAGATGGTCCGGGAGGGCATTCCACAGACGGGGAGCAACAGCTTCAAAGGCCCTGTCGCCCATGGTCTTGAGCCGAGTTCTGGATGGGCACAGACGGTGCAGTTGGCCTGACCAGGTTCTGTCTGAGGTATGTGGGGTGAGGAGTTCTGTGAGGTAAGTGGGGGCCACACCGTGCAGACAGTGATGGGTGTGCAGGAGGATTTTGTATTCAATGCGGAGATGGATGGGGAGCCAGTGCAAAGAGTGAAGGATGGGGGTGATGGGCTCATGTTCACGCACCCCCATCAGGACCCTGGCAGCGCTGTTATGAACGTATTGGAGCCTTTGGAGGCTCTTGCCAGGGAACCCGATGAGGAGTGCATTGCAGTAGTCCAATCTGGAGGAGACAAAGGCATGGACGAGCTTTTCTGCAGCGGGACGAGAGAGAGATGGCCGGAGTTTGGCGATATTTCGGAGGTGAAAGAAGGAGGTTTTGCAGGTGTAGGTGATGTGATTGTCAAAGGTAAGATGGGGGACCAACCTGACACCCAGGTTAATTACAGATGAAGAGAGGGAAAAGTTGTGACCAAGAAAGGAGATGGAGGAAATGGTGGAGGAACGGAGCTGATGGGGGGTGCCAATTTGAATGGCTTTGTTTTTTGAGCTGTTTAGTTGTAAAAAGTTTTCACTCATCCATGCCTTTATCTCCTCCAGGCAGGAGACCAGTTGAGTAACAGAGGAGGAGGGAGTGGGGCTGGGATTGACTTTGAGGTATAGTCGTGTGTCGTCAGCATAGCAATGGAATTGTATTCCATGCCTGCTGACGACACGACCAAGGGGGAGCATATAGATGGTGAAGAGGGTTGGACCGAGCACGGAGCCCTGGGGAGACCCCACAGGTGACAGTGTGGGGGCGAGATTTAGCATCCCCCAAGGCTACGAACTCGGTCCTTCCTGTGAGGTACGAATGAAACCAGTGAAGAGCAGTGCCGGAGATACCGGTGTAATGTTGCAGGCGCTGAAGGAGGATGTGGTGGTCTACGGTGTCAAATGCAGCAGAGAGGTCGAGAAGAATAAGGAAGGATGTGGCGCCGGAGTCAGAGGTCATCAGAAGGTCGTTGGTAACTCTGATAAGTGCTGTCTCAGTGCTGTGGGAGGGGCGAAAACCGGATTGAAATTTCTCATACAGGCTGTTAGATTTGAGGTGGTTGTGGAGTTGGATGGAAACAATTCTCCAAAAACAAAAGGATTTTGGAGATAAAGGGGAGGTTGGAAATGGGTCTGTAGTGTGACAGAGGTTCAGGGTCAAGAGTAGACTTTTTGAGTAGGGGCTTGATGATAGCTGTCTTAAGTGTGGTTGGTACATTGCCAGTTTCGAGCAAGAGATTTATGATTTTTGTAATGAGATGACTGATGGAAGGACAGTAAGCTTTGAGCAGAGGGGAGGGGAATGGGTCAAGGGAGCATATGGAGGGTTTGGATTTACGGATTATCTGCTCGACCTCCTGCTGCACTGTGGGGGAGAACTGTGATAAGTGTGGTGTGGTGTGTGAAATGTCGTTAAATGTGTCTGGACTGTTGGAGTGTGAGAGAGATGAGCGGATACTGTCAACCTTGGAGGTGAAGAAATCAATGAATTTATTGCACTGTGTGACTGTTTGGTTGTGATGTGATGAAGTATGTGGATTGAGAAGTTGTTTGATGGTAGTGAAGAGTTGTTTTGAGTTACCTGGGTTATTGTCAATGATGCTGGAGTAGTGTGCTGACCTGGCTGTGGAGAGTGCTTTGGCATATGACCTTTGATGTTCCCGGTAGGCCAACTTATGCACCGTCAGCCCAGATTTAACATAGGCCCGCTCCAGGACTCGGCCAGTCCTTTTCTCTCCTTGCAGCTCGTCCGTAAACCAGGGGGCAGAGCGAGTGAAAGTGACAGTCCGGGTTTTCTGTTGTGCATGAAGGTCCAGAATGGAGTGGAGGTTGTAGTTGTAGAAATCTGTGAGGTCACTGGTTGAGGAGTTAGGGGGAGGAGAGAGGGCCTGAAAATGCTGCCTGAGGGAGGTGGAATCAATGTTCTTAAAGTTCCTGAAAGAAATATGACGTTGTGACTTAGTGAGGGGGGAGGGGAGGGAGACTTTGAAAGTTACTGCATGGTGGTCAGAGATGCCAATATCCTGGACCAGAGGTCCAATAATGGGGATTAAGTCTGTGATGACTAGGTCCAGAGTGTGGCCCTAGGTGTGTGTTGGACCACTGACGAGCTGCTGCAGGTTTAAGCAGTCCAGGACCTGTTTAAAATCAGTAGTCAACCGACAACAGATTGAGTCCATATGGATGTTGAAATCCCCCAGTACCAAAATGTTTGTGTGTGATGTGCATAGTGAGATGAGGAAATCATGAACTTCAGAAAGGAATGAAGGATGTGGTTTTGGGGGGCGGTAGATGAGTGCTATGGTTGCTGAGGTTATGTGTTTGCATTTAAAGACCAGGTGCTCAAAAGAGCTGACAGAAGGGACGGACAGTAGGGTTGTCTTAATGTTACAACGGTGAAAGACAGCAAGGCCACCACCCCGGCCGGTAGTACGGGCCTTACTGCGGTAATTATACCCAAGGGGGCAGGCCTCATTAAGGGATGAATAGACGTCCGGCTGTTGCCAAGTCTCTGTTAAACAGAGAATGTCAATACCTTTGTCCAGAATGTGATGATTAATTAGTCCGGCTTTATTGCACAGCGATTGTACATTTAATAATTCCAGTTTAATGTGATTCTTTTAGTCCAGTTTATTTAGAGGGCGAAGAGCACTGCGATCCACTCCAGATTTTCCATTTCGCCGGCTATAGGGGCTCCTGTTTATTGGGTTGGTGGTGGATGCGTTCTGATGACGCCATCGTTGAGCGACGGGCGCTCTGCCGACCAGAGTGAAGTGATGGAGTGGTGGTGGTCACCGTGTTGCGACCAGATCCTCTGTGGACGTAACGGGGTCGGGCCGGCAACTCGCGATGACTCGATGGAGCGACGCTGTGGTGGAAACTCCGAGGTGGCGCAGAGATGGTGGTCAACATGCTGCCTGGAGGCCCGGTGTTAGCCGTTAGCCAAGATCCCGGTGAGCGACGGTGGTCAACAGCCGCACAAACCAGGATGATCCAGAGCTTCCACAGAGATGGCAGTCCACTTGCAGACATCCGTCCAATCAGTGCGCCTTTCGACGTTTGAGCGTATTTATATTTGCATGTACATGCTGGGTTTTCTTGAAAACGCTGAGATTGGATGATAATGACGTATATGGGCCAAAATCTTCAAACAAACTGATCCAACTCATCAAAACATATGCTTATGTTATAATAAGATAACAAATGGCAACGTTACTATTGTACTCTGACTCATATTGAGATATTACGCTGAGAACAAAGACTTTACGATTGCTTTGCATTACAGTAGCATTTTTTGACAAGGCAGCACAAATTGTCAGAACACCGGCAGCGCCAGTCAGCTGTTTGTGGTGGAATGAAGCGCGTGCACAAACTGAGTGGTGGGGGCGTGGTGTGGGTGATTCCTGATTGGACGGAGGGGGTGGGTGCTTATCAGTTGTGCAATTAAAAAAAAAAAACGTCCAGCCGCCTGGCATGGTATCTTTAAGTGCTGCATTGACCCCATGCATGGCTGTCAATATAGAATCTGTTATGCAAGTAACTCTGGTGAAATGTTTGACATTGTTGTTTTTAAAAATTTTAAGTGTATTTAATTTACAATGTCAATGAAAGCATCCACCATAGCCGAGACACAGAATTCGCCTTACTGGGGCATTTTCAGGGCCGAGCTAACATAGTCAACTTGAAAAGTTGGCCAATTTATATCCAAGTGTGTCCAAGGTGTGAATTTCCAGTTATATACACATTATACTGCAGTTACTCATAGCTTTCCTCTCCAAAAACTAATTAGTTACTTCAGTGCAGGACTTTGGAACTCAGATTTTCCAACCTCCAACTTGAAAAAGTGCACCGGAACGCCACTTAAAGTTAGTGCTTCAACTCAGAAACTCAAAGAACACAAATCTACCCCGACTTCATGGAGAATCAGTTGTCTGACTTAACACAATCATGGAGGCACCCATGGATAAGCATAACGTGAACGGTAAAACATCGCCAAAAATTTTATTTGTAGCGACATTTTCCTGTGTTTAGTTTTAATAATACAAGCAGTTACATAGTAAAACCTGTTCTGCATGTAAACAGATTTCAAATATGTCACCAATTGGATTAGGTAGGTGGCCACGGGAAACGCTGGTCCCCTTCAGTCATGTTCTCTGCTTGCATCTGCCGTGGTGAGCCTGGAACGCTCTGAAGATGGAGGTCGGAGTTTTCAACTGGGAAATCCCAAGTTCCGAGTTTTATGATTTGGCTCTGAAGTTGGAAGTCGGAGCTGGGAATGATGTCATCCCCGAGCTGACTGCATTCCATTAAGTAAATCGAAAAACTGACTTGGGGTCAGTGGGGCATCCTCTGGCCAAGGTTTTGCCATGGTTAGCTATTGTTAGCAATACTCGTTGATAACAACACGTTACGTGGTATTTTGCGAGTACAAACATAATATGGAATCAGATTTGTGTCAAAATTATCAAACAAAACTTTTTGAATATCAAACAAAAATTTCAAAATTTAGAGAGAATATTATTCACTGAAGAAAAAAAGTGACCTCAAAGATTAAACTTATAAGTTGCAAACAAATTATTTCTATGATGGAGTAAACCATTGGTCTTTTTGTTGTATGATAAATTGTTCTTTTGTGCACAGTGCCCTCTGCTGCTTTTGCAATTATCAGATTTGCTTCTACACACCCAGCTGTCTCGTATGCACTTCTTGATTTTTGCTTGCGATTCTGACACAGACCTCTCAGTGGGTGGGATTGACCTCATTGGCTAATAGAATTTCGGCACTCACCTGCTTCGGAACACGGACAGACCAACTTAATGCAGCTATGGCATATTCAGAGATTCAGCCTCATATGTTTGAGCCTGAATCGAAGAGGACACTGAATTAGAGGAAGAACCAGTCCAGCAGAGGCTGGATTTAAACGTTTCTGAATGGTAAGTGTTTTTGAATGTTTTTTTTTCAAGCTGCCAGGGCTTATGCATTCGGAGTGAGTCTCTCGCATTCACGTTCCTGTGCCGTAGTCAGCAAGTATTCAATCAAAGCGCACTGAAGAAATTCATTTGCGGAATTTAAGTCCTTGTGCAATAAGTTAATCCGTTTCACGTGCATTACGGTGGATTTCCCAACTAGTGACACGGAAATCGATTATGACTCTGGAATTCTCATGCTTGTCTTTACTGAGGGATTGGAAGCAATGGAATTGCATAAACACGCATATGCAAATTATTTTGAAGGGGAGGATCCGGAATGGGAGTGGGGGGGGCAGTGAGATAGATGTGATATCATATGTATCCATTGTTCAGTTTGGCCCGTTTTCTGGCAGTCATTTTTACCAGATCAATTTCTATGAAACGGAGATGTTCAGAATGTCAAGAAATTTTTGTATGTTCTTGAATGTGGGTAGACTACCATTATTCAACATAGATAAGGTAAGAACAGTTTTTTTATTCTATGTCACCTTTAAGAAAAGCCTTTTTAAAGGGGCTGTTTCACAATTACTGTGCATGCTCACAACTTTGAACAAACTAAATCCGTTCAACTGCAGGTCAAAATCTAGAGGGAATTTTCTTTCTTCCATGATTATTGCCGATGGCAAACAGCTTCATGATTCAAAAGCCTGTTTGTGTTAAAAAATTCACTATTTTAGGATTTGACTGTGCACAATTTTGAGCGCTCAGAGAGTGTGGAGATATACTTGGAAAGCCATTTGGGGAGCCACTTGGATAGCTATCTTATTGGCTCATAAACAGCAGATAATTTTAAATATCATGCTCAGATGTAGCAGACTTGTGATGAAGTAGTTTTTGATCCCGAAAATGTATTGTTTTAAATCCCACCTATTTTTCAATTCTCAATATTTTTTTAAATTTCAAAGCTGAATTTTCATGGTTATCTTTGTGTTGGCAGCCTATATTCATTCCTAAAATTATGAAAATTGAATTTTCTAAATGCTACAAGTGTCTTGTTTCATTTAAACTATTTCCCCCATTTCTGCAATACTCAAATCTTGAATTATAAAGCCTTAAATACAGTGATGCATGATTAGCCAGATTTGGCTTCTTCACAAAAAATTCATCTATGTTATCTTTTCTGTGTCCTTTCTCTAGCCACTGTATTAAGCTACTATAAATTCCTCATAACGTAATATTTGTTTACATTACCACAAGTTATTTTGTAAAATTTATTTACTTATTTAAAATGCTCTCCTTCTTTTCCTGTGTATAGCACTGTGCACTGCTCCTGATATTAAAGGTTGGTAAATGAGCTTCGATATGCTACAGTTTATTTGTTTTGATGCTCTACACACTATGTTTAATTTCAATGTGTCTTTTGTTAGCAAACATTCTAAATCTTAGTGTTCAGTTCCACTGGGTTTGCAGTTTTAGTGCAGGTCACACTTTTTTTTTTTTTACTGTAAAATAGCTTTAACTACTCATTTTCAGCTTTCAACTATCCCATGCAGTTTCATCAAGACCTGCCCTTACTAACAAAAATATTATTTAAAAATGTGCAGAAATTACATGATCTCATCAGTAGTATCAAGCAGAGCACATTATCCAAAGAGCAGAGACTTATGAGAATCCCTTTAAGAAAAAAACTGTCAACAGAGTTTGTTGCAGTTCAGCAAACAAGATATGCTTAACAATGCAAAAAATACAACATGATGTTATCTACCATAGATTTAAAGTTTAAATATTACCTTTAAATCCAAGCTGTTCCCTTATTAGACATCCCTGAACAGACAGGCACTTGGACCTAAAAAAGGCAGAATTTTGTTCTGACAGCTTTTGATTTCACTTCTTCTAAAAGGGAAAAAGCAGAAGAGTTTTTTTTTTTTGACAGAAGGGTGAACCATGACATCCCATTCCCAAAAACACTTGTAGTGAATATTTGTCATAACTGCCATAACTGGTTGGTGAGTGAACTCTATTTTTGTTATGTTAGGTGATTTGATATGTAAATAATTTAAATTGATGCCTCTCAGCAAATAATTGTGAGTATTATTCATCAGAAGTCCTACTGCCCCTTTTTCACAAAAGCTTGACATTCAATTTTGTCCATTACACTTCCTTCTTTTTGGGTTTCCTGTTCCTTTTCTTTTTTTAACTCAGAAGAGGGGGATGGGATGGGGTCGGGTGGGGTAGGGTGGCTGGGAGAGGCATTACAGTTTAGGTGATCACCAACTGTAGCAAGGCCAACTGTAGCAAGGTTCTGTTCTTACAAAAGAAGAGATAGAACAGACAAACAGAAAAGTAGTTTTTTTTTTTGTGAATTATGATTTCAAAATACAACTTTTGTTTCCTTTGTGTGTATTTTAAAAGTTTTTGTTTGTAGTTTTTGAGAATGTAGTGCTGTTCTAATCACCATCTAGTAATCAGAAAAGTTTGTCTTTACACTCTCAAAAGCAGAACTACATTAAGAAAATATAATGCTTAAAAAATTAAGGGAACACTTGGAGTTATATTGTGTTGTTTAAGTGTTCCCTTTATTTTTTGAGCAGTTTACAATGAAATGCTTAAAATGTATTTTAAAATATCACAAAGGAAATATTCTTAGTTACCCCAATTTCAAAATCTTCATATGTAGATTATCCTTTTAAAATTCTTGAAGCCTTCGTTACCTAGTAAAAAGTGATTGCGATTTTGTGAACAAACAGAAGTTTGTCTTATGGGAGTGTAATCGAAAGTTTACTCACGAGACGTAGGATTCCCAAGCAATTGCACTTAACCCAATCGGCGCCTTCGGTCTTTTACAGATTCATGGGGCGCAATGTTACCTTGAAAAAAAAAAAAAACCGCAGCCACAGCCAGTGTCGCGCCACTTCAAGAATAGGCTGCGGAGGACTTGAGATGAGCGCGCCGCTCTTCATCTCCATGTGCAAATGTCGTGCAGCTGAAAACAAAAACTGTTAATGGCTTGCTATTTTAGCCTAATTGCTGCGTGTTGTTGTTCGTTATATTGTTGGTTGGTGTTCTGTCGGCTTTTCACGACCTGATCACATATCCTCGCGTCTAAACAGGAGAAAGAAAACACATTTTTTTTAGTGAATACTTGTGAGAGTCCCCCTCTACTTTTTTAACTTTTTGGATATAAAGGTGAAGTTTTTTCTTCTCTCTTCAGCTTGCCTTGGCTGCTTTTTGAGTTGCTTTCTCTCGCCACTTCCATATTACTTTTACTATGAGACGCATATTAAAATTCAGACGCAGATCCCGTTGCGAGAGAGGGATGCTGTTTGCACTTTAAGTTTAAAAAAGATGTAGGCTACAAAAGTGAGCAATAGGCCTAGTTAAAACAATGATTAAAAAAGAAGGTTAAACCTTTTTTCAGCTTTCACTTGTACGTTTTCTTATCTGTAAAAATGATAGAGGATTTTATTTTCAACACATTTTACTTTCTATGGTTATATAGCGCAACTGCGATAGAAAAAGCTCATAAATCTCCAACGTGTAACCGGGTACATGTCGGTTAGAAGTCCCGTGTAAACGTGTAGAAAAATTTGTAAACGTTGACACCCCTAGTCGGAACGAGACTTTAATTTCCCTATTCAATCTCGCAGCCAATACTGTCCTCCATGCTTGTTAACTGTCGTATCGGTTGCGAGATTAAATAGGGAAATTAAAAACACATTCCGACCATTGTTATAATTCTTTCACGCTAGATTGGTACGATGTGATACATTCCTCTATCTCTATGGAATCTTGCAACTGGCAACAGAGGAAACAAGCATGAAGCTGAAACAAACTGAACAAATCCAGCGTGAAAAAAGATAGCCAAATGCAACAAAATCGAATGGAACTTTTTAAAAGCTAGGGATGCTAGCGAAGGCAAATGCTGCATATGCATCCACTATGATAATATTTAATCCACGTTTTGCTGTTTATTAGAAGAAAATACGCAGAAATTTTTGTAAAATGGTGACCAATATCGCCAACAAACATCATTTGGCATCAATGCATCATCTTCGCATTACCTCGACTTTGCATTCCGATAAAACAGGTCCGCTAAAGTCAACTGAGATTGTTTCTCTGCCAAGATGAATGAAAGCGAAATCAAGTCGCCGACACGCATGCAAGTAATGCGTCGCTAGCTTGTCTCTGAATTACTAATGAAAAACCTTGCGTATCATTTAGGCCTACTTGGATCAAATCTGCGTTCTCTTATTAGTCAGTGGGTCGTCAGGCTTACGGGTGTTGTGTTCCGGGGTCCTGGCCAGTATTGTTTATGGTTTTAACAGTTTCATGTACCAGGATTTCATAGTTCATAGTTCATGTCACAGTTTTAACAGTTTCTTGTATCAGGTTTTTGCATTTCATAGTTCACATTCATTGCCCATGTTTTTACTTTTCCGTGTTTTGTTTCCCGCCAGGTCTGCCCAGCCACTCCACTGCTTGTCTGCGTTTCGCCCCGTGCCTTCGTTGTTGCACATTTCAGAGCTCTGGTTGGCTTTGGTATTTCCCCCTTCCTTCTGTGCTGGATTCGGGGCAGTCTAAGCTTAATTGACAATTAACTGTTTTTAAGTTACTAACATTTACTAACATTCACTGGGTGGTGTAATTCTTAGACAGGCACATTACTAATACCATTAATTTAGACAGGGAGTTTATTGTCATGATTCCTGCTTTGCTATTTTAAGATCTTGCTGTGCTTTTCTGTTCTAAACATTCATGCTGCTTTCAAACTGCATACTTAATTGGTACTAAAGCGATGCCCTTCATGAGCAAGTCTTGTCCACCAATCTCTGTCCATGTCCAATGATCTTGCCATGCCTCTTGTTCTCCTTCTCCAGGTGTTGCCCCTCATGTCATGATTTTTTAGCCTTTATCTGGATGCGGTGGAAGTTGGCTGGCAGACAGTGTCTCAAGTTTCCAGTCTTGTTCAAGTCTCTTGTCAAGTCTCATGCTCATGATTATAGTTCTCGTCTTGTATATAGCATTCTGTTTTCTTGTCATTGATATCTTTAGTCTTTTATTTTTTGGATTTCTGCCTGGAGTTTCCAGTGGCCTTTTGTTTTGTCGTTTTTTGATCTTTTCGTTCCTAGCTCTGTGAAGCTTTCTTTAGTTTGTATTTTGTAACCCTTTGGGCCAAGTTTTTTTGTTGACCCTCGTGCCAGTTTTGTTTTGTTTCAATAAACTCCTTATTCCCCTTCACCTCGCTCCTGGTGTCTACCTGATCTCGCATCAGTGGGAAGGATTACAACACATACAACGCACGTGTTGGATTGCTGGCATTCTTGTTCTCCTTTACAGCGTTTTGTCAGAGGATATAGAAGCAAAAAAAAAATAATTATTGGTCATCAAAAAATAGGGGGGGCGTGCGACGTGTGCGCCCCTCTGGATCCGCGCCCGTGCGCGTCATTGACTGAAGTCAGGAAAACATGGAAAGGAGGAGCTGGGGATGGAGGTCTGGGTCGCAAAATGAGCAGAGAAAGCGGCAATAGAGGGCAGGCAAAGCATCTTTAAATAGGGCGCCTTATTTAAGATTGGCCAATTGAGTGCCTGAAAGGTATCACCTGAGCTGTCAGCTGATGTGGACGTGGCTTGCGATTGGTACCATCACTCATGAAGGCAGGCTTTGCGAGCTGGGTGTGACTCCGTGGCCTGTCTGAACTACCGCGGTGCTCCATTTCATTGCGCTATGTTTGATCTCCATGTTGATTTCTCTGTGCAACACTAAACAGGTGCGCGTTGGCTGGATAGAGCAAGTAACACCAGAACTCCGAACGAAGAAGTTCGAGGTTGATATGAACTTGTAGGTCTTCTTGAATGAACTTGCTAAATAAAGCTCGAAATCCTGAGCGGACTAACATGTCAGAAGTATCGCAAAGCGGAATCTCTGAAATGGTAGACAGGCACACATCATGAGCCTATATATAAAGACAGGTTGAATACAAAGCAAGTTGTCAAGCTGAAAGGTCAGGTTGTGAGGAGTAGTGAAGCAGGGGGCTATATATAGAGAGAGCCCAAGTCTCCGCCCCTTCATTCAGTCCATTGGAAAATCGATAGTGGAATTTCACTTAGACTGCCAATTTTGTTCACTGAAAATACAGTAGCCCTTACAATGGCTTTAAGTCTTAAGGTACACTATTATTACAATATAATGTAAATGTCAATGAGGTTTTTAATAGGGCGTTGGATGCTAAATCTGATAGTCTAGGAAAGGTTTTAATGTAAGAATGTTGTTAGGAGTTTCGATAAATGGATTTAACAAAATTGGATTTTCACTTAAACTTCCAAAATTTCTGCCATGTGAGGAGTTTCGATAAAAGCAATGCCAAGTGTAATGTGGGAGTGTTGTATCGATATTGGATTTTCACTTGGACTTCACTTTGTTGGCATTGGTGTGTACAGCACACCCCTTTAGGGTGGGGACATATGGAAGCAAAATCTGCAAAGTGAAGCGGGGCGAAACTCAGTGTTCTGAAGGTGAATATCTACCAGTCTACAACTCTCCTCGAAGATAACTATTGGTAATAATGACAGGTGAATCTGCTGTGTATTGTGACTGGACCACTGTACAGCCTGCCCCTGAGTCTAGCTCGGCTATTGGACACTTGCTTCACGATATGGTCGCAACGCGCGATGAATTTGCATGAAGTTAGAGATTTCTGAACTTTTGGACGTGTCGCAATGACAATTTCGATGCACTCCAAGGACCATGTCGTATTGTGTACACATAATACTGTGCGGCAGCGAAATCACTTCTCATAGAAAATAGGTCCAGCTTCTACTAGCTGTCTACTGGGGCCAGCATTAGGCCCAGGATATGCTTGCCGTGTGCACATTTTATGCCTGAATGTGTTGCCATGCGTATTTTATGTCGATGTTACGCATGGTAGCACACCTGAACACAAGGTACGCAGACATGTGCCCATGTTGCAATATTGACACAACCGCTAGGGGCGATCTTCCGAACTTCCATGTTGAGCTCGTGGTAGAGACAAGCAATAGTGGAAAATATAAATGAGAGCACAGTTGGCTATCTGCTCCCTACATGATACCGCCAGTATCCAATGTTGCCAATTTAGCGACTTTGTCGCTAGATGTAGCGACTTTTGGCCTTCTCTGGCGACTAAAACCTCATCTAGCGACTTAGCGGCTTTTTAGGTGAATCTGGCGTCTTTAAAAAAACACATCTCTCGTTTTTCAATGTAACTTCAGCTCTGCACCGCCTCTGGAAGCTTATTTCATGGTTAAGCAGCACTGTACATTAGCCCCGATCTCGAAACTGTACCCTTTGGGATTGTCAACATAGCCATGTAGACACATTTTCTTGAGATCAGTGAGTCGTGAGTGACGTTATGACATCATAGTAACGTCATGACGTAATCTAGCGACTTTTCAGGTAGCCAATAGCGTCTTTTGGTGATTTGTTTTTGGCAACATTACCAGTATCGTGCATAGTGCTCTGATCGTTCTGCTGCCAGTATTTGCGGTTGCGCACCTAAATTAAGTCACACAGCTAGCATATCCTGGGCCTTAGGGCTCGCTGAAAGGACTTTCATTGAAAACCCTTGGTAAATCAGAGGCCCTTTGTAAGAACATTTGTAATCAGAAGGCTCTCTTATCAGTATGCTCTCCCATTGGGGCTCTCCCTAGGGCCCCCACATAGCCAGAAGTCGCGACCCCTACCAGGGGCTTTCATAATCATAGGGCCCCCTGAAACCATTCCCCCCTACTTCCTTGAACCCCTAGTTGGTAGACATTAGGGCTCCCTAATGAGTATTCACGAGAGGTACTACAGCAGGGCCAGCCCAGGGGCCCTCTGACTGCCATCTCCCATAGCCCTCTGACTGCCGTCCCCCGTAGCCCAGGGGCCCTCTGAGTGCCGTCCCCCATGGCCCAGGGGCCCTCTGATTGCCATCCCCCGTGACCCAGGGGCCCTCTGATTGCCATACCCCATAGCCCAGGGGCCCTCTGACTGCCGTCCCCCATAGCCCAGGGACCCTCTGACTGCCGTCCCCCGTAGCCCAGGGGCCCTCTGAGTGCCATCCCCCATGGCCCAGGGGCCCTCTGATTGCCATCCCCCGTGGCCCAGGGGCCCTTTGATTGCCGTACCCCATAGCCCAGGGGCCCTCTGATTTCCGTCCCTGTCCCCCTCCGCCCAATCCATATCACCCTTCTCTCTCGGTTCTCTGCAGATATGCCCTTTTACAGTGAGAGTAGTCATAAGATCCTAGAGAATAGAGGCCCTCTGACATCGCAATTGGCATCGGCATTGGCATCTGCATCGCTTTGGGCCCCCCCCCGGGCCCCTGGACCCTTGGGCCCCTGGGCGCCGGCCCGGTCCGTAATATGGCCCTGCTCACGGGCAGCGCAGTAGTGCAGCTCACTAGTCTAGCGCTTCACTCGCACTTTGGTTTTGGGTGCACTTTTTTTTTTTTTTCTATCCCGCCACCACCCCCCCACTTTGGAGGACAACTTTATTCATTTAATCAGTTATATAATTAAGTATGAATCCTCCTACCATCACCCAACAAAACACACACCCATGAAAAACAAAAAATAAAATAAAATTAAATTAAAAAAAAACTAAAATAAAATACAATACAATAAGGATTACATTCACAGAGTTTTATATTTTTAGCATTTGTAACTATTAGCTCATCCATTCCATCTCTTTGTTATTCCCAACCTTCAGCCTCCCGAATTTTATCCCATCTTTTGGCATAAATTACAAGACCCGTCTCATAGGCCATCGCACACTCAATTCTACTGTAATACATGACAAAATTCTTGAATCTCTCAAGTCTTAACTCCCCAACAGATGTCAACCTGAAAATAAATATTTTTGCAAGATATACAATTATATTACATATTTGATGTTTTTCTTTAGTTACATCACCCAGTAATACCTTAAATAAATCTAGTTGTATACTATTATACTGAGATATCCAATTTTGCTTACTTATATATTAGCTTATATTGAAAATATCTTATCTTCGGATCAAGTGATGTATTGTAAAGAATTTTGAAGACTTTATTCCATGGAACTGGTGTGTCTAACAAGTTTTCCCAACTATCTAGAATTCTATATGGTGTCGCAACTAAATTCTTTATTCTTAAGTAAAATGTGTATATATGTTTATTAATCTTTATTTTCTTTAACCATTGTACCATTTTCATTTGAGGCAGACAGACTAGATGTCCTCCTGGTCTTTTAATAATTTTTGATTTCCAAGTATTTGGTAAAGCTCCAATAAGTTGATTATATTGTTGCAGTGTGCAGACAGTTCCATAAAAACTAGTTAATTGTCTGTAGGACATAATTTTATTTTCCTCATTCACTATATCCTTTAAAAAAATAATTCCGTTATCGAACATGCGTTTCCAGAAAATCATTTTTCTATCAACAAGTATATTGGAATTTAACCATATTATTTGTTGTAGAACTTGTTCTGTATTTTCTGGTAGATGAAACTGAAATTGCAACCAACTCTGTAGAGCTTCTTCCAGAAAGGTGGAAACACTAAAAAACATGTCAGTAATTAACTTAATATGCACAGGTTTAATCTGCAGGAATGGGAAGAATCCTTTTTCAAACATAGGATGGACACTTTTAAGTAACTTACTGGAAAACCAGTTTGAATTGAAATAGAATTTTGGAATAAGGGAGGCCTTCAGTGAAAGATTTAAAGCTTTTAAATTTAATAATTTTAGGCCACCAGATACATAATCATTGTAGAAATACACACGTTTAATTTTATCAGGTTTGTCATTCCATATAAATTTAAATATCTTCTGTTCATAAATTTTGAAAAATGATTCTTGAGGAGTTGGTAATGCCATGAATAAATATGTAAACTGGGATACAATTAATGAATTAATCAGATTTATTTTGCCATAAATGGTCAAATGTTTCCCTTTCCATGGGAGAAGAATTTTTTCAATTTTACTCAGTTTATTATTGAAATTAACCGTTGAAATTTCACTAATATTTTCTGGAATGTGTATACCGAGAACATTGGCCGGTCCATCTGTCCAGTGAAGTGGTAGATTGCATGGATGAGTGAAATTTTTATTTTTCAAGGAACCAAGTCTCAGTATTTGACATTTTTCGTAATTAGGGTTCAGCCCAGACTGTTTTGAGTATTCATCCAGGTCTTTTGTAAGACACTGAAGTGTTTCATAATCAGAATTCAGTAAAAAAATGGTATCATCGGCATACATTGAAATTTTTGTATTTAGATCTTGCATTTCTAGACCTTTGATATTATTGTTTGCTCGTATTTTTATAGCAAGTACTTCTATTGCCATAATAAACAGATACGGTGATAACGGGCAGCCCTGTTTTACTCCCCGAGAGAGTATAATGGGGTTTGAGAGATAACCATTATTTATAATTTTGGAGACGGAGTAATGATACATTACTTTAACCCACTGTATTAAAGATTTACCAAAGTTAAAAAATTCTAAACATTGGTAGATGAAATCCCATCTGATTTTATCAAAGGCTTTCTCAAGGTCTGCTATGAAAATCAAACCTGGTTTCTTTATTTTATCATAATATTCTATAATTTCAAGTAATTGTCTTATATTATTTGAAATATTTCTACCTTGTATAAAACCAGACTGGTCATGATGTATAATATCATGCAGGACATTCTTTATACGCAATGCTATACATTTTGCTAATATTTTCGCATCATAGCACTGAAGAGTGAGTGGCCTCCAGTTTTTTAAGTGGACCGGATCTTTATAGTGGCCGCTAGCTTCTTGTTTTAAGAGCAGAGAAATTACACTTTCTCGCTGAGTCCCGGTGAGAATACCTTGATCATATGAAAAATTAAAACATGTGAGCAGGGGGTTTTTAATCTGTTCATAAAACGTTTGATAGACTTCTATTGGGATACCATCTAACCCTGGCGATTTCCCCCGCTGAAAGGACATGATTGAATTGTAAAGCTCAGTTTCTGTAATTAGCCCCTCGCATGTTGCTTTCTGTTCCTCTGATAATTTAACTTGATTTTGAGGGAAAAATGAATTACTATCAGTATTACATAGTGAAACAGCTGATAACTGGGGGGAGAATATCTCTGTAAAATATCTCTCTTCCTCATTCAGAATATCTGTAGGAGAGATGAGAATCGTCCCATCAATCCTTTTTAATTTCTGTATATTTTTCTTTGCTGTATTTCTATATTGGAGGCTTAAAAATAGTTTATTGCATTTCTCTCCCTTCTCCATCCATTTTGCTTTATTATTATAGTGCATTATAGTTGACCTGTCACAAATTAATTGTTCCAATTCTTTTTGCTTTCGGTCCAATTTGTCAGTTACATCGCAAGTTGCTTGTGAGCTATCCAGTATTGATGTGAGAATCTCAATTTCTTTTTTAAGATTTTGTTCTTTTAATCTTAAAAGTTTTTGTCTTCGTGAAGCAAACTGAATTGCGTGGCCTCTAAAAACACATTTAAAAGTATCCCACACAATATGTGGGTCTGCTGATCCTATGTTGTGTGTAAAAAAATCTGTAATAAATTCTTTTGTACGCTCTACAAATGTCTGGTCCTCCAGTAACTTTTGATTAAATTTCCAATAGCCCCGTCCTCGTGGATATTCATGTAAAACCAAATGTAGCGATATAAGTTGGTGATCAGATTTAAATTTGTCTTCAATTATTGCCTTTTTTATTTTAGGTAACAAAGAAAAGGAAACAAGAAAATAGTCTATTCGGCTTGCCTGGTTCTGTCTTCTCCAGGTATATTTACGTAATTCCGGATTCCTTAATCTCCAAACATCAACCAGATCCATTGTATTCATTATTGATGTGATTTCTGCTGAAGCATGTGGGTGATTATTAGTTGAATTATTTCCCTTACGATCTATTAAATTATTCTGTACTGTATTGACGTCTCCAACCATTATGAGGTATTTACTTGTGAATTTTGAAGATTTTATGATATTGTAAATTGATTCAAAAAAATGTGGCTCATGGTTATTTGGACCATATAAATTAACTAAACATATTTTTTTATCCTCAATGGTCATATTTAAAATGATCCACCTTCCTTGAGGGTCTGATTCTAAAGCTTGAAGAGTATAATTAAAGTTGTTTTTAAACATGATCATGACTCCCCTTGAATTTCTTCAACCATGTGCATATAATATTTGTCCACCCCATTCCTCCATCCATGTAGTTTCATCTGTTATTACCGAATGAGTTTCTTGAATACAAAAGATAGTGTGGTCTTTCTCTTTTAACCACGTAAATATTTGATGTCTTTTCTTCTTATCAGCGAGGCCATTACAGTTATAGCTGGCAATAGTGATTTCATCTATTCCCATTTTTTACAGGCTAAGATTTTAGGATTAATGGAGTAGGATTTTGGATGGTCAAATATTCCAGCAGAGTGCTTTCTGGGCATAATGGAAGAGCTAATCGGAAAATAAAAAATGTTGTCAATGCAGGCGCCATGCCTGTAAAAATTTGTACGGCAGTTGAAAAACATAAACAAAGAAAATAACACAGTCAAGTGAAAAAAAATCACAAACACAAACAGAACGACTAGCTGACAAAGACAAACCGAAAACATAACAACATATAAAACACTCTTTGTCCCACACCCCATCTCTTGGGTCAAACTACCATTGCGTCCCATAGGATTATAATTGTCACAAGGAAAAATTAGGGGGAAAAAAAAAAAAAAAAAGTTAATAATAATAATAACAACAACAATAAAAACAAAATAACCACAACAAAAAAAAAGAGTCAAGAAAAATAAAAAAGAATACTATAGCAAGAAGAAGAAAAGGATGCAAATACCATAATGGCAACTACAATGACAAGCTATAATTACCACGACTCATTCAATCATCATCATTCCAAAAGCAGCAAAAATCGCAATGAAAGAAGATTGACATCGCGCCTCAGCATTTGAGCTAATACAGCCAAGGCGTAATAGCTGCGTCCCTAAATAGCTGATTATTTATGTACAACCTGTCAACTGACAGGCGTACTTTGAGTTTTTTGTCTCGGTTCTCTTTCATAACAGGAAAAAGCTTCCTTCTCCTCTCCATTATTTCCGCCGGGAATTGGTCATTTATAGAAAAAGGTTTGCCTTTCAGCTCTTTACCTCGATCCAATACGGTTATCTTATTTTTAAAGTACGTGAATTTGGCCACAATTGGACGAGGTCTGCCAGTAACCATTTTCCCGAAACGATGGACTCTCTCAAGGTGAATCACGGATACTTCCCCATCTGACATCGCAAGTTCCTCCCTAAAAAATCGTCGGACTTTGCTTTCGGTGTCGGCATAACTTTCCTTCTCGTCCTCTTTTAAACCCGTGAGTACCATATTATTTCTCATACTCCGACATTTTAAATCGAGGAGCTCATTTTTTATTAGTCGGTTTTCTTTTTTCAAATTTTCCGTTGCGTTTGTCAGCGAATCTACCGTGGCCTTTAAAGTTTTATTTTCTTTTTGTAGTTCTTGAATTAATTCATTATTCAAGCCAACCGCATTTTTCAGATGGATAATGTCTTTGCTCATCAGAGCAAGATCACTTACAACTTTTTCTAACAATTCCAGCTTTGACAATTTCGCGTTGATTTCCTCCATAACCATAGTACTCACGGTACCGCTGCTGGACTCTGCCATATCGGAGTCACTTGAACCAAGATGTGATCTGGTACTCTTCGATTCCGGCTGATTAGCCATCTTATCGTAATATTTATCTAAAAATTTCTCCAAACGGGCGATTTTATCCAGCTTGGGAATTTATTGCACCGAATTGTTTAATTTATTCGGGACGTTCCAAAACAAGCAGGCTCTCACATGAGCCTCAGGATGACAGCCATCTTCTTCCGGTTCTTCTGCAGTGTTGAATCAATGTTTTGGGTGCACTTTGCCTGGCCAGCGCACATTCAAGCATACTGCACTTAAATCCACCTCATGGCCACTCGCAGTGGCGCAGCTCATTAGTGCTTCGCTAGTGCATTGGACATGGGTGCATTTTCCCTTGCCGGCAATCATTCACGGATACTTCTCGCGTATCCACCTCACGGCCACTCACAGTGGTGCAGGTCACTAGTGCTTCGGTCACGGGTTAACTTTGCCTCGCCGGCAATCATTTACGGATGCTTCATGCGTATCCACCTCACGACCACTCGCAGTGGCGCATCTCACTAGTGCTTCGCTAGCGCTTCGGTTATGGGTGCACTTCGCCTTGCCGGTGTTCTGTCAAATTTTGCTCCCTTGTCAAAAAATGCTACCTTAATGCATAGCGATAGTAAAGTCTTTGTTTTTGCCTTGATATTGCAATATGAATCAGATTACAGTAGTAACTTGTTATTTGTTCGCTTATTATAACATAAGCAGATTTTAGAAAGAGTGGGATAAGTTTGTTCAAAGATATATGCCTATATACACCATTATCATCTAATTTCTGCATTTTTAGGAAACCCCAGTGTGTACATGCAAATTACAGGTCGAAATGCGCACTGAAAATAAACCTATTTTTATGATTTTTGAAGATTCTCAAGATATGAGTGAGGAAACAGCCCGAGATTTTAGGTTTGCGCAAGCGCAGAACCACGAGGTAGCATATTTTGATAGGTAGCAAAATTTGTCAGAACACCAGCAAACATTTATGTATAGTACGCATGTCCACTTCAAGGCCACTTGCAGTGGCACAGTTCTCGCTTAGCCATTGCTCCAGCATTAAGCGTCTATATGGATTAGTATCCGCTAATACATGCGACTTACCCACTGCACGACTGCTAGCTGCAATCAGTTCATGGCTCTAAGCTAGCACCTTGGTATAGAAGCATGACTCCTAGTGGCTCTTTCTCAGATACTGCGCTAGTGTCTGTCTCGCATCTTATAGCTGTGTCACTACTCATCCGCACTTAGCTTGTGCAAAGGCTTGTTAGTTTATTCTAATGCATATTTTGTCTTCCAGGTCTGTTCAGCTTGATGATGACTCAATCCAACAGATTCTCTTTTGGGGATGGTTTCGCCCCTGCCTGCTACCCAGGCAGATCAGCGCCCCACCTCACTTCATTCAGTATTTGGCGATAACTCTCGCCAAATACTGAATTTATTTAATTTCATGTCATTGCATTGTTAATAAATTTCCTTTTGAATCCAAAGTCTTCTTGATTGAACTTAGAATGCAAGATTATGGCAGAAATGGTCTCTGATCTGATTTAAACCCATGGGATTAAATTCATGAAAATGAATTCATATAAATTTAACAGCAATGCAAACCACACCCTTAGAGGTCCAGAACAGACAAAAGGGCATTGAGGAAATTTTGTAATTGGAGCAAATGACTGGGGTTCTCTTTTGTATAATCTGTGAATAACACAGTGGGGAAATAAGTATTGAACGTGTCAACATTTTTCACAGTAAATATATTTCCAATGGGGCTATTGACATGAAATTTTCTCCAGGTGTTGCTACCAACCCATGTAATCCACACATACAAAGAAATTGAAACAAATAAGTTCATAAATGATGTGTAATACAGTGGAATGACGCAGGAATTAAGTATGGAGAGCATGAAAAAAAGGAGATGCAAAAAGGCATGGAAAGCCAAGAAACCAGCTTAAATCTATCAGAATTTAGAAAGCAATCATGCCCCCTATCAGCACAAATTAATATCAGCTGGTTTAGTCCTAATTGATGGCCTATAAAAAGGTCTCTCATTACCAGGGTGTCAGACTAGGAGCATCTTGTGTTGGGTAAAAGCAAAGAGCTTTTGGGGCCATAATCCAGAAGTGGAAAGAACATAATTTCACCATAAATTGGCCATGACCAGGTGCTCTTTGCAAGATTTCTGACGGAGTGAAAAGAAAATTACGAAGAGTTGTCCAAGACTCAAGGACCACTTGCAGAGAGCTTCAGAAAGACCTGGAATTAGCAGGCATACTTATTTCAAAGAAAACAATAAGTAATGCACTCAACCACCATGGCCTCTATGCACGCTCACCGCGCAGGACTCCATTGCTGCACAACATTTGGACAAGCCCATGAAATACTGGAGAATATAGTCTGGTCAGATGAGACAAAAATTGAACTCCTAGCACACACCATGTTCGGCACATCACCATTAAAACACCATACCAACAGTAAAGTTTGGAGGTGGGAACATTATGGCGTAGGGCTGTTTTTTAGCAAATGGTTTTGGCAGACTTAAAATAATTGAAGGAAGGCTGAATGGAGAAATGTACTGAGACATTCTTGATAAAAAATCTTGCTGCCATCTACCAGGATGCTGAAGATGAAACGAGGGTGGACATTTCAGCATGACAATGATCCCAAACACACAGCCAAGGAAAATCTCAATTCGTTTCAGAGAAAGAAAATAAAGCTGCTAGAATGGCTCAGTAAATCAACCAACTTGAATCCAACTGAAATATGCTGACCAAAAAAAGAAACTCAATCACGTAATCCGGTGCCACATTTCGACAAACCCATTGAGAAAGATGCTTTTGCTCGGAGTTATTTTCAGAGGTGAAAAGCGGTCACAGCACGTATTCTGAAGCCGCCATTCGTCCAGAACCAAACATCAGCAGCGCTTGGGTTTGAGTACTACCATTGTCCTAACACTCCCATTTTTGTTTTGAGTTCCTCATTGGCACCAGGGCCTACAAAAGTCCGACCGAAAATTAGTAAAAATCAGACGGGTTATAATGCCACGACTAACGGAAATTTAACGAGAATACACGATTGGGATGCTACAGGCCAGAGGTTGGGTAGATAGACTTGCCCATCAATTCGGCTTGCATTCTGCGACAATTAGTCGCCTCAGAACCAGGTTTAATGCCACTGGACACACGGCCGATCGCCCCTGATCCGGTTGTTCATATGTTATGACTCCAGCGTCTGACTGTCGTTTCACGACCGACCGTCTGCTACACACCAAACCAACCTTCATTTTGTTGAAGAAAACCTCAATGCCGTCCATTACTATGATTAAATTCTCCATCCAGTCGTCCTTCCATTTGTCCGATGTCACCGACTTACTTTCCAACAGGACAACGCGCGTCCTCACAGGGCACATATCTGTATGGAGTTCCTTTGGGCTGAAAACGTGGAAATCCTTCCCTGGCCTGCGTTTTCTCCAGATCTTTCACCTATAGAACACTTGTGGGACATTCTGGATAGAGCTTTCTAGAGATGTTAACCACCGCCAGCTACAGTATGTCAGCTAACACAAGCACTGACCAAAGAGTGGAACACTGTTCCACAAGCAACAATCAGACGTCTGGTGATGTCTATGAGACGCAGGTGTTCCACCGTATGCGACGCCAACGGGGGACATACGAGATACTGATAGTGTCATTTGTTTTTCGTAATGTCGAACTTTACATTGTTAAATAAAAGCCAACATGGCGATATTTCAACTCAATTTTCTGTTATATCTATTGTCCGAGATTCCCTCTTTCATTTGATACCAATAAAGTGTTGATTAATAACAGTTACGCCCAATAAAATCTAGAGATGAAAAATTGTGTTTCTTTTTTTGGTCAGTACAGAAAAGGCCCCCGACTCCTTCAAGATTTTAAGACAGTTTATGTAGAAGAATGGGCCAAAATCACACCTGAGCAATGCATGCATTGTCACTACTGACAAAGGCTTTTCTACTGAGCATTAAATAAATTTCAGTGACTATGTTCAATACTTTTTCCTTGTGTCATTCCACTTTATTACACAATAAAGTTTACTAACTTAATTTTGGACATATTGTTTTGATTTCTTTGTATGTGTGGATTACTAGGGTTGTTACCGACATCTGGTGAAAATTTCATGTCAGTAGCCCCATTAGAAATATAGTTCCTGACAAAAATGTTGACACTTTCAATACTTATTTCCCCCACCATATATCGAGGGCTGACTGCAATAAACAGTTATCTCCCGATGTTATAAAGGACATAACTGTTTATTGCAGTCAGCCCTTTATATGTTATCCTGGCCTTAAATATATAAATTCTCTTCACCTGGTTCGTATTGTGTGGCAAATGTGAAGATAGAAGGTTTTACGCCTCAAGTTTTCAGACCCACTGGTCCATTGAGACCCGGGCCGCTGTCTTCACCTCCACAATCATCACATGCACCTTTTATTCATTTCCTCTGTGTGGTAGTTTTGTGGTCTTTAAGGGACCTTCCCAGGTTCATTTGATTTACCTTTTCCAGCACAGATATGCATATAATAACACCACAGTTTACTAGCTCAACACAAAAATTTACCATTCCATTGGTTTTTATTTACATTTTTATCATGGAATTGACGTTAATGAGCAGAATCACAGTCCGTATTGTGGCAAGCCTTACTCCCCCTTACTCCCTAACTACCCAACCAAATCACTTAATTCTATTTTTCCCTGTCAGATGTATGTCATATCTATGCAATCACATGAGGATTTTTCTATATATTGTGTATTCTTTTTTTCTAGTGGTTTTTCTAAAAAAAATCCTCAAATGGGTCAGTTGGATGACATACACTCCCATGAAATTGACATCTTTTTCCCTATCAGAAAGAGCTAATGTGAAGTACATTGCATGCAGAAATACAAGTGTTGAAAGTCACCAGATTTAAGCAGATTTATAAAATTATTTGAGGTGGGACAGCTTCAGAAAGGTTATTTTTTAACAAAATTGATTAATGACAAAATTTTTTGATCTTAAAGTACACATTTTAGTGAACCTTAAAGGGAAAAAAGAGAAAAATAAGAAAAAATTTATTTTAAACCTGGGAAGGCCCCTTAAGACCGAGCCTCACACTTAGTCTTTGCAAAGTCTCGTATGCCACATGCCTGTGTTCTATTCCTTGTCTTGTATAGACTTATTCCCTGTGTATCGCGTGTATATCCTAACTCTTTAACTTAGTGCTATTTAGTGTTGATATTCGCACTTTCAATTTATAATTAAGGAACCTTGTTCCCTATTTCCTTTTTCTATTTTTAGTGATACATTGTTACTGTAGCTAAGCCCAGTGTTTGTATTACTAATTGTATTATTAAGGAAGCTAGTTTCCTACTTGTTTTGTATTGCTTTGTGAGTACCTCCCTGCTGTGCAGAGGGCATGATAAATACAACCAAGTCCATCCTTGCACCTGAGTCCAGTCCTCAACTTCCTGTCCTCCATGCACATCATCAGTGTGCGAAGCACAACCCTTAGAAAATCAGTAATAAAAAACTACATTTCCATGCCAAGCAATCCTCTTTCAAACATGAATATAATCAAAAAAAGTACAAGTCCAGCGGAACAAATAGCATGAACCCAGAGTTTTAGAAAAGAAATCACCAATCTCACATAACACAATCATTTTGCATGTTATTTATACAGTAGAAAAAAGTCAAATGCCATTGCCAAGACCAGAAGTGCCATTTCAAGATCCTATCAGATCACATTATTCAGGCATAATCAAAGGTCTTTGAATCCTTAGACCAGTTTAAACTATTTCTGTTTTCTCTATGCATAGGGTAAGCAAATACATTTATTGTAGAGCAAATATAAATAACGCAGTGACTATGTTAACATGCACAAAATATCTCAAGAATTTGCCCTTGTTCTGAAAAAAAAAAAAAAAAAAACTAGAAAATTTGTGTCTTTGAACGAAGATGCCCCCACTTAGACTTTGTGAAGCCCCTAAAATTGTGAAATTATCCAACTTTGTTGAACAAAAATTGAGATGCACACTTTCGATCGATGTGGAAAGCATTTACCAAAGCTTGTTGAATTCTGTCCAATATTTTTTCAGAAGCAAATAATAACCCGTATGTATGGGCAGACGTACAGTTGGATAGACAGACAGACAGACAAGAATAATTATACATACCCCCCATATATAGCAGGGCCATTAAAAAAACCAATATTCCTACTAATCTGTTTACGTGGCTTATGAAAATGAAATTTGTAATAATATTCCCATATACATGCTGCTGTCCATACTCCAATCATAATAGGATTTTCTCCCAACGGTGCTACACTTGTTAGACCGCACAACTTCTCTCCTTCACTAATTGAACCACCTTGAAAAGGTCAGTGTTGCAATGTTTGCGCAAATCCAAAAACCTGTTGAAATCCAAGTTGTTGATGATGTTTAACAGTAGGAGCAATTCCCCTTCCAACCAGAAATGTGGGCTTGTCTCACAGTAAACAGGCAGCTATGTGTCACAGACTTCGGTAAAACGCCCAACTGAGAGCATATCCTTCTTCTTTTTTTTTTTTAATAACTTCCGAATCTGGAATTCCCAATTGGGGAACTATGTGCAAGACATGCTCATATGCGACCGCTTGCTGCCAATTCAGGAGAGTGAAGACAGTTTGCCTTTTCCTCCGAAGCACAGGCCTGTCAGCCACTGCTTCTTATACACTCATTGGTCGAATCCTCGCAAGTTCAGAACGAGGGCGGAGGATACCCGCACATGAACAAGCTTAGAATCTTCCTGACGAGCGCCCGGCTGGCCAACAGGAGGCCCCTGAGCAACGATCAAAGCAACCATTTAATATTACCCTACCCGCCAGACCCTTCCCAATTTGCATCCCTGTAGCGCAATGGCTAATTGTGCGCTACTCTGAAAAAGCTGCTGATCACTGCCGGTTGGTACGACAAATGAGAGCATATTCTGAATGTGCTGTATGCATGTCCAAAGAATTCTCCTAAAACCTGAATAACACCTACATATCCCACATGTCTAATCAGAAAATGCTACATCTAGAACAAGGCCTAATTCTGAGTATCCAAGCAGAGAATGCTACTTGCATGATCCATATCAAATTTGGACTACTTTCATACTCGGAATAATAGTGGAATATTAGTGTGAATGTAAACATAGTCAATGTGGGAACATTCAGTAAAATAGGATTATTCATGCAGTACCTTTTGACAATACTCTATTAAAATTCTTATACAGGAGACCACCCTGGTTAAAACAAGACAACGCTTTAACTTTGATTGATAGTCAAAGGTAAGAGGTAAGAAGAAAGAGATTATTTTTTGGCAGACTATTTAAAGGACCTGTATCGAAAGATACATTCTATTGATGTAATAACAATGCATAATGAATTGAGAAACAGGAATAAAAACTCACATTTAGTATTTTCACATTGTTTGACAATTTTACTTGCTTCACAGTACAAACAAGGAAAATACTGATGCTTCAATGTATTTTCTGATTTGATGTACATTTAAAGCTTGTTCATTATTTATTGTCTACTTATTAAAACGCTTTATTTTGAAAAGGCCTTTTAAATGTTGTGAAAAATGAATTAATGCCATAACAAAAATGAAAAAGTAAACATGTAGGACTCTGCATTGATTCACCATCACTAGGGGTAATGATTAATCCTTTCATACTATTCACATATGTGTGCTGTCGCGGCCTTTATTTGCACACAAAGCCTTCCTCATCAAGGAGAATAAATCTCCAAACACAAGGCGGCATTACTGAGTTCTGGCTGTTTGTCTTTGTGTATGGGTATGGTAAAGTAGAAGGTACCGGACAAGGTTAGCTGATACCCAAAGGTCCCAAAAGACCAGACCAGTAGGACAGGAAACACACAGCTCAGTCCTCTGACAGTTGCAGCTGTGATGCAAACCCAAGCCAGTCTTGCTGCTGCTGCTTCTTCCAGGGCCACGGTAGCAAGATGGGTTGGGATAGCGGGTCATTAACATCACAGATTCCTCCAGAAACATGTACAAGCTATGAACGTCCAGCGCAACCCCCCCTGCTAACCCATCCAAGGACTATCACTATTATCGATAGTTTGATTCAGGATGATTTGGATCAACTGGAAAGAAAGAAATACCACATCTAGCATGGGGCCACACCTGTTTCCAGGCTTCCTCCCACAGCTCTGTTGTCACTGGTGCCCCAACAGTCTTGAGAAAAAAGAGGGTTTGGTGGCTTTGGAAGGCGCTTCCTGAGCCTCTCTACCCAGGCCCAGCTCATCTTGCAGCTGCTCCAGCTCGGATTGGTCCAGCAGCTCAAAGCCCTCTGCCTCGCTGTCCGAGTCCTCAATGAAATCAAGAGTCTGCTTTGAGATAGCGGGCCTGGGGCCGGCAGGGCGGGGCTCCAGCTGCTCCTGAACGGCCGCTGTCACAGCTGCTGCTATTACATCCCCTGCCAACCTGTCCACTAGCTGCATGGCCAGCGATCCCGGGGCCCCCTGCCGGGGATGGATGCTTCCAGGGGCCACGAGACCCAGACTCAGCTCGTCATCCTCGCTGTTGGTCCACGTCCCGTTCTCTACTGAAGGGAACTCCGGAAGCCGACTGGCAAACACCTCAACATTGCCATTAGGGGGGTCCAGATCTAAAGTGAAGGGGGAGATGGGATTCACCACACTGCATGTGTCATTTTCTTCTTTAAAATCACACAGAAAAAAAAAACAAATTAACAGAGGAGAATATGTTGCCTTTATTTTCGTCAACTGCGAGGAATGGACAGCAAGTGTCTAATCCAAAGTTCTTATGACCAATATGCACAAAAATTTGAGTACAGGCTGCCCTGTCTATCAGTATTCGCACAATAATTTGCCACACTTACAACGCACTGTTGAGGTAAAAATTTTGGGGATGAGCGGGGATGAATGCGCCCCTCACCTTCTGAATCCTCAGTCACAGGGGTGTGTCCTTCTGACAGATCGAAAGTGTTCTCTGTCAAGGTTGTCTGGGAGACCTCCGTTTCTGAAATGGAGAGCTCTTTGCAAATAGATGAATCCAGCTATGTAGAGTAAAGGAAAATGTGAGAACAGTGCTCAGACAGTAGACCACATGACACCAAACCTCGAGACTAGGCAAATTTAAAACTTTATATGAAGACAATCTGAAATGAATGAAAAAGGAAGAAATCGCTGGGAAAATAAAAGGGTAGGACAAACCTGGGGAAACAATGCAGACAGGTCAGTGTCACTGCTTTCTTCCTGTCTCTGAACCATTATTTTTTCTGAAAGAGACAATACAGAACCACATGATCTGTAAGCTGGCAAGGAGCCCAACCCTGAGAGATACATTAAATATATTTTGTCATAATGCCAATGTCCTTACTTAAACAAATGCAGTGGATTTAAGATAAGTCTTGCCTATTGTGCTTGTCAGACTATAAAAGATTTAGTCAGTAAGCATGGCTTACAGGATACCCCCCGCATGTATATCAGTACATTCATACTGAAACGATCAGACCTACAATACCAAAAATGTGTAAACACTACAAAAAATAAGTAGTTGGGCAGTACCACAGTCAATAGACCTTCCACCAAGAGAAAAAATTTTCAAAATCGGATGCGTAGGTTATGAGATCTAGGTCCGGACGCACAGATTCATGCACACACACACAGACACACGCATGCACGCACACACGGACGAACAAAGCAAATCCAGTATCCCCCCCTAAATTTCGTTGCGGGGGGTATAATAAATACTTTAAAGCAAATCCATTGCTTTCTGGCCTTTAGTTTTTATTTTTTTGAAAATGAAAGTAAGGCCATATAGTAGCTTGAATTTTCTGGGGGCTGTCATGTCTGTAAGCTTCCAATGCATCTTGGGAGTGTGATGTCATCTGGTTGCTAGGCCACATGAGACTTGGCTGTAAGAAGGACTTGTAAACGAGATAAGCGTCATAAAAATTACAGAACACATCCTAGAATGGCTCATATTTTGCCACATCAATTTTAACTAGAATATTCCTCAGTCCCTGTTTAGGCTAGACGCTTCCTCAACAAGAAAACATTCCTTTTTTTAGCTTCTCAGATAAACACTACCTGTATCTGTGGCCAACTTAGACAGCTGAAATGCCAGGCTGATCTAAATAGACTAACGAGACAATCATGATCAGAATGATTAAATGTAACTGTTCTAAATATGACTTTCTGCACCTCCTACATCCTCCATAAGTTTTCTGAACAACCTTCAAATCAGGGTACATAACACATTAGGTGACGAACAACTACTTGATCTCCACCTCCGCGTTAAAATAACGTTTGAAACAGAACTAATACGTCGCTAGCTAGTTAGACATTCATACAATTAGACACAGCTGGCTGGTAGCAAGCGTCTCTGTTGGCTAGCAAGCTATGTTGTTGCTTTTTATTTGCAAAGCATCTGGGTTTGGATTTATTATTACTATGGTGAGGGGGGGCCTGGCGTTGTGGCTGTGTGGTGGTGCTTTTGATAATCACCTATGCCAGTAACCAAAAGTCACAAAATGTAGTCAGGTGTGAGTTTATGCATCTATTTTAATCTTTAAATTTTTTATAAATTTTAAAATGCCAGTCACAAAGACTGGTCGACAGTTGCCTGGGTAAACCCTCGCAGCCAATGCATCCTGGAGTCAGGGTTGCTCCAGGGATGCCTTAAGTTACAGAAACTGAAGCATTTGTCAGGACTAACTGCAATTCCCTTCAAAAACAAATGGTTTCTAAAACTGCTCTTGGATATTAATTTCTTTGTCGATAGTCCCAGTGCATAATTTACATTGTACAATGATTTACAAATCAGTCTACCATGGATGTATTGCAAGAACTAATTGTAACTGATTCCTCCAAGTTTGATTAGCTGTCATTGATTTCCTCCATGTTATCTATTTCTTTGCCGGAGGAATATTCTGGTTCAAACTGGTATGGCAAAATATGAGCCTTTCTGGGATGTTTTCTGCAATTTTTATGATGCTGTTCGCACTTGTGTGCTTCAGACAGCTGTGTTTCATGTGGTCACACAACACGATGACGCCACACTCCCAAGATGCTTTGCAAGCTTACAAACATGGCGGCCCACGGAGAATTCAAGCCATGGTATGGCCTTACTATCGCAGTAAATAAAATTAAAACCTAAGGCCAGAAAGCCATTATTTTGCTTGAAAGTATTTATAGTCTGACAAGTAAAATAGGTAAGAGTTATACAAAATTCTGACTGCATATTTATGATTTGTTTTTCATTGAATATACACACGGTGACCAATTCATTAGGTACAACTGCATGCCAGCTTGTTGATGCAAATATCTAACCTGCCAATGATGTGGCAGCAACTCTGCTTAGAAAAGCATGAGCAAGTGGTCATGGTGCTCAGACATTGAACAGGCCATATACCAAAAAGGGAAGGAATGTGATCTCAGCGAGTGACTGAGGAGTAATTGTTGGCACCCAATAAGGAGAAAAACATCCTTATAACTAGAGGCACTCATAGAGCGCAAACCTCTGCCAAGGCAGGTAAATCCAAATCTTCATCAATGGAAGCAAAGTTAAGTTATTGCGTATCATACAATTTCAAGATGGCTGCCGTGGCGGCCATATGGTTTCACTGATCGCTGGGAAAATCAATAGGTTTGATCCTTGATGTAATAGCAATGCACTCACAAAATTTCAGCCAAGTCCGTGAATTACTTTTTGAGTTATGTTCACAAACAAACAAACAGACAGACAGACAGACAGACAAATGGGCGAAAACATAACCTCTGCCCCAACTTCGTTTGCATAGGTAATGAAAGAGGTCAGAAGAGAATGGCTAGACTGGTTTGACCTGACTGGTTGGTGACAACAACTCAGATAACCATGTATTACTGCAGGGCGCAGAGAAGCCTCACTGCATACACAGCACAACATACAGTATCTTGAAGTGAATAGGCAATAGCAGCACTCTAGTCAGCTACAAACAGGAAACCAAACTAAAATGGGCACAAGGTCACCAAAACTAGACATCTGAATATTGGAAAAATGTCATCTAGAACCTGCTGCGGGTCTTCAGCATTCATATAGAAAGGTCTGAATTTGGTGTAAACTAAACAAACCAAGGCAACTATCCTACCTCGCATCAATTGTTTGGACAGGTGCTAGTGGGTGGTAATGTAGTGGCATGGGGAATCTTTTCTTTACATACATTAGGTAATGACTACATACTGCTCATTGATTAAATGCTACAGCCTACCTATGGGTAATGTAGCTTTTTAAGTTCACCCTGTTAGCCACAATTTAGCCATCATCTCAAACCGACTTCCAGCAGGGTCGTGTACCATATCAGAAACCTCACATTGTCTTAATCTTAACTTTGTTCAACAAACAAGACTTTCACTGTTCTCCAGTGGCCTCCAAAAACTATATTCCTATTCAATTTGGTGCCTTTGGGACATGATGGGTCTGAAGATACGTAAGACGAATGTGCAGTAGAATACAGTAGCGGGTGCACAAAGCCATCGTGTGAACATGGACAAGAATATGTAAGAAATGTTTCCAACACCATGTTAGATCCATGCCACAAAACAAAAGTAGATGCCAACTTGGCGTACACTCAAGCTACCCTTGATCTAGATGGAAACCCTTAGTGACCTCTTGCAGAGCCTCGTTTTCATGACGTGACACCCGGACTCCTGGATAATTTCCAATTCTTAACATAGATGATTGGTAGATAGATAGACAGACAGATAGAAGGACGGATGGATGACACAGTACATTGAGACTCAATCTACTTTACAGGTAACCTGAATAAAAACTCAGTTATAGTTATAGACAGTTACAGGTGCTAAGACAAGTAAGGGGCCAACATGCGGGTTATATATGTGATATGTTCCTTACAATAATTATAATCACAATTATTATTCCTCACCATGATTCTCCCTGATTCTCTGAAGGAAGTCCCCAACTCCAAAGTCCAGCCTCTGCAGAACTGAACTGACCCAGAGCCCAAGCTCATGGGATGAGAGGAGGGGCCACAGGAAGACAACCACCACTGGGGAGGGACAGTATTAATGCTAGTTATTTTTCACTCAATTTTTAGGTTATTCTACAACAATTTTGAGTTCACTTAAGTGCATTTGACAATCTGCCTGGGAAATAATGCTGGCCTGATCACAACAGCAGTTGTATTGTATTCTCACAGGTATCGTAAAATCATATTCGAGTTATGGAATCATGCACTATATGAAAGAAAAGCCACCAATAAAGTGCTTCTATTCAATCTGACCACAGAGAACTTCATATTCAACTACTTTAACTTCATCATGTTGGCCAAAAGCGAAAGACAGAAATGTAGTAAAATGTATCTAGGACTGTTAATATTGCTTTGGACTACTCAAATGAATGTTCAGTTAACATAGTTCACTCACAGCCTCTCGTAGTATGTGATGTCACTTGTAAATGAACTGTTCTGAAGTCCTGAGTAAAACTTGGCCATTGTACATGTTACTTTTTTTTGGATGGAATTTCATCAAATTGTCCGTTTTCAATCTGAAAAAGTTTGAGGATGCCAGCTTTGAGGACATTGCATTACTGTTATTTAGTTAACACTTTTATCCAAAGCAATGAACAGTGAGCCTCCACCAGCCTTCTGAGTCCCGGTCAAAAAGCTTAACCTGCCCCTGTACATTCAGAGCTTTGGTTTTCTTCATAAATTTATCACCCAAGCAACACAGTGGCCGCCTCTGACACGTCATGTCGCAATCAACTCACCAGCTATGTACGAAATGACTATTCCTGGAATGTAACGTCCCAAGACGGCAAAGAATGAGCACAAGCTGCAGGCCAGCAGGCAGAACTGAAATGAAAAATACCAGTCAGTTTCTCTTTCAGTCAGATCCATCATTCAGTCGCTCAGGGCACCCATCACTCATTAACCATTGGTCACTGGGCTCTGGACCGAGGCCATGACCTTCCACGGTGATAAATGGTGTTGCTGATGACAGGTTCACCGGCGGTGCAGACCCATATGATAGCCTGCTTTAAAATGGTGACATGTAAACTTTTGCCATAAGATTATTGTCATGTTCAGGTTCTGCAACTGATTTATTATGATAATTGTTATTATATTGTTATTTAAATTTCAAGTTTTGAAATGTGCAGTTAATGTTTGATTTTCATGTATTTTAATACATTAACTTATGCGTTCCTCAGGCTTGAAAACAAACAAACAAACAAAAAAAAAAAAACAAATAGGTCACCTCTGATAAATGGAGGTGGTCCTTTACAGTTATACACTGTTTAAAATTCCACCCAGAGAGGTCAATGGAAATTAGCTATTGGGAAGAGCCATGTCACCTTGGTACATGTTAGTGCAGGGGTGGGCGATTCCAGTCCTGGAGGGCCGGTGTGTATGCAGGTTTTTATTTCTATCAATTACCCTGACTAATTGAGCTGATCGGTTGTGCACACAAACACACATTTGCATATAGACTTGACGAACGTAAAATGTTACATTTAGGGATGTCAAGGACCGTCTTTGGTGGTCATTCATGATAATTTTAAAAAATGCAGCAGAACTGTTTGATTTCACAAGTTTTTTGACTAATTAGGATAATTAATTTATTAAAGATCAGAAGTTGGTGTGAAAACCAGGGACAGATACGGCCCTTACTGCCCACCTCTGTGTTAGTGTGACAGCTGTGTCACATGGTACATTCATGACTTAAGAGAGTAATAACAAAGGAGGAGGTAGGATTGTCACATCCTGCTTCTCTTACATGGTCACATGGCCAGGCTGAAGTGACTCAAATCGGATTGTTTTGCTCTCCTGCATTTGCTCTGCCTGTTTTCAACCATTTTGCTAGACCCTAGTTTTTCAGATCGTGATTTGATAATCCTGCCTCCCTTCATTGCCCTCTGGTTTTGACCCCAGTTTTGGATAATCCTCTAGTACAGAGGTGGGCAGCGAGGGCCGTATCTGTCCCTGGTTTTCACACCAACATCTGGTCTTTAATTAATTGTTTGTCTCAATTAGCCAAACCATTTATGAAATCTGACGTTTCATGCGCATTTCTTTAAATTATCATGAAACTACAAAGACTAGTCTTGTCTCCCTTCTCCCTTCCTTTGATCGAATCATTGCGAAAATCTATATTTGTGCATACAATCAATTAACTCAATTAGTCAGGGTAATTGATAGGAATAAAAACCTGCATACACACTGGCCCTCCAGGACCGTGACTGCCCACCCCTGCTCTAGTACCTTTGCTTGAAGGGTTGAGTTCAAGATTTTTTGATCTTTGTGTGGATTCCCCACTACAAAAACTGTATTGTCTGCACGGCATTATTTGCCAGCAATGGACTCATTTTTAATATCCCTTAATTCCAATAAAACCTCCATTAAATTGCATCTGGTCTGCGAATGGTTCTGAGTCTGTGTCCCTAATAAGGATAAAATTTATAAACAGGTAGGATGTGTTTAAAACTACATTTAACAGTTAACACGAATACTACTAATTTTTTTATCACTGCTCAATTCACCTAAATACAATGAGGTTGTAGGATTAATTTTTTAATTGGTATAAAAATTTCTCAGAGCGAACTGTATCTAACAATAACTCTCTTTGGGCTTTCCGACATACCTTTCCAGGGTTCTGCTGCTTGAAATAGGACATTTCTTGAAGGAGCAGCTTGCAGCTCACCCAGGAGTCAGTGAATTGGCTGCCCTCTTCCCTGCTCTCCTGACTGGAGTCAATGACTTCCCAGCTAAACAGAAATACAAGAAGTCCAGTCAAATTCATTCCTACACAGAAGGATTACACAAAGTGACACAAAAAGCCAGTTTAAATCAGTTCATCAAATCATTGAACTTTCAAATGAATGTGAAACTGATAGAGACCCAGCATTGACTATGGGGCAGTAAACATGGATAGTCCTTAAACCAACCAGTGCTTCCAAATAGTGTATATGTAAGCTGTAACATAAAGAATAATATTGATATGCAGTTAGTGAGTTTAGACAAATGTTGACCCGCAGCTTATTATGGATTATGCAGGTCTTTATGCTAGTATGCACTGCATATAAAAATCTAACAAGCTTTAGTTATCCAAAAATTCACCAGAGTAAACTGTAAGCAGAACAGGTACAAGTATGGTAATTCAAGAACAAATATATTTTATAACTGCATTACAGGTACAATGTAAGATAAAGACACTGACATGTACACTTGGAGCCTTTTAATAGGTACACCTGTACGCCATGCTCATAAATGCAAATATCGAATCAGGCAATTATGTGACAGTAACTCCATGCAAAAACCATGGATATACGGTCACGTAGTTCAGTTCCAGTTGTCATTGAAATTAAACATCACAATGGGGAAGACTGTAATTCAAGTGGCTTTGACTGCGGCATTTTTGTTGGTGCAAGGTAGGGTGATTTGAGTATTGCAGAAACTGCTAATCTCCAGCAAATTTCAGACACAACTGTCCCTAAAGTTTATAGCGAATGGACTGAAAAACAAACCAAAAAGAAAAACTTTCACCGAAAATCAGTTACATGGGAAAAAAGGCCTTGTTAAAAAGGCCAAGTGTTAAAGTAGCCACTGCGAGTAGTCCGTGAATGATAGAAGTCACCTGTTTGAAAGCTATTGAGTCCAACAGTGCATATGTGCTAATGCAGACCAACTTCATCCTGAGAGTAATAGGTGGAAAGCAAACAGTGGGCAGATTGAGTTGCATTGGCTATATGCATAAAGTATTGGTGTGCAGGCACACTTTTAACTTACAGCTGGTCTGTATGTCGACGAGCATCAAATACTGCATAAAGTACAAGGAAATATGGGGTCCTAATTTGATGACCTAAATGTAGTTAGCAAACGCAAGTGCTAATGGTATTGCACATCAAAACTGGGCAGGTTCAGCTCCATTCCTGTAACTCTGTGATAGGATGTGAAAGCAAAGATGCTAGAGGACCTGATGACAAGATGAGGAGTAACAAAACAATGAACAGCATTTTTTTGGCCATAGTTCTGGTCTCCTACTGTGGCCTTTGCAATCAGCACATGCTCCCTGTGCTCAGTATTTTCAGTGGCCATTTTGGTAGGTGGTTGCGCATTAGATGGTTAGACGCAAGATCCAAAGATGGAAGCTGCATTTTTCCGTCTTTGCTGTCAAGTCTGAAAATACGGATGACAGAAGAAATAGCTATCTAGCTATTAAATCACTCAAGGAGTATGGAAAAGTTATGGCTGCAGGCTAAGCAAGGACCGCAGTTACATTCTTAGAGAAATTTGCCATGCATTCACACATTTGGAATTCAGTCTCTAAAATTAAAATTGATCCATGGCTGACACCTATGTGGTAGCAATGGTAAGGGAACATTCATTTCATTGGAATGGCTGCACTATTCTCCCTAACTGAATTCACCCAATCAATTCGTTCTTACCGACGTGTCACTTTCATTGCCTCTGGCTAAACAAGACCAGAGATTTTGACGGTCATTTCCATTAGAACCTTAATGGCAATTCCCATTATGTGGTGGAATTGCTCAATTCCATTAGTGCTTTAATGGCTATTTCCATTATGTACTGCACTGAGAACTCAGTCACTCTGCTACTCAATCATTCAGGCACAACCATTCCATTTGTGCGTGCAACAATTTCTTAATTCATGGTCAATTGAGTCACTAGAATGTTAAAAACACTCAATTGCCGCTCTTTTTGTGAAAGTAACAATGTGGCTAGCTTAGCCTACTGGGTAAATAGCCGCAAATTGGTTATCAGGACATAGAAGGGAACACAAACCATTCGGCATACAAAATCGGAAAACAAATACAGAAACGTTAAATTTGCTAACATGCATTTGTTAATTTATTTTTTTAAAATAGTATCCTCAGATTTCTCATTGAGCAAGCTAACGATTGATTACATAGGACAAGGGGAGAGCTGTTGGGATTGTTTACCCGTTGTTACGTAGCAAAACCAGATGGATAACCTGCAGAGATATCAGTAAATGTCAATTTTACAAAAATTGTTAATCATGGTCACTTCAAGTGTAGCATCAAAATAATCAGACGACCTTAGGCTAACTGAAAATCATGTAGATAGGATACCATATCATGAGGAGAAACAATATATAACCAATATTTTGTTTTGTCCCCTCAGCCATTGACCTTGATACATTGAAATGGCTGCCTGTACTATATGGTGTTTTTTGTCGCCACTAGGGGTCATTGATTCTTCAAACAGGATGTAGGCCCAACTGCCATGTCTTTTGCTATTCAGTTCCCTCTTCGGTGACAGTGCGGATGTGACACTGTTGTCCAAATGGTTGGTCCAATACAAATTAATTACCTGTGGGTGTGCGGGGGTGTGGTCTAATTGAGGCTAGCAGATGAGCTGCTGTCATTCCTTTCAAAAGCAGTGTGTTAATGCCATATCAAACTAGGAATTTCTCCAGGTGAAGAAAATATAGAATAAAAATATAGGATGCAGTATGATGATGTGAGGTAGCACAGTTCTCCCTCAGGATTTAAAGGTAGAGAGCAGAATTTATGATTCCATCAATTACAGCAAGTCGTCCAAGTCCTGAAGCAGAAAAGCAGCCCCAGACCATTGCACTACTACCACCATGTTTGACTGTTGGTATGATGTGCTTTTGGTATGGTGCTGTGTTAGTATATGCCAGATGTAACGGGACGCACACCTTCCAAAAAGTTAAACTTTTGTCTTGTCAGTCCCTAGAATATTTTTCCAAAAGTCTTGGGGATCATCAAGATGTTTTTTGGCAAATGTCAGATGAGACGACTTCTTTTAGGTCAGCAGTGGTTTTCGTCTTGGAACTCTTCCATGGATGCAATTTTTGCCCGGTATCTTTCTTATTGTTTAATCATGAGCACTGACTTGAACTGAGACATGTGAGGCTAGCAGTTCTTTAGATGTTGTTCTGGGTTCTTTTTTGACCTCCTGGATGAGTCGTCTATGTGCTCTTGTTGTAATTTTGGTCTGCCTGCCACTCCTGGGAAGGTTCACCACTGTTCCAGGTTTTCTCCATTTGAGGATAATGGCTCTCACCGCAGCTCATTGGAGTCCCAAAGCCTTAGAAATGGCTTTGTAACCCTTTCCAGACTGATAGAGGTCAATGACTTTGTTTCTCATCTGTTCTTTTTATTTTTACTTTTTCACATGGGGCAAAGAGGTTTGGATAGGTTTTTTCCCTTAATTAATGAAGTCATTATATAAAAGCTGTATTTTGTATTTACTCGGGTTATCTTTGTCCAATAAATTTGTTTGATGATCTAAAACATTTAAACGTGACAAATATGCAAAAAATAAGAAATCAGACAGGGGGCAAATACTTTTTCACAGCGCTATATATCCTCCTAAGTACTCTCATTGATAAGCCACTCACTAAATTGCTTACTTAGGCTCATCTGCATAAAGCACAGTTATAGTTCACGCCCACGTGAAACTTTCCCGGTAATGATTGACACATTTCTTATCCAATTCCAGAAAGTATAAACTTTCCACAGAAACGGAAAGGCATTGATTGGACATCAGAAAAGAATTTAAGCCTTTGCGTAACAGCTGTATGGTTGTATTCTCTTCATGTTGCGCAACTAAAAATGACACGATTGAACAGAAAAAAAGACATCCATAACTGGCCTGAAGTCCTCACTTACATTTATGGGATTTAAATGAGATAAGGGCTTAGTCAATGGGAATAATTCCAAATGAAAGAGGACAGGAGGGTTCCTTCTACCGAATAGATCTATGTTTCAGGAGGAATTCAACGAAGAAAGGTTTCTGTTAATTTTATGAGTAAGTGCAATTTTATATTATTTTTACTTATGGCTAGCTGGCTAGCTGTTTTTTACTCACAGTTTACCATAGTCATACTGATCGCAGAGCTTGTTTGCCACATTGGTTAGTAAGCGTAACCGTATTCAACAAAATTGAATGCCGAGGTTTTAGCTTGTTTAAAATGTGAACAGCTCAATCCCTTCGGTAGACTACTTGCTACGTTCCTTGCTCCATTCTGTTCAATCTAGGGTAGCATATTGCCTGCACCTGCTTTTTCCTGTTTGTGGAATGTCTGTCCTGGCATAATAAGGTATATTTCAGTAATTACTGAGTTAGTGAGTTATACTTGTTCCTTATAAGGCATAGAAAGTGTTTCTATAAGATTGAGACCTCAGAAGTGGGGACTGCTAGCTTTTCATTGCCGGGTGAATGTTCTGACATTAGCTAACGACCCATATAAGCGGTCTGGGGAACACTCGTATGGACAACGAGTTAATTACTTACAAATAATTTTTATTTGAAATTTTATCATAAATAATATTTACAGAAAAGAGGATTGAAACAAGAAATAATGTGATTTACCACTTATCTTAAATGAAAAACACGGTTTTCATTCCAAGCAACTGAAATTGCTTTTATCCCTGTTTTCAATCGCATTCACTCCAAATTTAGCCTATTTCCTGTTTTCGTTCTTTGAACCATCTTATTCTCTGTTGGCGAGGTTAATTTGCATTTCTGTGCCACTCTGTTTTCCAGCTTACAAGATGTTTACATCGGTGGTGAGGCCTTCACTTGTCACAAACACATCCATGCCAGCCATTTCTGATATATTGGGCAGCTGCTTACGGGTTTTTCCTCATTGGCCAATCAGGCCTTTTGATTATTATGCATATATGGTCTGTTCGCCGTCTTTTCATTCCAGTGTGATAGTTGTAACGAGGACCGTTGCAAAAAAAAGTTTGCATTTGTCTTGCATTCTTACATGGCAGACAAAATTTTTCTACACTGGAAAATTACCCTTATAACCAGATACAAATGTTACAACTTCAACAAAAGAGAAAAGGCATAAAGACAAAAAAAGTGAATAAGTTTGCAGAGGAGCATTACTAGCATACCTACAGGAGCCCAGAGGCCAGCCTAAGATCCTCTCCTAATTTTTCCTCCCTTCAGCTCTCCAGGAAAAATGTGTTGGCTTATAGCCGAACAAGTCCTGGAATACCTTAAAGCATTAACAGCTTGGCAAGCAGTGCCCATCTATAAACAAAAGTTATTGCGAGGCCCACTTTGTCATGGATCTTGGCCCCCCATCCTGCCCTCAGCCCGATCCCCTTGGCCTCAGCTGTCTTGCCAGCAGCTGTTGTCACTCCAAATCTGGCAGCCTGTCACCTGCAAACCCAACACCACCACCAGTGCCGCCGCCAACCACCCCCCCCCCCCCCCCCACGGCCCTAGACATGAAAACTGCCATGTACATGATTGATGAGTTCTGAGAGGTGCAGGACACTGAAACTCATGGTGGGTGTCTCCTGAGTCAATTCCTTAACCTCCCCTTCCCAGCACCACATGGTAGAGGGTTGTTATGCCCCTCCTGTGATGGCGCATTTGATTCTTGGAAACATCAGCCCTGTGTCATCTCACATTCAAACATGTGCCTCCAAGCAAAACAAGGGCGGGAGAAAGAGTGCTAGTGCGTTCAGTGTGACTTCACAACTACCATAAAGAGCCGTCAGCGACAGCAAGTATGTACAGTTGGGACACCCTCGGACAGATTACACAAGCAGCAAGGCAAATACTAAATATGTTAGATGTACAGACATCTTTTAAAATCATGATTATAGTCTAATTAATATTCTATAACAAAATAGGCTGGTGCATGTTCACATACTGCACACAATCAATGTCTCATGTGTCTCAAGGGATAAATACTAACTTGTATGAGCTTATGTGTTTATATTTCCGTTCATAAGTGAATGATTAATTATTCTGTCGGGGATTCAAGGCAAAGCCCAATATAAAATTTGCACATTAACTAACATGTTATGCCAGTGCTTTGAAATATAGCCCTCTGTGGGCATTTGAAGATGTCTGAGCTTGTGCACATGTGCGTTTGGTCAGCAGTGCGAGCGAGAATAGACTGTATGAAGGTGTGCACATGCAACACATTTCTGAAATGAAAACCAAAACAATTCTGCATCAGGGATCAATATCACATTGAGATTCCCTATATTACTTATATATTACTCCCTATATTACCTATATTACCTATGAGTTCAAAAATGGGTTACATTTTATTTTTTGACCATGGGAACGTAGTGCTGAAATGAACTATAATGTGATTGACTGATAACAAATGGGCACTGACTTCAGACAGACCAAACAGTGCAAAAAAAATCTATGTTTATAGTACTGTGGTGAGGGAAAATATGGTATGTACTATATGTCTGTTGATGGAAAACATTGTTTCACCACAATATCTTAGCAAAAACAGAAAAACCCTTTCCTCCCAAGTGAGCTAGCTTACTTTAGCTGGTTAGTTATTAATTCAGTGAGCTACACTGTACAAATAGGCTTCCTAATCTAGGATTAAAGAGAACAAGCCCTGGAGATAGACAATTGATAATGTTACTTAGTCACCTTGTGCAAAATAATAAATGCAAGCTACAACACTGTAGGCAAATTGCCCTTCCTTAAAGATGATTAACAAGTTGTCATATAATAAGCAGGGGATACAAAGTCACCAGTAACTGAGGCTGAGTTCTAGTGATAGCATTGTGCTGAGTTAACAATGTTCCATACAATTACACTTAGCCATTAAAAAAAAATGATGCTTGCAACAAAGTAAAAAAATACATAAGATTGACACGGCAAATTGCTGTTCAACTCCACCAATATTGCAACATTTCTCATGCATTTGGCGTGTGTAAGAGGGTGGATATTTACATGCATGTGTGTACCAGTATGAGGCTGCCTGATCAGAGAGTCATAATTTAGCTTCTAAGGATTCAATACGGTGACACCTCACATGATACAGGTACCTCTAGCCTGAAAAACTACAGTATCACAGCAGTATATTATTAGCAGCAAATGTATGACACATATATGAATTTCAGAATGTTTAACACATTTGTTCGTAAGGAAAAATTACACTCAAGGCCGGCTAACAACCAACTATTTTACTATAATGTATGTCTGAGTTTTTAGAGAATGCAGCCAGCTGCTCGCAAGCAAGCAAGCTGCTCCCATCCCCGATGATACTAATCTTCTCAGTGAGACAGAGAGCGACACGTCTGATCCTCTAACAAGCCTGACAGGCCAGGGCCTTTTAAAAATAGCCCCAAACAATGTCAAAAATGAGCACGAGCGTTTGGTGCGACCACATATTTCAAAACAAGACAAAAATATTTATGCTCCGCAGTGTGCGAGCTTGGGCAACTGGTGTTCCGCAGCTAGGTTATGGCCCAAGACTTCAAGCCACAGCTCTGTGTCAACACTGACCTGAGAATTTTGTGAGAGCACATGATGCTCACTGGCGCTTTCAGGACTACTCCTGCAAGGTTTCAATTGGCTAGAGCTAAAATCCAGATAATGGAAACTGACAAGCTTGGCTTTCTGATTGGATAAGAGAAACACAGCTCACCTCTAAAGCGTTGTTAATGCTGCTGGGCTGAGCTCAGTCAGCTGGCCAGGAGAGACATGAAAGAGAGTCTGTTCTCATGATATGCCTGAATGTAACAATTAAACATAGTAGATGCAAATAAAATGGATAGATAAGCCCAATGTGATCAGAGGTCGAAGAGAACAGTTGCATCCTTATGAACAAAATAGAATATGACAGTGCAAGCCTTAAACAGAAGAACTCTGGGACAAAAATTCTGATAACTCATTGGCTAATCTAACAATCTTTTCAAATAATCAAGACAGGGTCTGATCTATGTCTACAGAATGTACAACTCCACCAACCCCCAAAGCACAAAGGCAGGATGTTTTGAAACTATTGATCTCGAAGAATCCAACAGCGCACATCTACAATGTTCAAACTATACTGTTTACTAACTGCAACGTACCGGTACGCGATTATGTATGTATGCACATGTGTGCAAACCTTAAAAAAAAACAAAAAAAAACAGAAAAACACCAAATTAGATAAACTGTTTCGTTTACCTCATCGTTGCTCCACTGTCTTCAGGAGCCATTAGAAAATGTTGGGTTTTCAAGAAGATGCTTGGACACCAGCGGTCAATAGGTGTTCCTCTATAACAGGAGGGCTTTCCTTATCAGCACTCAAGGCTAAGCCTGAGAGCCCAGTCGGCGCTACACTGTCTCTAGCACATGGGAGAGAGAACAGATCCTGTTTATCTTGAATGGAGCGTGTGCTTGGCTATTTTAACCTTCTTGCTCTATAAATAAATCAGTCACACAACATTCCGGAGGCAGCAACGCAATGGGACCCTCAAAAAGCTGTGACCAGTTCAGGCTCGCCCTTTGATTTGTCTGCCAGCAGCGAAGGGGCTTGGAATTAGGGGCACTGCTTGCCTTCGATCCATTAAAATGGGGGCCCAGTTAACATAAAGGCCAGATGTGCACGAAACAAGGAATTTACATTCAACCTTTATAGTAGAATAAAATGTACACTATTATTGTGCACTATTATAACTGCATTCTATGGACACACACACACACACACACACACACACACACACAGTGCTGTGAAAAAGTATTAGCCCCCTTCCTGATTCCAGCATATTTGTAACACTGAAATGTTGCAGATCAAATTTTAACATTAGACAAAGACAATCCGAGTAAATACAAAATGCAGTTTTTAAATGATGATTTCATTTTTAAGGTAAAAAGCTATCAAAACTTACCTGGTCCTATGTAAAAAAGTTATTGCCCCTGTTAAATTATGAATGAACTGTGATTAACCACATTTTTTTAGTTCAATTTCACTAGCCACACCCAGATATGATTACTGCCAGACCTCTTAAATCATGAAATCACTTAAATAGAAACTGTCTGACAAAGTGAAGAAGGCTAAAAGATCTCAAAAAGCAACACATCATGCTGCAATCTAAATAAATTCAAGAGCAGATGAGAAACAAAGTCATTGACATCTATGAGTCTGGAAAGGGTCACAAAGACCTTTCTTAGGCTTTGGGATTCCAGCAAACTGTGGTGAGAGCCATCATCCACAAATAGAGAAATCTTGGAACAGTGGTGAACCTTCCCAGGAGTGGCCATCCTACCAAAATTACTCCAAGAGCGCATCGACGACTCATCCAGGAGGTCACAAAAGAACCCATAACAACATCTAAAGAACTGCAGGCCTCACGTGCCTCAGTTAAAATCAGTGTTCATGACTAAACAAGAAGAAAGACTGGGCAAAAATGGCATCTATGAGAGGGTTCCAAGGTGAAAAACACTGCTGACGAAAAAGAACACAAAGGCTCGTCTCAAATTTGCCAAGAAACTTCTTGATGATCCCCAAGACTTTTAAGAAAATATTCTGTGGACTGACAAGACAGAAGTTGAACTTTTTGGTAGGTGTGCGTACTGTTTCATCTGGCGTAAAACAACACAGCATTTCATAAAAAGAACATCAAACCATATGGTGGTGGTAGCGTGATGGTCTGGGGCTGCTTTGCTGCTTCAGGACCTGGACGACTTGCGGTAATTGATGGAACCATGAATTCTGCTCTCTACCTTTAAATCCTGAAAGAGAATGTCTAACCATCCGTTCATGACCTCAAGCTCAAGCGCACTTGGGTTATGCGGCAGAACAATGATCTGAAACACACCAGGAAGTCTGAATGGCTTAAAAAAACAAAATGAAGGTTTTGGAGTGGCCTAGTCAAAGTCTGGACTTAAATCCGATTGAGATGCTGTGGCGTGACCTGAAACAGGCCGTTCATGCTCAAAAACCTTCCAATGTGGCTGAATTAAAACAATTCTGCAAAGAAGAGTGGGCCAAAATTCCTCCACAGCGATGTGAAAGACTCATTGCCAGTTATTGCAAACACTTGATTGCAGTTGTTGTTGCCGAGGGTGACACTATCAGTTATTAGGTTTAGGGGCCAATTACTTTTTCACATAGGGCTAGGCAGATTTGGATAGCTTTTTCCCTCAATAAACGAAATCATCATTTAAAAACTGCATTTTGTATCTACTCCGGTTGTTCTTGTCTAATACTAAAATTTATTTGATGATCTGAAACAATTAAGTGTGACAAATATGTAAAAAAAAAAAAAAAGAAATCAGGAAGGGGGCAAATGCTTTTTCACAGCACTGTATATGTGTGTGTGCGTGCGTGCGTGTTACAGTAAGATCATGAAATCAGTGCTTTTGTGAAATGATTCAATTTTCTTTTGTCATTTCGTGAAATTACTGAAGTTTAGCACTAGCCATTTCATGAAAATACTGAATTTTTTAGTCATTTCATGTAAGGACTGTTTTCAATGATTCAATGAATATATATATATATATATATATATATATATATATATATATATATATATATATATGACTGGTTTCAATTAATCTGCCTGGAACATACATATATAGTAGACCATATGCTAAGTTTTCCCATAACACGCGACAGTCAGAAAAAAGAAAAGTGATGAATTAAAGGTGAAGCAAAATTAATTAAATATAATTTGCTATACCGCCTCATTTGTGGAAGAACTGCATCAATTGTAGCCATTACAGATGAGATCATGCGCCATGTCAAACCGTACAAGGGGGGCTCTACAGCAGTGGCAAATACTGTGACAGGAAAGAATTGAATACCAATGTTATTTTTGTATTTATTTCCGAAGAGATTGATTAAATAGTATAATTATCTCACAAGTATGTACCCTTTGTAGTTGCACCAGCCATGGCACAAAACAATTTTTTATTCTTACATCAACTACAACAGTATAATAAAGCAGTGTCAGAACTGCTTGTTAAGTTGTTGCCAAGTTCTTCCCACATCTCAACTCTCCTTTTGAACACCTTCATCCAATCACAGCCTCAACATTTAGGCACACCCTGAGCTTGTCACCACCTGCAGCTCTGATTGGCCTCTGAAGCTCGCTGATCCTGGACAGGGCACAGTGAGAATCTACCCGAGCAAGCAAACTGCCAGCAACAACCCCTTCGATTAACATGACACGGCAGCACTGTCACAAGACACAGAATGAGCACGTAACCATCTGCTGCAATCGAGACAACAGAACACACGCTGCTGAGTGTGGTTCTATTTCCAAGTATGTCGTAAATATAGCCATGACTTTTGGACAAACAGACCTGGTGGTGGAAAGTTGCAGAAAGATTATGATAAATTTATCAATTGCTCTGACTCAGACACATCTCTGTCTATTAACAACTCATTTATCGCTGGAAATAATTGGTAATCCTGTCAACATTAGCTGTGAAGAACAGCCACCAGCTCCGATGACTCAGAAAGCACTAAAACAGAGTCCCTCGTACAGTTGTTATTAATTTGAAATGCTGTACCCTCACAAAAAATTACCACAAAATACTCCAGAAAAAACACTACAGTTTAGAGGAATTACTATAGATATACTATAGTAACTGTAGTTTACTATAGTGATGCTATCTTAAATCACAAAAGTCAAAATCTACTATAGTAAACTATACCAATGATATTCAATGACTATAGTGTATTTGCAACAAACTATAGTTTACATCAATTTTACTGCAGTAAACAATAGTTAACTATAGTAAATTTTTATGAGGGTAAACCCACTAAATGAGGGGTCACCAACCCTGTTCCTGGAGAGCTACCATGCTGTAGGTTTCTGCTCTATCTCCTATTCAGCACACCTGATTCAAGTAATTAGCTACTTAACAAGATCACAATCTAGGTAATTAAGTAGTTAATTAGTTGAATCAGGTGTGCCGAATAGGAGGTAGAACAGAAACCTACAGGATGGTAACCCTCCAGGAACAGGGTTGGTGACCCCTGCACTAAATCAATCAACAAAAGTATTAAAAAGCAGTTGAAGTTCATCAGTCACAGTGCTCCCATACTATGTACTGTTATTATCAGTTATTTTTTTGTTTCCCCAAACTGTTACTGTACAGTGGTCATATTTGGTGATAGCTGCTCTTTTGAGATAGGCTCCCTTAAGGGGCTCGTTGTTGGGCATCAAGCCCCTACTACTTGGAACTCATGGCACAGAGAGTGCTGGTCTCAAATCTGGCCAGGACCCCAGTGAGCCCTCAGTCTTGAGACAGGTGTGTGTAGATGGCGTGTGTGAGTGTGTGTGGGTGGGAGGGTTGTTCAGGGCCACCTGCTCCTTCCCCAAGAATGCCGTCCCAGATCTTGTTTTGATTGCAGCATGTTTAACCGGCTTAACGAGAGGGGTACTACCCAATCTGCCATTGGCGCAGCCCCCATCAGGAGGCCTCAAACTTAGTAGTGTGGTAGCCAGCTTGAACCCTGCTGCTGAGGTAAACAAGCTATTGTGTGAGCAGGGGACAGGTCCCAAATGTGTCCTTAACAAGGGGGTGAAATCTGCTTGTTCTTGTGCGGTAAAACTTCCTGCCAAGCAGCTAAAAGGCTTATTCAAAGTGTTGTTTTGCCATGATTAACACGACAGGCAAAGTCATCCTGTGCAGGGAAAAACAACCCAATTCCAAATTACAGCTGCTTCCAAGCAAAGGGCTGTATTGGGGTGTTTCTACAGAAGGCATAATTACGGTAAAGACAGTCCACCCATTTTTTTCACAATGGAACGTTAAGCTTTCCTATTCATTTGGGGGCTAGAAATATTGGGCATGATATTTGCAAATAGGGGCAACTTTAAAGCAACACTCATTCTGATGACCTTGACATCCAAGGTGAGATTATGACGCAAAAGGCCATACCATAATCATTTAAAATTGAGCCAATAGAAAATTAAGTTGAAAATTAAACCCTTTTCATTGATGACTCAGACTTGCCACCAGGAATAAATCTTCTTTAGTATAAACTTCTATTTACATTAGAATAGCTTTTGGTTCGGGGATTAACTCTTTCCCCCTGACCAAAAGCAGGTGTCCTTTAAGATTGGTTTTCCCTGTCTTTACCATAATCAGTCAGTTATTTTAGTTCTACAGCTGTCCACCAGATGTCAATCATGCCCCAAAACAAAAACAACAACACAAAAGAGGCCATTTTGACACCTTTTGGGTGTGGTGGCGGAGAGCCAAGGCTCAGGTAGTATCTGCATTTTTACCTTTCACAGAAATTAAATGTATTTGCTGTAATCATGAAAATATGTTTTTCTAATGGTTCTTTATGAGGTTATGATTGATTAGAAACCTTTTCAGAGAGGTAGAATATAAGGGAAACCAGCCCACACATTGGCCTTCATTTATCAAACTTGCCTAGGATCGGGTGTACATTCTGGTGTAAATATCAGCGTTCACCAGGTTTCATGTCTGATTTACTAAAAGTGTGTATGTTGCTGATTTTGGTGTAGAACTGGCGTGGCGTTGATAAATCTGGCGGCTGGAACGATCGTAATTTACATGACACGCCCCTATAAATTCATGCTCCGGGAGGTACAGTCCTGCCCACTTTACGACATGGACTCTCGAAAGATGGCAAAGAAGAAAGAACTTCACTGAGGAGGAAATATTGTCGGCCTGCTGATAAAACCTTGTATATACAATTTGATAAGAAAAAAAAAAAACTCATATGTCCACGATAATAACATAAACATTGCAAAATACATAATGTCATTGATTGGATACATTCTTGGAGAAAAAATAGTCATCCTCGCCGATGACATCCAACTGCATTCTTACATGCAAAATTAAACTTTCTTCTTTTTTTGCTCTCGTGTAAAGTTTCTCATTTTGAAGATACAAGGTTTTATCAGCAGGCCGATGATAGATGGAGAAAAACAAAATAATTTTATTTGGAAGTCTTAAGAGTGGTAAAAAGAGAGCCCAGAAGGCTGCAGTTTGGAAAACTATTGCTGCTGCGGTAAACACTGTTGGGTGGAAAACCGGAGTGCAGCAGACGTTTGATTTAATTCAGTAATGAATTGAAGTGACTATTCGCGCTTATTCAAGTGTGTCCAGGCATAAAAATTTATCGAAATTCGCGTTATATGCCCTTAGAAGTGTGGCCAGGATGCATATTTCTCCATTGCCCACACTTATTTTGAGTGTGTCCAAAGCTAAAAATTTTTTCTTGGCCAAACTTAGAAAACTTACTTACTTCTAAGAGGCACTGGAACATCCACGATATAAAACTTGATTCCAGTTCATTAAACCTGATTAGATTGCGATCGGTCACCAGAAACTACCAGTCAAGTTTGTTTTACATGGTTAGAAATGGTCTTATTACCCTTGTGTTATATCGGAGTTGATCGTAATAACGGAATGTTTCAAATTTGAATTTATTCAAAATACTTTTTATGCGGAATATTGACTCGCCTGTCACCTATATTCACTGTCTTGCTGCATGCATTGATTGTGAAGGGTGAAATATTTGAGGCTTTGTCAAAATGGACCATTTTGGAACATATACAGCGCCCTGCATAATTATTGGCACCCCTGGTTAAGATGTGTTCTTTAGCTTCTAATAAATTCAGTTTTTTTCTAAATAATATAGGACCACAATGAAAAAAAAGGAAAATCCAACCTTTAATTCAAGTGCATTTATTCAGTGGGAAAAAAATCCCACAATAAGAAATAATTCTTTTACATCAAATCATGTGTGCCACAATTATTAGCACCCTTGATGTTAATACTTTTCACAACCCCCTTTTGCCAACAAAACAGCACCTAATCTTCTCCTATAATGTTTCACAAGACGGGAGAATACAGAAAGAGGTATCTTCGACCATTTCTCTTTGCACAATCTCTCTATATCATCCAGCGACCTGGGTCCTCTCATCTGCACTCTCCTCTTCAGCTCACTCCACAGGTTTTCAATGGGGTTGAGGTCTGAGGACTGAGATGGCCATGGGAGGAGCTTGATTCTGTGTCTGGTGAACCATTTCTGTGTGGATTTGGCCACATTTTTAGGGTCATTATCTTGCTGAAAGACCGAGTGACGACCCATCTTCAGCTTTCGGGCAGAGGCCACCAGATTTTGATTTAAAATACCCTGGTATTTCAAAGTGTTCATGATGCCATGCACCCTAACAAGGTTCCCAGGGCCTCTGGAAGAGAAACAGGCCCACAGCATCACCGATCCTCCCCCATACCTCACAGTGGGCATGAGGTGCTTTTCTGTATACTCATCTTATGTGTTCCGCATGACCCACTTGGAGTGTTTGTTGCCAAAAAGCTCCATCTTGGTCTCATCTGACCAAAGCACATGGCCCCAAGTTGAAGTCCCAGTACCGCTTAGCAAACTCCAGACGCATTTGATTGTGAGTGAGAAGGTTTTTTTCCGTGCATGCCTCCCAAACAGCTTGTTGGCATGTAGATAGCGCCTGATGGTTGCTTTGGAGACGTTGTGACCCTAAGATACAACCATTTGTTGCAATTCTTTAACAGTGAGCTTTGGAGAACTTTTTATTTCTTTTACCATCCTCCTCACTGTGCGTGTTGGCAGAATAACCTTGCGTCCTCGTCCAGGCTTGTTTACCACAGATTTTAAGTTAATGATTCCTCTGACAGTAGATATGGGCAGGTGCAGGCGAGTGGCTATTTTCTTGTAGCCATTGCCTGACTTGTGAAGGTCGACACACATCTGCCTTACTTGAATGGTGTGTTCCTTTGTCTTTCCCATGTTGAAGAGTGGATAAGAGAAATGGCCTCTGGGTCACATCATATTTATACTCCAGGGAAACAGGAAGTGATGAATTACTTATCAAATGTTCCTAGATACTCTGATCAACTTTGTAAACTACTGTAGAAATGACAGAAATACCTCAATTACATTTATTTCCTAGGAATTGTTAGGGGTGCCAAAAATTGTGTAACAGGTGATTTCATGAAAAATAATTATTTCTAAGTCAGGGATTTTTTTCGCTTAAAGTTCACTTGAGTTGAAGGATACATTTTTCTACAATTTTCAGTGTGAGAGTATGCAACTGCAATAAAAGTTTAATTTACTTTAAGGCTTTTAACACATCTTAACGCTGTAAAAGATAACGCTGTAAAAGAACGTACAACATCATTCTTATGGCATAATTTTGGGAGATGCTGAACTGTTAATGTCGAGAAATGAATTGAGACATTTTGTAAGTGTGTAAATTATACAACGCTGATTTCAAAAAGGTTTACAATATTGTTAGATATTTACCAACAATGATTTCAATGATTTTTAAAAAATCATTTTAGAAAAAATTATCAAAGAGAAAATTATGTCCATTGAGATCAATATAATGAAAAAAAAAATGGACCAGTAAAACTCCATAAAAGTTTCCTCAGGCCAAAGAATCTTTCCTGAAAAAAATGGAAGAGTCACATGAAGTGGATGTAAACTGGGGCACGGCTGTTACCAAAACCTATGGCCTGGCTGATGTCCAGAACCAGCTTGGCGGGGAATGTTCAGCACAGTTCTCCAGGGATGTTTTGATGGATGTGGACACATGCTAGCACATTTCAGGCAGTGAAATATCCAAGCTAAGATAAATAGGAAATATGGATCAGTGATCTGTGAAAAATGCTAGGAAATATTCTGGTGGAGATCATTTCAATGAGCAGATTTTGTCAGCTGATTTTCAGAATGGACTTTTCATTATCATTTTATTTTGGATCAGACTGAGTTTTTGCATCTCTACGTCACCAATTCTTTTAGCCCCCCAATTCTCACCTATAAGTGAGAAACATTAATTCAAAAATTAATGTTCATTTTTGGCAATTCAGTAATAGTCCAATAAATGTGTTGGACAGTTCCTAACCCAGTTTTTGTAGTTTGCAGCAATCTCCTCAGTTGTTTTCTTTGCTTGATCCAGGCCAATAATTTGACCTTTCTGAAACAGAGTAGCATCTTTTCCATGACCATAGGATATGTCTTCCAACGTGGCTGTCCAAGAAATGAGAAGCTACTCACTGCATCAGCAGGGGTTAAATAACTTGTTGCCAGCTGAAACATATTAATGACTTCAGTAATTATCCAAAGGAAGGCTCTTACTTATTTGCTTAGTTGAAACTGGGAGGTGACTTTTTTGGCAAGGCAGTTTATTTTGCTACTTGCTCATCTTTCCAGTCCAAAAGCCTGCATGTACAGTTCAACATATGGCACAGCCAGCTAGATGTGCCTCCATATCTGAATCTTGACAGTCTGGTTGGCTGCGAATACATGGGTGTAGCCCCGAAAAGCCTGCTTCCCCCCTTTTTTGTGCATTACATGGCCAATACTGTCGCCATGAAAACCAAAATCGATAGATGTCATAAGTGAAGTATAACACACGTATCCACCAAATATGAAAGTAATCAGTCAAAAATGACAGCCTATATAGCGTCCACAAGGAAGAGTGAATGTTTCAGCCAAAATTTGCATATTATTCGGCCAATACTGTCGCCATGGCAACCAAAATAGAGTGTCATAAGTGAAGTATAACACATGCTCATACCAAAATTGAAAGAAATCCATAGTAGCCGCCTGACTTCATCCAGGGGCTACAATAAATTAGTGATTTCAGTACTGTAGCTACACAACACTTGTTTGCTCTGATGTCTAGCAGTGACACACGCACACACACACACACACAAACATAACTACACAACACAAACCATGGACATTTGCCAAATTACAGATAGACATAAAGCACATTTTCCCCAAGCAAAACATGCCAATGTTGCGAGCTAACCCCTGATTAGCTGAGTGGAACATGACTGTAACTTTGACTGCAGACTAGCTACACGTGGGACAAGGGTCGGGAATGAAATGGCCTGAGTGATTCATGGAAAGTTATACATTTCCTGTGAACTTAAATAAAATCAGAAGCAAGAAACACTCTGGAGACATCTACATTTATTCCCTCACCCCTTCTGCATGTGACATAGAAAGGGAGGCCAGATCTGAATGGAACGCAGAATACCATGCTTTTTGAACAAGGCCGCAAACAAAAATCTGACTGAGTCATCTTATTGCCTATAGTTTGTGGGTTGATGAGCACTCCTGACACCAAAATATATGTGCGCAAGTGCCAAAAAAGTGAGTTTTTCATTGGTTGACCACTTGAAGACCACTTAAAAAATAAATTTAATGCGGACCTTCACTAAGCGGCAAGAACAGTATTGTATTTTCTGTTTCTATTTTCATAGTTTTCTTGGAAACTATTTCATTCCAGTAAATGTCTTAGTAGCCCTTAATGAATAATGAATTATAATGAATACTCCCTCAATGTAATGCTGCTCGGCCACTTTGGAAGCATCTTGTAGAAAAACTTTTTAATATTTAGAAGGATTATGGCTGAGAGAAGTTGAACTGCATATGTGTGCCACAGGAGAAAAAAAGACAGATTTGCTGAGTTATTGCTCACGTTTTTCAAAGAAACAAATAGTGTTCTGTAATATCATAAATTTTTTTTTAAAAATCCCTGAAAACTAGGACAATCAGCATTCCACCCTTCTCATCTTTTTAGAAGTGTGCCGCAGGAATTAAATTTGGAATGAGTGCATATTAAAAAAAGAAAAAAAATATATTAATGGAATATTTCATTACCTACGCCAAGGAGGTTATGTTTTCACCCCTGTTTGTTTGTCTGTCTGTCTGTCTGTCTGTTTGTCTGTTCACAGGATAACTCAAAAAGTTAGGAACAGATTGGAACAAAATTTGGTAGGATGGTAGGTGGTAGCCCAAGGATGACTTGATTCAGTTTTGGAAGTGATCCTGTACATATTCTGGATTCTAGTTCTGGAAGAGCCAGTAACTGACATACGGCACGGCAGAGGTAAATACTCTACTGAGTGCCCTTCTAGTTTTCGCAATGTTTTCTTTATAACTGCATTTTCCCCACTGTTCGAACTATTTTAGAAATAAAGTAGTATACACAACAGCCAGCACCTTGCCGGACTTCAATACAGAATCAGAGCCCAGTTTTTGGCCCCAATTTACAGTACATGATGACGAGATGAAAACTGCACCTTCGTCATTCCAAAGTGTTTGTCATAAGCCTGTGGGCAGTCAATGGGTTCATTGCCCATCGATTTTCTACAAGCAATGGTTTACATCTGACTTTGACTCTAAAGGCGCATATCTTGCAGAGAGAGAGATTCGTATGGCAAAGACTGTATGTTCCGATGGTAATCTTCTAGTAAGATATGGGGAGCATTTATACCCCTGGCAGGGAATTAGTGGCACACCGAGGAGACTTTCACAAAAGCCAGTACGACCCACTTAACCTTAATCCTGCAGCTTACATCAACAACCAGTTATTATGAGGCTCCCAACTTTGGAAATTCAACTAATTACTGAGAATTTCCCAAGAAACAATGGCAGCATAAAAATTCTGTGAAGAGGACGGAACCCTCCTCCCAAATGGACATGAACAAGAGATATTTTCGCTGGTAGTCATGACAATGAGCATCCGAATTGCCTATTTCATGAAAGAAAGGAGGTAATTAGCTCTTTAGTTGCTTCCTTTCCTGAACGAAACATAGCATTAACCCTGGAAAAAGGAGAGACAGAATGTGGACCTTCATCCTTTGCATCAGTGATGACTGGAAACATTATTCGGTACCAAATTTTCCCGATAAATTGCGATGGCTATCTTTGCTCTCGAGTACATGAGCCATTGAAGGAAAGGACATCCGATTTTTTGCCAACACACACAGGACACCTTCTAATCTCCCGGCAACTTTCCCTTTGCCAACATGTGACATTTTCTTGAAGGGTTCAGGTTAGGTCCCAACAGCTGAGTCGGTAGTCGCTAATTGAAGCTATCTATAGAGTGTCAGGAGCAGGACCACACCCACACCATGACAAATTCAGAACATCCAGTGAATACACACCTGACCCACTCCTTGTATTCTGCTTTTGTATTATGGCCCCTCCCCCCATCCTGTTCCTCTCTCCTCTTTCATCCCCTGTAACTCTCCATGAGAGTTCCCCTACTGCATATTAAACCTATTCTCTTCAATAAACTTCTGAATGCATTATGTTGACACTGTGGTCCCTGCTGGTGAAATGAAATACAGTTGTTACATGTAAGTTGCAATAGATCTGCCTGCACTTTCTGAGTGCTCCGTGCACAAGTCATAACTAATAGTCACAATGCCTTTGTGCAAAGAGTGTGCGTACAGGTGTACTGGAGGTACAGAGTATATCCACCTTTTTTTCAGTCAAGTCACCCAAAAAGCCATTGAAATGCACAAGACAGCACACCCACTTTATCCTTGGAGATCTACTCATCTACCTAATAAAGTATACAGACTTCTCCAGGGACCACTAAACCACTGTCAATCACTTACCCCTACTCAAACACCTGACCCTTTGCCTAGTTTTGATCTTGTGTAAAAAAACAAAAAGTGCAACTGATTTACGCATCATTTTAGATCTTGTTGGCTGTGTTCTTGAAGCCCAACTCCGCTCTACATTGGCTGGACTCTGCTGTCAGGAGCCAAGGTTGAAAGATAGAAAGATTTGGCCAGTTGTCAGATTAAATATGAACTGCAGGTCTAAATTTCTGTTCTGAACCCCTCCATACCCCTATCGACTATTCTGTGATCCCATGGCATGCCCCCATGCCCTTGTCTACAAAGAATTCATCCTCACACATGTACAGCCATGTAATCCACATTTGGACTCTCATTTCTGAAGCAGTTAAGGGATGGTACGCTCAAAGCATAAATGCACAAAATAACATCACGTTAACTTTAAAATAGATATGGAATATTTTTTATCTACTTACAACTTCGTCCCCCCGGGAATTATATGGTTCTATCTGCATTTGACCTGTTCCAGAAAAATGCATTTACAAATTTGATAGGATTATTTCAATATTGCACATTTGGAATACATTTAGGATGTCTGTCACTTTCATGCATGAAACAGATTTGTTCGACATATCATTTTTGCTATTTGGAGGGCAAAAGGTTTGAAGCTCAAAATCTCAAAACCACTCCGAGTGCAGGTAAATCCTGATAATGATTATAATCATAATTTCAAGGGGACAATTTAGCTGATCAAATAGACTTGAAGTACTGAAGACAAGAAGAGGTCTGAAAATGATTCATTTTTCAAGCTAATGGTCTGTGTCTATTGTTTGTAAGTTGGATCTGGTGAGTTCAGTGAACACCAAAATAAGTATAATGATCACCAAACTGCTTTTGCACAAAAAAGCGCTAATACTGAAAGTGAACAAGATCAAAATTAAGGACCAACAAAAATTGAATCCAGGCAAATGTCCATATACCCAGTTCGACTGAAATAAGATAATATCACAATCTATCACAGGGCACACATACTGTTTGCACACTAGTCACACTCCATGCACACATGCACTCCTATGAATGAGCAATTTAGAGCCTCCAGCTAGCCTGCAATGCATGTCTTTTGCTGCATTCCAAAGAACTTGGAGGTCGGATCTTTCCGAGTTGAAAACTCCGATTTCCGACCAGAGCGTTCCAGACGTACCGTGTCGAACGTTAACAAAAAAATGGCGGTCAATGACCAGCGAATGTTCTTGTGGCAAGCGGCAAGAAAATTAAACGCGGATAACTTCAGCCTTCTGGCATACTACTTAAATAAGGAAGATGCGGTGAAACGACATGTAATGTAAAACGCCTTTATATATTTAATTTTACGTTGTATTCGTTCACGTGTTGCTGTTCAGAGGATGCTGCCTTTTTTGTGTGACGTAGCATGAACCAATCTCGGTGAAGTCAGGGTAGATTTTTTTCTCTGAGTTTCCAAGTCGGAGCTCCGACTTCAGAGGCCGTTCCAGTGCACTTTTTCAAGTCGGAAGTCGGAAAGATCCGACCTCCGAGTTGTTTGGAATGCTGAATTTGTACTGTGAGAGGAAACTGGAGTCTGACCATGAAGAAAACATGCTAATTCTGCACAGAGAGGCTCCAGGCCAGATCCGAACCCTTGACCTCCCAACTGTGAGGCAACAGGACTGCCCACTGCACTACCATGCTGCCCCATAATATATGATGGTATGCACAGATTAATGAATTCACATCACAATATTCATATGAAAAAGAAGACTGCTCACCCTAAATTCACATCACATTTCTCTTCTTCTTAAAGGCAAGGGCCTCTGGACTTAAGGGCTGACCAATATGATATTCTTGCACTTCTGGTTAATATTCCAGAGTGGAGGGCTGCTGCCTTGCAGTTCAGAAAGGTAAAACGTAATTTGTTGCTGGATACCTCTCGGCCTGTGCACATCTATGGGCCACAGAGAGTTACCATTCCAAAATTGACGAAGCTGCCATCAATTGTTACTGAGTACTGGGCCGGACAAGATTTCCATGATTAAGGTCACAGCGCAAAGGTCAATGGTCAAATTCAACAAAAAACCTAACGTTGCACATCTGTGGGTCATATTGAGTAACCATACCGAACTTGGTGAAGCTGCGATTATTAGTTGCTGAGCACTGACCCGGAAAGTCATGGACAGACAACAGACGACAGACAGGTAATGACATTACCCCTCTGGCCAAAATTTGGCCAAGGGGTAAAACATTGGTAATGCTGACGATTTTGCCTGAATGTATGTGAGAGTTTAAGGTCTGGATAAGACCTCTGCATGACCCAAATTTGGATAAAACCCCCTGAAAAGTTAGTCTACCAAAAAATAAAGGATATTGCTCCCCTATAAGCAGCCTTATGCATTTGACTATGCAGTTGAGAGCACAAAATATAAAGCAGTAAACTCGACATTGTCGGAAACCTGAGGTGATTAGCAAGTATCAGAAAGGTATTTCAGTATTCACTCTTCTGCCATGTGTTTTATCTGCATTACACGCCAACAGATTTCCTGTGCGCAACAAAAGAGGAGCTGACAGGATTGGTAATCCAGATAATCACTTCAAGCAATCAGGCAGTAAACCTGAGGCCAAACGCTAGGAACCCTAGAAAGTGTCAGACCAAATAGTTTTCCCATCTACGATTTATTAGACCAATCAAGTGGCAGTACAGAAAATTTTATCATCTCATTCTAAGGCAAGAGATCTAGTGCGAAAAAAAACACTTGGTTTGTATTTATATACCAGATTTGCGAAATTCATTTTGCCAATCATATGGATGACATTAGAATAGAATAGAATAGAATAAACTTTATTGTCCCCTAGGGGAAATTTGTCATGGACTCACAGTGCTGTGCAATTAGCTGCCCTTGCAGACAGTAAATATACATGCAGACAAAAAAAGTACATACACTCATGACACATCCTAGAAAAGATTAAAATAAAAATAAAAATAAAATAAATAAAATGAACCCAGCTATGATAAAACCAAAGACAAACAGAGCACCAAATGATTGCAGACCACCCAGAATACACAGCTCAAGAACTATTTACATTAGTTTAAAATTTTGATTGAGGTAGGTACAAAAGAGTGTTTAAAACAGTTCAATTTGCATTTGGGGATTCTATACCTTCTACCAGAGGGCAATAGCTCATACTCCATGTGAAGGATGTGGGACGGGTTCGACAATACCCTCCGCGCCTGCCTGAGTACAGACTGCTGAAGAGCAATTGATCTACTATGCTAAAATATACTCTGTCCACAGAGTGTGACATTTAATTTCTGAAAAAAGCAACATTTAGTTTGAGATGTTATAGTTATTCAGGACTCATTACGACTATAGAATAAAATTATAACCTTCTTATGAGTATGAGGGCAATTTGAAAGTAAACACAGGCAGGAGTAGTTTAGGACAAGGGTTGAAAATTACTTCTCGATAAAATGAGAAAAAAAAAATTCAATTGTAACCACGTAACGAGTTGCTCAGAATAGACATCAGCTGTTTGAGCAGACAGAGGTAGTTCGTGCTTTCCCAATGGAGAAAGCAATCAAAGAGGGCTGAGCTTACAAAGTGTATCTAAAGCCTCCCATACAGCTCAATGACTGGCAGACAATGTCTGCAACACTGATGCGGACTCAAAAACATGAATTCCATCTCCTGTACAGACATAACATTTGAAACCCTAACTGATGTACTGCAAGCATGATACGGCCTTATTACTCACAAAGACAAACCATTTGGAACATGTATTCTCATTACAATGGAATAACACGAGGGACTAGGAGAGCTGTTTTTGTTTGAATGGAACTTTAAGCTGTGAGATTCAGCGGCGCCTGGATGTAATGCCTGCTGAATCTGATCCAACCACACCATCTGCCTGATGCTCAAAGGGTGGGTCCGCAGTCACAAAGGGATTCTCTCGTGGAAGCCAGAAAGGAAACGCAATAATCCATGCAGGGGTCATAAAGGAAAATGTCATCTGACACCCTCAACAAAGTTTGGATCTCCCCTATCAAACAGCCGTCAACCACAACCAGTGCAAAACAGAGACAGTATGGCAACAACCTCACAGCAAACTCCAGAAACAGATCAAACATCAGAGCAGCAAACCTCTGGACACTTCACCAAATTCATCAGGCCGTAGTGTTTCCAGGAGAGAACATTCATTACACAGCAGATCTCTGTTATAGTGGGGAAGGGGGTGGTAAATGCTACAATTTCATTTCTGCTGCAGGTTACCTGACATGACAGGAACATCTTACATGGATTTACCTGGGCAGGTCCATCATAATCCTCACAAGCTGTTCATTACCAGGAAACATGCTGCATAACTCACTCGGCCTCTTTGCGGTTTCAAAAGAACCAATAGGCATGATAGACCTACCTCTCAGTCATGCTTCGCCATATACAGGCTCCTGTAGTAAAGAACATTCACACTGGTCATATATGTGTCATGTCATCCTTCATCAACATATTAAAAGTGTCCTCCCAATTTTATTTAGGGCATCTCAGGATCCAATGACATGTGAGGTTCACACACTGATCACTGACAATATGTACCTGTAAAAATTGCCTCCCCGCTCTGCAAGCAAGTATTATATAAAGGACTTAAGGTTAGGTATAACCAAAAATGAAAATCTCCTTAATTTTGAATAGAGACTGGATTTAAGGTTTCAGTGTTGATGCCTATGATGACAGAAAGCATTTTTTATGGAATTTTCATAATTATGCTAATTGGGTCACATGATCCAAGAAGGCTGACGCCCGATATGTAGAAATACATCATTCCATTTTTCTCAAAAACAATTCCATATATTGATTTGCATTTTTGTACACACTTTATGGACATCATATTGAAGGTTTTGAGCCAAAGGTTTGGGAGATTTGACAACAAATAAAGATTTCAGGGGGGTCTAGAAGATAAGATAAGAGAGATATAAGATATACTTTATTGAACCCCGTGGGGTAATTTGTCCTCTGCATTTGACCCATCCTATAGTTAGGAGCAGTGGGCAGCCACAGAGCAGCGCCCGGGGACCAACTCCAGTTCTAAAGCCAGTTCCTTGGTCAGGGGTACTGGTTGGAGTGTTCCTATGAGGCATGTTTTTGTGGGTGAGGGAATCCGGAGTACCCGGAGGAAACCCACGCGAACACGGGGAGAACATGCAAACTCCACACAGAAAGACCCCAGGCCGGATTCGAACCTACAACCTTGCTGTGGGGCAGCAGTACTAACCACTGTGCCACCGTCCCGCCCTGCCATTTTGACCTCAAAATGCAGTCAGGTCTGAGGGCCTATGCTGAGGTGTCTAAGACACCCCAACATGGATATTATTGTTTTCTTTTGCTCATAATACACAGTATCTCAAAAACGTGAGTACACCCCTCACATTTTGACAATTCATTTATTATATCTTTTCAAGGGACAATGCTACAGAAGTGAAACGTCTATATATTCTAGAGTAGTCATGGTACAATATGTGTAGCAGTGTAGATTTACTGCACTGTCCAAATACCTGAACAAACAGTCACTATTTCCAAAATGGATGGCAACAAAAGTGAGTACACACCCCAATTGATAATGGTCAACCAAGCAATGAAACGCGACTTGTTCATCATGTTCATGCTTTTGTCTGTTTGACTGGGCCAAGTGAGGTTGTGTAACATGTTGAAGGGTTAAATTGTGGTACTTTGGGTGCGATGCTCTCATTCTGGTCACTGGATGGTCAACATGGCACCTCATGGGAAAGAACTCTCTGAGGATCTGTATCATCAATGTACCAAGTATCATCAATGTACCCACCAGATATTGTCAATGTTTAGTAATTATGCCTTCAAAAGCCACCAGGAATGTATTCTGAGAAGTGATATTGAGGAAAAACATGAAAAGTTATAGTTTTTTCTAATTTAGGTGAATTTTAGGGTTACACCTAACCTTAATTCTCAAAGCAGTTCAGTGTTAGATACAGAAAGAACAGTCCCTGCAAGCCAACATTCCGAAATAATTTCAATTACAGTGAAAATAAGGAACACTTGGCACTATCCAGAAAAAGCCAGTCAGGACTGTAAATAAAGGCAAGATTAAATAAAACTGCAGTGTGGTCGCCTCCGATGCCATTGCCTTTGTGCTGTTTAAGTTATCGCAGCCTTTTTACCCAAATCATACAACTATAGATGTATATGATTAAAGACTATTAACAAAAAAGATTGTTTGTAGTTCTTCTGACAATTCACTGAGTATAATACCAATTTTAAAATGCAGGAGTCTATGCCACTTGAACTAAGAGAGTAGACCACTAATCAACTCATACCATGACATAATACGGTGGTTGAGGGCAGAGCAAACAGAAGATAATTTCTAAAAATCTCTGACGTAAAGGTTAAAATATCAAGCATTTACTATTCAACTTTAGAGAAGAACTGAGTAAAACAATCAAGTGATTTAACTTGCACAGCAAGCACAGAATTAATACAGCTGGTCTCTTACCTCTTTGCCTTGACATCATTATGTCTGTGACCAGCTGAACCATTACTGAGATCATCATGCCCAAAGCCAGAGTGTTGTACAGTCTCCCAGACCCAAGCGCCACAAACCTAATGAACACAGCATGGACACACACACACACAAACACAAACACACAGGAACAGTTACCAATTGAAAGGTGTTTCAGGCCAATCCACTATAAGCACTATTGTTACTTTTCACCTAATAATTATTCACTGATGAAGTAAGTGAATTTTTTGGCTTTACTGAACCCCATCAAGTTTTGCAGTCAATGTAGTGAGCAACCATTTTTCTGTATCGGTTTCAGAATTCAGTTCATAACAAAACTTGTAAGCAGTTATCTTCCTAGACAAGCCAGTTGTATTGTTGACCACATAGACCTGGGTTAAGGTTGTAAAATGGAGAAAAATTTGAGCAGACACACTCTTTTTTTCTATGCTGGTGAGCACCATGCTAACCTTAGACAAACACAGCTGTCTAACAACCCTGGCCATCGCCAAGCAATGCTTTTGCAGAGCCAGGACTTGAACATGCAACCTTCCAGTCTTGAGTTCACAAGTCAATTCTGCATGTTGCTGGTGGCTTAAATGTTTCAGATTTTCTTGGCATAAATACAGATTTAGTCACAGTCACTTCACCACTCAATGCTAGGCCATAGTCATATATGCTCAAAAAATAAACCTGTCTGCGGGGGGTATAAGGGGGCTGAGTTGCCAGCATGAAAAATGTGTTGTTGTAAATGTCGTGTGTTGTTGGAATAATGAGTTTATTTGCAAGAGATGAAGAACAGCAAATAAAGCGAAGCCCGCCCCGGGCGATGCGAGAACCGCTATTCCTGCCTCAGTCTCAGTCCTTCAGTAGCGAGTTCGCTACAATATGTAAATATACATGTACAGTACACGTGTATGTACAGAGAAATAATGGCTGTTGATAGCTTGTAATCTCGTATGCAGCTGAAAAGGTGTCTGAAGTGAGAGGACACCTTGGAAAATTCAACAAAACATGAACCTCTAAACACTGCAAGAAGCAGTATTGTCCTCTAGAGGGCGATGGTAATTCAGGTTTGTTTTTCTTCATGTTCTAGAACAGAGGTGGGCAACGAGGGCTAAATCTGTCCCTGGTTTTCAAACCAACCTCTGGCCTTTAATTAGTTGATTACATAAAGTAGCCAAACTATTTTTGAAATCTGACATTTCAGGTGCATTTCTTTAAATGATCATGAATGACCACCAAAGGCCGTTCTTGTCTACCAAAATAGACCATTTTCCTCTTATCTAATCTTTGCACAAATCTATACTTGTGTATGCAATCAATGAACTCAATTATTCAGGGTGATTGAAAGAAATAAAAACCTGCATACACTCTGGCCCTCCAGGACCTGAATGGCCCACCCTTGTTCTAGAAATACTGTCTCCCTGTATATTTGTTCCCTGCTGATAAAACAATCACAAGTGTGGTTTGAGTGCTCATCTGTTGGCATCATGCACCCACCACCCCACACACCCGAACTGACCCAAAACTTTTTTCTTTTTCCCCAGCTCAGAATTCACATTGCAAAGCCTTTTTGTATTGATTCTTTCTTTTTCCGAAGGAGTATGACTGCGCGACTCTTTCCAGATATGTAGTAAGCTCTCCCCATTAGAAATCAAGGCCATAGCATGCTTGTGGGAGACAAACAAAAAAACAAAAAAAAAACAATATCACACTTTTAGTAACTGCTGTCAAATAATCTAGACTTTCGGAAATTTTCGGAAATTTTGGGAAAATATGTAAATACAGACCTTTCATCTTTTTAATCAATAATCTGTTTTCAACATCAAACTATTAAACACAGGCGCGGCAACTATAATGATGTCAACCACATCTACTGCTCTGAGAGAAGGGCGTGTTCACGGAACGGGTCAATATTTAATGCGTCATTGTGCTCGGAACACCCTGCAGCTGCAATGTCACAAAGCAGTTCGTAACGGCACGAGATAACTTCAGGACATGGAGAATATTATTAAAATATGATTAAGTCACGTGACGTTACAACGGAGGGAGATGACAGTATTGAGTAATTTCACCTTCAATACATGGTACAGGAACAACAATATCATGAACAGACCCCTCGTAGCAGTTCTTATTAGAATGATAATAACCAGAGCTAATGGTGAAATCGGTATTGAAAAGAAAATCTATAATCCGCGGGTGTGTGTCACCATTAACTTGAATGGAGAGAATAATAGCCAACGCAAAAAGTCACCTGGGTGTGTGCAACGAAAGGAGTCCATTATAGCTAGATTCTTACCAGAAGATTAAATTAGTAGTTACGAAACCGACTGCGCTTCGCACTGGTCTCCTCCAGGTAATCATCTCTGCAATACCGCTAAGCAGATCCCTGCCTCGGAACCGTCGGACTCGGCAACCAGCGGACTGCTGGATGTTTCGCCTCATCATCGCCTCCGTAGCCCCTGTAGCTTGAGTGACACTCCCCGCTGGACAGTCGCCTTCCGGACCTGCTTGACTAGGCTGGTCGCTATCTATTCTTCCACGACTTGCCATCGGAAATGCACGCATGAAACTTGCTTCTCGGCCCTGTCAGCACTGATTGCGTTGTTATTGTTGTTGTTGGCTAATTGACGTCATTCAGAGGCAGCTACCGTTGCCTTGGAGCCGTGCTTGAATGACATCAGAGGGGAGGGACCTGAAAAAACGCATGTGATCCAGTGGCAAGGTGTCTTGGAGGCAACCTAAGCGAAGGAGCCTGAGCGTCTGTTAATGTAATGTGAATCCATGGCCATTAAGACATGCTCCTCAACAGAAAAATCATCTTAAGACAATCACCGAGTAAAACGCGGACTCTTGTCATAATTGGAGCACTGCTTGAAGAAGTTGGAACCGTAGAAACGTTTTACTTAGAGCAGCTATCTAGATAACTCAGCAATGCAGTTTTGTGAAACAGGTGCCTGGATTTGTCAAAACATGTGCGTGAGTCCACCACTAGAACAATTCTGCTTCACTGAGTCATGATAATAATAATAATAATAATAACAGGTTATATGGTGACACTACAGCAAGCATTGCCATATGATAGCAAGAAGGCTTCAAATCCTTAGGGCCTGCCTGTGTGGACTTTGGATGTTCTTCCTGTGTTTGCATGGGTTTCCTCTGGTTTCTTCCCAGCAAAGACATGCATGTCAAGTTAATTGGATACTCTAAATTGCACAGAGAGAATGGTGTCTGTGCCCTGCGACAAATTAGCCAGCAGTACACGCTGAATAAAATTACTAATGTATTATCAATAGACCTATTCGTTGAACAATGTCATTTTGTAATACCAATAGGAAATGTACTTTTCTGATTCAATGTGTTTAAATGGACGACATATACAGAATAGTCTACAATCAGCAATGAGAGTAGCTGTCTAATGTTTTATGAAAAAGCCACTCCAACATTCTGTCTGCTCTTGCTGCAATGCTGAAGTTAAGCTTGTATGATCTTGGTGCTTACTTGGACGGGAGACCTCCTGGAAAAACAAAGCTGTTGCTGGAAGTTTTTTTGGTTGACACAGTGGTGACTGCGTCTGTTTACTCTGGTTCAGTGCACTCAGATGATGGGGATGATGTACGGCATGATTTGTATCATCTTTAGTATGATATATTAGTACACTGACTCCCTGTTGTCATTATACATCCCTAGGCCTTTATTGTTAAGAAAAGCCATTCCCCTGGCGTCCAAGCTTAATTCCCAACATGGCTGTTAATCCGTCACCTACATTCCCATCATAGCCCTTTAGACCCGCTACCTAATCATTCCCTGATTTAATTGCTGTGTATTCTTCTCATGGTCTCAGGTGGAAAGAGTTTAGCATTCTGGGGCCTTATTTATAAATGTTTGTGCAGATTTTATACCTAAGTAATAGGTACGCACACAAAAAAATACATTTTGTGGAAAATAACCTCATTTATAAACCTATGGGTAAAATAAACTGCATGGAATTTTCATTTATTGAATCAAGATGGACTTGGAATTTATTGACATTGTGCATGATCTTAATAATTTCCCTTTTTTAATGTCAAGTTTGTTTTTATGAATCAGAAATCCGCAAAGAAAGTGACGTACGTATCTTTTTGGTGCCTACGGACCGTTCATAAATGAGGCCCCTGGTCTGTAGTGTTACTGTCTATTAAGATAATAGAGCAGCAAATCCAGTTTTCTGCTTAGTGGTTAGCATCTGGATGAACACTAGGTGGCACTTCCTTGCTGATAACAACACTCCTAAACATGGATTTTGTGTATCTGCAGTGGCCGCTGCCAGGAACCAGACGCAGCTTGGATATTTGGCTCATTCAAATGCCGAAAAAAATGACAATAACATGCAAATGGGTCGGTGTGCTACTCATATGAATAACACTTTTATCCTGGGAGTGCTGGATTGTTCAAAATCTGCCAAGTGTCACTCAGTTCAGGATAAGGGAGTGATGGTCCTGCCCAACAGTCCCTCCCTCCACCTGCTGTCTGCACCTCCACTTCAACAAGCCACACCTGTTGCTCATTGAGGTGGAGGTGCAATTAAGAGTATTTAAGCACTGCACTGCCACTTTAGCAGTGCAGTGGCATTGTGTCCAGAGCCCATCTCAAGTTTACCGTGCTTTTCCTCTTGAATAAAGATTTGATTAGAATAGAAACTGTTGTAATTTTGGTGAAATTCATTTATGATGGGTTTCTTTTTCCTTTATCAGTGAATAAATGGGGTAAATAAAGAGCAACTATAGCTCTTGACTGGTGTGCAGGCTCAGCAGCGGCAAAGATCTCCTAGTCTGACCATGGCTGAAAGAAATGCAGGGCCACTAATTGGGCCGAGGTTCATTGGGAATGATGAACGGGGTAGAAAATTCCAGCCGCAGCACAACAGGGCCTGCTTTGTTTTGTTGCATTTGTTCTCGGCCGTGTTGTTCACTGTTATCTTTTCAGTGGCCTCTCCACTCCACTCCCCTCCCACCTCGGAGGGCATGTAAGCCCCTCCTACAGCCACTGGCCCAGATCACTGTGCCATATCCCTGGGCCGGCACATTCACAGCTATCAGCATTCAAGAGCCTTCCTGCCCCCGGGAGTGTCCCGGTGGGTATCCCCACAGTCCTGCATTGTATTTCCCAGCCATACTGGGGGAGCCTTTGACTTACAAACCCAGCACATCTTAGAGAGAAAGGGCAGCGAGATGATGGAACACGTATCCCAGGACACACAGGAGGGCCTGGGAGCTGAAGAGCTGGAGTGCAAGATCTGCTACTACTGCTATAATTTGGGCAACCGCCGGCCTAAGGTGCTAAATTGTGGCCACCGCCTGTGCGCGAAGTGCATGACTAAAATCCTGGACCTGGAAGAGTCCTTGCCACGCACCATATTGTGCCCCTTCTGCCGCTGCGCCACCAGCCTACCCAAGGAGGTGGAGCAGGCAGGGGCGGATGAAGCTGGTCTTCCTGACGACCGCGGACTAATGGCAGCCCTGGCCTTGCGGCTGCAGAACCGTCGAAACCTGCTTGAGGGCTCTACAGAGCTCCTGCTCAGCCCCCGCAATCTCAACGCTCTCGTTGCGGCTTCCTCCTCATCTCCCTCTCCACATCTGTCCCCCAGTTGCCTCTTCATCACTATTGTGGAGCACAGTGAGGAGTTGCCAGTTACACCCCCTCATGGCCAGCTGATTCACAGCTCCAGTAGTTTGGACTCTCTGGCATCCATGGACCAGCACTGGACAGTGTGGAACTGTGCCTCTTTGATTTGTCAGGCCTCTGCCCGGGCCCTCATTTGGCTCCTGGGTCTGCTTTATTTTAGCTCGCTGCCTCTGGGAGTCTACCTACTCATCGTGCAGAAGACCACGTTGGGGGTGCTCCTGGTCAGCCTTGTACCATCGAGCTTGGTGATCATCATGGTCTACTGCCTCAGCCAGTGTGTGTGCCGTGATCTCCTGGACAGCGTATCCACATAGTGGCCAAATGGAATTTTTAAGTGTTTAAGTGGTTTTGACACTTATAAGGGATCTCAAGGGCCACTGCAATGGATATTCACAGGTTCCCCAAGTGGATTCCAAGGGATGATTCACAGATTAAAATCATTGAATACGGTGCTCACTGAGAGTAACAGCTTAACTGCTCATGCATCTATAATTTGTATATTGCTGGATTACATGGATTCCTTCTTTTTTTCTGAATCAAGAACATACAATGATAGACCGATACCATTAGAGATAATAAGAAATATAAGAGCACAGCATGATGATTCTAATGTTTCTAATTGATAGCAACTTAATTGCTGCATATTCTGTATTGAGTATTTGTTTAAATCTGCAATTCTACAATGTTATATATATATAAATAGATAATGTGTATATATACAGTATTTTACAGGGCATTTAAAAAAAAAGTGAAAACTAAGAAAAATCATCAGAAATTCAAAATATTATTTTATGAAACAATTTTTTTTACATACTAATGTTTGTCAGGGTGCTTCAATTCACACCATGCGTTGTTGTGCCTTTTCACGCATTACCGAGCAGGGTCATCTTTTGTCATGAGCAACAAATTTTTATTTTGAGGAGTTTTTTTTTTTTTGCGCAAAAGTTTGATTAGTTAATTATTTGATTACTTCCAATGGTTCTTAATTCACAAACCTGCCAATTAACCCTTGGTTCCCTGTTATCTGCCACCTGCACTGCCTCGCCAGTTATTGCATTGAATCGACCTGTAGGGTGGTTGGGCGGATGCCTGACTTGATGCCATTGGATTTTTTTCTTGTTGCCCCACCACGAGACTTGGACGACCTCGAGAGGTGTATCACGGCTGAGGTGAACATTCTATGATCAGAAGGAGGCACAGTGCGATGGGCAGTTTTCTACATGAGGAGGAGAGCACAAATCTGCTTAGACAGAAATGGACAGCATGTTGAGGACTAAGGGTTAAAATTGACCACTTGCCATGCATGAATAAACTCTCCAATCCGATATGAGGCTTTAAATCAAACTTTGCTGCAAAAAAAGTCCTCAGAATTAAAGTTTTATGCTCATGACAAGAGAAGACCCTGCTCGGTCATGTGTGAAAAGACAATAACGCATGGTGTAATCTGAAGCACGACACCCCTACAAACATATCTATATAAATAAATTTGTTCCACAAAATAATATTTTGAATTCCTGATTATTTTTCTGAGTGTTCACTTTTTTTGAAACATCATGTAGTATAAACTAAAAAAAAGCTACTGAAACTGGAATAGAGAAAGCAAAGTATGAAACAAAGTAATTGGATTTTGCATGTTTATGAAGTGAACTAATTGGTTTGCCTGGAAGTGGAATCCACAGAAAATAAGAAAAGAACAATGTGTCTCTAACACCCAGGCTAAGATCTGGTAACTGTTTACAAATTTCCTCAGACGGGAGGACAGCAGTATTAAGTAGCGGCATTGTCCAATGAAAACAATGCTCAAACCGAACTGCCATTGAGTCCTGCCTTATCTGTTCCCAAGAATATTCATGAATTGTGTGTTAGTATGGAATGTAACTTCAATGAACAGTCAGAAAGGGAGCAGAACAATGGCCAATAACAAGCAGGCACTCAACACTGTTAGGTGTTGGACTGTAATGTAACATATATTATATAACTATTTGCACAGGAACAGGGATAAACATATTTCAAAGCTCAAGCATGTGATTTCACTCAGTTCAATTCACCAGCCTGTTTCAGTGAGGCTCAGTCTGAGAGGAAGAGGCAATGCATTATGCATGTATTACATGGACATTATAGAAACCCATGAATAAAATTAACTTAGAGCCGGTGTTTTTTTTTCTGTCTTTCATACATTAAATTGCTGCTGACTTTTGTATTTTACAAAAATGCACATCCATTTCCTCTTCCCATGTGACGTAAAAGGAAGCAGGGAAAACCTTTGGACCACCTCAGGATTTCTATGTCTCCAACACAGAGTATCCCAATATAAAAAAGAAATACTTAATGTCATAAATCATCTCGTGACTGGTAATCAATAGGTCAAGAAAAAAAATCAAATAGGTACTATCGTGCAGTCTCCTGGAGCATTCCAGGATTTGTATTATTGATTTGTTTTCTGAATGACATCCAGAAAATCATGGCACTCTCGATACTTCATAGCAAAGGTCCTAAATTGTACAAAACTATTTAGTTTTGAGTGTTAGGAGATTAAGTTATAATGATAACATGCAGAATCGCCCAAACATGTAACTCCCTCCTTAAGCTGGAAAACCCACCATTATGAAAATGAGAGCTTTTACTGGTCTGTATCAAATGCCCTGATTTGCTACATCATTAACATACAGTCATTAGCATCACACAGCCCACACCAAGCAACCAGAGCTCAACACGCCAAGTGAGCACAAGTTAAAGTTATGCAGACCCGCAATGGCACCAAACAACTTCCTAACATTTGGTCAGTATTATTGTAGTAGAGTAACAAACATTGGCAAAGTCACTGCTATTTTAACTGTCTACCACAGTTAAAATTAAATATAAATATGAGCTCAGTGCTGATCTTTAGGTTTTAAAGGTGGTTAAATTCAAATTGGAAGGATTTACAGCACTTTCTTTGTATCTATGAATGATATGCATGAATGCAATTCACTTCCCGAGGAAAAACTGAAGGCAAAATACCCCAAGTGACATGCTCTCAGAAAGACCCATGCATAGATTTCAACCAAAAAATCCACAGGCACTTTCATTTACAATCGAGTGCAGAAAATATCTCACAACAGAGGAGTAACACCCGCGGACGATAGGCCGAGACACAGGAGAAAAAATGACAATTTGACAACAAAAAAAGCACAAACACTGGACTTCAAAAGACAAGAAGTCACAGATTAGGAACAGGAGACAGAAAAGAACAAAAATGGTGGGGCTGAACAAGAACCTTATTGAATAATGAGGAGAAGGAAAGCAAAAGGTGGGCTGAACAGAATCACTCGCTGGAATGTGGGGAGAAAGAATTGGCTCAAGCAGACAGAAACACAGTGGAGAGCAGAAACCAAAAGGGAATAAACAGAATAGTGAATAAAGCACTCAAGGGAATTACTAACAAACCCAGGGCAGCAAACACACTGGGGAAGGATCAGTGAGCTGGCAGCCAGAGGAGCAGGGAGAGGGCGAGGTCACAAAGAGGAAAATGGAAAACAATCAAGAGCAGACTACAGGGGCCAAGAGTGAGGGAACAAGGAAGCACAATGAAAAATAAATGGAAAAATAAAAATGAAACAGAAATCCACGCAAGTAAAAGAATAACAACACTGACACTGAGAAACAGAACAGAAGACAGCTGCAGTGATGGCACATCAGAGCAACACCAGGCAAGAAATCTGTTCAAAAAGGATTTGCAACCAGTTACTAACAATGGCAATTTATTTGAGCGTTAAATTAGTTTGTACAATTACTTTGATTTCCAAGAACTGGGAATATATGCAGCAAAACGTCTATGATTAATACACAGCTTAAAGTGGTTAAACTGAAAGTCTAAAATTCCAGCATATCCTGTTTTAGGATGAATAGTTCTGTCTCTTGTTTGAATATTGTCTCCTCTGTACCCAAGTGCTTTTGGTTTCTGAGTTTCCTCTTCCACCTTAATTGTTTCTTGTTCTTCTTTGAACTGGTTCTCTTGTTTCTTGTTCCATCGCCCCGCCCTCCATGTGTTTCCTCTGTCTCTCCCCACGTGTTTCATGTCAGTTCATTTGGTTTGCATGTATATGTATGGCTTTCTCCTTTAAGTCAGAGCGCGGTTGTCCCATTTTCATTTGTACCAGTTTAGTCTGCTGTGTTGCAGCCCTGCGGTGTTTATTTCCTGTTCTGTTGATCCTGTCTGAACCCCAGTGTGTTTCTGAGCTCTGTGATTTGACTCTGATTCGTCCCTAACTACAGTTCCTGATGCTGATGTGGCATTGCATTCAGCACACTGGGTTTTTTAAACTCTGCTGGACCAACAACGATTCCTGATGCTGTTTTTAACTACATTCTGCTCGCCAGGCCACTGAACCCCACCTGTCTGACCACGCTGATAAACTTTGGTTTTTTTTGTGAACTGCCATCTGCGCGTGAGGTCTGTGTGTTGTGACATCTTGACTGTTTCATCTCAAATCTGTTGTGGTTCCATACAGATTTAACATCATGACAATTTTTTCACTGTCCAAATTTGTATGGACCAGTCTGCATATTTGGAGGGACATTTTTAGCTCCAGGTATTGTAACTTATTTCAACATATGAGCGGCTTTTTCTAATGCTGTCTTAAAAGCAATGGGAAAAAAAAATATCCAATGGAGTATTGCACATTGCAGTAATGTTTTTTTCATTAGCTGTCCGTTTATCCTCTTCATTCAATAAGACAGAACAAACTCCGCACTCTTTAACTGTGTTACTAGATTATCAGGCTCATTCTGATCCATATGGTAAAAATTCAGTTCTGCAAGGCAGTCTTTGATTGCCATTCTGAGGCCGCTCTGTGAAAAATATTTTGGATGCAGAATCCCCGCCAACAAAAACAATCAGTCAAGGCATCAGTTCCATTTCACCAAAGCAAAAAAGTACTGTTTAGGTAATATACAGTAGTGTGCAATGATGATTACACACGACCACTTTTGTCTAAGGGAGTCGTAATATTTGACTTTTCTTAAATTTTTTTGGTAAAAATGTGCAGAAAAATACGACTGTGGGTAATGAAAACAACAACAACAAAAAAAACATTCCACAAGTACAATTGCGAAAATAGTTGGGACGAAGTGTAAATTGTGAATAAAATCTTAATGCAATGACCATATGGAATAATGCAGCGCGTGGTGAAATAAAAAAATTAGATCTATGCCTGAAAGATTAAATGCCATAATAAAAGCAAGGGGTAGCCAGATTAGATATTGACTTTTTCTCCCAAAAAGAGATTCTTAGTTTTTACCACACATCTGTTTACTTATTATCATCTATGTGATCCAATATTACTTGAAATAAATAGTTGAATAATACTTAGTTTCTGATTTAACTTTATTTTGTTAAATGTAAAATCATCATTACATACTACTGTAACATGTAAAATACTGCTCAAGCGGTTTCACATATTCGTCCAGGGGAGGTACAGTATGGTTGGCACTGATTCATATAACACTGCCGTACCAAACTGGCAACATCATCGTCCACTGATGTCTGAAGAGTATTTCCTGATATAGGCATAGGGTCACTGTTACTGTAAGGATGACATTTTGTAAAGGACCACAGGAGTCTCTTATCAAACGTAAGATCCAATATTATGCCTGACAACGCCCTCTGCTGGTAGAACAACAAATTATATGCAAGCCGAACTGAGAACTTAGGAGTCTGTGCCAAACATTCCATTACATTACAGGTTCTTAGCAGACGCTCTTATCCAGAGCGACGTACAAAAGTGCATGACAACAGTACAAAAGTGCAGACCTCCTAGGAGACAAGTACAAGTGCTAACAGTCAGTGACAGAACACGTTCCATTGTTACAGAGCTAAACCAATAACAAAAGGGCAAGGTCAGGTGAACAAAATGGCAACAAGATCAAGTGCAGAGGCAAGTGCAACAAAGGGGCAGAGTCAAGTGTAAGAAAAGGGCAATAAAATAAAATAAGTGCAATAAAAGGGAAACAGGTCAAATGTAACAAAGGGGCAGGAAAATCAAGTAAACTGACAAAATAGGGTGAAAAAAAATGAATGGAAACCAAATCAAACAGTAACAATCGGGAAGTACGGTAAACAGAATTAAGTGCAACAAATCAAGGGATGTAGGGACAGGATTCAGGGCAGTGGATCAGGGGAAAGGTGGAGCCTGAAGATGCTCAAGGATTCTGCTGTTTTGACCTCGATAGGTAGATCATTCCACCAACGAGGTACCAGGACAGACAGCAGCCTTGAGCAGGAATAGGAGGAGCGGAGAGGGGGAGGAGCCAGGCGACCAGAAGTAGCAGAGCGGAGTGCTCTGGCAGGGGTGTAAGGTCTGAACAGTCTCTGGATGTAGGCTGGAGCTGTTTTGTTGACTCCCTGATAGGCTAGCACCAGAGTCTTGAATTTGATGCGAGCAACAACAGACAGCCAGTGGAGCTTTGTGAGCAGGGGGGTGACGTGGGAGTGTCTTGGGAGGTTGTGGACCAGGCGAGCTGCAGCGTTCTGGATGAGCTGCAGGGGTCTGATGGCAGATGCTGGGAGGCCGGTAAGTTGCAGTAGTAAACAGTCATAAGGATCAAAGAAATGAAAAGACAAAGCTCTGTTTAACACCAATGGTTAGCAGAGAGGGGCAGAGGGATCATCAGTTCTGATGCTGTCTACAGGGGCTTATTCCCATTTATACCCTAAATATTTTAAAATTCACTGAATCTCATTCTAATGCAATTTGAAGCCCCAACATGGAAAAGTCGGAACAATACAAAAAATGCACTCCAAAACAGAAAACAGTGATTTATGAATTTAATTTGGCTTGTGTTTCACTAAAGACATTATGCTGACAAGATCTTAGTCTGGTCAACTTAATTTTGTTTGCAAATATTCGTTCATTCTTGCCTTTGAGGCCTGAAACTTATTCCAAAATGATATGGATCAGATTAATTCTGGACTAGTAATGAGGTGAAGGAAAGCAGCAAAAGCAGCATACATTAAAGTCCATGTCCTTCAGGAGCAGAACAGAGCATCATCAATTTGCCCTCAAATGCGCAAGAAAATCATTGAAAAGTTTAAAAGGAATGTTACTCAAAGAAAGATATCATGGGATCTGGATATGTCACCCTCTCCACCGTATAGCAAAATAAAAGACCTCAGGAGGAATTTCAGCCAATAACAAGCGAAGTTGCAGCTTAAGCTGAATGCCTGTGATACTCCAAACACTCAGACAGCTCCGCATCAAGAACCATCATTAATCTGATGGTGATGTAGCCACATCCGTTTAGGGATGTTTTTGCAAATCTTTTTTGAATATTACAACATGTAGATACATCCAGAAATGCCAGTTAAAACTTTACTGTGCAAAAAGGTGGCTTCATGCCAACAGTGTCCAAAAGTTCCATTGACTTTTTTGGGCTCAAAGGCATCTGCGATGGACATTCAGTCAATGGAAATTTGTATTATGGTCAGACCAAGCAATATTTCATGCCTTCATTTTTGGACAGAATGGACACTGAGTGCCCTGGTCCTAAAAAGAAAAGGACTGTCCAAACAGTTATCAGACACAAATCCAAAAGCCATGCATTGTCATGGTATGGGCTTGTGCCGGTGCCCTTGGCAAGGGCAATATACACTTTTGTGAAGGCACCATTAATCCTTAACAGTACACTGATATTTTTGCAGTAAGATATGCTGCCTTCAAGATCACATCTTTCCTGAGGAAGCTAATGCATATTTCAACAAGACAGCACAAAACTGCCTTTTGCAGGATTTACAAAGACATGGCTCGGTTAAAATAGGTGCCGGGTGCTGGACTGGCCTTCCTGCACTACCATTTTGTCCCCAATTGAGGTTGTAATGTGGAAAAAAAAAGGGCCACTAGATGGCAGTATTGACTTTTTTTGTTAAGCCCAGTCTGGAGCAAGATTTGGGCATGTCCTGGGCATTACTGAGAGGGGAAGTCCCAGAGAATTGAAAAAAGTCTGGAAAGTGGGAGGAGGCTGCAAAAGAGTATATAAGGAGAAAAACTGAAAGTAGTAGGAGAAATTGCAAAGAGAAGGATACATTTTATCAGACCTGTCACTCCTTTCAAGACCTGTGAAGCATTTTGTGGATTTTTGCTTGTGTTGGAGCATTTTCCTGTCCCAGAACATCGCACAAAGCAACCCCATCTCTGTAACTATCTCATTTTTTTATATTATCAATCTTGGTCAGTGCTTTATTTTATTAAATCTGTTCAAGTTTTAAAATTTTGTCTGTCATCCCTTGCTGTCCGATTTGCAATAACAAATTGGGGCCATAACAAGATTGTGTAATGCATTTTTTAAAACGCGAATTTTGACAACAATGACCCCATACTGTTGCTCTCCTTCTGACTCATTTGCCAGAAGAATGCGGAATGATTTCTGAAACTCTTAAATGCTTGGAGTCTTCAGCCTCTGAACATTTGTCAAGTGTTGTTAAAAGGAATTACAACATCAAAAGTGGTTGGTAAATATATTACTTTCTCAAATTTTTTGAAAAATATTGCGAGACTCGAAATTGAAATGTGTATTTTTAAGCATCAATAAAACTCATGTGGTGAAACATCAGATAATGTGTTGTGTTGTTGTTTTCTGTGTAATACAGTACAAATATATTTTATAAATCACTGCTTTCAGGTTTCAATTTAACATACTGTCCAAACTTTTGATTTATTCTTATCGAGGAATTATTACACCCAATCCCTTGTCCATAATAAGCTCTGACCCATGTGATGCAGGCCATTGTCAATTATGATTTGGATAATTCATCAATGATCTCTGGAAGATCACGACACAGCCAGCATATCAATCATGTTCTTAGATCAGGTTTTACATTCATCCAAGCATTTCCCCTGGGTTCACTGATCCATCCCTGCTGCCCTACCTAGCCAGCAAACGACCGACCTTCAATGTTGAAATATGGTTGGAATCATGTCAGTTGTTGTTTCAACGTTGACACACAATTGAAACAACGTTTAACTCTGATGGTTGTAAAAAGGTTAACAAAATGATCACAAATCAGCACTGAAATTTGAACAAAATTTATTTCAACATTGAAACGCTATTGAAACAACGTTGGGTAAGAGTACCACACACAACCTTCAGCAAACTCAAAAAAAAACCACACAACTTCTTCAGCTTACTTTGATTTTTAGATACCAAGTGAAATATTCAGGTGTGAAAAAAAAAACATTGAGCACACATCCAGTTAAAAGAATTTACAGATTGATTTCTAGAGCATCTATACATGCGGCAAGCTTATAAAGGTGGCAGCCATGTTGACCTAACCTTAACCCAACTCATAAGGAATGCTATCCCTATCATTGTGCCAAACCCTAACCTTAACCCAACTCATAAGGAATGCTATCCTTCTCCCTGTGCGGAACCCTAACCTTAACCCAACTCATAAGGAATGCAATCCCTATCCCTGTGCCAAACCCTAACCTTAACCCAACTCATGAGGAATGCTATCCCTTCCCCTAAAAAATATTTATGCCCCCTTTTAAAATCGTTCTGGCCAAAAAAAAAAACCCACAAAAAGTGGAGGTTGTGTATGGTACTCATGCCCAACATTGAAAAAACGTGAAATCAACGTTGATTCATCTTTCAAAATCAAAACATAATTCAATGCTAATTCAACTATGATCCATGATGTTGATTCAACAGTGTAAAAACGTTAAAGTGCCAGCTGGGTATGATCAGGTAGCTAATAATGGTGAAACCGAGATATGCTCCATGCCTTGAATCCCTTTTCCAAAACAGTTAAAGGAACTCTCTATTACCGGGTACATTGACACTAATTTCATAGTTCTGTACTTGTAAACTATGTCTGCGCCAAAAAATTCCCATGATAATACACAAAGTAATAATTTTATTACTTGTTTTCTTGTTTTCTGATGGCAGACCTTGATTTTCAGCCCGCCCACAATTAGGTCCAACTTCCGCGGGATTGACACTAACGTCATATAAAGAACGAGACGAGCTCAGTTGAGCTAATTTTTCTATTATTGCCAATGGGACACAAACTGCAATCATTATTTCCTCGCAAAATTTTGGAAAAAGGCGGAGCAAATGCCTACCAGATGCACTGTAGCAGGTTATAGTAACATATCCAAAGGAGGAGTCAGCTTTCATCGATTTCCAAAAGATTAAAAAATAAGCTAAATTTGGGCATCTTGGGTGAAACTGACGGGCAAAATGGCAAGGACCAAGCGACAATAGAGTGATTTGTAGCGACCACTTCGAGGATAGAGTTTTGGTCTGAGTTCGCGAAGAAAAACAGGAGAAAATCAAGCCAGGAGCTATCCCGAAAATCAAAAGTCCATTCGAGGAGAGAAGCACGGAGGAAAAGGGGAGAAAGAAGAGCAGACCGGGCACTGAAAAATGGAAGTAAATGAAGGTAGGCTGCTAATGAAAAATTACAACCCGTTAGCTACACCAGCCCGTCAGCAGGGCTTTCGTTTTAGACACTATAGGGCTTAATAGCGCCCCCAGCTCTTAGTCAGGTTTCCCAGACTATTTGCTGGTACCCATTTATTCACCTCAGGTGGATTGAGGCATGGAGTGTGGGAGTGAAGTGTTTTGCCCAAGAACACACCGCAAAGGCCATGGCTTAGGGTTGAACTCAGGACCTTACGATCTCAAGTCAAGTCTACTTGACCACTGCGCTATCGCGTCTACATGAAGAAGAGGAGGAGCAAAAAGGCACGGAAAGCCAAGAAACCAGCTGAAATCTGTCAGTATTTAGAAAGCAATCCTGTCCCCCATCAGAGCAAATTAATATCAGCTGGTCAAATCCTAATTGATGGCATATTTTAAGGTTTCTCATTACCAAGGTGTCACACAAGAAGCATCTCATGATAGGTAAAAGCAAAGTGCTCTCAAGACCTTTGTAACCTTATTCCTGCAAAACATACTGATGGCAGTGATTACAGGCATATTTCTAAACTTCTGAGTGTCCCAGTTAGCACCATTGGGGCCATAATCTGAAAATGGAAAGGACATATTTTCACCACAAACCGGCCACAACCAGGAGTTCCTTGCAAGATATCTGATAGAGGAGTCAAAGGTATAATCAGAAGAGTTGTCCAAGAGCCAATGGCCATTCACGTAGAGCTCCAGAAAGGCCTGGAGTTAGTAGGTACTGATGTTTCAAAGAAAACAATAAGTAATGCACTCAACCGCCATGGCCTCTATGCGCGCTCATCGGGCAAGACTCCATTGCTGAAGAAAAATGTTGAAACTTGTTTCAAGTTTGCTGCACAACATTTGGGCAAGCCTATGAAATACTGGGACAATATAGTCTGGTCAGATGACACCAAAATTGAACTATTTGGAGGTCATAGCATACACCAGATTTGGGGGACAAACAGCACTGCACATCACCCCCAAAACACCATACCAACAGTGAAGTTTGGAGGTGGGAACCATCATGATGTGAGGTGTTTTTCAGCATATGGTACTGGCAGACTTCATATAATTGAAGGAAAGATGAATGGAGAAATGCACTGAGACATTCTTGATAAGAATCTGCTGCCATCTACCAGGATGCTGAAGATGAAATGAGAGTGGACTTTTTAGCAAGACAATGATCCCAAATACACAGCCAATGAAACTCTCAATTGGTTTCAGAGAAAGAAAATAAAGCTGTTAGAGAGGCCCAGTCAATCACCAAACTTGAATCCAGTTGAAAACCTATGGAAAGAACTGAAGATCAGAGGCCCCCAACACCTTCAAGATTTGAAGAGTTTGTGTGGAAAAATGGGCCAAAATCGCATCTGAGCAAAGCTTCTCCCTTCAGGAGGTGTCTTGAAGCTGCCATAATTAACAAAGGCTTTTCTACTAAGTATTAAATAAATTTCAGTGAGCGTGTTCAAGACTTTTTCCATGTGTCATTCCACTGTCTTACCAATAACTTAATTTATGGATTTATTTGTTTTGATTTCTTTGTATATATGGATTTCTTGGGTTGTTTCAGACATCTGGTGAAAATTTCATGTCAAAAGCCTCATTAGAAAAATATTTACTGAGAAAAATGTTAATGCGTTCAACATTTATTTTCACTGCTGTGTAAAAAGGATAAATTGACCCACAGATTATGTGCATATGCTCATAGTGCAATTGGGGTGCAACAGCATCAGATAATTGGCCACTGCCTGCTACAAATTTTGATAAGTAGCAATCAAGGTTATCCAGTCCTCGATAAACAAGAGCAAATTGAGCTTAACAGCTAAGATACTTATTTACACCTGCTTCTACACAGTAAAGGCCATTTTTTAGGCTACAACTCCATAGGCTTCCACGAATTCTGGACTATCCTGTGAAAGCCCCAAATGAAACAGAAGGTTTGGAGAGTGGGAGTTCTCCATATATAGAAAATTTCTGACTCAGTAGCTCACTAATCAGGTAGCTGCCCCACCAGGCTGCTTGAGTTTTTAACATAGACTGTATGAAAGACGTATGCCAAGTCTCCACCTCCTTATATTGTACAAAATGGAGCCGAAATATCCTTCATATGGACTCTGCCATCTTGCACATTTGGAGTCATAGTCTGTCCAGTAGTGATTGGAGGGTTGAGCCTTGGTATCAAGGTCCAGCCCAAACACCAGCTCCACTTGGTTGCGAGCAAGTCCCCTGAACTTTTTATATAGCTAGACTAGAGTTCTGCTATTTCTGAAGGCTTGTTCAAGGGTTAGTGCATGCTGAATATTTCGCAACTTGACTTACATGAGGCTACTCTCCTCATCCTTGGCAGTTCATTGCTTAGTTCCCGTGCAAATGTCCAGTACTATCTAGGTAGCTAGATGGCTAAAACACTGATCAAAGATGACTGGATAGCAAGTTCATACAACCCTACCTCAAGAAATCAGAACAAACTCTTTGAAATAGGGTAAATGCAGCCTATGGGTGAATAGACTCTCCACCCTCATGCGTTATAACATTAGGTTTAACTACCTAGCTTGCAAGCTAATGAGGGGTACCTACTGAATCTCAATTTGCAACTCAGCTAACCTGCTAACAGTTTTAAAAATATTATTTTACATGCACTTAATTTTTTTAATGAGGCACATGTCCCATCAACTAACATGGAGGGAGGCAACTTTATAAGCTGCACTGCAGCCAGCCACAGGATGGTGATCAAGATGTCTTGACCTCAGTTTTCGGAAGCTGTCAGGTCATCCATACATATAGTGAATGGTTTTTTTTTAAGTCTTGCTTTTCTTTGAGAACCAGGTAGGTCATGTGTAGTTTTTTTTTACTAATAAGGGTGCTAGCATGTTGGCGAAAAATTAAGATGGTGTAAATTATGGTTGACTATGGCCAAGAAAAATAGCATGTGTAGTTACTTGAAAATATAATGCAAAATCTAGAATTCGGTGGAGGCTCAAAAATAGAAGAAGTATTTCAAAATTGATTTTTTTAAAAAAGGCTATGGGTAAAATGCATGGGCATTTTTACTTCTGTCATCCGCATCACACGGTCAGACACAATGTAGAGAAAGGAGACAAACCACCTCTAACATTTTTATAAGAAAACGCTGTAATGCCAGATATGGCAGTTTATGTATATCCTGTCAATCATCTGCTTTATAAAGCCAAACCAGGAAACATATCAAGCCAATTGTATTGCTGCATTGGCACAAAGCACAGTTCAGAATCACAACATTTACAACCCGATTTGATGTTTTTTTCATTTTAGTGCTCTGTTGGGATAAGCCCATTGACAGTGTATCTCATTCAGTTCAAGTGGGATGAGCTGAGAGCGCCACGTCACACCACACCATAAAAGAAGATTGTTTTCTGAAACCTTCGGCATGCGTAGTAGAAGAAAAACCGATAGGAAAAAGGTGTTTAAAACATAAAATTAGGTCCAGAAGTATTTAAACAATGACAAAACTTCCATTGCTGTGCCGTTGAACACCTCCACAATGGATCTGAAATCAATCAGTCAAGATATAAGTAAAGTGTGGACTTTCAGCTTTGATTCGAGGTTTTACAAAAATCTTCCATAAACCGTTTAGGAATTTCAGCCATTTTTAAGTATAGTTCTTCATTAACAGGGCCTCAAATGTAATTGGACAATTGATTGACAATCATTTTCATTGCCTGGTGTGGCCTGTTCCCTCATTATTTTGTGACACATTAAGCAAATAAGAGGTTTGGAGTTTATTTCAAGGGTTGAATTTGAATGCGGGAGCCATTCACAGGAGCTCTCAATATGTGGGCCAAAGCGGTGTCAGTGCTAGTGAAGGAGGCCATCATGATGCTGAAAAATAAACAAAACAAACCCATCAGGCAATTGGTAGGAACTTTACGAGAGGCAAAATCAACCATTTGGTAAATTCTTACAATGAAGGAATACTCTGGCAATTCCTGCAACACCAAAATACCTGGAAGTCCACAGAAGACAGCTTAAAAATATATCTTTCCAAAGTGTAGACAAATACCTTCATAAAATCTAGCCAGGTTAAAAACACTCTCATAGTTATATCACTGACAGAGACAGAAAGACAAACATGCCTTCATAAAATGTAAGTAGAGAATTTACTACAAGGTGCTGACCAGTGGGAACAGTCAAGAACAGTAAGACCAGATTAAACTTTGCCAGAAAACATCTAAAAAAGAAGCCTTACCAGCTCTGGAACAAGATCCTTTGGACAGATGGAACCAAGACCAACTTATACCAGAATAATGAGAGGAGTGTCGAGAAGGAAAGGAATGGCTCACAATTCACAGCATACCACATCATCTATTAGACATGGTGAAGGAGTGGTAAGCCATGGGATCGTATGGCCTCCAATAGAACTAGGTCTCTGCAGTTTATTGAAGATGATACTGCTGATAGAGTTAGCAAGATGAATTCTGAGGTGTATAGGGCTATAGCCTTTGCTCAGGTTCAGCCAAATGCCGCAGAACTGATAAAACACTGCTTCACAGCACAGAAGGGTAATGACTGAAAACATACTACAAAGGCAACAAAAGGCAAAAAAATGGAGAATTTTTTAAATTGCCAAGTTAGTCACCTGACATCAACCCAACTGAGCTGCTTTTCACCTTCTGAAGATTAAATTGGGGGCAGAAAGAGCTACAAACAAATAGCAACTGAATATGGCTGCAGTAAAGGCCTGACGAAGCTTCTCAAAACTCTGCATTTGGCATAGTCCATGTTTTCTGTGGTGGAAAGCAGCATTCCTCACCACTAAATATAAGCAGCACTGTAATTCCTTAACGATCAAAGCAGGATATTTGTGAAGCCCCTTGAATTAATTCTGAAAGTCTACACTTCAATCCCATCTTGATTGCTTCATTTCAAATCCATGGTGGTAGTGTACTGAAGCAAAATAATAAAAATTGTTTAGCCGTCCAAATACTTCTGGACCAAACACAATTTTTTTTAGTAAAGTCTCTGCAAAGTTCAAGCTGTTTTTTATTTGACCGGTGGTTCTGTACATGCAGTTTTTATCTCCTATTGTAACTATTGAAAGTAAAGTTACAGTATGGCCTTCTCCCCATTCATTCACATAGAGTCTGGTCTTATGCCTGAACTAACTGTCCAGTGGCGTTGCCAAGATGGCCACTGAGTGGCAATAATTGCCGACAAGAACATCGATGTAGTCACCAGAGAACTCTCTCACCTTGTCTGCTGGTGCTTGACCTTGAATTGTTTGACCATTGTAACAAAGCTCTGTTGATTGTGCTCTTGGATCCCGCATGCAATTTTGCTTGCTCTTCTCTGACATTCCAGTAAAATTTTCTCAGGCGCAAATCATCAAATCATTTCTGTTTCTATTCTACATACTTCCAACATGTCCTGTTCAAAAAGTCAACAACATACATCGTAAACTTATTTTAAAGGGCTATTGTTCTTTTGGGAAGAAAAAATCAAAGTCTAACTCAAATTGTATTCACTTTTTAAAACTTCTTGCTTTAAGACAAAATGGAACACTTTAACACAGTGAATGAACTCGGTTGTGGTAAAAAACATTCAATGATTGGATCCTCTGTCAATGGGGACAGTCTGTATTGAAAGATTAACAGTTTTCGGATTTATGCAGGCTTCATACAAGTTTTCAGCAGGGGGCTTCACTGATTGTACATTCACAGCATTCAGATACTTTTAATCCACAATGTGCTCTCACGGAGTGATATCTAGAGGCGTCCAGCCCTCTTTTGTCATGTGAGGCAGGTACAATCAGGTGGAATTATTGTCTAAAACGGTTTGCTGTTACTGTATGAATGAAAGGATTTATTGTAGCATTGAATCACTCAAATGCTTTGAAATGCCGGATATGGAAACACATCTGTTCCTTTTGGTCTAGCTTTTGGCATTCAAGGAGGCTGGAAAGACATTATAGACCTGTGACCTGTGACATTAGCTACAGCAGACTGGGAGTGCGCACAGAAGCTGGCGTGAGCCATCCACTGGTGCATAGGCTTCTAAGGGTTGTCATTTCCTTCAGCTTGAAGCTGACATGTTCGAAGTCTTTCTAGAGGGACAGGGCTTCCTCAAGTCAGCCAAGGCCATAAGATACAAGGTACTGTGGTGCCATGGGCACAGCTGATGGCTGATACAGTATCGTGACAAACATTAACGGATAACTGACCCCAAGTTGCACATTCATCAAGGGTTATCCATAAAAACAGAAACAACCAGCAAATTTAAAATTGTCGACTACATAAGATTGATGTTTTGAATACATTTTTAAATTGTTTATGACAAAGTTTAAGTGGATAGGATTAGTACTGAAGATTATTCACCACATTGCTATTTTGTGTGTGACAGATACTCTTCTATATTTAATTATTACCTATGGCTACACTGCTGGCTTGTATTGTTTTCACCTTATTAGTCAGTGCATGTGTGCGTGTGTGTGTGTGTGAGCGCGTATCTGTGTGTGTTATGCAGTCCTGGAGACAACTATTGGTTGCAGGAACTACCACAGAAGCCTTTTAAGCACTTAACCAGGTGTTTATGTGTCTGTCAGTTGTCTGAGGCCAGATTTTGTCACCAGGATAGCGTCACAAGCATGCAACATGCAGTTACAAAATATTACAAGTGTCTAGTTGAGTTTGAATGGAAGGGCGAGTTTGTTAGTGGATGTGGTCCATTAAAGGGCACGGAAAGTAAGGGGGTATGAAGAAGAGCTGGTAAGATCCCATCATAAGATGGTCTCTAGTTAACTCTGCCAGGATGAATTGCGATCACCTGCTTGTGTGTGTTTGTCAGCAGGATTACTCAAAAGCTATTGCACAGTTTACCACAAACTTTTATTGAAATTTGAACTGTATGAATGGGAAGAGGTGATTAAATGTCTGGATACAGATACGGATCCTGCAGCAGATTATAGGTGGTACTGAATCAAAACCTGTCAGTGGAGGTATGCGCACTCTTAGTGCCCTCTAGTTAGATATGGTTGTCATTTGCAATTTTCAGAGGGGAACCAGGTATACTACAAGCATAATTGAAGAAGACACAGTACATAAGGAAGGGTCTTTCGAGGAGTCAACTTTTCACAATAATACCCTATTTGAACGTTATCCAATAGCTAACTCTCTTTCGGTGAGACCTCTGAGATGACTGCCCATGCCTGCATTCTGAGAGAAGCTAAAGCACAGGGACCTGAAGATGGACATCACTCAGGTGGACTAAATAATAGAGAGACGGTGACTGTGGAGGTCAGAGGACCAAGGCATGCTGATCAATGCCTACTGACCATGCTATCCATGAACAAAGAGGACGTTAGCACAGCTGCTGAGATTGCAGAAAAGTTTCTTTCTGTGAGCACCAGCTGTGTTGTGCACCTGTAACAGAGACTCTTCACTCAGTTAGTACTGCCTGCATGAGCTGTCCACATGATGTGAGTACCATTCCCCCACTGAGGCTTCTGGTCTGAATGTAATTTCCATGGCAGCAGAAATGGCAACTGATTGCAATCAGCGTCATCGTGAATATTTTACCTCATGATGTTGGGTGGCTTTGAGAGGCACCAAATGACTTTGTTTAGGTCTCAGTATGTAAGTGCAAAATATTTTGTAAGCACAATATGCTCTAGTATGTGCTACCCAGTTTCCTTCATAGTATGTGATCGCAGTTGATTCGTTTGGCAGAGCATGCGACCACATGCAAGTGAGGCAGACAAGTTTTTATGTTTATTTGAAGGCTATATTTGTCTTGCCAAGAACATTGATACACAATGAATATACAGTAAAAACACTCAAACATCAAACCAAATACAGCGTTTACATTTCAGTTTGGGCATTTGTTGTTGATGAACCGTTAATTGATTAATGGTTATAAACAGAAAGTCTCTCCATAAGTTGCAAGTTTTCTTTTGCCCCATAAAATATGTCCATAATTAATTTAAAAAGAGTCCTATTATATGCATAGTTCTTCTGGGCTCAAGGTAACATCACGTAAAAATCCCCTTGAGGCTTGGAGCGTGTGTCGAAGGTAATCAGATAAGCATTCAGTGTGATTGTAATGGATGACATTAAAACGCATCTAAATGCAGCTTTTCTTTTGTCTCCCTCTGTTGAGTGAGTTTATCACATTGCATTTGCCAGCATCAATTTCTTCACAAACAACTGGACACATTACAATAGCTCATTTTTTACAGCTTTCATTGCTTTTCTTCAAGCCTTTTCTTGCTCTTAGCTCCACCTATTTGAAAGATAATGAGGGGTAAGACAAGGACGTGAAGACAGAGTGATCAAAGATGTCTGAATTAGCAAAATGAAACGACCCTGCTCATTCAATTCTTAGTTCAAAGTGACATCAATTATTGTCCAGACACTTATAAATAAGGATAAAAAGGTTAGTTGAACAAGTCAGACACTCCTGAAAAAAATGCCCTCTTTGCTCAAAATATTAGTGGAAAACAACTGAAGTATTCCTTTTTTCATAGCTCATTTAATAGATTGGAATCTACCAAGTGATGACAGATCATGATCAATTTCTGGGCTCATCAGATGGAAGGAATAACATTTGTGAGAAACAAGCTATTGGAATGACACCCTTGCCTTATGTGTGGGCGCATTAGGCTACCAGCATGTCAATAACAAATTAAAAGCAGTATCTTCAATTGTATGAGCCAAGCTTTTCCTTCATATAATGGCATTTTTACACTTGGTCAACTGTAAAGTAAAAATTGATTACAAAAAAAATGAATCTCATTAATCATATTTACAAGGATTTCTTGTGAAATTCAGTTAGGAAAGGAAACTAATTACAGATGTTCTCATGCCACCCTTTGATGTGTTTTGGCCAAATAGCAGGAGATAGACAGGTGTGGGCTTGGTTAGCACTTAGCAAACTAAGGGCACTTTCACATGAGAGCTGTTTGGTCTGCTTTCCAGAGTAAATTTCCTCGGATAGCCCGCTTTGTTTGGGCAGGTGTGAAAGCTCATCCGAACTCTAGTGTGCACCAAACAAGTGAACTCTGGTCTGCCTGAAAACATGGGTCTTGGTTCACTTGCAAGTGAACCCTGGTGCGATTTGCTTACAGTGGGAAATGCAAATGGGCAATCCAGTGAACCAAAGAGAGGGAGGAAGTGAACAAAAGAGAGGTCCAGGCCAATTGATGAGCCGGGTTTTCTTCTTCCTCATGCTTTTTTTCTTCTTGATAAGTGCTCATTTCGGGCAATACTGCCCCACTTGAGCAGCTGTTGAAACTGCATGACATTGTCCAGGCAGTTTGGTCTACTTTTGAAAATGCAGTGCGAAAGTGAACCAAACCAAATGTGTGAAACCGCTATAAGCTGCTGCTGGAAATGGTGCTGGAGGGCCAGTAGGTGGCTGTGTTCCTTAGGGTCAAACTTAAAAAAAAAATGCCCCATTGCTGTGATGGGGACACAACTGAAAATGCTGTTAGGCTCGAGCAATTTGAGTCTTCTAGAAGGAGAACTGACTTCTGGAAAATATCTTTTCTGCATACATTCAATGAGGCAGAAGCACAACCAAGAAGAGATGAACAGCCAGAAGAAGGTGGAATTGCAAATCGCACCTGCCCACTGACTTTAGGAAGGGACATTAAACAGAGAGAGGTTCTGTCTCAGTGTGGCCACAAAGAAGCCATGCAAGACAAGGGGATGCCCTGGTGTCCATGCTGAATTCCCAAACTGGCTCTTTCAACCTGCCACCTAATTATTCTGATTGGATTGGACATGAATTTTGTCCTTTACCTAAGCTGATGAGTGATGACTGGTTTGGTGCAAAATGGCTGCCATGCATCACCCAGATGGGTGCTACACATTGGTGGCAGTAAGGTGAGATTCCCCATATCAGTGTAAAGTGCATTGACTATCTGTGAGAATGAGCTAAATATAAAGTTTATTCATTCACCAAGTCATTCACAAAATATATAACATGCATTTGGAGCATGTGTTCATCTGCAGCATATGGTTTAAATTACATTATTTTTCATTATTTCAATGTACAGTACAGTGCCCACTTCCCTTTCAAAACCATGCCCCCAAACTCAGTTATTGTGAGCAATGCAGGACAGGGCTTCATAAAGCAGTTGGTTGGCTACATGGCAGATGCATTGGGATGCACATACTGAATTCTCTCAGCCACAGCAAATTCCTCTCTGATGACTCATCTATCACTTGAGGTCTGTGAGGTTTCGTGCAAGGCAGGGTGAGTGGTCCTATCTAGGTCAAAACCCCCAAACTAGGCAGCCTGCCGAAATTCAGGGAGATACTCATGCACCTGTACACACACATACACCTCAATCAGTGTTAAGGTGATCAAAGGTGACTCATTATGGAGGCAGAAACTAATCAAGTGAGGATGAGCAGATTACCTTCAGAATCTTACATCATCAGCAAGGCTAATAAAACAATAGAAAAGGAAATGTGAAACACTGAAGCTGTGGGTACTTGTAGGTTGCGGGTTCCCTCAAAACCGTGTTGGCAAATTCAGAGGAATCTTGCAACATTCATGCGGAGAAGCAAATTAACATCCTTGCACTTTACATAAGGGTTTGAAAATATACTCAGGGCGTTTCGTTGAGAAGACAAGACTAATCATTACGTTCAGACATCGATTGATTGTGCCTTTGCACGGAATCTGAGGAGAAGTGTGTTTTTAGTTTGACTGGAACCTCTCCTCTCCAATCAGATTCGTGGATCATGTACTGACAACAAACAAAAGATCTGGCTAGTGCTAATTAGCAGTCTGTACATCTCCGTTTTTAACCGTATCTTAGTGAAAATTACCTTTTTTTAACGTATCTCTTATATACTGCATCATTTGGCTTGCCTGACATTTGATCTGTCACCGCCTGAGCTGCTGTTATAGCGGTGTTACTTCACTGTCCGTCTTTATAGCTCGATAAAAACAGTTCGATCGCGATGTCCGGGCAGTCTTCGGGCAGTGGGTTCCTAATGTCGGTTGTGGTTCATGGGGAGTCGGCTTTCAACGAGCAGGAAAAAGAGCTCAATCAACGACTCCGACGTCTTTATCCAGCTGTAAATGAACAAGAAACCCCGCTTCCACGATCTTGGAGCCCCAAGGACAAGTTCAGCTACATCGGTCTCTCCCAGAGCAATCTTCGGGTGCATTATAAAGGTAGCTGGCTAGCCGAGTTCATTGCGATCAGAGAATAGTTGTTGCTAACGTTATGACACTTAATCTTGGAAATCCTGGCTAACTAACGGTCCATTTTACCACATGCTTAGCGATGGCTACTTGGAATTTCAGTCACTTCAGAGATTAAAGAAGCTAACTGTTAACGTTAAGTTGCAAGATGTTTATGAGTGAACTGAAAAGGGAGTGTAGCCCGTTTTAAGAGGGTTTAGTTGCCTGATTGATTGGACTGTGTAGGCTATGTTATCGTTAACTACCACTACGGTAGCTGGAATTGACAGTAAAAGCAATAACTTCACTCTTTTCAGTTTTAGTGCTGGCTAAAGCTGCTTTCACATCGGACGCGACACTGATTTTTCGTTCGACAGATTACATTCAAAGTCAACGTTAAGACTCTGAATGCAATCTGCCGCGCGAAAAAATCGTTTCGCGTCCAGTATAAAAGCGGCGTAACAGTCGCTCTTATAAACTAAAGTAAAATTCGTGTCATGTTTAAATCGTTAGGCCTACTGGTGAAAGGGCTGGTTTCACAGACATGGATTAAGCTTAGTCTCGGACTTAACTGAGCTTTGTATGGAGAATCTCCTTTGAAAATTGAATTTCGTCTGAGAAAAGGCTTAGCTTGTGTTTGTGAAACAGGCCCTTAAAAATGTTTCAGTTGCCAGCCAACTGGATACATTATATGGCATCTCGCTACACAGTCCATCCTACGCTTAACTTCGCTAAGTTCAGCTGGCTAGACTTGAATGTATTTGGGGTACAAAATGTTCTAGCTGGCTGTGCTGAGGTTTTCTAGATGATAAAATTAGCCATCGTCGTCGTTCATTTCTAAACAGCATTAGCTGTCCAGCGCTATGATTTGGCACACTGATAGGCGCATCAGCTAGCTTACTAATCACAGCCAGGTACGTTAAACTGGCCTGTATGTACTAAGAGCTGACCTATGCGGGTAACACCAGCTACCCATATGATGCTAGCGATAGAAAGAACCGCTGACTGACATTAGAAAGCAGCTTCTTAAATTGGCTAATTTATGTAGTTAAAGTAGCCAGCCATTTGTCCTAGCTGGCTAGGAAAATGCGTCGCCAACGTTAACATTAAACTTTATAACGATCGACATTTTGCCGCTAACATGGGTAGCAAGCTAGTTGGCTATCCTTGCTTATATAGTGGCCATTACTTTCAAAAAGCACCAAGAATCTTTAGCTACTCAGTTTTTCCAGGATTACAGTCGGCTAACATTACAGCTTAGTTGACGTTCGCTGCAGGAACACACCGAACATTGGAGTAGCTTGCAGGACGAGAACTAACTACGAAAACACTGCTTTTGCTATTTGTTCGGCTAAGGAAATCGAGTTTTGCTTGCTAGCGAGCTAACTACAGATGGCTAAACAGAATTGGCTGATATTATTTAATTTTGGTATCAAGTTAACTTGGCTACGTATTATAAGTCGAGTTTGAGATATCATGTTTTTACGTTAGTGGCAAGTTTGTTAGCCACATTTACTATTTTTAGCGTGCATGACATTAGACTTAAAGTGAATTAGACTTGACTGACTGCTGATGTAATCAACAGATAAATGCCACATGCGGTTTTAAAACAATACTTAACAGCTGTTTTTCTGCTTTTAATAAGCCAAAGACGCAAATGGTTAGTTGAGTGTGCTTGGATTCCGTGCAGTGTCCAAGAATTAAACAGTAAATGAGCTGACTTCGGGACTGCATCAAGTGCTCGCCAGGTCCGAGCATAATGGCAGACGTCAACTACATTAAGGGTTTGCCAAATGTAAATATTTAATGTTACGTCGACCAAAACGTATATAGCGTCATTAAACAATTAGAATAATGTTAACTAGCGGCAGTTTAACTGGAATTGATCTTGCCAATGATGGGACAGCTGTCTAATGGAAAAATCATGTATTATATATATATATATATATATATATATATATATATATATATATATATATATATATATATATATAATACAAATAATAATACTAATAAAATTATTATTATTGTTATTATTATTCTTCTTCTTCTTATTATTATTATTATTATATTTATTTATTTATTTTTTCCTCAACCTCTTTAAGCCATACATAATATTTCAAAGGTTGTTCATAGTTGGTCATTTCCTGGTGGTATTATTCAGCAGTTTTTCGCAAAGCATGTTTTGCTAGTTGAGTTCTAAATTGGTACGAAGAAGTACCTTTTTTTTTTTTTTCATTTATGTCAGCTTTAAAATTGAAGTGTTCAGATAGACCTAAGAGTACATGTTTACTTGACATAAACCCTTGTAGGTTTTAACAAATAACTTTGGGTTCATGCCCTCCTTAGGTTTATAGATGTCATCCCTCAACATGCAAAATGCTTTGGAATGACCCTATAGGTTACTCATGTCCTTGTTTTCAAGTAATTTTGTTGAAGTCATTTGAGTGAGTGCTTGGTTTTGGCCTGAAACCTCTCAAGGTTAATCTATAATACTGGATGAGGTTTGGCTTAGGTTCTTGGTGTTATGTAAGATAAGGCAATGTCAGAGGAAAGATGAAATTTTCACTTGAAATTCTTTCAGTCCAGTTATTTTTCTTTCTCTCCCCCCACACTCAAGTATACATAAAGTTGAAGAATGATTGAGTGTGGAGTACATCTGGTAAAAAAGGAGTGGCATCTTGTGGTGTGTTGCGAAGTATGTGGAACGGTGTGTCCTGCCATGGCCTCTCGGTGTACATAATCAACATATCCCAGAGTCCTCTGAACTTGTTGCATGGACTGGTCTCATATGAATGCACTTTTGTATGAGAGTAATTGGCTGATTACACTTCATGTAATGATTTGATTTGCTTCAATGATTATGTCTCCTCCTTCCTGGGGGGGGGGGGGGGGAGGGAGAGACACGTATTGTATTGTTTTTGTCCGAATTCCCGTTGGCGTCAGCGTCGGCGTTCCCATTTGTTTCCGGAGCATAACTCTGAAACTGTTCGACTGATTCTCACCACATTTGATATAGTGTCTCTCCATAACATGTAGATGTGCTTTTTGAGGCTTTGAACTGCTTTTGAATTTTATTTTTTCTGTTTTCGTGGCCACAATTTGGACTTAGGCATATTGAAGGGTGGGACTCGTTTCCGGACCATAACTCTAAAATGTGAAATGGGGGAAGGGGGAGACATCTGTTTTACATGTAAAAACCATTTTAGTTATTTAATTGTTGAGAATTTGTATTATTGTGTCGAGCATTTTGAATAATGAAAGCATATAGATACACATTTGCTTAATTGGGACAACTAGCAATGAGGCATGATATTTTGGTTTGATTGATTGCATTTTTACCTCTTCCCTCTCTAATTTGATTATATTTTGCTGTTTGATTGCCATTATCATCCCAGGTGCACCATAAATCATAGTGCACTCATGATGTCCAACTGTTAACCAGCTCCGCCATCATTCTTCTTTCTTTAATCACCCAGTACCTAATTATACAGTTTGTTTGTTCATCTTGAAGGTTTTATCCTTGAAAATGAGTTTCTTTTTGTCCCCCATTTTAACGTTTGGTGCAGAAGCCAGAAACGTTGTCCTCTTGGGTGGATTGTGTTTCATATGCTTGTCTTGAACCTAAAAAAGGAAGAATGCTAATGTATTTCTCCACCCTCTCTGCTATAAATTTTTCTAGGGACCTCGAGCACCTGTTTTTAACTCTGGATACGCAAAACTTCGAAAAAGTGATTGCGGGGTTTTAGGTATGCAAATGAGTCACTTGCTCACTCATTCATTCACTGGACTGTTAGCATTACAATTATCGAAATGTTATTTTGCATGCTACCAAAACTGAGGTTGAATTTGGTAGGACAAGGTTTTCACGATATCCTCGAGTTGGCTGGAACCTTCAATTGGGTCAAACTGAGTGGCAAATCGCCATAGCGCAGACTGGATTCACTGGCTGGCTTATTTTTGTTGTCGGGGGATTCAGAAATATTATGTGATTTATAACTTTGTGGACTAATGGCGAGTTCAAAAGGCCTGTGAGGAAAATGTAGGTAGTTGACTGGCTTTCCTTCTTCCCCCAACAGCATGCTGTTGTGGATGGGAGTCAGGTATGGGGTAAGAATGTAAGGGTCCTGGGAGCCTGAAACATTGACATGCCTGTACTTGCCCAGCTTGAACAAACATCAGAATGACATTGCTTGCATCATGCAGCCTCTGTCTGTAGAACAGCCCAAGGTAATGGATGGTGTAATATGTATTTTTACTGCTATAATGCATACTGTTCTCAAGAGGTCGCTTAGGGTCGATAACTGAATGCATGGAATCAAAAGAATGTGTTTTAGGCATTAAAGCGACACTTCGCTGGTTTTCAACCTCATCTCCATCTGTCTGAGCTTGAAATATAGTGTAAAAATGCATGCAATTTTTGGAGTATATCACCGTAAATAGGCTGCATAATCTGTCTGCTTCCCCTTCCAATGTTATCATTTGATGGAGACAGTGATGTAGTCGGAGGTAAGGAAGAACTAGTTATTTTAGCTTGGATTTTTAGTCTTCACCAGTGGGTAGCTAGGGGGCATGCTCGAGATCAGTGGTTCCCAACCCAGTCCTCAAGGACCCCCGGTCCTGCAGGTTTTTGTTGAAGCTCTACTTTGGCATACTGGATCCATTTACGGCCCAATGCACTTTCATGCACACCCTGTTCAGGTAGGTTTTTTTTCAACCAATCAGAATGAAGCCCTTAAATGGATTAGGTGTGAAAGAGTAGAACTGGAGCAAAACCTGCTGGGCAGGGGGTCCTTGAGGACAGGGTTGGGAACCACTGCTCTAGATCTTCGCTGGTATTGAAAACTAGCTTGTTTTGTTTCCCGAAGCAGAAATTACTCGCCAAAATAAGTACGAAAGACATTATGGAAAAGAATTCCTTTTACAGAAAGCTAGCTTGATAACATGACTTCTATAATGTTACCTTTCAATCAGCTTCATGAGGTTTTGTAAGCTTGCAGTTCTAGCAGACTGGCTTACATAATACATACTCCATCTCTGTCAAGTAATGTTAACTTTAGCTTACTGTAACGCAGGATGGCTGGAGCTTACTTGCAATTGGAAAATTTTGCCAGCACTCCATTTTGTGATCGTTACATTGAAATGTAAGAAAACATTTACCTGGCTAGCTTCCACTTCTGCGACTGTGTCGGTCTTCCTCTCTTCTTCAGGGGGAGTTTTGAGAGCTAAAAGGAGTGCTGCTCCCTGCTGTGGTCACACATTGGAAAAATTGAACGACATTTCTGTGTCATTAAGAATTAATATTGCAGAGGAAAACTCAGTTATTCCAATTGGAGATCTGCTTCAAAGCACTCCGGATAGAAGTACTCTCCGCAAACTCTACACTTGTATAGGCCTACTACTTGTGAGTTTTTCTACTTTATATGGCATGCTTGCTAGTGTCCGTTGTCATTCTATTGCCCGAACTAGAGTGAAAAATTATGCCTTTAGCTTTGCACTTTTTGTAGCCATGCATCTGGGCACGGAACAAGCTTTCAGCATTACTATGATGACCAGCCCCCTTAGCTGTAACATGAATGATTCTCAATGCAGGGTCATTCCATATCAAGTGGACCAAATTTCCTGATGGTCTGAACCTGACCCACTCAAAAAATCTGGCAAAAATTCATGTTGTAGAACATGACTTAAAATTCATGCATGCCAAAATCTAGACCTCTAGGTCATTAACCCCTAAGATATGGCCCTTGAAGTGTACGGCAACCTTACAAGTTCCCGCATTCATTGAATTTTCAACAGTTTTCAGTGGTTGATTTTGAATCTTTCCTACAAAGATAATACTCACATGATAGTGATGGTGACTCCAGCAGAACTTTTTACGTAGATTTCAAATCTGGCATCAGTTTTGGGCCAGGGGTTACCTGTAATTTACTAGAGCCATCCCAAATCTGGAAAAAATTTTATGATTCTGACTTTTGTCAGGATTTTGGACAGCCTTAGGACTATACCAAATGACTGTAGAATATTGTACATTGGCATATTTAACTACAAATTGCGTAACTTTAACCCCAAACATTAACATAGAACGCAATGCTAAAGTACCCTTGGCCGTATGGGCGTAAGACCAGGAATTTTGCAACGTATAAAGGGTTTTTTAATGTATGCCTGTGTAGCACAATGTATTTAATACTTTCGGGCTTGAGAGAAGTTTCAAGAGTCAAAAGGAAGACCGAGGTAATTGTCCAATTCATCTAGGACTCGGCAGATTATATGGAAAGTGTGGAGCAGGACAGCTGCGACTTTACATGGTTTGGCATTCAGACTGTGAAGTCTGACATGATGTGCAGTCATCAAAATTCGATGTTATGTTGAAGGTGACTGAACAATTTGGTTGATAATGTTGCAACATCAAATTGTTATTAGAAGTTATTTAAAATAGGTGAAGGCCAGTGAGTACACCGTATGAATTTGACATAGCTACACTAAAAAATGTCACGGTAGTGCATAAGCATAATGGAAGTAGCACTGTTCAGAAACGATGCAACCTTTTGACCCGATTAACCAGGTGAAGGTCATCTACCTTTAATGTTCTGCAAGCTGATAATCCAGATCATACACGCTGTAAATTTTACGCGGCTACAAGAAAAATAGTGGATGTAATCAAGGAAACAGTGTTTACAAAAATTTTGACCCCTTATAGTAGGCCAAGGTTACCAATCTTCGAACTTGTCCAAGCTATATGTCCCAAGAACAGTCCCTGTGAATTTCATGACCCTGACAATAATAGGAAAGGAGTTATTACACAGACCGACGTACGGACAGACAGACAGACAGACAGACAGACAGACGGATGGACGCAAGGTCCTCAAGGCCATGTAGCTTCCATGTCCTCCAAGTTGATTATCCAGTGAGTACGCCTTATGAATTTGACATGGCTACACCAAAAATATCATAGTAGTGCAAAGGCGTAATGAAAGTAACACTGTTGGGGAAACCATGTGACCTTTTGACCCCATTAACCAGGTGAAGGTCATCCACCTTTAATGTTCTGCAAGCTGATTACCCAGAACATATACGCTGTAAATTTTACGCAGCTACAAGAAAAATAGTGGATGTAATCAAGGAAACGGTGTTTACAAAGAATGTGACATTTTGACCCCTTATAGTCGGCCAAGGTTACCCATCTTCGAACTTGTCCAAGCTATATGTCCCAAGAACAGTCCCTGTGAATATCATGACCCTGATAATAATAGGAAAAGAGTTATCATCTACACAGACAGACAGACAGACAGATGGACGGATGCAAAGTCTTCACAATACCCGATGGCCATGTTTTGGCCTCTGGTGAAAACGACTATTACATGTACTGAGGTGGTTTTAAAGTGGTCTCAAATCCATTCCGCAGTATTATTTTACCAATGGCAACCCTGGTTTCTTACCCAAGCAGTGGAGCAAAAATTCTGAAACTTGGTCCATTTCAGTATTTGACTGACTATTTAAACATTTCCGAGTATGATTGTGTGGACTTCATTCTAAGTATTTAAAAATTCACTGCTGAATATGGTGTGTTTTGGGGGTTCGTAGGCAGGATATTTGATGAATTAGTACTGCACTGATATTTTGTTTTCAAAAAAGTGGGCGTGGCACCCTGGTTGGCAAAACTAGGATTTTTTTCATTTTTAATTGGCTGAAACTCTGTAATTAATAAAGTTAACCCATGTTTTCTTCAGGACTTGTTCTCTAGGCACTGTACTACCCTGTTTCACCAATAAAAGTAGTTTTCACCCTTTTATTGTGGTTTTATAGGCTCTCAAAAATGCTGCTTTTACAAACTGTAATCAAAATGTACACATTTATGGGTACCATTTTCACATCCGTCTGATGACATATGGGCCAGGTCATGTGGTTTGAGTTACAAAATTGGTGTATTTTGTTTCATGGCTCCAAAACTAAGTAAGATAGAGTAACTGTTTAAATGGCTTTGTGTAAGGTCTTCCTTGGTACTTCACACAGCAAAATAGCCCATTTTGGTAATTGATTTATTTTGGGTGAAAACGGGGAAAAAAATGGCTGCAGAGTTACAAATTCCTTAAATTGTAACTCTTTCTTAGTTTTGGAGCTATGATACAAAATACACCAATTTTATAACTCTGTTACCGCGTGACCTGGCCCATATGTGGATTTGGGGTAATATCAGCTATTAGTAATGGTCAAGAGCTTTCTATAGCCACCAATTAACATCCTGCAGCATTTACAGTTCTTTGGTAATATTGACCCTTATTTACCCCCTTGTGGGGGGTAACCCTTTTTTGTCAGGATGTGGGTATCCTTCAATTTTAGTGAAACCTATATTTTTGGTTTGGAAACCTTCATTTTTGATGAGCCTTGGGCACCCAACACTCTGTCACCAGCTTGCGGTTTGTTCCTCCTCAGATCACTGTCTGTTGATACTCGCCACTGATTACTTGGAGCATCTCTGTAGCCTTGCCACTTCTGAGATGTTATGACACACTCGTCCGGCTGTAACAATTTGGCCCTTGTCAAAGTCACTCTGGTCCCAATTTATCCCCACATCCAACATGCGAGCACGAAAGGCAACTGTTCGCTTTCAATCGAAGTTTTGTTTGCAGATCTTGACATGTAGCGTTGTAAAGAGTCAACATTATTCGCTTTGTCTGCGAGTGCTTTTAATGATTTGGCTCATTGATGTATATGCCTTCGATGGGTAGCGATTGTTTGTAGCAGTATTGCATTCAGATTCAGTCAGAGCCCTTAAGAAACAAAGTTCTTATACTATAATCTAATCCCTTTCTCCTTTTCTCATAGGCCATGGGAAGACACCAAAAGATGCGGCTTCTGTACGAGCCACTCACCCCATCCCAGCCGCCTGTGGGGTCTATTACTTTGAAGTCAAAATTGTGAGCAAAGGACGAGATGGGTAAGTGGATCTATTCATATGTAGTCAGAAGCAGGATTTTGGCACCCATTACAAAAATGTAGAGATTAGGCAGCATATAACAAATACAACTGCTAATCCATTACGTTTAAACACATGGGAAGGGAATGTCTCTTTCTATCAGTACATTTATTGGCTTGCTTGAAAGCTGTCCATTTATACGGTGTCAAAGCTGTTGGCATACTTAGTGTGGGGTTTTGTCAAGAACCCCGGGCAAGGATGACAGCTTTGAATATTTTCCTGTAATTTATGATAAAGTTTGAGGGCATGCTTGGAGGGATGTTTGACTGGTCATCCTTGAGGAGATTTTCATACAGACTGGTGTCTTCAGCTATGAGCTCATGGTTTTGTTGATATTGAAATCCAGAGACTGAGATTGCCATTACACAATATAAACATTTTTTTCATTTAAACTACTTTTCACATCGTTCATCGTTCACTTAACAACATCATTTTTTTTATGTGGTCGGGAAAACATTAGTTTCCCCCCACCTATCCATAGGAACATTATATTGAGTTGTACTATGTTTGAATGTTTTACTGCCAAGTAGATGTTTGACTTTTGACTCTTTCTTGGAACAAACTTTTGGATTTTGTCTGTCTGTCTGTCTGTCTGTCTGTCTGTCTGTCTGTGTGTGTGTGTGTGTGTGTGTGTGTGTGTGTGTGTGTGTGTGTGTATAGAGCTTCACACTTTTCAGCCTAAGCGTATTCTCCCCTCGACTTAAGTCTGTGTATTACGTGCCCCAAAGGCATTTACGCACTTGGGGTGGAGCAAGGCCAAAATCGGGGCGTTTTCAGGCAAAAAACACACATGCGTATTCTCCTCCTGGCTTACACGCTTTTCCTGTTAAGCACTTTTGAGGGCTGTATTAAGGTCAAGCGCCACCATAAGGTGAAATGGAATATTGCGTTTGATGTCGGTTATTGGCCAATTTTTAACATTAATTTGATTTTATTTAACATGGTAAAGGTTGAGACATTCAATATCCGATTGTTCATCCTTATTTCTAAACTACATTTGTCATAACCATAATAAATTATCAAACAAAATCATCATATGATATTACGCAACAGCCTCTTCTCCAATTATTTCAATTACAAACAATTACAAACATACCAGTGGTCATCAAGGTCTCAACTGCGCTGCCGGTCCTGGCATCTGGGTCATTCCAGATAGTGGCTGGTGATGTCATGCACATATCACAGGCGTCTGTGTTAAGGTGTCTTAAACAGTTGGTTGATACTATGCTGCACCACATCACCCACTTACTAAAGTTCCCCGAAACACCAGCTGAAAGACGGAGAGTTGGGGGGGGGGTGTTCTACCAGGTCACCAGGTTCCCCACTGTTGTGGGAGCCATTGATTGTACTCATGTTGCAATCAGAACTTCTTCCACTAATAAGAATATATACAGAGACCGTAGACGTCGGCACAGCATTAATGTTCAGGTTGTGTGCGATCATGATGCGCGCATATTAAGCATCTGCGCCAAATTCCCTGGCTCGGCCCATGACGCCTATGTACTGCGCAACTGCTTCAAATGCCAAAAAATACAATAAATATTGGAAACTATATTAAGCTTGTTTCCAGTATCTATCACAGTGATGCTGTAAGAAAAAAAGGAAGAAGGGACAATCCAATCTTCGAATGAAAAATGGTGTTTATTTCCAGCTAAAACGGCAGTGAACCGAAATATGGGTAACGTACTCTGGGTTCAGCAAAGTCAAAGTGAACCCTGAGCCTCCTCAATGTACATTTCTTAGACATGAAAAAAACCTTTGAAGTTGGCCATCCATTTTAAGTGTATTCATTACTTAAACAATGCAGATTAAAGTCTCTTTGGATGAAATGGCTCTCCAATTGCTCACTCCTGGTCGTAACAATATAATTGATTGCAGTCTCTTTGGGTGAAACCGGTCGTCAATGTATAATGGTGAGTTGTATCATGATTAAGTTAAATGGTCAGAAGATCCTTGTTTCTTCAGCTGTATAGCCGTCTGGGTGCTAATTGTGTTTGGATGGTCTCTAATTGACTTAGGATGGCTCTCCGTACGTCTCCTCCGACAGTTGATGGCCGTCATTGGCTTTTCCTGTTTTCAGGTGTGGGCCAGGGTGTGGGCCTTCTCTTTGTTATATTGACAAGATTACCATTTCAGAGCATGTGGCGGTTCCATGCTTGTTGATTGCGGGGGCTAAATTATGAGTCTCCCGCTCTCCAGCAGAATGATTCACAATTCCTTACAATACTTTGAGTGTAGGCAAATAAAAATGACCATTTACGTAACCCTCCTTCATCCGTATCCGCTCCAAGTTCTTCTCCAAGCACTTCCACTGCAGAAAGAGTGGATGCCACCTCCTCCTCCAGTGCAGTGAAATTCACCGGGGATGATTGTTGTCCACCACCTGTTGCATGCACACTTCTCCGGTTTGCAGACAGCCTGGCTTTTATAGCGCCCCGCAGATTTTTCCGTGTGCGGGGTAAGAATCCTTTGTTTGTTGAAGCATTGCCTTGTCCTTTAGTTGCAAACCTGACATCGGAGTAGTTTGAAATTTCAAGCGTGCAATTTCTAAATGAGATCATGTAAACTGTCATTGATTGTTATTTTTGTGTGACTAGAATGTTCTCTTTACTGCCTTCCACGGAACAAACAGGCTGATGTTGGAGGGGCACAATTTCAATGCTCTGATTTTGCTGGTTGAGAAGCGCTAAATTCTTTATTTATTATTTTATCATCGCGGCAATTTGTTTGTTTCCATAGCTTTAATGACATTGTGGCTAGAATAAGAAATAAAAAAAGATGTCTGCATTACTTGTAATTGGCACAGACATACATAGGCCTACTATTACAGCGGCATATCGTTGGCCTGCTGATAAAACCTGGTATCTTCAAAATGATAAACTTCACAGGAAATAAAAAAAAATGGTAATAAAATAATATAAATTGATAAATGTACATTAAAAAAATGTTTAATTCTGCATGTAAGAATAGTGGACATAAGAGTTTTTGTTTCTTATCTGTTTGGAGATACGAGGTTTTATCAGAAGGCCCACGATATTCAAATTTAAAGTCTGGTTTGCATTTTCCATGGACCACAACTGCATTTTCATGGGTAATCAGGAAATATTTGTTCCTTGTTTTCCTGTTAGCCATAATCAATGAGCTTTGTACAGAGTCTGCCTGTCTTTTGGATCAGTCACACCTCTTTCATAAGGCCGCCTACATTCTGAATTTAAGCGCTGTGGGCGTGATCGAAGCGTGTAGGGGAGAATACGCGTAACTCAAAAGCGCTTAACTCGAATCGCTTAAAAAAGGACTTATGTGCAAATGGGAGAATAGACCCCTATGTCCCCTGCAATAGAGAATATCCTCTCACTCAGCGCTGAAGTGCCAGGCACAGTGAGATGCCATCTTGGCAATGTGGGGGTATTTACTCCCATTGCTTTTGCACCATGTCGGTGGATAACTATCCACTGGAATTGTATTTATAAACTTAAATAGCCATTGAACAGCACATATTTGCACGAATTCGATTCAACCTTTTTTTTTTTTTTTTTAACCCCTCATCCCTCAAGGCTGAGGGGGTATTGCTATCCTTCGTGTGGTTGGGCAGGCGGTTGGGCGGCGGGCGGGTGGGCGTCTCCAAAAACTTCGACATCGGGCTGAGGGGTATTCCGTGCATTGCACGCCTATTTTTTTTTTTTCCAGCAGTGCAACTTCATTTATTTTAAGATTGCACTTCATCAAAATGTTTCCAAAAGAATAGGCAACTTTTGCGGGAAAGCGCAGCTGCACACCATGCCGCAAAGGGATAGTAGGCTTTTAAATGACTAAAGCTGTTGCGTCAAAGCATTGGTAATTGAATAATTTAGTAAATTGGTTATTAGTGCATTGCGAAAGTTCACCTCACAGCATGCTTTTAAAATCAATTCAAATGCAAGCTATGCATCAAAATTTTATGCTGTCAAAATCATTTACGGGGACATTTACTTTTAAGTCCGGCTTCTGGGAAAGTTGTACGGAAGCTACAATATGAAATTGTATGAACAGCAATTACCCAATTAATCCTAAACAAAATCTAAACAACATCTTCAGCAGCATTTGCTACTAAATATTCAACTAGAATCAGAGATGCCGTCTCTCGCCTCATAGTGGCATTCATGTTCCTGTGCCATAGTCAGCAATTATTCTATCAACATGCACTGAAGAAATTCACTCGCGGAATTTAAGTCATTGTGCATTAAGTTAATCAGTTTCACGTGCATTACGGTGGATTTCCCCACCAGAGTCATGGAAATCGATTATGACTTGAATTCTCATGCTGGTCTTCACTGTGGGATTGTAAGCAATTTAATTGCATAAAGACGTTTCAAATGGTCTTCTCTCATTTACACAATTTAAACCATCATGAAACGCATGCATTGTTTCCAATCCCTTTGTAAAGAAAAGCAGAGAAGTCCGGATTCATAGTCGCTTCCATGTTGCTTGTGGTGAGGTCCACCTTTACGCAGTGAAACTGAAACTTCAATGCACAAGGATTTTAATTCCGCGTGAGAATCTCATTAATAAGCGTTCATTGAATAATTCCGTACTACGGTGAATAAGCCTAAAAAATGTGTGATACCTACGAATGCGTGAGACTTGGCATCTCTGTAGGATGTAGAATTTCAAGAAAATTCTGTTTATTGCCGTTTATGCGATCTCATTGTATTGTCCATTCATGTTTTTACCCCTCAGCCCTCAAGGCTGACGGGGTTTTGCTATCCTTCGTGCGGTTGGGCGGGCGGGCGGGCGTCTCCAAAAACTTCGACATTGGGCTGAGGGGTATTCCGTGTATTGCACGCCTATTTTTATGTCTTACTTTACCAATTACCATTGATGATTATCTTATGGCTGACGGGGTTTTGCTATCCTTTGTGCGGTTGGGCGGGCGGGCGGGCGTCTCCAAAAACTTCGACATTGGGCTGAGGGGTATTCCGTGTATTGCACGCCTATTTTTATGTCTTACTTTACCAATTACCATTGATGATTATCTTATCAGCAGCCTACGTGCGCCGTTATTTAATTCAACTAAGTGTCCCATTCTAAATTAGAAACAGGTTGAGGGTTAATCTGCATTTTGGTAATGTCACTGGCTGTAGACTGATTTATTTTTACGAAAGCAAACTTAATACTCGGACCTCAGTCGGCAAAACCGCATTTAATAGAAATTTTTCTTGGACGAATAAAGCAGGACACAGACACAAAAAAAATATACCATTTTGTGAGCTACATGAATTCAGAAGCTTCTAAAGATGTTGCCGTTTTATGTCACAATTAACGTGGATGGGGAAATGCTTGATAATTGCAATGAACAATGCAAGATGAGGGGAGTGGGACAGTAATTCTACCGACTGATGCTCGCATCTATCCGAATTAACACCAAGTTGCTAATTGGGAACATAAATGGGAACAGGTTTGGAGAAGGTGTGGTGAAAGCAGGGCTATGTAATCCTCCGATGGCAAGTCCAGGGTGCAAGACTTTAAAAAACAGCTAAAACGCTACGATGAGAGATGGAGTTTGGAAAAGGTTTTCTTTTTTATTTTTTTTATTAGCATTCTTCCAATGTAACATTGTAGCGCAGTTAGGTCTGTCAGCTCTTCTCTATCACCTCATAATCATTACTGGCTACAGGCTAAATTGCTTGATTTTCATTTGGAGCATATTATACAGGAGCAGATGTTGGGTTGGCCAGTTGAGCCTTAAAAGATGATGGAAGCTGCTCAGCCTGGCCGACAATTAGAGGAGTTCTAATCTGAATTATCTTCCCGGAAGCACTTAAAATGGTTGATTGTCGTTTATTTCAGACTGCTTGTTAGTTTCTCATTAAATTGTAGATACGAGGTTTATCAGCAGGCGGACGATATTTCCTCCTCGGTGAAGTTCTTTCTTCTTTGCCGTCTTTCGAGAGTCCATGTCGTAAAGTGGGCAGGACTATGCCTCCCGGAGCATGGATTTAATGGGGCGTGTCATGTAAATTACAATGGTTTCTGCCGCCAGATTTATCAACGCCCCGGCAGTTCTACACCGAAATCTGCGACGTACACACTTTTAGTAAATCAGACGTGACACTTGGCGAGCGATGATATTTACACCAGAATCTACACCAGATCCTACGCAAGTTTGATAAATGAGGGCCCATGTGCGTACCGAACCGTGAAGACTGATCCGTACGGATCACGGATCAACGATGATCTATTGCACCACTATTCACCACTGTTCCAAGTTTTCTCCATTTGTGGGTAATTGCTCTCACCATGGTTCGCTGGAGTCCCAAAGCCTTAGAAATGACTTTGTAACCTTTTCCGGACTGACAGATGTCAGTTACTTTGTCTCTCATCTGTCCTTGAATTTCTTAAGATCGCGACATGACGTATTGCTTTTTGAGATCTTTTAGCCTGCTTCACTTTGTGATACCGGTTCTATTGAAGTGAATTCTTGATTCGACAGGTCTCGCAGTAATCAGGCCTGGGTGTGGCTAATGAAATTGGGCTCAAAAAATGTGGTAAATCCCAATTAATTCATGATTTAAGAAGGGGGGTAATTACGTTTTCACTGAGGGCCAGGAATGTTTGGATAGCTTTTTCCCCTTAATAAATGAAATTATCATTTAAAAACTATATTGTGTATTTACGTGGGTTATCATTGTCTTATATTAAAATTTGTTTGATCTGAAACATTTAAGTATAAAAAGATATGGAAAAAAAGTTAAATCAGGAAGGGGGCAAATACTTTTTCACAACACTCTGTGATAATAAATAACTTCACATGATATATGTCCTTAAATTAAAGACAAGTTTTTTAGCATGATGAGTCATATTTTCAAGATAAATTGCAAGATTTCACAAATTCGGGAGCGAGTGTGCGCGTGTGAGCGAGCGAGAGAAAGAGAGGTGCCACCAGTAACTACGGGTCTCTGTGGGTGTGTAAGTCATCTCCAGGTAGAACTACTGTAAAACACCTGGAGTTGATGATGAACTGACCTAGCAAAAATAAAAATCCAGTGAACAGCGACATCGACTCATAAAATAAGAGCAGCACACGTGTCCTGATGCATCAACTTTGTGTCAGCTGTACAGGTGCTGTGAGCCTTAGGTGCGACAGCTGTCAGCTGCGCACCTCCATGTCACTGGACAGACTGTGCGGGCTTGCCCTACTGTCACTTGGAAAGCATCCTGGTTCAGAGATGATGCAACCTCCTGTCAATCATGTCAAATAAAAACTCTTGGCAGTTCGCAGAATTTAGTTGTGGCTAGCAAATATCCTTTATTCCTTTGCATAAGCAAAACGCCTAATCAGGGTCTCTTCACCTCCGTTTGCAGTTCAGCACCCCGGACGGCGCCTACTCAGTGACTCTGCGCTCTGATTCCAACTTCGAGGCAGTATAGCTCCATGAACTCAAAAATGTTGTTACAGTGAACTCATTATTCCAGTTATGTCTACATGAAGATGATACTGCCCCCAGTCTCTCTAAAAGTCTAAGTTCATCCTCTCTAGTAATGTCAAACAATTATAGTCATTATTTTAAAGCCTAAAAATCTATCGGCTAGAGAATCAATCAATATTTTTACTGTCATGTTTGATTAAAACATCGCTCAGTTTAATAGATGGGCTTTCAAATCACCAAATGACTTGCTTTGAGGAATTTTGTTTGTTTATAGTCTTATGTCACTTCTGTAAGGCCGTAATAATTGCGCGCATGGACAACAGACATCTTGTCTGTGGATTTTGCCGACCCAAATGTCATGTAGAGATTAATTTTACATGTAAGGGGAGTTGAACGTACAGCTTTCATCCACAAACCAACACGGGAGAGCTCCAAGACGCGTGTGCCAGACGCACAGAGGTATGGGTAGAACACCAATTTTGACCACTTCATGCTGTTTAGTTCATTTTTAGGTCACCTGAGACAAATTCTCAAAGTGTCCTATTCTAATCGCCTTTCGTCCTTCGTCGTGCGTTGTGTCCGTAAACAATTGACATTTTAAACTTCTCAGGAACTGCTAATCCGATTTTAATAAAATCTTGTAGAGACCTAGCCTCCGTTGCAGACGTCTTATGGTGTTTGGTTAACTTCCCTCCCCCAACAACGTCTGCGCACTCGAGCGAGGTTTTGTGTTCCACCAATCAGAAACTCTTAAAATCCAGGAGCTATTTGTATATGCATAAGTGTGGAGTGTCTCCTCCTTCAGTGTAGCTCCTGCAAGTCTTTTTACGGGCCCTCGTGCCCGAGCTTTTCCTACTACCGCCAAATCAACAGATAGTTCCTTTATTACTCGCTTGCTGGGATATTCGATCACTATTGACACCTTGGTTGTACTTTCGCCCGGCGCCGGTCGCTTTCATAAAGAAGTTTTAATTCTAATCGCTTTTGATCAAGTTCTTTCTATATTTTCGAAATTTTTTCAAGTAAGCGATAGCAGCCTGTTTGGCAGACGAATAACTCGTTCGTGTATACCGCTGTGTTAACAGAGATGACAGAGCTTATTACTGCAGCGATATCAAGCTCGCTTTTTCCATGCACACGTATCTTGTCTTTTTTTGAGAGGATTTTTGTTTTACACACAAAACAAATGTAGTTTTCTGCAAGTTTTTTTAGGAGTCTCTTTACCCGCCATTTCACTATTTTTGACGAGCCGCCGGGAAAAGCCATAGTAATGACAGAGATCATAACATATAACAAGCATTCTGATTGGCTCATCAAGCACAATCACATTACGTCATAAAACACAAAACCTTGCTCGAGTGCGCAGACGTTGTTGGGGGAGAGAAGTTAACCGAACACCATAAGACGTCTGCAACTGAGGCTAGTAGAGACCTTCCTTGATCAAATGCACCAAAATAGTGAATTATATGGTGCCCACCCCCAGGGGCTTTGAGGGGCGGGGATAAAACTGGTCAATACATTTTTGACTTCGTCCCAGAAACCGCTGATCCGATTTCAGTAAAATTTGCAGGAACCTTCCTTGGTCAAATATGCACCAAAATTGTGAATTATATGGTGCCCGCCCCCAGGGGCTCTGAGGGGCGGGGCTAAAACTGGTCAATACATTTTTGACTTCGTCCCAGAAACCGCTGATCCGATTTCAGTGAAATTTGCAGGAACCTTCCTTGGTCAAATATGCACCAAAATTGTGAATTATATGGTGCCCGCCCCCAGGGGCTCTGAGGGGCGGGGCTAAAACTGGTCAATACATTTTACACTTGTTCTCAGAAACCACCGATTCGATTTCAATAAAATTTTGCAGGAACCTTCCTTGGTCAAATATGCACCAAAATTGCGAATTATATGGTACCCACCCCCAGGGGCTCTCAGCGGCGGAGCTAAAAGTGGTCTACTTAGCTTACATTTTAAAAATCCTCTTTTCCAGACCCAAATATGCTGGACAACGATTCTCTTCATTGATGGAAGGGTCTTGAGGTGCTTTATCAAAATTGTGAACTTCATTACCCTCAAGCTCCATGTTTGCCTCTTGAGAGGGGGTTAAATGTACTATGGTTTATATTGGAAAATGATACTTCTGGGTATATTTTGTTCATTTTCTACTGGAAATCATTCAAACTTGATTGGCATTATAACCATGAGATGACAGTTTGATACTATGATATTTTTGACCCCGTCTCTTCCCCGGGGGCTGAGGGGTGTCGCCCAAATGGGTCATATTGCCAAAAATTCCAACAATCTTCTTCTCCACACCGAGATAGGCTGGAAACCATTACTCTTCATAGACGGAAGGACCTTGAGGTGCTTTAACAAAATTGTTAATTCCATGGCCCCCCAGGCTCTATGGGGAGGGGGTGAAGTTTACTACGCGATTCTTTATATAGGAAAATGATATTTTTGGGTACATTTGGTTTATTGACTTCAAGAACATCAGTTTTTATACAACTCAGCTGACCGTTAAGGCCCATGGGCCTCTTGTTAGATTTAAACAAGGTTTTGACAAATTTCTAAAATACTTGTTTTCTTATTTTTATTATTATTATTATACGCCCGTCATAAGACGGGACGTATTATGTCATCACCCCCGTCTGTCCGTCCGTCCGTCTGTCTGTTGTCTGTTAGGAATTTCTTGTCCGGGGCATAACTCCTGAGCCGCTTGAGCTACATTCGTGATACTTCACATACACGTGCGCCATCACTAGGCGCTGTGTCGTGCACCATGATTTCGTTCACCCGGTCAAGGTCAAGGTCACTGGCAAAGGTCAAAAGTCACATGGGGCCCTGATGGGGCTTGTCCGGAGCATAACTTCTCAACCGCTTCAGATACATCCATGATATTTCACCCACACATGTACCATCACTGAGCAGAGTGTCGCATACCATGTTCACGGCCCTTCCTCCAAGGTCAAGGTCACGGACAAAGGTCAAAGCTCACATGGGGCTGTTGTCTGTTGGATATTGGTATCATGTTGTCTGTCCACTTCCTGATCCATGTTCATGACGGGCGTATTATGCACCATTGGCGGTGCTCTTCTTGTTATGTCAGGTAGTCCAATAAATTTGTTAAGCACTGTACACTGCTTAGAAAAATTATGGGAACACTTAAATCACATATCAGATCTATGATGATTGCATTTCCAGAAATGTGTCTAATTTATACTTTTCTCTCTCTTTCAGATATATGGGAATTGGTCTCTCTGCCCAAGGTGTAAACATGAACAGACTCCCAGGTAAATCTGCATTCGTGACCTCGTGATCCTTCGACGGCATGGACAGTGTGTAATGGGTGATACAACTGCTTAGCGTTAATAGGCGAGGGCTAGTTATCGCGTGAGTCAGAGGAATCACTCGCCACGGCACCTTCCTCCTGAGTGGATTGGAGCAGGTTGCTTTGTGGTGGGCCAAACAGTTTGGCTATTCCAGGATGGGGGGGAAGGAAAAAGGCATTTAAAAAAAAAGCAATGTATGGGATGGAATGTACAGATTTCACTGTAGTGCATTTTGCCAATTCTTTGGTCGTACTTTACAACGTTGGTTCCAGAAGAAATTTCAACAGTGTGTTAAATATACTCAGCAACTAAAGTTTCTGTGACACCAATATTGTTAATTATTTTTCATAAGGCAATTATGAAATTGTCATACATGGTGATATCAGACTGAAACAGTACACGTAAACACAACATTGAAATGGAAATCATGAAAATGCGAGAAAATGACTTTGCACGTGAAAATGTGCGTAAATCATGCTTGTGGATGGCAATAAAAGAGGAGAATTTTTGGAATGTTCACATTGTGCCTGATGAACGACGGAAGCATCACTTATCGAAAACACAGCCATTTCGGATCAGGAACTCTACCCTCTAAATGCCAAGACTGTCTGAAAATGATCGGTGGAGGGCCATTGGGATGATTGAATCCGGAACCTCGCTGAGGGAAGTTGCTCATCGCCTGAATGTCCACCGAAACACCATTTGGAACTTATGGCAGCGTCATCAGCAGACAAGACATGTCAGAGACCGTCCTCGCAGCGGCCGTCCACGAGTAACCACTCCCAGACAGGACAACTGGAATCGAACAACCCATCTCCGAAATCGATTCCAACCTGCAACCATAACTGCAAGAACGATACCTGGTTTGAGGCGACTGTCTGCACAGACAATCCGTCGCCGTCTCCGTCATTTTGGCATTGTCCCACGTCGGCCAGCAAGACGTCCAATACTCACAGTACAACACCGACGACTGCGTCTACAGTGGGCACAACAACATCGACGGTGGATCCAACGTCAGTGGGATCTTGTACTCTTTACTGATGAATCAAGATTCATGCTTAACCGATGTGATGGTCGTTTACGTGTATACCGTCGACGTGGAGAACGTTATGCCAACAACTGTGTTCAGGAATTTGATCGTTTTGGAGGTGGTAGTGTCATGATTTGGGGAGGGATCACGGCTAGAAACAGAACAGATTTGCTTGTTATTGATGGAAATCTGACAGGTCAAAGATATCGCGATGAAGTGCTACGGCCATTGGTGGTACCGTTTTTGATGCAACATGGTCCCGGAATAACGCTGCAACATGATAACGCCAGACCACACGTTGCAAGGATTGTACAGCAGTATCTGATGCAACAACATGTCAATGTTCTGCCATGGCCAGCCAGATCCCCAGACATGTCCCCAATCGAGCATCTTTGGGACGAGATGGATCGACGTTTGCGGCGGTTGGATAACCCGCCAGCTACACTCCAGGAATTGCGACAACGTCTACGTCAGATTTGGAATGACATCCCACAGCAATTTCTGGCACATCTGATTCGGTCCATGCGCCGGAGATGCGTTGCTTGCATCATGGCACGAGGAAGTCACACCCGGTATTGAAGTGTGAAGGTCACAATTGGTTAGACGTCAGACAAGTGCTTCATGACGCATGAAAATGACATTTTTCGTTTTGCGTGACGTTGGCACTGAAAAGTCAGTGTTTCTCCTGTTAAATAAACATATTGATTGCATTGAGATCTTTGCGTGTCATTTATAACATACACATAAATGGTGTCACAGAAACTTTTGTTGCTGAGTATATAAAAAAAAACAGGAATGAGTTATATGCAAATTCCCTTTATCTGGTTGAAGTGGGGGGAAAAGGACCGTGTCAAAGTAATATTTTACTTTCTCAAACCGTTTTGTTTTTTGTCTTTGTTTTTTTTTTTTCCACTGTTTTGATATGTGATATCTGCCACATGTTCCAATGAAGTTGGGACATAATTGTTTAGGTGTTCCTGATTTAAGCACAACTGTATGTTTTTATGTATAAATGCCAAAATCACTCAAAAAATTTTGAATACGTGTGCCCCAGTTACGTACATTTTTTTTTTTTTTCCCACACCGGGTGCACTGCTAACAACCGTTTTTCTCGGACAGGGGTGTACCAGACAATGTGTGTTTACGGGAAGGAGTCAGAGTTGCTTCCCCTGGGAATGTTTGATCGCTATTTCAGATCAGTCTGCTCGACGTGTGCTTACGGGAAGCAATCAGAGCCGCTTCCCCTCGTGTAGTGTTCGATGTGCATGCATCATCGTAGTCACGGGCGGAAATCCCGGGGGGGTCCCATTGGATTGTCCCCCCCGGAATATATCTTTGTAAACCTGACAATGTGATTTCAAATAATTAAAAAATATGTCTTGAATACACTTGTGCAAATTATTAATGCAGAACAATGTGGTTTGAAAGGTGTCACCCCCCTCTACCTCACAGTGGGTTGGTCCACTGCCTGGCTATTTTTGATGCGACTTCGCAGGCCTCTTTAAATGTTGCTGTGAAGTGGAGACAGACCTGCTGTGGGTAGCTGTATCAAACATGATACTCCACTTCCACCCGTCAATAGAATAACTTACATTTACTTTTGCAACTAGCAAGGTCGGTTCTGTCGCCCACCCAAATTGTTGCTGTGCCACCCCAAACGGGTAGTTGTGTTTTGAGCATTTTGAAGGCAGAAACTGCGTTTCTGTAAATCACCCATCTAGTGTGTTCTGTGCCTCATACAGGCATCCACTATTCTGATTTGTTGGTTGGATAGCATACATCAGATTCGGAGCTTGTGAATATACGAAAGTCAAAGCAGTTGATGAAGGCGGTACTTCAAATAATATTTACCTTCGCCAGCGACTTCGCTGACGAAGGTAATGTTTTGATCCCCGTGTATTTATTTGTTTGTGTGTCTCTGTGTGTATGTGTATCGAATAACTCAAAAAGTACCAAACGGAATTTCATAAAATTTGGTGGGTTGATTTGGCATGACCTGAGGATCAATCGATTAGATTTTCGGAGTGATCGGGTCAAAGGTCAAGGTCAAGGCCACGAAAAGGTCAAAACCGACTTTCGGCCATATCTCGGTCAATTTTTATCCGATCGGCATGAAACCAACGCCAAAATGTGCAGAATTATATACCCGATCATGTGATGTGAAACACGGTACAATGGGGTCAATACCCTTCTTAGCGGTTGGGGGTCAAAGGTCAGGGGGGTCATTACCTTTCGAACTTAAAGGCGTATTGTTGTAAAAAAAAATATATCGTACTCTTGTCATTCATCGATCATTTAAAAAAATAAAAATTGGTCCTCAGAGTTATGTGGCGAGGGATTCAGTGGCATCGGCGAAGGTATGCGCTCTACCGAGTGCCCGTTCTAGTCTTAGTGCTGTTTTCCACTAAATGTAGGTAAAAGAGAATTCACAATTTACTTCAAGGATCATTGTAGGTAACCTTGCAGTGATTGTGGAGCCCAATAAAAAAACTGACCAGGGACAGTGAATGCTTGCACTCTTCACGTTTATGTATAAATGAGCTCATTATTCCATTTGTCTTCATTAAATGAAGCACTTTTGTCAGGGAAACCAAACATGTATATGCAGTATATCCTATAGAACAAATGGCTGGAGGAACATTGACAAATGAGTCAAATCAGTGGCCAGTGCAACTCCAGTAACACACCTGATGTGTGTTACCTTACTTTATTACTTATTCATTGATATTACTACCAACCTTCCTAACAGTAACTGGGCAAATGTTCAGAGAAGCTTTACATATGAACTTTCAAGGAAACGCTCATATAAATGACCATTACTTTTTATGTTAAAATCCAGTGCTTCCAACCAGGTGTGACTCATCAAGAATGGTCAGCAGACTGAGGTGCCCATTATGCTGGTTGCACTGGCTAAAAGAGGACATCACTGCACTTTTTTTTAATTTTTTTTTTTAGAATGATTTGTTGGGAGACCTATAACTCAAGCTTCAATGGTTCTTGAACTTGAGTCGTTTTCCAGGAACTGTGTCTCAGTTGCCTGAGCAAAGGCATCATTAGCTAGGGGCAGCACGCCATGCCATGGCTTCATGTGCAAGGAAAATATACAAGCTGCTTTGAATAGGTTGAAAGCAAATGACATTGACTATGTTTACATGGACTTGAGTATCCCAGTTATGAGCCTTATCCCAGTTTTGATCAGATTTCGGATATGGCGTTTATATGCACACAGAGAAACCTGGTTATTCGTATCCCTGTATCCACGATAAATTCTAGAATCCTGGTTTGCGATTATGGCATCTTATTCGCGTAGGCAACTGTTATGTTTATTTTCACAACACACAGCGCAGCAATTTTAATATCTGAGAATAATGAGACCACTGTGCTAGCAGGCGTAGCACTATTAAGTACTGACATCGTGTTGCACGTATGGTTTATCCTCCGTACTGGTATATCCTGCAGCAAGAGAAGAGAACGACAGCAAATTTTAAGCTTGTCCTCAGTTCTGAATGGTGAGACGCCTGTCACTGCTCCTGCGGTGAACAAGAGAGCAATGGGTTAAGATGTGCAGCCGTGACTGGTGGAATAGGGTCATCATCATGGAGTTCACTGATTTTTAGAGGAGAGAGAACTTTTGGATGAATAGGGAATCCTTCAGCCAGCTGTGCGGCGTAGTTGAACCGTTTATGAGACCAGAAGAAACAACAGTCTGAGCTTCAGTTGCACTACCTCTGAGAGTGGCCGTAGTATTACAAACTGGGCAGTTGTGGGGAATCTTGCCTGGTTGCTAACCAGTTTGGAGTTCACCGTAGCTCAGTAAAAAAAGTTTTTGGACATGTTCTTTCGCGACATGGTGTACAATGCCATGAGGCACTTCATAAAAGTTCCAGGCCAGGAGAGGAAGCTCTTTGTTTCTTTGTAGCTCCCGAAGTAACACGCTCGCGTTGCCACCACCATGTTTGTGTCGCTGATACGTCACGACTGAGGTCTGCGCAGGTAGTCGGCAGCTGTGAGAAACTGGGGTACGTCATATACCTCTGTATCCCGTTTTCAGTTCTCCAGGTACCAAAATCGGGTTTCTCAAAACCGCCATAAGGGCTTATCCCAGTTTTTGAAATCAGGATATTATGTTTACATGCACGAACACAAAAATGGGTTTCTTTAAAAACCCGATCAAAACCAGAATACTCAAGTCCATGTAAACGTAGTCAATAAAGGGTATTAACTAGTAGTTCCGTCCAACGGAGAGGGATAAATATTGTTAGTGCTTCCTTGTCTTTGCCATTTAGTAGTACATCCTGCCTTATGCATCGCAAGTCCAACATTGTGTTCTAGATGATTGATATTTTTGGCTTCAGTAAGGCAAACCCTGATTTGAGGTTAAATTCTAAATGTGATTGGAAGGCAACGGATGACCACACATTTAGCTTTGTCCTTTTCTGTTAGGCCTATGTTGGTTTGGATTTTAACAACACATTAACTGGCCAGCTCAACGTTATTAGAGCAACACAGTCGTATTATGACCATTTAATATGGTGCTTACTCATGTTTTTTTTTCCGTTTTTCCTCAGGTTGGGACAAGCATTCATATGGTTATCATGGTGACGATGGCCACTCTTTCTGCTCCTCGGGGACTGGACAACCTTATGGTCCAACATTTACCACAGGCGACGTCATTGGCTGCTGTGTTAACTTGATAAACAACACTTGCTTTTACACAAAGAATGGCCATAGTCTAGGTAACTGCTTATATATACAGTACACTGTTGAGTGGTGTTCATTACAAAGAGCTAAGGTAATTCTTTTTACCTCTTGCTCTGAAAGTAATATTTTTTATTTAATACATTGTTCACTCCAGTTCTCCCTGAAATAATCATGTTGAAAAATATTTTTTTTTGCGAAGTGGATATTTTAGGCGCAAAAAGTAAATTTACAAGCACCACGTTATGTTTTATATCTTATATCAGCAGAGTGTGATGTGCATGTATTCTTAAAATGATTTTGACTTGTATGTGGTTTTTTTTATGTGGTATTGTCTTTAAATGTCCCCTGTTATGTCACCAGGAGTGGAGTGCGCCAGGCTTAAAAAAAAAAAAAAAAAAAGTAGATCTTGACTCTTAACCTGGTCATAGCTACCTGCACCTATTTGTGATTTCAATTTATACCGAGTGCGCCAGGCCTGACTGAACGTGGTCGTAGCTGAGCCTGGTCTATTGATACTCGTTCACGTAAATAAAAGCGAAGCAATGGTCATTGCTGAGTAATACCATTTATTTGGAGGGCACTTTAACTTTTACATTTGAATAAGCTCGCTAACAAGTTGAGTAGCTGCCCAAAGAAAGAAAAAGAACCCAAAGAAGAGGAAAATTAATTTAATTTAATAGTGAAACAAGAGAACTTGTGGAGATATGTGCAGAAAATAGAAATGTTCTCACTGCTAAATTAAACAACATTAACACAAAGAAAAACCATTAACATCTGCACTACTATTGTTTCTGTCCGATACATGCGGTCACTGAGGTGAGAGGTCATTGATTAATATTAACAAGGCTGGCTCACCAAAGTGAAACCTCTTGATCAGCTGACTGTTTGAATTTAATCCAGTGGATTTGTCTGATCGTGGACAGCTTGAATACCCCAGGATGTTATCTATGGCAGTGGTTTTAAACTATGGTTCATGACTCACGAGTGAGTCACAGCAGGGGGGCAAGTGGGTCGCAGGTTAGCCATAACAAAAGAAACAAGACTGCTCTTAGACCAGAGACGAGAGACGAGGGTCTCCCCGGCACAATCTGTGATGACCTCAACTGGCCGGTTATCCAGCTGAGTTGGCAGTTCCTATAGAGGGCTCACTTGCCATTGATCGTGGCTACACTGAGGTCAACAATAATGGGAAAGACAATTATATCCACCATCGTGTTCACAAGATCAATGCTGAGGATTGGGGCGTGTTTGTTTCGCACGTGGGTTTCATAAACTTGATTGCGATTGCCTACCTGGCCATTTGTTTTTGTCGGTTCACTGATTGGCATCCAGAACTGGCTGACCTTGCATGCGAGGTGGGTTAGTCCAGAATCCAAAATGGCGGATGATAACAAAATACAAAGCTCAAAAGGGTTTGGACAGCTTAAATTGTCCGTGTGGACATGCACATCTTTGTTATACTCTGTTTTTTATTAACTATGAAACAGCTTCATACTGTAAAGTGTAACTGACTTGTTTGAGTGCCTCATAGCGCACAAGTCATTGCGTTGTATACCTGCACGCAGTACGCGCTGGGTTCATTGAGATTGTTCCGTCAGCAAAATTCAGATGACGCATCATGCCAACTACTTTCATTTGGAAAAAACTACATTTCAGCACCAGCCATGATGGGTGAACCTGAGGCATGTTCAAGATTGAAGGGTCTCACGCCCAGGTCTCACGAGCAAAGCAAGGAGAGACTGTTCGCAGATGTTCTCGCTTGTCTTCACAAGACCAAATGTACTTTAATTGTTATAGATGTTCAAACTTGGGGGGGGGGGCCGGCCGGAATCTCGCTTGACCCCACGATCTTGAACGTGCCCTTGGTTTGGTGCTGTAGCATTTGTTTGCGCGTGTAAACTTGGTCACTGATCACAATACCAATCTGCGGAACCTGCGCGTGAAACAAAAGCGCCTTTGGCATCTGAATGGAGGCATTTTTTTTAAATGATCAAAAGAAACTAAAGGAAATGATGGCATCAGTGAGCCTCCCATCCTCAAAGAAAATGGCAGGTCCCCGTAGAATGTATAAAGATGCCTATATTAATTATGGTTTTGTAGCTTGCTATGGACCTGACGGTGAAGAAGCACAAAATGTCTTCCCTGTCTGCAGACATTAGTTCCAGCCGCCTTGAAACCCTCCAAACTTAAGATGCTTCTAATGACAAAACAAGCTAATCATGCAGAAAGACAGAGAGACTTTTTTTATATGCAAAAAAATATGAGTATAGCCACCAAAGTACTCTAAAGAGAAATGCATGCAGTGTACCAAGGAGGGCATCATGTGCATCATTTGTAGTTTCATTTCGAAAGTCACAATTGGTGAGGAGCTCGTTATCTGCCTGCATTGAAATTGTGAAAAAGATGCTTGGCAAGGAGGCTGCTAGTAAGATTGCTGAAAATCCACAGTCAGACATGCTGAGTAGAAGGATTGAAGCTGTGATTTATTTTTGCAAGTAGGAGAAAAGGTCAGAAGCAGTAGCAGGTTTGCCAGTCAGCTTGAGGGTATAGATGTGGCTGAAAGTGCTCAATCACTGGACTATGTCAGATAAATTGACTGGGAATATTGTTTAGGACTTTCTGTTTGCAAGGAACCGAAGGAAATAACTACTGGCACTGCTATTTTTAATTGTTGGAATCATTATTTAATCACTGAGGGTTTTCAGTGGGCCAACTGTGTGGGCGTTTGCATTGATGGTGCTGCTGCCATGACAGGCTAGAAAGGTGGAGTGCAGTGCAGTGAAAGAAGTTGCCCCAGTGCATTTTTATAGCAACAGCTGCTGATGCTCTTAGCACATTTCCATACAGAACACAGAGAGAAATCGGGTTCTCAGTGCACCTGCCTGAATTGAGTTCTCAATTCTTATCGCAATTTGCAGGACTTCGTTCAGCTTAGGCTGCAGTTTTTTGCTGGCATGGGCTTCTCGGTGTAAAAAAGCAGGGGTCTGCAAGGACCCAACTCATTCATCCTGAAGTTCAAGGAGAAGATCACAGCTTTTAATGGCAAACTGCAGCTGTGGAGGTCCTGAGTGGAGAAAGATGTTTGGGAAATGTTTCCAATCGTGTTGTGTATGGAGGGTGCTGCTATCAAGGATACAGTGTGTGCACATTTAGATAAGCTGAGTGAGACATTCCGAAGCTATTTCTGTTATGTTGCAGGTGAGGTGTCACTCTTTTCTTTAATTTGTTTCCCGTTTTTATTCGATAGGTCGTGCGCCGTGGAAATAAAATGGGGGGGGGGGGCGATACAGAAAAAATAACCTGTATTTTATAAATGTATGGGTTACATATTAGGAGAAGTGGGACTGGGTGCTACAGCCTTTCAGTGCTCGGAGTAAAGCGAGGAATACATTAACCGCCAGGGCAGACGAGAGCCGGTCGAGCTGGCAGCTGATATGAGCCTGTAGCTGCAATTTGAGCAGAACTCCCAGGCAGTTTGGAAATTCTGAGTTCAGCTATAAGGGGAGCATGGGAGTACCCAGCATTAGGAGCCACTGTTCTCAAAATCCGTATTCCTTCCTCAACCACTTACTTGTGCGAGTCTGGTTTCTCCGCAATAACAGCAATGAAAACCAAATATGACGGTCATCTGCAACCATCATATGACACATGTTAAGCACACTCTTCTTGCCAATTAACCCTAGCGCTGTACTTTTTTGTTCCGAACAATGACTGACCCATTTAAATTGTTTATGAATCGATGTTATTAAGTAGCTATCGATGATGTGTAAAACCTTTTAATTACGATTTAATTATGCCCCCGCCCTCCAAAGAGGAAAGGGGGCATTTTGTCGACACCATGTCCGTCCGTCGTCCGTTAACTTTTTGTTTCCGTGGGATAACTGTAGAATCCCATGTCAGATTGATGCCATTTCTTTAAGGCGTATTGGGAGTGGCCAGAGGAAGGTTCCTTTCGAAAACCGGCGTCGTGTGATATCTAATATGGCCGCCACAGCAGCCATCTCAATATGCCCTTGATCAACATACAGGCGGGGGCATATGCCACGCTCTGCTCTTGTTTAATAATCTTTTGTAATCATTTTGCATTTCTGTTTGGAGCCCATGAAATATGTAGGCCTTTTTGAGCTGAAAATATGCTACTTGTTTTTAGGTATAATTTCTTTAATTTTGATATGCAAGACTGACTGAAGACTGAAAATTTAGTGCAAATTCTTAGAAAATTTCAGCAAAATATTTTGAACTTGACATTGACCTCTCTGGCTATTTCACTTGAGAATTGGATAAACTGATAAAGGGAAAACTGTTGGATATTGATGGTGTAAATTATCGCAATGGTGATAATTAATTTATTTGTTTTTAATGTACAAAATATTTGGCGGGTCATTGGCATGGAGCGACCTCCGCAGGTGGGTCCCAGCATGAAAAAGTTTGGGCACCCCTAAATTATGGTATAAACTAGATGGTCTGCCGTCACTGTGTTTTTTTCTCTGGTTGCGTACATACGATCATTAATTTTCTTATTATTTTTTACTACGTCAACAACTTTGACTGTCCATTTTGCACCTGCTCCGGACTAGGCATATGAGTTACGCCCAAGCGCAATACATAATGGGGCTGAAGTCAAAGTGGTGCCCAAATCAAACCATACATTGGTTGTAATTTTCAGTTATCTCCAGCTGGTGCACTCCACTCCAGGTGCGTGGGAAATTAGCCATCAAAAACCATCTAAAAATCTGTCCTCTGTGACATCACAAGGGGGTGTAACTACCAAGAATAATTGAAGAACTGATGAACTGGTTGAATGAAGCTCATCAGTCCTTCTTGCCTGTGGGAGGTCCCTTGACCGTGTGATGTCAAGAAGGAACAGATTTTGTAATGACTTGTAATGGCTGATTTGCTATGCACCTGCTGATGTAATGGGGGGTCCTTCAAAGCTGTGGCTGTTAACTGCGGCAGTCTACTCGGCTGAAAATGGTGAGGAAGAATCCTCGGTTATTAAATTTAATGGTAAATTATTTAATTTCACCTTTTCTGGCTCTCTTTGTCTTCTAGGTATTGCCTTTACAGACTTACCGGTAAGACCCTCCTCAGATTTATATGTCAGGGCTGAAGTATTCCTGACAAAAGCTTTCAGAAACTCAACACATGCTGTACTGCTGGTGTCCCACTGTTTGCTTATCCACCCTGTCAATTTATATAAGGAAAGAATTCAAGTTGTAATTTATCTTCTAGGAACTGTATGTGAGACACTGGTTTGACTGAATCCTAAGGTCTTTCTGGAAGATTCTGGAGCTGAAATCTTTTTCCAACATTGGAAGTTCTGAAATCAAGATATTCATCACCATCATCTTGTTTGCTCACCAATATTTCAGTATTTTATGCCATAGAGTTTTATTTAAAAAAATTGAGAAATCACTGCATTTTGATTGGCCTGTACTTTGTTTAGTGTCATAGCATATTTCACTTTGGTTTATCGTACAATTCAGTTTGGATTTCAAAGAAGTGCTGCAGTGATTACTATGCTCCAGCTGGCAACAAGGTATTTAACCTGAACTGAACCAGTGAGCAGTTTTTCATTTCTTTCACAAACATATTGGAAGACCTATCCTTTGGTCACGGAAAAGATGTTGCTCTGTTTTAGAAGGGTCAAATTATTGGCCTGCGTTAAGCAAAAAAACAACCAAAGAGCTGAAACTCCTAAAATTGGGTTAAGAATTGTCCAACGCATTGTTAAAACCTGTAAGGATGGTGATGAACCATCAGCTTTGAGGAAGAAATGTGGTCAGAAATTTTTTTTTGAAAGATTGTGATCGGACATCGCTTAAACATTTGCTGAAATCAAATTGTTAAAAGTCAACAGTAAAACTCGTGGCTGTATATAATAGTGAAGTATTTCCACACACATAATGTGAAGAGAACTCAAAGGATTGGGACCAGAGATGCCAAGTCTCACGCATTCGGTGTAGGTTTTACATATTTTTTAGGCTTATTCGCCATAGTCCGTAATTATTCATTGAATGCTTAATTAGATTCTCATGCCGAATTAAAATCCATTGAAGTTTCCGTTTCACTTGCGTAAAAGTGCACCTCATCACAAGTAACATGGAAAGCGATTATGACTCCGAACTTCCCGTGCTTCTCTTTACTCAGGGATTGGAAACAATGAATTAAATGAAATTAATGAAATAAAACCATTTGAAACGTTTTGATGCAATTCCATTGCTTTTAATCCCCCAGTAAAGACAAGCCTGAGAATGTGACTTATTTATTTTTTTGGCGAGGCTGTATTAATATTAGTTTTGTCCCTCTTGTGTAGACTTATTGTGCAGTATGTTACTAATTGCGTTTTTCTCTCCATATTAAGAAAATAATTTATGTGGAGACTTAAATGTAGATTTTGCATCCGGGAGCTGTATCCTGTAGTCATAGAAGTGAAAGAGCCTCTTTTAGAAGGACCTCCTGAAAAACCATATTCCTCTCTTCAAAACCTCTTCCTAGCCCAATCTCTACCCAACGGTGGGGCTACAAACACCAGGGGAGGTTGTGGATGCTAACTTCGGCCAGCACCCGTTTGTCTTCGACATTGAGGACTACATGCGGGAGTGGCGGACGAAGATCCAAGCTCAGATCGACAGGTTCCCTGTTGGGGAGCGTGAGGGCGAGTGGCAATCCATGATCCAGAGGTCAGTCCTTCCATCAGATATTATATGAGTGAGCCCAAACATCTCTTTGAAAGGTTGAGTGTAACCACTTTCTGCTGTGTCCTTTATCTATAATTGATGACCATTTAGTGTTTGGTGAAGTACTATATAGTCATCCTTATACTGGCACAGGAAAGCATCGAAAAAGTACTGTTAGCCATTGTGTCATTCATTTCCAACGTCGTATTACAACCCATATCTTGTGATACAAGTTCTTTTGGAGACTTCAAGAAGAATCTTGGTGGAAGTTTCTATCTGTATGTGTAAAGCCTTAATTGGCTTTGATAGATCATTGTTGTCATTGGTTGGAAATGATTCAGAGCAAGCACTTTGCATGGGGCTCCGATCTTCTCTGCGAAGGAACCCTTTTAAACAGTCGCCACTGCATTACACCATTGTTGTCTTTGCTGTCTGTCCGGCAGGATGGTGGCATCATATCTGGTACACCACGGATACTGCGCCACAGCCGAAGCGTTTGCCAAATCCACGGACCAGGCCGTGCAAGAAGAGCTTGCCTCAATCAAAAACAGGCAAAGTAAGCTGGAGGCAAATTGACTGGTCATCTCAGCTTGTTTTCATTCAATTTTATTCTTTTATGAAGTTTCGGGGCCATCTAGTCCATGTGTTCGCTCTTATGCAAGAAGGGCTGGCGTTGAGTGCAGGTTTTTTGCTTTAGCCCAGCACTGACGCTCAATTCCACTCTGAGAGTTTTGATTGAAGACTGTAATTGCTTTATTCGTTGAATCTTGTACCTTTGGGCTGAGCTGAATCCAAAAACTGCACCTTCACGTTTTTCAGTCCTTTTCAGACAAGACGACGCACCTTGGCCTGAAATAGTCAATTGGGTATTTGCTGTGACAGGCTGTGAAGTGATTAGAGGTCACAGACTTTTGGCCTGTGTGGCCTTTGTGTGTCTCAGTTGCTCCCAGATCTACACTGCTTGGGACTGGTGTGAAAACGCATCCCAGTTGGGTTGAAACCTGAATCGTAACTGGAAATACCCTCATGTTTCAGACATTTACTGTTGCATTTCCATTCAAAACAAAGATGCTTAAGTTACTGCATGTACATGACGTGAACTATATTCTTTTCCTGCCTTTAGAAATCCAGAAGCTGGTGCTGTCTGGTAGAATGGGCGAAGCTATAGAGATGACGCAGCAGCTTTATCCAAACCTACTAGAAAGAAACCCTGATCTTTTATTCATGCTGAAGTAAGTTTAATGAGGGACTCTGTTCACCATTCCTGCTCGATTGCGGTTTGGCTTGCCTTTAGGGATTGTGCTTTTGGTGGTTATCTTTGAGTAGACTATATTACAAATGAGCATGCACACACACGCGCACACACACACACACACACACACACACGCGCGCGCGCACACAAAATGCACACCTGCGCACACAAGTGTGTGTGTGTGCGTGTGTGTGTGCGTGTGTGTGTGTGTGTGTGTGTGTGTGTGTGTGTTACTGGCAACCTGTATCTCAGGAATTTCATGAAGTGCCTGGAATTTGTATCAGTAATTTTGTGAAATGCAGTCTTTAGGCATTTCATGGAATGACTGAATGGAAACCCAGGCATTTTACAAAATCCCTGATTACTCTGTTTGACTAACACATATAGATTTGTATATGTTCCAAGTACCCTTGTATACATCTGTTCCAAGTCCACTTGTCTGGCTTGATGTCATTTTTGCAATGTACTATGTGAATTTAACCCTCGTCCAACCAAGGGCTTTTCTACTGCAACCCCGACCAAGGCTGTTGGACTGTGGCTGGTTCTGGATCACACCTTCTCACCCGGCGATCCAGAATATCCCATAGATGTTCTATAGGGTTTAAATCTGGGGAATACGCAGGCCAATCAAGACGCTGAACATTATTCTGCCTCAGGTAGTCCTGACAGACTCTGGCGACATGTGGTCTCGCGTTATCCTGTTGCAGCGGTAGGCGATAGCGATGGACGAGTGGAACTGCAACAGGGGTAAGGATGTTGTCACGGTAACGGGCCGCTCTGAGGTTTCCATCGATGAAAATGAGGTCTGTCTTGTGTCTACTGCTTATTCCAGCCCAAACCATTACACTGGGTCCGCCCCAGCGGTCACGCTGTAGGATGGTAGCGGCAGTATAACGTTCCTGTCGCCTACACCATACACACAGTCTTCCCTCAGACACACTCAACTTGAACCTCAATTCATCGGAGAAGAGCACCCTGTTCCACCTGAGAGCATTCCAGCCCAAATGTGCCCTTGACCATCGCAAACGGACGCCGCGACGTGCAGGTGTCAACACCAAACCTCGGCGGGGACGTCTGTTGTGCAAGCTTGCTTCACGCAGGCGGTTGTGTACGGTTTGGTCACTAATCCAGTTCTAGTGACGACCTCTGGTCTGAGCAGCAGTGACTGTAGCTGGCAGGAAGCGATTGCGCAGGTGCTGGAGGCGAATATGGCGATCCTGCTGAGGGGTGGTGGCACGTGGTCGATCACCGGTGCTTCTTGTTTCATTATACCGGCTCCAGAGACTTGATTTGGTCGACATGTGGACGCCCAGGTTCCTTGCAATCCGTCTTTGCGACATTCCACCAGTGAGCATACCAACGGCTCGCTCTCGCTGATTTTGACCTAGGCGCGCCATGGTCACACGTTGACCCAGGATAATGCAAAAGAATATTTAAGTTTCCCATTGCTACGGATATTTATTGACCAAATTCTCGAAGGATTAGTCAATGAGTTCTACTCAACCTGACGAAATAGGCAAAATTCTAAACAATGCGCAATCAAGCGGAACTACCCTATCCCCGGGGGGTGAGGTACCCTCATCGTTTTTTCATGAAAATGAGCACAAAGGATGAATAAACAATTACCAAGAAGCATTAGATCATATCTGTTAACGTTTTTGTGCGACAGGAAAAAAATCTGTTGGAGGGGTGGTAACCAACCCCCCCTTGGTTAGACGAAGGTTGAGGGAGATTTTCATAGTGTAGTTTCTCCTACAGCCTGTTCTATCCTGCTGTGCATCATGCGTTTCTGTTGATCTGAAAATGAAATTGGTTTCAGTTGGCTAAGTTTCCAAACAGACTCTTAATATGCATATGGCTACTATGTATGCTCGCTGTTGATCCTTAGTGAATTATTTTGCTAATTAAATTTCCTGGTCAAAAATTGCTTTGGTTTCCTAATGGTGCACATTTGTGCTGGTCTTCCCTTACAATGTTAGATGTAAGCTGAAGAATTTTACTGTAGTCTATTCACCCAAGGACACAGCTGCAGTTCCTCTTGGGTAAAGTCTCTCTGAAACATTTTTATCATAAAGCCACCTCATTAATCTATGTGCCTCTGCTGCCCCAAAGTCCAGTATGGTGTAGACTGAGTCTGGCATCTTTGGCTGGCAGACAGTTCCAATCGATCACAGAGACCGTGTTTCTGTTGGCCGTGATGAGCTAAACACGTGATGAGCCCTTTATCCCCCATAGGGTACGGCAGTTCATCGAGATGGTGAACGGCACGGACAGTGAGGTGCGATGCCTTGGTGGACGGAGCCCAAAGTCTCAGGACAGTTATCCCGGCAGCCCTCGACTCTTCAGCAGCCCCGTCCTGAGCCCGAGCCACAGCGCCAGCATACACAGCCTGGCCTCCCCCGTCAAGCCCAGCAGCTCTCAGTCATACCTGCCAGGTAGGCCCACCGCACAGTGCAGCCAGGTAGTTTGTTGTTTCCTTCAGTCACAGCTGTATCATGGCTTGAGCACTCTGAGGTCACGTTCTGTTTACGTCTCGGTCACAACAGTGTTATTGCTGGGCGAGGTTGGATCAGGTGTTGTTCCTTAGTTTTGATCTGATGCTGATTGGATTAATGGCACACATCATGAAAGTTGTGGCTGAGCCCCGTTGATCAGCCATAGATTTTCAAGTGGGTTCATTCATGGTAAACAAAAGTCATGGTTTGGTACGTTTTCAGCACAGCGGGGGGACAAAGAAATGCCAGACATAAAATTGCTTTTTATTTTTTACAAATTTGAAAACGAAATAAGTGTGGCAGTGTTCTGCATACCAGAGGCCTCTATACAATAGCTATAGTGTGCAGTGATGATTATACACCACCACTTTTGTCTTACAGGGGGTCCTAATATAGTACTTTTCAATCATTTTTTGGTGAAAAAGTTATGAATAATACTATTTGAGGCAATGAGAACATAGAAAAATTAATTCCCACGACTATACTGTGGTAAGATAATGGGTAATAAACAAAAACACTGAAACTTCAGTTTTTAATAACGATTGAAAGGTGTCACAAATTTATTTTTTTATTTTTTATTCTTGCATAGCATAAGTGGATTTTTGAAGGCTCATGCCATGATTATTGATGCTAAAAAATAGTTTATACTGGTTTGAGGCAACAGTATTCTCCAGAATTAACTCTGGTGGTCAGTTGTTCCAGTACATGAGATGATATGAACTTCGAGCAATGTCATGGCGTTAAACACAGTGGCACGACGGAAGGAGCTCTCTGCGATTGTTCTCATGGCATAGAATTGTATTTTTCAATACATTTTCACCAAAAAATAATAATAGAGAAGTAATATATTAGGACCCCTTTCGATGAAAAAGGTGGTGTATAATCATTGTGCACATTTTTGTATATAGAGGCTTTTTTAACTGTGTGCTTGTGGTCTTTTTGTTGTTGCGAGCTCTTGGGTGACACCTGGCTTCCTGCTGCCTGTAGGTTTTGACAGCAGTTGCAGCAATGGGGTGGTGCCTACTAAACCCCACACTTCACTCCACTGCCACAAGCAGTCACCCCAAAACCTCTCCAACACCGAGCTCAACAGCATCAACATTGCCAAGAGTCAGCAATCTAACTGCACCAGGTAGACCTGCTCCCACCACTGCCCACGTGAACATGTTGAGAACATTAAAACACGGAGCTGCTCTGAACAGTCTATTAAACACTTTGCATTATTGTGTGCAAAATTCAGAAGCACTTTATAATTATTAGTTTTGGCATAATTGGCGTTTCACTTTACCGGATTTGTGTAAAAACTAATTCTGAATCAATATTTTTTATTGAGTATTGGAGAGAGACATTCTCTATGAGCGATTATAGAGCCTAGATAAGAAACGTACGACTGAGGCAAATGGTATGTTGCACTGTTGTTACATACTAATCTTTTTGTGTTGTGATATTTTTCATGTTGGTATTTTTGCAAAGATTATGAAAGCGAACTCATAGGTTTTTCTGGAAAAGCAATAGTTTGATGGTATTGAGCATAAGCAGTCGCAATTATACCATTGTAGTAATACCACAAACTAGTGTGATGTGCAACATAACCCTTAATTTGCGGGGATTTATTGGAAATGGTGACATTTTTAAAACGTCATCCCATTCCACTGCAAATTAATGATAATATTATTTACAGTATAGCATAATATGCAAGAATGAATAATTTCATAGACCAATAAAAGGAAGCTATTAGTCTCAAGATTTAGCGCACTGGTGGTCAAAAAGCTCTTTATCTGGGAAATGTATTTTTTCTTGTAGCCATTTGTCTATTCTTAGTGTTTCATTGCCAAGAACTTCAGTGCTAAAGGACAAGGTTCACTAACCATCAGAATTGGCCCTGTCTAAAAACTAATAATCATTGGTGTCATTTATTAACATAATAGCAAAAATTTAAAAGAAATTAATGTCATAAGCCTTCCTGCCCCATGGTTGTGATGGCAACGGAACAGGAAATTGCACCATTCAAAATGGCATTATTTGGCATATTTTCAATCCCAAGAGCAAAAGAGTTCAATATATTGTCTTATAAACCATGTATATCAATTATTATATAAATAATTAACAATTCAACATTACCAGGATGTCTGGCCCATGGTTGCCATGGCAACGGGAGAGGAAATCGTTCCATTCAAGATGTCATTATTTGGCATATTTTCAATCCGAAGAGCAAAAGAGTTCAATATATTGTCTTATAATTTATGTATATCAATTATTATATAAATAATTAACAATTCAACATTATCAAGATGAGTGGTCCATTGTTGCCATGGCAACGGGAGATATAAATAATAAATATAAATAAATACATTATAACTAATAAACAGAAATGTTTAATGAAACAGTTAAGTAAGTCAGAAAAAAATACTGATATTAGGTCTAGAAAAAAATGGGTTCGATTCCTATTACATCCCAATTAGAAATGGGGTGGGTGGGTGGGTAGGTAGGAACATTATTTTATTTTTTTAAAATATTTTAATGCAGTACTTCTTAATAAAATTTTAAACCACAATAAAGCCACTCTATAGGCCCTATACTCAAATCTCTACAGTAATCTCAAAAATTATTTTTTTTGTCCAAAAAGTGTGCAACGACAGTAGGCAAGATACCTTTAGCAATCAAAAACGCCAATAAAATGTTTAGGGTAGGGGGAGAATGGGGACTGTCGGGTAATAGGAATCACATGTATTTTTTTCTATGCCTTATCACAAACTGATCTGAACGTCGTCTTTTTCGCTCGAAATCTCTTGAAGTGAAGTCATTGCCTAGTTGAAGCATCCGTAAAAATCAATTTCGGGTCTTGGTAACCAACGGCAAGTTTATTGTTGGACAGCATATATCTCTAACAATTGATTCGACAAATGAAAATTGTTCAAGGTTGTGTTTGGTAAGTCACGAAAATACAGGGCCAGTTATGTGGGTTAGTGAACCTAGTTCTTTTGAGGCATTTTTTGTGCCAATATTATGAAAATAAATTGAAATAAGTCAGAATTCCAAGTGATGAAAGTGTCTTGCTTCATCAAAGCTATTTTTTGTCTTTTTAACACGAGTTACTAAGCCTTGAATAAGGTGTCATGCACACTTGGGCTAAGATTTACTTAATTTCCGATTGTGCAAAGGGTTTAAATATCAACCCGACTGATGAAGAATTCTATTTATGACCAGATAAGAATATTATGGGTACCTTAACCTGGACACCATTTATGTACCATTTATAAGATTGGGGTTAAAGTTTCTCCCTTAATTCCTTCTGTGGTCTTTTCTCCAGCAACGACGTGGACATGGAGGTGGATCACTATAGCAATGGGGTATCAGAGTCCTCATCAAACGGCTTTCTGAATGGCAGCTCCAAACATGATGCAGAGCTGGAGGAATGCGATGTGGACATGGGTAAGATCTCTCTTTATATGATTTTGTGAAAAAAAGGTACCTACGAATGCTTTCAAAGCTTAAAGGAGCTGTTCACCCATCATGAAAATCTTGTCATCACCGCTATGCCAGTTTGAAGCTCTTGCGAAGTTTGTTAGTCCATACAACACGCTAGGATGATGCCAGCTCAACTCCGTACTGCTGTCTCGCTAAACAATCAAATTCCATGGCAAATTTTTCATTAGTTTTTTTTTTTTTTTACAGTCAAAGAAATGGCCACAGGTGACCATGAATTTACTCTAGATCAGTGGTTCTCAAACCTCTCCTGGAGGACCACCTGTCCTGCATGTTTTAGATCTTTCCCTGTTTTAGCACAGGTGATTAAAATGATCAGCTCGTTATTGACCCTCTAAAGCTGATTGATAACATCCTGATTATTTGAATCACCTGTGCTGGGGCAGGGAAAGATCTAAAACAGGCAGGGCAGGTGGTCCTCCAGGAGAGGTTTGAGAAACACTGCTCTAGATGGCTCCTACTGCATAATTCAAGTCTCCTGAAGCCAAACAATCGCACTGCAATTGGAGAAGACTTTAGCTCAAATCGCCACGCTCTGCTTGACGAGAACTTGCTTCTTCTCCACACATTGATCAACACTGCTTTGCATGGCCAAATTATTTTTCCTGCCCCTACTTTGCCTGTGACTGGATAGCACTAATTGCCTTTTTGGTTGCATGAGTTAAGTGTAGGCATGAGGAGTGAGATGGGTCTGGATTAGTGTCAGAAAATCAAGAGAAGCCAATCAAACGCAGAGAAGGGTGGGTCATGACTTTGCCGTCGAGGGGAAAAAAAAGGCTGTCCATAGCAGTGTGAATAAGTATGTGGAGGGGTCTCACGTTCTTGTCAAGCAGAACTTGAAGATTTTATTTGTGCTAAATAATGGCGTAATGCTGGGTTTTTCCTGACACAGTGCAATTATTTTAATTTAGGAGTTTTTATCATGCTGCAGGAGCTATATGGAGTGATTTAATGGTCAATCTTCACTATTTTTTTAAACTCTAAACTAAGAAGTGCTCATGAACTTCAGTTGTTTTGGAAAAGGCCACGCAGCTGAGCTGGCATCTACCCACTGTGTTGTATGGACTAACAGACCGCACCCATTTTTCAACCGGCATGGGGGTGAATACAAAATAATGACAGAATTCTCAGTTTTGGGTGAACTGCTCCTTTTAAAGCTAGAGCAGGCAACTTTTAAGAAACCCATAGAAGCAAAGTATGTTTTGAAAGTGGCCAAACTGTCCCCTCCTGTGAGACTACCTTCTAGAGCCTAAAGACGTGAATGAGCATAGTCCGCCCATGGAAGAAACCTAGGGTGTGCAGAGTGTAGGGGAAAGGAGAGCAGCGCATCATTAGTTGTTATCTCAAAGAATTCGTAGGTTAGAAAACGCGTAACACTATATTGAACGTCCAGTAATGAGCACTGCTGCTGTTAGTACTCATAGCTACTGTCGTAGAGCCTGAGCTTTGCATTACATTCATAGCATGTTATACATTGTTTCACGCTAGAGCTATGGCTGTTTGCCTGTGGATACTGTTGCATTTAGGGCAGTAGTGACACTACCCAGAAAAGCTGTGTTGATTCGGTTGAAGCTTCTAGGAAGTCTGAAGACCCAGGCCAATCTGAATATAGAGGCTGAAAAGCCAGAGGGTTCATCTGCACGGGAAGGTTTTATAACAGTTTGGCCCAACAATATAAAAGTTGCCTAAACTACCTTGGTTACTCCCTGTCATTCACAAATGTGTTCATTTTTAGATGGTCATCCCTCTCATCCCCTTTATGTATGATAGATGCTGGACTTCAGAGGTTCCAGGCGCCCCTCTCTGGTTGAGTGTGGCCACGGCCTGCTTCTGTTATACCTTTGGGCATAGAGTAGGGCAGAGTCTGTGGGTGAAGCAGACTGCTGTCTGAGATCCTTTCTGTTATTGCATGAGCAGAGGTGGAGTCCAGCCTGCCGAGACGGCAGCTCTGTGGGGGCAGCCAGGCGGCCATCGAGCGCATGATCCACTTTGGCCGCGAGCTACAGAGCATGAGCGAGCACCTGCGTCGGGAATGTGGCAAGAACTCCACTAACAAGAAGATGTTGAAGGTGAAACTCGTCCTCTAATGACCACTGTTTCATCAAGGGGCCTTCCCAGGTTCAAAATGAATTTAATTTTTCTCGTTTTTTAAAGATTTTTTTCTCTCTCTTTTATTCCCCCCCCCCCCCTTTAAGGTTCACTAATGTGTACTTTAAAGGAAAGATAAACACATTGTAAACCTTCATTGCCAGATAAAGTACATAATCTCTGCTATCCAAAACAATAAGCTATTTTTTTTTGTTTCCATCATGCACTCTGCTTTCAAGCATCGCAGAAACCTAGAAATTTCAAAATCAAATGTATTCAAAATGCATTCAGTAAAAACCCAGCACACGCTTGTTTCAGTAAGTTACCCGTTTTTGAGTACAGAAACTGTTGTGAATCCTGCGGAATTAAATTAAATGCATGTACATTTTCCCATGTCACACAGGATGCATTTAGTCTACTGGCATATTCAGACCCATGGAGCAGCCCCGTTGGCTACCAGCTTGACTCAATACAGAGAGAACCTGTCTGCTCTACCCTCAACAGTGCAATATTAGGTAAGACTTTTATTGTCTACAGATTTTTCTGAGATTTTTTTTATATGAATAAATGCAGAAAAACCATGTATGAATTGAGGTGCTGAGCGCAAAACACAGCTGACATTTCTGGTAAAAGCGAGTTAGCTGCGCCATCAGATACAATTCAGTCCTAATTTTGTTGTACAAGACACGCCTGACTGATATTAGTTACAACAGCTTCCAAAAGAGGGCTTTCTTCACATTCTTGCACAACAGAGTCCTGTGAAAACTTTAGTGAAAAACACAGCCATCTGAACATTTAAAAATGGCAGCCACCCGGAGAAAGGTCTGGCTCAAGGACGGTGAAGTTATGAGCAGACTGCTATGAGATGAGGACGATAAAGACTCAAGGAGCATTGTTGATAATTCAGACAATGATCCCTCTTATGAACCTGGCCAGGTTGGTGAGTTTTAATAAACGGGTCATTTCAAAAATGACAGATTTAAGCCACATGAAGTACACTACACAGTACACGAGTAGGCCTACCTCAAATAAGGCTACGGCACAGTAACTTGATTCTGTGATGTCAGTGGCTAAAGCTAGATCACCTGCTTCTGCCATATGTATTTTTTAGTCCCTCCAGGAAGTTGCAATGTTGCGATCAAATTATTAACGCAAATTCAACCAATCCATGCAAATTTTGCGTGGCTTTGCAATTTAGTCCTCAAAACAATGCAACTTCCATTGCTACTTTGTGAAAATGCTTCTACAAAATCAGGCATTTTGAGCTGCTACAATCACAAAAAAGCCTGCAAAATCCTGGAGGGACTGATTTTTTTTTTTGCTGGTTATTGTTGCGATTAATTCAGCTTTAATTCATTTGTTACCTTGAAAAATTCCTTTACTTGTTTAGTTGGACATAAACTGATTTTATTATGAAATGAAAACTTCTTCCTTGATTTTCTCAAAACTAGCTAAATGCCTGAGAGCTGCCTTTTGCGCTCAGGCCCTCAACTGGCTATCAAATTAGAGGAAAGGGTGTATTTACAGTCCAGCTGCAGTCTATCCCCAAGTACACTCATATGCCGCTTTTCCATTACACATTTTTAGCAATACTTGCCTTTACTCAACTCGACTCGACTTGGTTTTGGTCGTTTTCCATTACAATTGAGTGCCACTTTAATGTGGGTGGGGTCATCATAGCAAGCATCACCCCCTGGCCAATCAGTGTCCTGCATTCTGACGTCACATTTTCGGCCCGACTCGGCTCGCTTTGAACCCCAGCGGAGCAGATGCTAAAAAAGTACCAAGTACCAGGTACTATCGCCTAATGGAAAACCCTAAAAACTGAGTAGAGTAGAGTAGAGTCCAGTCGATTAGCGCCGAGTAGGTGCAAGTGGAAAAGACCCATTAGTAAGTGACCCCGGGTCTTATTATCTCTGAGCAGAGGCTAAGCAACTTGATTTACTGTACATGACCAGGTGTCTCCAAAGGTGCAACACCATAGCCCCCCTGCTGTTTGGAATTGAGGTGGTTTACTGTGGTGCTGAATCTTCCCAGCCATGTAATAAGTGCTCCTAAACTCCCTTTTGTCACTATTGAGACCTGTAGTTTCCCTCTAATCTGGGTGAGCTTGTATGTACCTCCTTAACCATCGCTCCCTGGCTTGCCTGTAAGTCAGTGTCAGTGGATTGGTGGTTCCACAACAACTAGTTCCAAAGTGACAACAGAGAGGAGGTACAGTCACGCCATGTTGGACAGGGATAATTTTGCGATGACAGCAAATTTATTTCTTTCGCTGCGGATGAGTGAATGAATCAATGGCTGGATAATGAGCAAGTGGATAAAGGTCTCTCTTTTTTTTTGGAGGGCTTGTAATTATATACTGACATTAAAAGAAGGCAACCTCAGCTTTTCAATTACATAAGGCCTTTGTAATCTGCTGTTCATACTTGGTTGTTAACTCTCTCAGTGCCATGATGTTCTGGAGTGCCATGTTTAGGGCACCTGTGGACAGTCCCGCTCTGAGTGAGCTGAAATGCTAGGTCACAGAACTTCTCTTCATGGAAAAAACCGCAGATTGGCATCAACTGAATACAATTTGAAGGACTACAAAGGGCAACTGTTTTGTGGGAAATATGACCTTAACATTCTGCCAGAATCTGTCCAGACTGAAGTGAAATCAAAAGAGTTTGCTTTGGAGCCTTCATTGATGCTGCTCTTGCTTTTGTTTATTTATTTATTACTACTTCATGGATTATCATTAGGTTGTACGTTGGATGCATCTCAAAAACGTAAGTTGAGTTGCTGAAGTGTTGGCCATGTTGCTGTAATAGTACACAGTAATATACAAACTAGACATCAAGTAGGCTGTTGTGACTACACATCAAGTAGGCTGTTGTGCTGTAATATGTGAAGTGGGCACTTTATTGGGTACATCGGGTAAGACTTCCATGCTAGGAGGACAGTCTTAATTCTTTGTGGCATGGAATCAATAATGTGCTGCAAATATTCCTTAAAATCTGGTTTTGGAATCAGCTCCAGACAGTTCATGCATTGTGACCTGGAACATGATCTTGCAGTCTCCATATGAAAAAGGCTATGTGGGACAATGACCATAAAAGCATGCAGTCAGCAACAATGTTTAGGCATGCTGTAGCCATCAGGACCTAAGGTGAGCCAAGAGAACATTCAAAACACCATTACCTACCTATGGATCCATTCCATTTACACCTACTTCTGACTCAGCTATCGGAATATTTCTGCAGAAATCAAGATGACTCGGGCCTGGTAGCATTTTTGATTTTTTAATTGTCAAGTTAGTCTCTACATACACCCAGCAAAGCCTAATCTTTATGTTTTTTGCCAACAGAATGGCATCTAGAGTGGTCATCTGTTGCCATGACCCATCCTTGTATTTTGAGCGAACTCATGCATTCAGAGACGCCCACCTGTGCACCACAGTTGTAAATGGCCCTTATTTCTCATCATGTGTGGCCTTTCTGATAGATTGAACAAGCTTTTTCCCCCTGATTTCTCTCATTAACATGATGTGTCTACTTACACTGCTACCGTTAACTGGATAATTTTGTATTGCACCATTTTCTGTAACCTCTATCTTAAGTATGAGAAAATTGCAGCCATTTCTGAGATTCTTGAATCATCATGCCTGGTACTAGCACTCACACTTGGATTACGCTGTCTATGTTCTGTATGTCTTGAATCATGCATATACTTATGAAACAGCTATGTCACTCTCTTTTTTTTCACCTGGGAGGTGTACCTAATAAACCGCCCACTGACTGTAAATCCACGTGAAATTTTGAAAGCTTAGCATCATGTTTATGTGTTGTAGTAGTGTAACTGACTTGAAGTTAATTAAACTGATTTTATTTCAGCTGTCTGGCTCAATTATCAACTTTTTCAAAAAAGAAGGTGGTTTCCTCTTGTGGTCACAAATGTATATTACATCATTTAAAGTAACTACTAGTGAACACCCGCACCATCACGACCCGACGTGACAGCTAACCCGTCCCGCTAAAACTCGCACTGATTTTCAACCCGTACCTGACCCGACCCGACACAAAAAGGAAGCAAGAGAAAAAGGATACAGTGGGTCTGTGTGACATGATTTGCAATGGGGGGAAAAAAACGATTCCTCTGTTACGCTATGGATTTGAGTGGAGCAGAACATGCATTTGGCTTTTGGCTGGAATTTTTAATACAAAGTTTAGGCGCTGTCTATTAATTGAACCTTACCGTGATTTCTGATCTTTGCAACCAAACGAAATGACATCAGGCAAAATCTTGCTAACAGGCTGTTTTACTGGAATAAAATAAACATGACAGTCACGCACTGGCGCTATCGCCTACTCTCCCATACAGTGTTGCGATATCCTTTCCACAAGGAATGTTTTTTTTCCTCATATATTTATTTCAAGATTGTTTTGGGGGGGCTTTTAGGTTATTTTTTCAACACTGCTTATAATGTAGGCCTCTGCGTATTTTTTCCCCAAACTATGCAAAAACAAAATCGCGTCAACAGTACCAGAGTTTCAGCGATTACGGCGCGCTTCCTGGACACGGCCAGCCGAACTGAAGGTTCGCTCGCTTGTTGCGCTAGTTGCTGGGACGCAGAGGACCGCTTTGGCCACCATGGAGTTTTACACGATTCTCATGGTATTCTCATGGTATTGCAATTAATAAGAGCAAGACTAAGTTTATAACCATACATGCTCCAGTGATGATAAGTTACCTATTCGTTTGGGTGATATGTGTATAGAATGGTTTTAGAGAAAGGTATATCTAAGAAGTGTCTTTACTGCCGATGGCAGCACACACTCTGCTGTTGGAGAACACGCAGCTGATAAACGGTAGCACCTCAACAAGTTGATTTTATTTTTGAATAAGAATCGTGATATGCCTTTTACTGTAAAGTGGCGAAAAATTGTTTTGTCTATGTGTTGTTTGGATCCACAGGTCAATAAAATTACTACTACCATATAATATGTCGGTGCTGACTTCAGAACGATTTATAAGATGAGCTATCATTCAACCTTTAGATCCTTAGTCTAACCGTGGAGGATTAAGCTGCGCACCAGTGAGTGAGTATCGAGAGTAGGAAGAGGGAGAGGTACGATTGGCATTCTATCCTGCTTAAGGTAGCGCAGGGCGTCCAGCGGTCAGGGAAAAGTCAGGGAGAGGTGAACATTTTTCCAGGTCAGGGAAAAGTCAGGGAATTTTTAAAGTGGTCAGGGAAAAATTATTAAACTCCAAAAGTCAGGGAATTTTGATTTAACAACTTCGCGCGTGCTATTTTGATGACGGATTTTGCAACATTTTGCGCAGTTACACGGTTCGTTCCCAATGAAGGAAAACTGAGGGAAACTTCATTCAGTCTCTAGCTCGTTGGACTTTACAACGTGTAAAGTGACCAATTGGAAGCTATTTTGGTCTTATAAAACGGGTGCTTCCCATCCTTAAATGTGATTGGCTGAGCCGCGTTCCATGCCGGTATAAAGTTACTGTAACCCACAGTGGCAGGCCGCAGCACAAAATATCCCTGCGCGCAACGAACTGCTCTGCGCTCAGCTGACTCGCCAGGTTATGTTTGTTTCAAGAGTTTAAGCTCGCTATTTCAGTCTCTGCGAAGTTTAGCCTTCTAACCAGATAACCAGTTGGCTATCTACCTAGCTAGCTATTGCATTACAACGTTCGATGTCACTTTTGTGTTGCAAGCTATGTTGCTAACTTGCTTGTTATTTCAGTAGCCTAAAAATTGTTGACTTTTTCTTGTGTGTTTATTTTATGGGTTGTGTGTAGGGTAACCACATCCATTGTTGTGAACGCTAGCTAGTTGACAAGCTGGCTAGCAAACTAATGCACAATTCAACATATTTTCCTGGGTACCGGCAAGTGTGGAGGACAAAGTCAATCGTTCCCTACCATAGCTGCTGGTTGTAATGATTTGGCCGATCGGCACAAGTTGAGAACAAGGAAACTCGAAAACCGAAACGCACGAAAGCAAAATTTTCGGGAGACCGAAGGAGACATTCAAACTAGCCTGCTCTCATAGTATATCTGCATTAGCGAGCCCAAATAGCCTGATGTGACATGATAATGGCGCAAGATGAATAAGCAATCTTAGCATCGGTGTTGCTGGCCAACCATTGTGTCCACTCTTAATTGCTTGGTGGAAGAAGTTCTCAATTTTATTGTTGCATTATTACCGATAAATTGTCAATTTTTTTTCTTGTGTGTTAATTTAATGGGCTATATGTAGGGTAACCATTTTATAAAAGGAATAAGCCCCTCGAAGCACTGGGTTACAGTGATTTTATAACGGCGGAGGGGCACAGAACGCCCCTCCGCCGTTATAAAATCACTGTAACCCACTGCTTCTCGGGACTTATTCCTTTATTATGTCACTTTCAATGATGAATTATGATACACTGTATACGATTCACTGGAAGTTTGCCTGATTTTAATCAATGGCTTTCTTCATAGGTTCACATGATGCTGATCTGTGTCGAGATCACTGTACTTGGTTAAGTTATGGTTAAGCTGTTTCCGTGTACTTTTAGTCACGTCTAAGTCATGAAGCTGAACCTTGTATTTGTAGTCAGGATAAGTCTTAAGTCATAAAACTGTTTCCCTGTATTTTTAGTCAGGATAAGTATATGCTATGAAACTGTTCCCTGTACTTCAAGGGATGGTTAAGTATATTTTAAAGCTGGAATTTCTCCATTATTGGAAAGGTTTGATAGCCACTTCTCGCGTGTCGTGTTAAGGTATGTGGCAATAAAATAGAATATTCAAAATAATTCACATATTTGTTTATTGATTGTAAGTAATGTTGGATATTGCAAAATTGGATCCAATGATTATATATTTGGTTCTTGTCACTATTTAGAACATTGATGTAATATATATGGGGATCTAAACATGATTTTCGCATTTTATATGATGACAAAGTTGTAAATCGCAATGAATATAGTGCGATATATGGTCAGGGAAATTCACACATTGGTCAGGGAAAAGTCAGGGAATTTAGTTTTAGGGGACTGCTGGACAACCTGTAGCGCTAACTTACGTCGTTTGGCAAGAGCATATTATCTAAGCTCTATGTCTAGAGCCCTCAAGTGGCCGATCGCCTATTATACTTTTTATTCGCAATTTCGTGGGAAATAGATGTCGCCACTGTTTGGCCCAACCCGCCCGCACCCGCTAAATGTTATTAAAATATTGACCCGACGGGTTCCGGGCCGCATCACCAGCAGACGGAGACTGGGGGGAGGGAGGTTTGCACCGCAAATCCATATCACGAGCGTCTATGGTCACCGAAAAGAAAAGGTCCATAAAACTACGCAAAAACTTTGTAATATTCCTCCATACTGCTCGTCCGCTGCAATCCAAGTGTCCTGAAGGGGTAAGATCCAGAGTTTACCCGAAACAACGTCATTTTGTAGTTTTATAGCCTAGTATGTTTGCCTGGACCCTGGAGGCCCGCTCGCGCGTTCACGCGGTTCTCCCGAGCAGCTGCGGGCACTACGGTCTTGATATCGCAACGAAGAGCTATCAGCCAAAGCTTTAGTCTTTCAGTTGTCGAAACCTTTCAGTTGTATTCAGATTTTGAGTGATGATTTTGGCTATTAATTATTTTTGGCTATTAATTTCAACCCAAATTCTGAGAATTTGGAACTAAAATGCTAATAATTTGAACATCCATTACAGTCTACTATATCGAAAACTGCAGGAAAACATTACTTGATGTTTTTACATGTGAATTTAATACAGCATGAAGATTGCAAAGGAGCACAAAAAGTTGGCGCAATCAACTGTTTACCCCAGTGTAACATTGTCTTCTAATGACACTAAGCATTCGGGCACTCAAGGGACCTGTTAAAGTCGAGCATGCAAAATTTCCCCCCATTCCATTATTATGCAGATCAGATGCGCAATAGGAAGTGCCCTTCTTTGCTGTATATTTCACTTCAAAATCCACGGTACATTCTGAATCGGAGACTGATGGGAACTGGAAGCCGGCCAGTCTAGCACGAGTGTACTGTCCTTATGTAGCCATGCATTTGTAACGTGTCAAATGTGGCTTGACGTCATGTTAGAAAATGCAAGGATGTTACAACGTCATGACGGGAGCACACATAGCTCTAATTCACACATATCAGTCAGCATTTATGTTGCCCTTCCGAATGTGCACTGGCCCACAGCCATACCATCACAAATGCTGGTTTTTGGACCTCATATTGATAACAGCTTGGGTTGTCCTTATCATCTTTGGTCTGAAGAGAACGGTGGCTGTCTTTACAGAGAGCACTAGAAGCATTGATTCATCAGACCACAAAACATGCTTCCACTGTTAGGCTGTCCATCTCTGCTGTCGCTCAGCCCACAGAAGTCAGTGGAGCTTTAAGATAGTGTTGATGTATGGCTTTGATCTTATTTAGTAAAGCTTCAACCCTGCATTAGTGGATGCCGTGTTGAATTCTGGAGAGAGATAAAGGTTTACTGAAGTATTTATGTGCACATTCCTTGGTTTTCATGGCAGTCACATGGCTCTTCCTAAGATAATATCAAAGGGCTTGGAGATCACGCAGATTCACAAGTGGCTTTCAGCCTGAGGGCCCACCTTTGCTCCTGAGGGTCCAAGCCTTTTTGGAGGCACCTTTTAAGTATAGGATGATGAGTTCCTCCATTTCATGTAACACCTCATCATTGCATTTTGTCTTGTTATTATTAGTCCTAAATTGCCCCTGCACCAACTTGTTTGGAGTCTGTTGCGGCCAACAGATTTGAAACTAGCATATCTTTTAATATGCAACCGAGTCCACAAGTTAAAATGCGTTGTTGCTGTGTTTTCAATGTACTCAAGGGTATCCTGAAATCACATCTTGTTTTTGTTTGCATTTTTCATGCAAAATTAGGATGTCATTTGATTTACATGGAGTACATGACCATTTACAATCTCAAGATCTGACGATCAGAAATGGCAGCTGAAAGCATCAATGTGTACAGTCAAGTTCAGAACCATTTACACCATTAAAAAAATTTAAAATTGAAAACACCCCATAAACAACGTCACTACTCCATATGTCTAGTTCCGTCGCGTGAGAATTTTATTTTGATAACATTTATTCTAATGTTAGTATTTTTTACTGAACGTTCTCAAACAACCTTTCATGAAGACTACAGGATGCATGCCAACATGCAGATGGCTAAGTATTTATTCAATCTATTTACTATTGTTGTCAGTTGAGTGACAAACCCAATGTAAGTTTGGAATGGATTATTTAAACGCAGATTGGAGATTTGTTGTCACTCTGACTCTTGCGTTTAAATTTTACATGGTGCATATGGAGGCTATCAAGACAATGAACAGGTTGCTTATCAAAAATAGGTTAGGTGCAAATACCATGTAAACTATTGGCAGTGCATTTCAGGTTCAGTGAAATTCAGGTCTTGGGAAGAAGTGTGCCAACTTGTGTGTATGCAGTGCATACTATGTGAGAGAAACGGAGCCTGAATGAAAGTGATTTTCCTGTCATTGGTGCAAAATGGAATCAGGCTACAACCCAAATACAACACAAAATATATAATTAATTCTTATTTTAGGAGTTCCCTCCATTTTAATGCAGTTTTTCAGAAAGTAATTCAAGTAACTTCATGACTACTATGAAATGAGAATCCATTTAATGAAATATGCTCATAGTTTGAACGCAACATGGATTAGCAGTATTAATTGAATTCATTTTTTTAACAATATTGTTTTATCTGGGATGCTAATAATTCTGCACCTGACTGTGTGTTTATCATGTAAAGCGGACTGGACATTGGTGTATCGAGCAACTTTGGTATTCGAGTCTGAATAATTGAGCAGAACAAAATGACCAGAAACGATACGTTCGGTGTTCTGAACCAGGACCCTGCATCATTATTTCGCCTGGTAGTCTGTACAGAATTATTGCTGGTACAGTACCTTTTTTTTTTTTTTTTCCCCTCCAAGTTGTCTGACGCCATCTGTGTTTTCTCCTTCCCCTCTAACAGAGACTCACAACCTGCCCAAGCAGCCCCCCCTGGCCCAGGCTGTTGGTCAGGTTTCCCAGTGCCTGTCAATCATGGCTCGCTCAGGGAGCGGTTCCTGTGCGTTCGCCACCCTTGAGGATTACCTGCACTAGCTATGCAAGCCACCCGTCGGACATCTGCAATGCATGTGGAGACCGATTATCAAGCCAGAGTTAAATGACCTTACTTTTATTTTAATGACTTTTTTTTTAGAGGAGACGGGCTCTGATTCATCACTGATCTGTTTCCTAGTTTACAAGGCATGGTGCAAATGACCATAATCATTCTCAAAGTTTTTATTTTCCTTTACCTAATTAGCATATACAAGTGTATTTGCTAAGTTTGAAATGAGTGTTGCGAACACATCCAATTCAGGAAGAGACGAGGCTCCAATACTACAATGCAAGTCCCTATAAGTTGCATGACGTTTGGCGGAACGTTTTATCGGACCACTCACATACGCGTTCAAGTGCAGTATGTGCGTCAGCCTGTGTACATATATATGAATATAAATATATATTTAAGACTTAATGGAATTATATTAACACAAGAAGTTCAAAAAATATTTAGCTACCAAAAGTAAGAAAACCAAAAAAAAAAAAAAAAAACTTTTATTATAGAGATACATCTTTTTGTGGTGGGTATTTTTACGAACACTCGGTGTAACCTAGGCTGCAGTCTACAAATCATTTGGTTCAATTGGCGAATGCACTTTCCTCACTGGTTTTGCCGCACAAATTGGAGCGGCAAGTTTGAGATGACCTAGATTTAACCTTTATTATGTAGTTATCTGTTTTAAGTCATTTTCCACCCCAGTTTCATCTTCAAACAAAGCAGAAGCCCAGGGCCCTGACTCCTGTCTGCAGTGGTTGTGACACACAGTATTATTTCCTCCTTCCAGTGTTTGCTGTTCATTTTTTGGGCCGACTAAGAAGTTGTGAAAATTCTTTTGTGCATCTTACCACTGTCAAGGAGAAAAAGGAATACAAAAAAATTGTCATTACTGTGGTAACAATTTTAACTTTCAATAAATACCAAATGCCTAGGAAGACATTGTGAACTGTGTGAACTCTACACACTTTTTTACGTGCTACAAGTACTATTGAACTGAAACTAAGTGTATCATCCTCATGAACCACCAATTAAAGTTTACTTCCATTGTGAATTTGAGCGCAAATAATTTATCTACCTTTTGTTTCGCACTGTATGCTGCATGATTTCGCAATGGAATAGCTTTCTTCTCTGTTGGCACCAAACCAAAAGCTTTCTAGTCTGGTACGTTGTGCCACAACATTTGCAGACTTCCTTGTGGTTCTCAGACCAAGGGCGCCCAAAGGACTATTGGCATCACGTAACATTCGTCATCGTCATCGTCATCGTCATCTGCAGTTTTTTAAGAATCTTATTCTCTGAAACGACTTATTTCTTATGGAGCTTCCTTGTGACAAGGTCTACCATGATTGTTCAAAGAATTTGAAAATATTGATTTTTATTTTTGACATTAAGAATTCTCCCATATACTCCATATTGGGCATATTTGAATGGCCTTTAATGTGGAAAAAGTTGGAGATATTGACGTAAATAGAACTGACTTCAGATAGGAGGTCGTATAAGGGCTTTCATCTGGTATCGTGACCTTGAAATGTCAAACCTAAGGTCACTTGGTGCAAATTTTAATAATCTTCCCGAATAGCCAGCCAGAATGACCTATTTATAATGGAGCATCTTTGTGACATTATCTACCAAGATTGTTCAAAGCTTTTGCAAGTATTGATTTTTGAATTTTGCATGCCTTTTGCATTCTTTCATATAAACTCAATATTTGCCATATTTCATTGCCTAATAACATGGAAACAATTAGAGATATTGATATGGGCTTTCATTTTGTATCATGACCTTTGATCTTGAAGGTCAAACCCAAGGGCACTTGGAACAAATTTTCAGAAACTTCAAGAACGGTCTACCAGAATGTCTTGACATTTGTTTCAGAGCATTCATAAGGTCTTCCAATTATGTTCAAAAAATTAGAAAATGTTGCCTTTTAAAATTTTTTCTGAATTTATGATTTCTGTTCTCATTTTTATCATGTTAATAATTACAATTTATTTCATGTCTTTCCATTTGAAAATGGTGGCATGGTCTCAAATTCCCTCCAATTTATCATTTGGAAACATTTAACATTAATGGGTTATAATATCAATTTGTGTAAAAGTAATGACAATATTGTTCTGACCTTGATTTTTTTACCTTATAAGTGCCAACTTGTCAATTTTTGCTCAAAGTTCTCAACTGTCTGGTCACTGAACAAGAAGACCCTTTGTCTGAATTTTACACTGATTAAGATTGTGTTTATGACCATTTAGGCTACGTTCATACTAAACCCTGAATCCAATCAGGGGCCCGGACCAAATTCAGGACAGAAAACTGATTGGATGCGCTGTGCTCACACTATCGTTTTCCGTGACGGAATCTGGTATCCATGTCAAGATGGATAATAGGAACGTTGCGAAGACGTCACGAGTCAGAAAGCTTGGATACCGACAACAACATGGCACAAGCAAGCAGTAGCGAGGAGGAACTGCTGCTTTTATGTATTGCGACACGAAATGTCAGAGAGAGAAGATGGCGACAGATGGGTAAATTGCATAAAGACAATGTTTTTTTCCACCTCAATGATAAATTGTTCGATGCTTCCCGCCATGTTTGTTTGGGTTAGTATTTTGATCGACGCCGATTGGCCAAAAGTAGAAAACCCTCCACGGACCTGAAAAAAATGGGTCAGCGACCTATCTGAACTGATTCGGTGTCCAGTACAGAATCCGTCCTGGTAAATGTGAACAGCTGTGCACTTTAATACGAGCCATTAGTTACGAATTTATTCCCGAATTGAGTGCCTAGCGTGAACGAAGCTTAAAACTTGTACTTATTATATTCATCAAGATTTGCTCATGAAAATTCTGTTCAATGTAGCTCAGCAGTCCACAGTAATCCTGCTTTTCCCTCGCCATTGAACCTGGTTATTCCTGATCAGAAAATGAATTCACAGCTAATAAAGTTAGTTGGGTTAGACCAATACCTAGCTAGCTAATATGATCTAGAGAGGAATAGGTGTAGGGCTTAAGGTCCTTTATACTGATGGACTGTCATTCCTATAGTCTTCCAGGGAATAATGGTCATCGGTGAAAGGCATGGTATATCATTCCTAAAACAGTGCCTGAATTTTCATTCAATCAAAAACATGAACAACAACAAGGAATGTGTGGAGTGCTGAAAATGCGTTTCAGAGGTTTGGTGAAGTCAGATCAGAGTCAGGCACAGATCAACGCGTTACCCGCAATCAACTTTATATCCGACCTGATCCATTAATACAATACATGCTACCCATCTGTTCTGCTTCTATTATCAAATGCACAACCCAAGATTTTGTTTGAAATGCATTTATTATAATTTAGTTTGGTTGAAAAATTAAACCGCCTGAAAAGGTGGCACTTTTAACAAGCAGCAAAGCAATAGCTGACACTTGTCACCATCTATAATTAATCTGAATTTCTTCCATACATTCAATTTTGCCTTCAAGGATGAGAGGTCAATAATCTGCCAAACACCAGCAGTGGTTTTTATTCTCACGTCATCCAGGTTGATTCAATTCTCGCCAAGCTGCAACCCTGAATTAAAACTGAAACTGAATATTCAACATTTTATGGGGTAAACATAAAAAAAGTACAAATAAAGTTCCTCGCCAAAACACTGCAGCATGTTTACCAACTCTGCAACACAGCAACAGTTCAATCAGTAAAGAAAGCTCCATCAATGTCAGTATTTGGTCAGCAGGAGTTGTTTGCCCCATGGCTCAGTGAGGTAAAGCTCTCCACAGTGGGTCTGCCCAACCTCAGCACAACTCCACACCCAGCTTTTTCTTCCACCTCTTTTTGAACTTCTCTGCTTTCTCCTTCCTCACTGCACCTAGAGATAAGGGCAAGAGGAATCTCAGAATTGTCTCTTCAATTTGGAGGGAAAACATGACTGGGAATTTTAAAAAAAATTTTTAAAATCCTGAATTCTCCAGTCCAATTGAATGATCCTCTTTCAATAATTCTATTCTAAAGGTTCTTCTGATTTTTATGTGTACTCAGTACAAATGGTGTTCAAGATGATGTGGATCTCTTTGGGCCGTTACAAAAATTAGTCCCAAAAATCAATGGAGCATTTAAAACTAATCCTCAAATAATTCACCCAATCCCTTTGGTCATTGATTGTAAACAGGTACACATGCCAAGAAATGCATTGGGTCATGCAGTGTGTTCACAGAGGTTCATAAAGGGGTTTTAAAAATTAAGGGGCTCTGTGTTTGCTTGCTTATGTTCAAACTACAAGTAATCTCTGAACTTTAATGACATAGTACTTATTGGTGACATAATTGCATCTCCCTGTTCCAGGCTCTGGAAGGGACAATTATAATAGGATTTTTTACACAAGCAAAGATGTTTATTTGGCAATTCTCAAGACCGATTTTCGGCAATTCTAGACATCCAATATGGCTGCCGGTGGCCATTTTCTCCAAAATTTGGGTATCCGGGAGATACACGACTCTGTCCCTGTGGCGACCGAGTTATCTTGTTGGCGCTGGATGGTAAAAAATGGCTATGAATAACAAATCACTCGGTTAAGGCACTGCACTGCAGTGCAGAGGTGACTATCACGTTGCGGGTTCGAGCCCCGGCGTACTCACCGGCAGGGGTCGGCAGCTTTTTCAGAGTAGCGCACAATTGGCCATCGCACTACAGAGTTCCAAATTGGGAAGGGACTGCCAGATTTGGGGACACAATAATAGCTTTGTTCGTTGCTCCAGCGCCTCCTGTTGGCCAGATGGGCGCTCGTCAGGAAGACTCTGGGTTTGTTCATGTCCGGGTATCCTCCGCCCTCGTTCTGAACTTACGAGGATTCAACCAATGAGTGTATAAGAATCAGTGGTTGACAGGCACGTGCTTCGGAGGAGAGCCGTGAACTGTCCTCACTATCCTGAGTTGGCAGCAAGGGGTCGCATACGAGCAAGCTTCGTACATAGTTCACCAATTGGGCATTCCAGATTCGGGTGTGATTGGAGATGCCAAATTAAAAAAAAAAAAAAAAAAAAAAAACTATCACTTTAATGGGTCATGTATTAAATTGCACCTAAATGGGATAAACTGAAATTTTGCGGTTCTGATGGCTGAATGAAAATACCTCAAGAGAGTGGATATATGGAGGCAAAATGGAAAACAGATGGCAAAAAGCCAAACCTGCGTTGTAACCATTTAGCTCTGGTATTCTGAAGAACTGCTTAAATTAAGCATAATGGACATTGTATCGAGCTTCACTGATGTAAGCATGAGCATCTCTTGATACATCCACTCACCCCACTGCTTGTCCACAAACTGTATGGCGGCAGATTTGTTTAAGGCCCTCTTGTTTTGCTGGGAAAGGAGCTCATTGACTGAGTGTGAAACAAACAAAACAAATCAAATGTAGTTATACAGTTGATAGCAATCATACGGGATCCTCTTTGCTCGTGACAAATCTTTTAGCATACTCACTTTCCTGCAAGTTTACAATGGGCAACATCTGAGGACATACTACTCCAGCAGAAGAAATTTTCACTGCCAGCTTCTAGGAATTTGCCTCATACTTTTCAGTCTCAATATTCTCGACCCATTTCTACCGAACCCCGGAAGTGCAAAAACATGAAAAAATATACATTTCTTAGCCAGGAGATGAAAGCCACTCCCGTAATTGAGTTAAGTCGTGGCCAGAAGATATTGTTTGTTCCCTCAATTTAATTACCGTTCCCACGATTTCATTTACTCAAATTGAGGCAAGTTCTAATGGCCAGGCAATGTATTTTTTTCATGTCGCTGCAGTTCCTGGGCTTCATACATTTCTGAAAAAATGAAGGGTTTTCCCAGGCAGGGGATGTTAGGTGAGTTAAGCAACTGTAAGCCCTGCAAAATGCCATTTTCCTGTGCGCTGTATGTCGGGGATAGCCAAAAGGTCTCACAAAATCCGGGAAAAGTCATCCACAGAAGCGTCACAACTAATAAATAACTACACTGGGAGTCGGTGTCTGAGGGGAAAATTGTCCTCTTCCATCCGGAGCAGACTACGGTTCAGCTTGCGCTACACGTTCTACTTTTTCTACTCTTCTGAGAAATCGGGGATGGCTTAATAGGTGAATGATAGATCACATTAAAGTTCAAAGTGTGTTTTCAGACAAATCTACAAGGTTTGACCTGGGTTTCTCTTAAATGCATAAGGGTGATTTCCCAGGCAACACAGGACAGTTCACCCAGCACTTCCTAACAGCGTTACTCTTTTTACACTGGGCTGGTGCTGGAAAATGTTCCCAATCTCCACTGAAGTACTGGATTTCAGCTGGAAAAATTGGCTCTGAACCAGTCCCCATGGTTCCTGCGAATTCACACACTTATCAAGCATTTTCAAGGTAATTTTTTAAGGTTTTCTTGCACCTTACAACTGCGGTAAATTACAGTTTGAAGTAGAAATCTGAACACTTTTCAGTCCGTGAAAACAACGCATTAAAATTAAGGAGTTTAAGGATTTCCAGTGCCCGCATAAACCATATGCACCACAAATCAGCTGTTCCCAAACAAGAAATCTGAAACTTCAAAGCTAGAACCAGCAAACCTCTAGCCTTGCTCTTACTTCCATCAAGCTAATGTTAGCTAGCTATTGGTCCGTCTAACTTGTCTAAATCAGCCTTGGAATGCATTTTCAGATGTTTATTAGCCATTGCAGGGGTTTGTTTTTAACAGATTTGAATGCCTTTTTTTCTTTTTTTTTAATTTGATACCAGTGATTTCAACACACGTTAGAATTGTATTGTTGGGCATTTCACACTCCTTGGCGAGCTGGCTGCAGTGGTGACATCAGTGACACAGATGAGAACACCCCCTTCCACCTGCCACGCACCAGCTCTGTGCCAGTGGGAAAAGGGTAATGTTAGAATTTGGGCAATTTAACCTCTGGTTCTCACTCACCGGTGGTTCTGTTGGCCCCGGGGCCATAAAGACGAGACTGAATGAAGTCAAGCGCGCTCTGCTGCTGTTGGCTGGACAGAGACTGGTCCTTCAGTCTCATGACGCTACAATTTCCCCTCCAGCTAAAAAGTGGAGAACAAATTCAAAAATTAATGTGCATTCTTTGAACCACAGAAAAGAACTTGTTTTCCTATAAAATAAATTAATTACCAGGCTACACGCCACAGAGCCTGGGCGTCTACAGACATATGGAAGCCATTGAGGCTTTCTATATATAATCTGAAAATTACACGGATATTCTCCACATTTCCAGCTTGGCTAATAAGAATAAGAATGAGATTGGAAGGTCATGTAGCATAAAACCGAAAAGTTTCTTGGTTAAGTACAGTCCAGGCTGAGCTCGGAGGCATTTTACTCCCAAATTCTTATAATACATTGTGAAAGATAGCCCATGGTGTTCTCGCCTCTGTTCAACAGAGAATCTCCCCAGACAATGATGATTCACAATATTGACAAACGAGCGCTGATTTCTGGCAAATCTCCTGAGTAAGCCAGTAATTCACCTCGGTGTCTTCCGCCGCTTCTTTTTATTCTTTTTCCCCTTCTTTTGCCTCTTTTCTTCATCCTCATCTGTGTCTGATCCCTCAGTCTCCTGAAATTCAGCTCCCACCACCTCACCTGCAATTTCAAATAGAGAACAAAGACGACCATATCAGCCCATGTCACCTTCAGGAGCAGCGGAGAGCAAGTTGTTTTTCTTCTTTTCTTAATACAAGCATGGCAAACAAAAAGTCAAACATTAGAGCTGTCAATCAATTTGAGACTTGGACTGGGTTTAAAACCAAAATGAATTACATACTATGCCAGTCAAAAGTTTGAGCAATCATGTTATACTACTGTTTCTAGTGAAGTTTAAAGTGGTGACATTTGTGTTAACCTGAAACTAAACTAAAATAACAAAAAAATATTCCGTTCTGTTCACAGGATAGCGTCCATAATTCTGTTCATTAAAAAAAATACATTCATACAAGTAAACGCATCTACGGATTTCAATTTTCCAACAACATTGAAATCAAGCTAGTTTAAGATGTAATGGTCGTGGAGAAGCAAACCTCAAGTCAAGCACATCTGTGGGAACATCAACAGATGTACTGGTGCACGTTCTGTGAACCATGACTGACCAAGTACAAAAGACTTCATATTTCAAGTATGTTCTGCACTTATTGCAAATGGTCATTATGTTGATAAATTTTAGATTTAAATGAAGTGTTAGAAATAAGGCAAAAAAGTTAAGATTGTCCAGTGGATAACCTAGGACACAAAGCAGGCCGTCCACATTAATTCTCTGTTGTCCTGTGTTCAGTCATTACTGAATTAAGTCAACTCAGAATTAAAAAATATATATATTCATTTTACACACACACACACACACACACACACACACACACACACACACACACACACACACAGTAGTGATGATTATACACCACCACTTTCGTCTTAAGGTCCTATTACTTCCCTTTAATTTCTTGGTGAAAATATACTGAAAAATACAACTGTAGGCAATGAAAACAAAAAAAAATCCCCACAACTACACTGAGGTAAAATATCGGTAATACACAAACACGAAAAACAAAAATTTCAAATGACAATTGATAGGTGTTGCAAATTTTATTTTTTGGACTCTTGCATCGCATGAATGCATGTTTGAAGTCTCAATACATGACTATTGATGCTTAAAAATAAATAAAAATTGTTTAAACGGGTTTGAGGCAACACTATCTGCAAGATTATCTTTGATGGTCAGTTGTTCCAGTACATTAGGTGACATGAACTTAGAGCAGTGGCACGACGGACAGACCTCCCCGTGATTGTTTATTGCCGCATTATGGCCTACACGATGACGACATTAAATGCTGCCATGGCACTGGAAGAAACACCATCAAGCATTTCAAAGAGACCAGTTCACTGAAAACTGTTTTGCACCTCTTGTGGCTAGTTACCTGCAAAACAGAGTCCTTCGTTTTCTGAGTATGACAATATAAGCCAAATATAATAATGGCCCTAAAAACACTTGAGTCATAATTCTGTCCTTCGGGAAGAAACATCTAGTGACAAAAGCTATGACTTGGCCTGCTCAAAGTCCAGACCTAAATCGAATTTTTAAAATCTGTTGTAACAACAAAAGAATCTCTTTGAAATTAACTTCAATCCACATGTCATGGTTTAGCGAGGGAGGAAATTTTGAAAACTATGCCTGAGAGATTAAATGCTGTAATCAAAGTAAAGAGTGGCCACACTATTTGTTTTTTCTCCAAAAAAAGACTATTTTTGCTTTTACTATAGCTATCCGTTCACTTATTTTCATCAATATCAGTGTATCCCAAACCTCTCCTGGAGTACCTCTTGTCCAGCATGCTTTAGATCTCTCCCTGCTCCCGCACAAGTGACTCAAATGATCAGGTTGTCATTACCCCCTGAAGCTGCTTGATAAGCGAATCATTTGAATCACCTGAGCTGGTGTAGGGAGAGATCTAAATCATGCAGGATCAGGGGCACTCCAGGAGAGGTTTGGGGAACACTGATCTATATGATCCAATATTACATGAAACAAATACTTGAATAGTACTTGGTTTCTAATTCATCTTCATTTTCTTGAGTGCACTCTTGTTTTCAATCACGTGCTTAAAAATCGATGACGTCACTTATCACCGCCATGTTGGTTGATATACAAGGCTCACAGCGACAGTCTATCCAGATAGCACAGCTTTGTAACGCCGAGGTAGGCACAACGTCGCTTAGAGACATTTGCCCTGTGTAAGTCGTTGGGGAGACTTCCCTTGTCTGGCCAATATTTATCCGCTGTAAATACAATGTTGATCAGCGTCCTCTCAATTTTTATCCTGCTGCATCGCAGCGCATCAACAGAAGCATGCTCTGTACCCTTCGCCCATGTTTTTTCAGAGCATAAGCAAGCCTTTTCTTTTAATAAGCTGGTTACTGGAATAAGTGCTTTATTGAGCAAATAAGGCAAAGGGAACCAATATCATCTTATTGAAAGATTTAATGTTAATCTGCCAAACTCCACCCTACATTCCTCCTACTTTTGAAAACGAAAGGCAATTAAAAGCCGTTCCCTCCTCCCTGGTACGAAGCTGTTGCGACGTCGAGTGTTTTATTTGTAGTACCATTATGACCACAGCCATAAACAGCGCATAAAACAGGTATTATTTGCCTCAACAGCATACGCCATGTAGTGTGACTTAGTGTTAAGAGCCTTTGTACATCATCCCGCTTCTTAGTGAAGTGAGATCACAAAATATAAATGAACACTCATAAAATTTGTTATAAAGCGATATAATTTCAGTTAACTTGCCTCTCAGTGACGAAGAGCTGCAAAGTTTCGTGCTAGAAGACGGCAAACCGCTACATTTGGACACAGTTCCGCGAAAAATTGCTCAATTTACTGCAGTAATTCCAATCAAACAGTAAATTTGCCAGCAATACGTCAATGTTTCCAATATGAGCACAAGAAATTCATCACTAATGAAGTGAAGATAATGAAGATAATTTTCAGACCGAAATCCCCTTAGGTTGTTCAAGGGTTCATACGGCTCGTTCATTCCACGAATTTTCATTTGCTAGATCGCCCAAGCCTGAATTGAAGTGCGCGGTCTATTTTTAGGATATTCTTTGCCACTGAATATTATAGAAAAAAGCTTCACATACTCGTCCACGTAAGAAACTTTTGCGAAGTAGGCATTAAATATGACCAAGATGGAGGTTTCCATACCAGAGGAAAGTAAATAAACTTTTGAGATATTTAAACTAATAAAACTGCCAGGATTTTTGGTTGTCCAACCAGACAACCTTGTTGGTAGTCTAGGTTGTCCAAATCCATTTCGGGCTCTCTCGACAACCAGATTACTGCTGATTACGAACACTGGTATCATTTCCTTTCGTAAAATAAAAGGTGTTCATTTATTTTTAATCTGCCATTTCTTGAAAAATTTGACTGTCCTAATTTTTGACCAAGACTCTACAACCCCAATTCCGAAATAGTTGGGACGAAGTGTAAATTGTGAATAAAATCAAAATGCAATGGCTTTCAGATCACGAGCCAATATGTTATTTACAATAGAATATAGATACCATTCCAAATGTTGAAAGTGAGACATTTAACATTTTTATCCACAAAAAAATCCATTTCAAATTTTCTGGCTGCAACAGGTCTAAAAAAAGTTGGGACACAGGGGGGAAAAAAGGGCTGATTCTGACATTGACATTACTAAATGGGCCCAGGAATACTTCAAGAAACCACTGTCAGTAAACACAGTCCGCCATGCCATCCACAGATGCCACCTTAAACACTATTATGCAAAAAGGAAGCCATTGTTGAGCATGACTCAGAAGTGCCGCCGTGTTCTGTGGGCCAAGGCTAATTTAAAATGGCAGGGTTTTTCCTGCATGGAAAAAAAAATGAGAACCATCAACAACCCCCTCCCACCAGATGTACAACACTGAGTGTGCGCAGGAGCCTATGACAGAGTACCACCAGTGTACCATTCTGAGCCAGGAGAAACCCTGAAATCGACTGTAGCAAAGTGGCAAAGTGTCCTGTGGTCCAAATTTGACATTCTTGTTGGAAATGATGTGTGTCATGTCCTCCGAGCATGTGGAGAAAGGCCACCCCTTCTGTTATCAGCGTTCAGTTCAAAAGCCAGCATCTCAGATGGCATGGGGATGCATTAGTGCAGATGGTGTGGGACACTTGCATGTTTTAAAAAGCACCATGAATGCTGAAAGGTATGTAAAGGTTTTAGAGCAACATACGCTCCCCCCAGACGACAGCTTTTCTAAGGAAGGGCTTGTGTATTTCAGCAGGACAATGAAAAACCACATACTGCAGCTATTACAACAGCATGGCTTCATAGAAGAGTCTGTGTGCTGACCTGGCCTGCCTGCAGTCCTGATCTTTCACCGATTGAGAGCATTTGGCGCATAATTAAATGAAAAGTCCATCAAAGGAGACCCAAAACTCTCCAGCAGCTGGAAGCCTGTATTAAACAAGATGGGGATCAAATCCCAATGGCTTAACTGAAGAAACTTGCCTCCTCAATGCCCAGAGGCCTCCACTGTGTTAAAAAGAAGAGGGGATGCTACACCATGGTATACAGGCCCATGTCCCAACTCTTGAGACCTGTAGCAGCAATCAAATTTGAAATGAGCTCATTTTGTGGATGAAACTGTAAAATTTCTCAGTTTCAACATCTGCTACATTATCTCTGTTTTATTGTGAATAAAATACTGGCTGGTGTGATTTCAAAGTCATTGAGTTCTGATTTTGTTCACAATTTACACTTTGTCCCAACTATTTCGGAATTGGGGTTGTAGATTAAGGACAAACATGAGCAGGAGCTGAAAAATCCATTTCAACCTAGAAATGAACACAAGATCAGAAGATCACTCATAACCGCAAAACCAGTTTCTAATTGAATAAAAAACAAAAATAAGAAAACAGGCCTCATCTAGGTTCACCACTCATCAATAATCAGCAGGCCTTAAATTAATTATTGATGTCAGTTGCCATTTTGACAAAAGTATTTTCCATTACACTGCTAATCATCCACAAGTGGGCATTGACATGAAGAGCTGCACCGCATCACATGAAGCTTGGATCTGCCCGCGGGTAGAGTTCGCAAATTTGATTTAGTTTAAATGCCATACCTTCAACTTCGGAAACTCTGGGCTTTCTAAAAGGGAAGACAGAGAGATACCATCAATTATTTCACTCTACCCTGAAGCGAAATTAACTACTTTGTCATATCCTTCTATGCAAATTGAAGTCAAGAACACATACTTAGGGATAAAACAGTCTATTTCCTCCAAGATATCATCAGGGAGAAGCTTTCTTGCCTGTAAAAAGTAAACAAAAACAAAATTTGTCATAATGACAGACAATTCATTTAGGGTCATTTTGCACTTTAATTGCGCTGATTTTTTTTTCTACCAAAGGACAGAACCTAGTGGAAAGCAGAAGTGCCCTATGCAGATTACAACAGCAGGTTCTAATGACGCAATAATGAATTGCTGACATATTCAACATCACAAATCGCAGAAATTCCAGAACTAATGTTGACCTTTCTAAAAAATGCTGCATCTAGAGGAGACAACAAATATTGAACAAAGATGCTGAATGATAGGTGAAAAAAAATCAGAGAGAAAAAAAATATTTAAAAATAACTGATTATTTCCCGCACTGAAATCGTTGCTTGAATAGTGGCACCAGTTGGGTTTGTAACCGCCAACATTCATAGCAGGCCGTTACATACCCGATGAACAACCACTCTTCTGACAAGGTAGAAGTGTTTTTGGTCCATCCTATTGTTGCATCCAACAGCCGTGCACAATGGCATCATGAAGATGCGCGTGACGTTAAGGACAAAATGTAAAGCCCTATACACACAAGCAAATTTTCTTTGACCATTTTCAAGAACAAAAGAAAATATCACAAAAGCTTGGTGCCCAGTTTTTCAGCTAATCATTTGCCCCTGTTTACACGTGGGCAAATAAAGTGTGGCAAATTGTTGCGCGCACATCTGAGCCATGACATGACCTACAGTTTTGATCATGTGAAATGTTGCTATATGCAACATGTAAACGTTTGCAATGGCGATTTTTGTACAATAGCTATATACGCGATTTATTGTGACAGATACAGATATGAAAGGTGGCTTGATCCCTGACATGAACCTTGCTCTCAGTTGACAATCTTAAAGGTTGTTTGTATCAATGGTGAAAGCCATGGAAATTAAGGTTTCCAAGTTTATGGGCCTGGCTCAACCCCGGGGTAAAGTTTCACTGACACCACTTTGCACCTCAGCAGTGTCTAATGACCTGAATTACACTGTTATGGCCCAAAAATCCAGTATATAGGCCTGTTTCCCACCAAAAAGCTGGCCTAAAAGATTTAAGAATAATTGTTTTTTTACCCATCAGCCCGACAAGGGCACAAGGGGTATTGTCGTCCTTTTAGCGGGCGTCCGGGCGGCTGCCAATTTTGTCCGGGCTATTTCTCTGTAACCACTTCGGTTAGGAAGTTCATATTGCATATGTGGACTCCCCATGGGGGGTAGGTGTGCCTTAGAGGTTTCGTCCCAGTTTGACCTTTGACCTTGCAGTAGTGACCTTCGGGGCTGAGGGATATTGCCCGCTTCAGCGAGGCCAATTTTCACTGCAATGAAATGTACATGGCAAAGTGCAATTATGTGCTGGAAATCAAGAAACCCGCTTGATCATCATGTGGGTTACTTAATTTGAGCTGAAACCTGATACTGATATTCTTTGCAATTGTAGTGACCTTATTAGGGTCATTCCATGCCAAGTGGAAACACACCTCGCCCACCATGGTCTTGGATATTACTTTAACTTTGTTTGTTCATTTTGGCCCAAGTAATGGATAGTTCTGACTTTTTTGCGAACTGCCTTCTGGTGTTGGTTTTATGGACTTCTGAAGTCCAAAGTCAAAACATGCTGTGGAAAAACCCTTATATCTCTGGCTCTATTACTGATACAGGTCTGGGGTTTGGATGGATTTGTAATATGAGGCTTCCTCTAGCACCACCATCATTTACAATGGTTGCATCTGTTCTTTTTTCCATGCGAACTGTAACTGGGAAAATTTGAGATTTTTCACTTTTTGTGTCTGTTTTTGTGGTGAAAAAAGCCTATATACTGGACCAATGATTCTTTCCAGTATAATTCAGGGCACCTGACATGCACCGGGTGCAAATTCATAATGATGCAACTTTTCCCCTGGGATGGACAGACTCCTTGAACTTGAGTTTTTCTGTTGGAAGCAACTTTGAAAGGGTTAATCTGATAAAAAAAACGAGTCATCAGATGACATATCCCACCGGTTCCAGATAATTCGTGATTTGTGGCAGTTTTTGAATTCTGCAGTAGAAAAGGGACAAAGTCCAATTTTTGGGCTGTTTTTGGCATAGAAATGAAATATTTTGGGCAGAATGGAACTGAAACCCCCGAAAGGCAGAACTACACCATAAGGGTAAGTTCTGTAGCAAATGTGAAGTTTGTAAGTGGCATCGTTTTTGAGTTCTGTCCCGGAAACAAGACAAAGTCCAATTTTAGGGCTGTTTTTGGTGAAAATTTTTAAAATTATGGGCAGCATGGAACTGAAACCCCCAAAAGGCACAACTACACCATAAGAGTAAGTTCCATAGCAAATGTGAAGTTTGTAAGTGGCATAGTTTTTGATTTCTGCTCCGGAAATGATCATGATTACGGACGGACGGACAGACGGACAGGGCGATGACTATCCCCCACGGTATTCCATACCATTGGATAATAAAATCAGAACATAATAGTTTAACTACAGCACTCGGCAACCGAGCACATGTATCACCCGAAGGCCCCCCAGTTGGGCCCAGATGGTCCCAGATTACCCAAAATCAATAGGTGTCGTGAACTTACCATAATACATGTCCCTGCAAAATTTGAAAAGAATCGGTGCACTTATGTGGACTGTAGAGCGTTCACAAGAAAATCTCTGCGGACGCCGACACGGACCGTGACGAGGCCAAATCCATAGTATCCGCCGACCTTCGTTCGGGGATACCATTAAAGAGTCAATCATCTGAGATAAAGTTTTTGTCGCTTCTTCAGCATCACCAGTAATTGGTGAGTAATAAGGGTCAGAAAAGTGGAAAAAAATTTCAAAAATTTTCCCAACTTCAAACACAGTTTCCACGGAAACAAGAACAGATGCAACCACTGTAAATGATAGTGGTGCTAGAGGAAGCCTCCTATTACAAATCCATCCAAACCCCATACATGTATGAGTAATAGGGCCAGAGATAAGGGTTTTTCTACATCATGTTTTGAGAAGCGTGCCCTACACTACATTTCTTCAAAGGTCCATAAAACCAATACCAGTTTGCGAAAAAAAATCATTGATATCAATTATTTGGGCCAAAATAAACACATAGACAAAGTTCAAGTAAAATCCAAAACCATGATGGCCCAGGTGCGTTTCCAATTGGCACGGAATGACCCAATAATCAATAAATCCCAACCCTCGGTAATTCTGTATACAGTGCCGTGAAAAAGTATTTGCCCCCTTCCTGATTTCTTATTTTTTTGCATATTTGTCACACTTAAATGCTTCAGATCAGCAAATTAATTTTAATATTAGACAAAGACAACCCGAGTAAATACAAAATGCAGTTTTTAAATGATGATTTAATTTATTAAGGGGAAAAAGCTATCCAAACCTACCCGGCCTGGTGTGAAAAAGTAATTGCCCCCTAAACCAAATGACTGGTTGTGCCACCCTCGGCGACAACTGCAATCAATTGTTTGCAATAATTGGCAATGGGTCTTTCACATCGCTGTGGAGGAATTGTGGCTCACTCATCTTTGCAGAATGTTTTATCAAACATCGGACTTAAGTCCGGACTTTGCTTAGGCCGCTCCATAACTTTCAGTTGGTTTTTATGAAACATTCAGAGGTGGACTTGCTAGTGTGTTTTGGATCATTGTCCTGCAGCATAACCCAAGTGCGCTTGAGCTTTAGATCACCAACTGATGGTTGGACATTCTCCTTCAGGATTTTCCGGTAGAGAGCAGAATTCAGAGTTCCATCAATTACAATAAGTCGTACAGGTCTTGAAGCAGCAAAGCAGCCCCAATCCATCACCATACCACCACCATATTTGACTTTTGGTATGATGATCTTCTTATGAAATGATATGTTAGTTTTACACCTGATGTGACAGGATGCTCACCTTCCAAAAAGTTCAACTTTTGTCTCGCCAGTCTACAGAATATTTTCCCTAAAGTCTTGGGGATCATCAAGATGTATTTTGGCAAATGTGAGACGAGCCCTTGTGTTCTTTTTGGTGAGCAGTAGTTTTCACCTAGGAACCCTCCCATAGATGCCATTTTTGCCCAGTCTCTTTCTTATTGTTGAAGCATGATTACGGACTTTAAATGAGGCAAGTGAGGCCCGCAGTTCTTAAGATGTTGTTCTGGGTTCTTTTGTGACCTTACTGATGAGTTGTCAATGTGATCTTGGAGTAATTTTTATGGGCTGGCCACTCCTGGGAAGGTTCACCACTGTTCCAAGTTTTCTCCATTTGTGGTTAATGGCTTTCACCGTGAGTCCCAAAGCCTTAGAAACGGCTTGCCACCCTTTGTAGACTGATAGATGTCAATTTCTTTATTTCTAATCTGTTCTTGAATTTATTTAGTTTGTGGCATGACATGTTGCTTTTTGAGATCTTTTAGCCTACTTCACTTTGTCAAACAGATACTATTTAAGTGATTTCTTGATTCAACAGGAGTGGCAGTAATCAGACCTGGGTGTAGCTAGTGAAATTGGACTAAAAAAGTGTGGTTAATCACAGTTAATTCATGATTTATTAAGGGGGGCAATCACTTTTTCACATAAGGCCAGGTAGGTTTGGATAGCCTTTTCCCCTTAATAAATGTAATCATCATTTCAAAACTGCATTTTGTATTTACTCGGGTTATCTATGGCTATATTATATCTATGGTTTAATGATCTGAAAAATTTAAGCGTGAAAAATGTGCAAAAAAGTAAGAAATCAGGAAGGGGGCAAATACTTTTTCACAGCACTGTATTGTTTTGATCCTTTGTTTATTGGATTATGAAAGAAGACTGAAAATAAACTCCCTATTTTTTTTAATGGCATTACAAGGCATGTGTTCAAAGGGGGGAAATATTATCATAAACATATTGACCGCACATTGAACACCTTAAAATAAAGGTTTTAATATTTGCAGTGGATATTTTGCCGTGAACCGGTTATACATTTCTATGGCTATTTGGCTAAGACTTCCGATACACATGCGCAGTTCTATTCATTTTGGACTTGCTCACAGAAATCAATGGATAATAGTGCATAGTTACAACTTCGCCATTTAGTTAGCTAGCTTGCATTTACATACATGAAATATTGCTAACTAAGTCGGCAAAAAGGCGCTCTTGTTATCTAGCAGATGTTATATTTGATGCATTTAAGCCAATTTAAGAGTACAATTTTCTAAGATCAGCTCAAGAGTGACTTTTCACTATCTCCAAATTCCTTCATACTTCATAATTGAGCTTGGGGTCAGGAATAGGAAAATCAGTCATGACCTTGACGATTAACCCCTCCCTGGCTGAGCAGGCCACGCCCCTTTTTTGGGGCTCTTTTGCGATGTACTACTTTTAACAGCGTTTTTCTTCAACCTACATAGACGTCCCAAGTTTTTATTACTTGTTCTTGAAACTCCTGTTAGAGGACTACAACTTAAAGTGAAAAAAAAATCTTTTGGCCCCCCCATGTTGGTTGACACTAGCGCCACCTGAAGTTGCATGCAACGCCATTTCTGGCGATTGGAAATGGGACCCTTGTTCTAACCTACATAAAGATCCCAAACTAATTACAGTTGTTTTCCAATCTTCGCAAGTCCAACAATAAAAATCAGCAATAAAAGTTTTGGGACCTCTATGTAGGGGGGAGAATAAGGGACCCAAAGTAGGGTTGATGGCCATGGTCACCCAACTTCGGGCCATGCCCATTTCACCCTATATGACCCTTCAGGTAGACCACCGCCAAATAATTTTACCTTCACATGTGAACTCTCAATTTCACCAGTAAAAAGCTTGGGACCTGTTAAGTCCATGGAGATATTAACACATTTACATTCCACTACTATCCATGTACAGAAATTGTGTACATTATGTACACGTGAAATACAAGCTTTATGAATCTCTTTGAATAAGTTCAATATTTCAAGGTTTTTCTCCAAGATAAGTTATAAAATCATCTTCAGGGTGTCATGAGCACCATGTAACAAGTCAAATTTTCATATTAACCAATATGAACAATGGACAATTGAACGAGTTTTCAGTTGGCACCACGCCTACTGCGCAGGCTCGAAGTCAGCTCGCTGATGTAAACCCACAGAGATATAAGAAAACTAGAGTGGACGACTTGTGGGCTGGACCAAAGCGGGAACGGCAGAATAGCTTCGCCATCTTGTGTATGTATAAATGTCCAATGAGGCACATGTAAACAGTAGGCTAAACATGGGTGTCGACAACTTAGACTTCTTTTCCATTTTCTTTTTTATCCTTTCATACTTAAAATAGACACAAATAAGGAACTGTAATCAAACAACAAAACTTAGTAAAAAAAAATATATATATATATTATATATATTTTTTTAACATCCGGTGTATTTGATGTTAATTTAAACTGAAGACATTACAGAGAAATCGGAACTTCAGCTGCGGTCCCGTGAGCAAGTTTTGAGCGAGTTTTCGGTTTTTTCGAGCTCGGTTTAGGCCAGTTATGCTGGATTTTCCATTGAGCGTCTGCCCCGATATACATACACAAGATGGCGGCGGCGTGCTGCCACGGAAACAACGAGATTGTCCACTCTAGTTTTCTTATATCTCTGTGCGTAAGCCAACCCAAGAAGCGGTAACTCGTCTGGTAGATGCATCTTACACATAATTCCCAGCTTGCAAGAGCAAGTCTATCAGTACAGTCTGATTCCGTTCGATGTTGTGATGTTTTGCGAATTATTACTTTATAGGTACTTCACTTTGTTAGTGATGTGGCTCAATCGCCTTCTGTTTATGATTTGTTATGGGATTCTGATCTTCACAGTACGGTTATTTACGTCCTGGGCGACAAAGTCGCCACCATTTCACGTCACTTTTAGCCAAGCCTGGTGCCATCGGCTAAAAATGCATACTATTAGACCATAATGTTACATACGAAGTAAAGACGTCTGCTACAAAATGTAGATTCTCTGTTGAAAATATCGCTGACATGGAGGCTCATAATTTTTTTAGGGTACAGTTATTTGATGTCAAAAGTCAGGCAAAATGAATGGGGGTGAATGGAGAAGCTACTGCTAGTAGATCATCCGCCATCTACTTTGAGCGTTCAATTGAGCTTCAACTTCCGGGTGTATTCCTACCCCATTGCGCACTATGCGTACAATGTGTACCGGCCACTACGTTGGCCAAACATACTCCATAGATTTCTGTGTTTAAGTCCAAAAATAATACAACTGCACATGTGTACTGGAGATAACGGCCAAATAGCCGAAGAAATTTAAAACCGGTTCACGGCAAAATATCCACCTAGATACCAAGCTCCTCCGCTCCGGATCGGCCGCGGTTCTGAGCCGGATCAGCTGGAGTCGGCACAGAGCTGGGGCAGATCCGGAGTGGAGGTGCTTGCAATCTGGGCACTGCCTTGTTAATGGCATTGCGTTAGTTTTCTCTCAGCAAAAATGAACAAACTTGCTGTCTCCTGAGCATTTTAAGTTCGATGCACTGAGCAATAACGTAGTGGGTGGAACTGGCACGCCATAGACTTTTTAATGAGTTAACAAAGTGTATTTAGCCGTCCAACTATTCCCATTTTTTCTGCCATTTTGCCGTCGCTTCCGCTTGACTTGCGCAGTTGTCACAGATGTGGACTTAAATTTGTAGGCATACACGGCGTCGGCAAATAAGTAAACCAGAAGCATTTTTAATTTGCAGAGCACGCGAACATGCAGTAGCTGATAAGCGGTCATGACTTAGTTTGACTGTCATCTGTCGCGCGAAAAAATTCGTTTCGTGTCCGGTGTGAAGCGGCTTGTGTATTCGCGTCTTTGCATTGACTTTGAATGTAGGCTAATCTGTCCTGCGAAAAATTTGTTTCGTGTCTGATGTTCGGGAAATTACGCAACGCGCTATGGGAACCAATATCGCGGCGGCCAATTATCTGATAGTAACATACCTACGGACAAGTTGTACTTCTACTGGAAATAATTACTTATTTAATCTCCGCCTTTTTCGGCTTTATTTGCCACAACAATTTCTAAAGGGGGATGAAATTATATCAAGGTACTGCAGAGAAATAATTTGTAAACCGCTAAGTCCACATCTGTGACAACTGCGCATGTCAAGCGGAAGCGACGGCAAAATAGCAGAAAAGAGGGAACCGTCGGACGGCTAAATAGACACTGCCATTAGCTAATCAATCCTCAGATTGCTAATCAAGCAAAGTAAGAAAGTTATCATTTGTTTAACGGTTAGGATTCTGCCTCCCCAAACTAACCTCCGACGGCACGTCAGTGGTTTAATGTTACAGTAAAGTAATAACTCTTATTTTGTATTTTTAGCGTTAATCATCAGAGTACCCACTTGGATAAATTCATGCATAATAAGGTAATTCATACCCTCACATAGCCCTTTCCATAATCGTAACTTACCTTTTGTGCCTGGAATAGTTCTTGTCTCTTTCTTCGTCTTTCCTTCAGCAACTCCTTTTCTCTATGTACAAAATACAGGTTACTGGAACAGGCATAACTTATCCAACTGTCGCATCAATCAGCATAAGCTCCCTGATAGCTACCAAGCTAACATAGCAACCGTGCAGCATTTGCAATACGCCTCCGAAGTAGCTACCTTCTTGCGGTATCGATGGCTGCTCTCATACTCCGTATAGCCACCGCTTTAGAATCTTCAAAGGTCACTTCCTCTGGGGCCTCATCGTCGTCGTCCTCGCTGGATGCAACTTCTAAATGCATATTTTCAGCTGTTTTCCTTTCCTGTTTTCTCACTGAGGAGCGTGGTTTTTCATTCTCATGCGCCATAATTGATCGCAAGAGGTCGTCGTCGTCTTCTTCTTCTGTTGCGCTTTCTTCATAATGAGACGCTACTGTGGCGTATTACTGCCCTCCACCGGTCGGAAATTTAGTTGAGACACAAGTGATAAACTAAAATAATTCCCAATCCGTTTTTTTCGATTGATGTCAACTAACCAAAATTATTGAGAAGATATCTGACTCCCACTCCCCCCAAACCCTTTCTCCAACATTTCCTTAATGTCTTCTCCCTTTACGTCAATTATCCCAAGAAACTCCCTGGCTGCATGTACAACCATTTTAATTCCTTCACAAGACTCTATCTCGCTCGCACAATTTATCACCATTGCCACAAAAGCCAGAAACCTCCTTTTATCCGCACTGACACAATCAATATCTCGTCTTTACTCTTGTGGCTCTGCAACTCCCTTTTCTACTCTCACTTTTTTTAACCGCCTTCGCATACAAAATTCTACTTTGTACACGTGTCCTTTCAATTTCCCCCTCAATTTTCCTCCACTCGCACTGTTTCGCACCTGCTTCCCGATTTCCCTGGCAATGAAAACTTACAGCTCTTTCTTTCGGCGATTCACAGTCTTCTTCGTTACACCAGTCTTTCCCGCACCGTCTACAACGGTACACCCTTTTTCTACAGACCGCTGCCACATGCCCATAGTCTTGTCACCAAAAGCACCTCAATGGATTTCATTCGTATGCCCTCACTCTATAACTGACAAAATCCAGCATTACACATTCTGGCGGCCCCTTTTCGAATTCTAATAAAACTGATAATCTATCAGTTTCTCTCCCGCCACAATGGCTTTTTAACCCTCTAGCGTCGCAAACACCTTCAACCTCCAAAAATGACACAGCTTTCACTGATTGAACAACTCTGCTTATTACACCATTCACAGTAGGCTGGTTTCGCATATAAAACATGATACTTCTGAAAATCAAAGTCTACAGTTCTCAAGGCCTTATCCCTTTGATGTTTAGATTTACATTCTAAAATTACCAGTCCACTCCTACAAACCCTCACTGATTTTACATCCCCCACTTCTTTTTTTTTAATAAATTGGCCTAATAAATGCCTATCACTAAATACTAGATTTGTTCTATAACTAGATCCAACTAATTTCATTCCAACAAAATAAACCTCTTCCTCTCCTTTTTCTGTTGTGTTCTGTGGGTTTCTGTCTTTTGGTTAGTCAATTTTAGGTTTTTATTTTTGTGATGTCTGTTTTTAGTCTGTTTTAGTGTTTCACATTTCGTATCTCTCCCGTGCTTTTCCGGTCCACGTCTTAGCTATGTACGATCTTTGCTTTCTCCCCGGTCGCGTCATTAGTTCGTTGCCGTTTTTGTCTTTATAGATTGTGTCACTATTTCGGGTGATTTAATGGATTCAGGGTTTCAGCCTTCCTTCCGTTCTCATTTGCTTATTTCCCCTTGCTTTTCTATATTACTAACCCATACCAACAGTTTGTAATTTTCCTATAATTTACTAACCAGAACTAACATTGTATATAAGACTAACGTACTAACGAGCACTCGGGATTGTACAGCTGCATTTACTAATTGACTAACAACCTCTCCGCATTCGCCCTGTTCTAGTCTCCGCCTCTTGCTTTCGCTTAATCTGCTTTGCTGTGTTTCCTGCAGATTCTCTGCATTTATCTCATCTGCCCTGCTTCTCACTCTATGCACTTAGGAGTCTTTATTCAGTTTATTTATCCCGTATATGGGAGAGTCTTATGATCCTTGTCCGTGTGTTGATGTTTTTCTGTTTCATGTAATTAGGTTTCCCTCATGTTCCACCCCTTGTTAATTGTCCCCCGCCGCGCGGAACGCGCGAAGCGGCGGAACATAGTATTCACGACCGCCCGTCCGTACGTCCCGAATCATTTTCAGCGAGATATCTCAAGAATGAATTGACGGATTTTCTTCAAATTTGATGTCAGCATGTATTAGGGTGATACCCCGGCACCAGGTCACACCGAGAGATTGCTCATTTTGACACGATTTCACATTTTGTGGCGGGGGACAAAGACACGTTAGTGGCAAATGATTGTTATATTTATTTTCAGCACCTGTGTTTGTCCGTGCCCCGTCCCTATATATTCCCCGGCAGTGCAGTGCAGTTCAGATCTGACTTCAGTCGCCCCCATTCCACTCATCATTCACCTCTCACTCCTCCCTACATCCCAGTTCTGTTTCCGAGTGTCCCTGTTCCTCCCGAGTCTGCCCTCTGCCTGCTGTGCCCTCCTGAGTCTGCCATCTGCCTGCTGTGCCCTCCCGAGTCTGCCCTCTAGTGTTCCTGAGTGCCCCAGTCTGTCCCGAGCCCACTAGCTTTCCGGAGTGCCCCTGTCCGTGCCCAGCCCCTTCATTATTAGTTATTATTAATTATTATTATTATTATTTATTATTATAATTTATTATTATAATATTACTGTAACTAATATTAGTATTAGTTATTCCTGAGTTTTTTCTCCTTTCCAGTGCTTGTGCACGGTGGTTATTTTGGCCTGTGTGCCACGTTTATATTCCTCCCGAGTCTTTCTAGTTCTATTATTAAATCTGGTTTCCCGCAAATGGTGTGTCTCTCTCCCCCCTGTTCCGAGTTTTCTGTGTTCTCCTTGTGTATCCCGTAACATTTTCTAATTCTTTTATTTTCTTTTTCCCTCCTTCCTCCACTTCCCACTCCATTTTTCAGGCCCTCCAAACACAAACTCTCCATCACAAGAGGTCTGTCGTGAACTTCCACCTCATCAAAACACAATTCAGTGGCAACAATACTATGTCTCCCTCTAGTGGTAAGGAAGTTTGTGTTCAGGACTACCATTTTTATTAATTTATTTATTTTGGGCATCAACAATTACAACATTTAAGGCACAATCTCAGCTTCTAAGACAGTGGAGAGAAAATACAACCAAAAGAAATAAAGTGAGGGTCTTATTCCAGTAGAGTAAGTCCATTAAAGAAAAGAGTTTCTGAGCATTTTTATTTGACATATAGTACAAGGATCATTTTAACAACTTGAGTTCATTCTTCTAAGCGTTGATGTGAGGTTTAACCTTGAGGTATTTGCATCTATGAATGAAACGTTTTCCAAGAGTAATGAAATTGTTTACCAAAAAGTCCAAGTTCTTCTCCTTTAGCTGTATTCCAATTTTAATCGACATCTAGTTCAAAGGATGCAAGGCAATTTGTTTGGTTAACAACCAGCTTTTAAAAGATAACCAAAAATCCTTCACTTGATCACATTCAAAGAAAACATGTTCCGCTGTTTCAATGTCTCTTTTGCAAAAGTCCACAAGAATTATTGTCCCAGTTAAATCTTACATGTTAAAAGTGATTCAATGGATAAATATCATTTAATATTTTAAATGTGACCTCTTTGGGTTTATGAGGGATTGGATATTACTTCCTTATCATTCTTGCCTTCAACATACTGAACTCACGTAGGACATATCCTCTTTTTAACTGGTCAGGATATTAATGTGCAGTTAAAAGATTCTTAATAAACTTATTAGAGAATAACTTACTACCCAAATTGACCCCTTCCACACTAAGTGATCTCATTTCTGAAACATTTGAATGCAACAAATTGCGAGAATGTTAAACCAAAAGGAGCCTTTGAGCAAAATGAGTGAATTGAGCCATTTTAATTTTAGTACACCATTCATAGCTGAGGAATCTATAGTATTTAAACCCCCCTCTTCAATACTCTTGACCACATCAGCTCTTCTGATATACTGGCATTTATTTTTCCAAATAAATTAGAAGTTTATATTGTTGAAAAATTTAATAATTTTGTCTGAAATTTCAAGTGAGAAAGCAGGATAAATAGCTCTTAAACTCTCCATTTTAGAAAGCAAAACCCTCCCAAATACCGTAATGTCTCTCTGTAACCAAGAGTTCAGAATAGTTTTACATTTATCCACATTTTTTTGAGAGTGCTGGCTGATCATGAAGGGCAAATATTTCACATTTATCAATATTTAGTTTCAAGCCTGATGCTTTGGAAAATTGGTTAATAGAGTTTAATGCTTTGGTAATTTGATTTTCATTTTTTAAAAATAATGCCGTATCGCCCGCAAATTGACTTATCATATTACTTTGCAAAAGGTTTATTCCTTCAATACCATTTTTTTTTAATCATAATCGATAGTAGCTCGGCTACCAGAAGAAATAATAAGGGAGAGCCATTACAACCTTGTCTAATACTGCTATTAATTTGGAATCTTGTGCAGGTACCATGTTCCAAAGCCACACAAATATGAATGTCCCTGTATAACATACCAATAAGGTTTATGAATTTCTGACCAAAACTAAAGTTATTTAGGGTACTTAATATGGAGGGGTGTTCCACTGAATCGAAAGCCTTGTAAAAGTCGAGGAAGAAAATGAATCCCTCTTCTAATAATACATGACAATAATCAATCAAATCTAAAACCAGTCATATGTTGTTGTGAATAGATCGCCCACCCAGAAAACCAGATTGCATTTAATCAAGAAGTTGTGATAAACCTTTTTTCATCCTTGCTGCTATACACCCAGAGAGCAATTATAATCTGTTTTGAGATTAGGTTGAGTCTTAGGTTGTCTAAAATTCTTTTATCTTTGTTGTGTTTGGGAATTAGGGCTCTATCTTTCACACTGCCCTACCCGTTGCTACTACCCGCTACCTGTAAACTATGCATTTAGCTGCTTCCACTATCCCTAAATAGTATCTTGCGGCCACACTACCCGCTATGCATTATGCAGACTCCCTCATTTGCGCCTGGAGGTGTGCCCGTGGGCTTGTTTATGTGGTTTCCCTACAATTGCTATCTTGACCACACACGTTAGGGAAAGCGTATAGCAGGTTGTCAAACCACCCGCTACCCACTTGGGCTTTTACAAGGGCGCACCCAGGCGGCTTCAATGCGCGTCCACTTGGACACGTGGACGTGCACATGCAGCTCCACTTCCCAAATTAACTTGCCGATAAAAAGCACCTTGCTTTAGCCTCAGTTGAACCCCTGAGAAAATGGCAGAGATAGTACTAAATCACCTTGGTCTCCAGTTAAATAATAGAAGACACCCAGAACTCGTGTACCATCAGTGCTCCAGCTACCTGGGCCCTTCAGGTAAGTCTATATTGTTTGTATTTTGTATCAATCATTTTTTCCACTTTTATAATAGTATATAATTATTATCTATAATATATATTAATGATATTATATTATGTGTATATAAGGGCCGGCGCTAGACCCGAAAATTTGGGGGAAAATATCCATCCCTTTATTGACTACAATTAGTCCTGACTAATTCTAGATGGTTTTCCTTTATTAACACGTTTTCCAATTCAATAATAATCAAGTGGCAACTGAAGACACAGCTTCTCTCCCCCATGCTATCTATCAGCGACAAAATAATGGCCTACATTCAGTAACGAAAAATAATCTAATTATAAATAGCTCTATGCACTGGCACTCAGCAACGGTAATTTTTTTTCCAGCAAAGTGGCATTTCAAAACTATTTTGCGAATGAAGGTAATTTCGGCGACAAGTATGCACACCTGGTTTTGCAGCATGGTCACGCAACTTGGCGTAAAAAATAGACAGCTGTCCGATTGGAAAATGTTATCAGACGAAACCGCGTACTTGTCACCAGAATTACCTTCATTCGCTGAAGAGTTCTGAAATACCGCTCTTGCTGGAAAAAAGTTTCGTCGCTGAGTGCCAGTGCATAGACCTAATTTTATTTTTCTAAAATGGGATTTTGTTCTATGCTTCATTTCAGACAGGAGAGGGAGTTGGAAGTGTATGGCGAAATGAATTTTTTTCTTTTTCTTTTTTCTTTTGAAGTTTCCATCACAAAAGGGGTAGGCTTGATTTTTTTTTTTATTACATACCAAACATTAAACAATATGTTAATGTCAATAATAATGATAATAATAATAACAGCAGCAATAATAAAATAATACAATTCATGATTAACTTAACAAAAATAGATCCACCCCTGCCTTGATATGACCTCATGCACAAGCAATTTAACTTAGTCTTCGGAGAAACGTGGCGACCTTCCTCTGTCCATCACAGGTTTCGGTTAGAAGATTTGGGATAGTGCAGCCTGCTCCTAAAGGCAATGGCACCTGGTGCACTGATTGGTTTAACTGGCGTAATGCCCAAACCACGCCTATGCATAATATAACGGGTAGCTCAGGTGTTTTAGGGATATATGCAGGTGTGCAAGATAGCAACATTTGCAGGGGAACGCCTCTTACGCAATGCTAAATCCCCAAATAACGGGTTGAGGGACTCTGGCGTAAGATAGGGCCCTTAGGGTTGTCAATCCTTGTTTCATACTAGGCGCAAGTTCTTGTTTCTCAACGCATTCTTGTATTGCTTTGAACAACAAACTTCTGATATCTTTCCAAAAGAAATGGTAAAAATCGGCAGTGAGCCCATCCGATCCAGTGGCTTTGTTTAGTGACAATTTCAGACTGACTGCATCTAATTCTTCAATTTTCAAATACAAGTCACAAGTTTCTTTAAATGTGTCATTGATATTGGGTTTGAAATTTGCAATTTGGTCAAAGAAGACAGCTGAATCGATCGGAGAGTTCATGGACGAGTAGAGATTATCACAGAACATAAAAACTTCTTTCTCAATTATTTTATCATCTTTGCATTCTCTTCCATTAAGTAATAAACTTATTGCCTTATTCTCCTGTCGTTTTTCCTCCAATATGTTGAAGTATGTCATGTTTTTTTCTCCATCCTTCATCGATTTTGCTCTTGATCCAATAAAAGCACCCTGGGCCTTCTTCAAAAAGATATCATCTAGTTTGGATTGTAAAAGCAGTATTTTTTTTTGTCTTCACTAGTCAAATCTGGTTAGCTATAACATTGACTAATTTCACAAATTGCTTTCTTCCTGTCTTCTCTTTTTATTAATTCCCTACTGAATTTAGTAGAGAAATCTCCAACTTTTTATTTAAGATATTCCGAATTCAACATTATTTCAGTTATGCAGTGATCTGTTAAAGGAGCTTTAGGAATTGAAGCTGCTGAGATAAATAAATAAATTAACGACTTCACATCTTTCTCAGTCAACCACAAATTGCCTCAGCATCAGGCAGTGCGTATATAATGCTTACGTTCTACGCTCGGTAAAGCCGCTGGCACACTGGACGCGAAACAAATTTTTCGCACGACTGATTACAGTAAAAGTCAATGAAAAGAGCTATCGACTTTTCTTGGTCTCTTTATTCGTCTGTTTTCTTCCTTTGAAGATAGACTACAGTCTTTATTCGGTCTTTCTTTCGAAAATTAGTCAGACGGATCGAACAGATTCACGCTTATTTCCACAGCGGAGATAAACTAGTGCTTGCAATCAGAGAGCAATGATGACCATTGGCCATTGACAGTGTTAATAAATTATCGCATGCACGATCAAGACTGTCCGACGCGAAATGCAAAATACTCCATGTCCGGCATCCAGCAAAAAATAAAAGTATTGATATGAGAACAGATTTATAACGGAATAAATAATAAAAATACATATACATCACCAACCAACAGAACATCCAAAAAAGATGACCCGCAAATAAATTAATCGCAGTGTTCGTTGGATGTTCTGCAGTTCAAATGTTTCTTTTTATTCTTTATTTCGTTATTTTTATTTACAATTTCGCCTGGTCTACGAAATTAGAGCCCATTGTTTCCATGGCTAAATAATATTTGATCCCCCCAAATATTAGTCCCATAGCAAGACTACATAGAAACAATGTTGATTTTCCATCTGAATCATCAGAATGGTTGACATTGAAATATCAATGCAAAATCAATGTTGAATCACTGTTACAATAGCGATGGAAACCCGACGTTGATACAGCAACATTGAAATAATATTAATTAAAAGTTATGATTATAATTGATTGAGCATCGATTCCTGGTTGACAGGGTGATGATACTAATGCTGAAAAGTCATTGAAAGCACATTGATCTGTGGATAGGTTGAAATCTCATCATTGTTTCAATGTTCTTTTTGATGAAATAACATTGAAATACCATTGATCTTTAATTAGAAAATCAACATTGATTCAATGTTAATCGAGGGTGCACGTCCAACGTTGTTTCAATGTCTTAACGTTGACAAAACAATGTTGATTTAACATTGTTTCAATGACTCTTTGCTATCAGGGAAAGTTCACATCTGAGTCGGAAGAATGAGTTTTCTGTAATAACAAACAATGTACTTTTCGCCCTTTGCAAAATAGAAATATGGATTTTCTTTTAACTTGGTCTTTAAGGCCCCTCACATTTAATGAAGCAAATGAAATAGTGCAATTGAACATTCACGTCAAAACAAAAAATAAATAAATTTTGCAACGAAACTTTAAGTGCTTGTAAGTATAAAACTTTACTTACTCTGTTAACAAGCAACTGTGTCCCATGTTACAATCCACTCATTTTACATATCCATTTGTCAAAATCTACCTCTCATTAGCCAATTTTCCGACCGTCTACCGTGTGGTCCACAGTAGTAGGCTTGTTTGTTTTCGCGTCAAGCCTGCTCGATCTTTGGCCACAGCTTTTTCCTCGCCTCCTTGTCCTCCAGCGGCATCATCTCCGCGATCGCTTGCCTTTCTCCCTGCACACCGAGGAATCCTTTCTGCAGCCCCAGATCTCTTCCTTAACCAGCCTCTGCAGGAACAGGATAACCACAGGTCTGCTCTGGTTGTTCTCCTTTCGTCGGACCCGGTGTACAATGTCGGCAGCTTCTTCGAGCTGTTGCACGTCCAAGTGGGGAGCGATCTTTTTGAAGAGCTGAATGGTGTCTGCGCGGATGTTTTCGTCACTTTTCTCCACCAAACCTTTAAGCTTCAAGCACCACCGCATCCTACATCTTTCCTGCTCCCTAATTCTCTCTTTCAGTTCATCATTTTCACTTTTGAGGAGTAGGTAGTTTTTCTAGTTCATTCACTTTTCCCTTGCATCCCTTGACTTCCGCGGCATTAAACTGCACCGCCTTCGTCAATGAAGCTAGCATACAGCTAGCTTGTTCCTTTAGCTCTAGTTTTCCCCATACCTTGAATAGCTTCCAGAATGGTCAGGTTGGAGACCTCCAACTCGTTGTGCCGACCTTTACTTTTCTTGCCGGTTGGAGGCTTGTTCGGGGTCGCAGGAGCATATCCAGCTTCTTTCCGAATGGTTTGGTTAGCCGTGCTGGCCTCCATAGCATAGTCGTGGTCTACTGCTGGCTCCACATCGCCCCGTATAATCTCCAAATTGCTTGCTGCTTGGGTCGTCACGACTTTTACATCAGGCATTATCAGTTTGGCCGGCTTTAATAGGCTTTTTTGCTCTCATGAGTTTTCCAAGTGTTCATGTAACAGCTCAGAGTTTAAATCGAGATATTTAGGACGAACAGAGAAAAGGACTGTATTTCACTTTAACGAAATTAATAAAGTCTAAGACACCAAATATGACTGTAATCTGGATTAGATAATAAACTAATGATGTAAAGACACCGGCACATTCGAATATGTGATGGTAGATACAACTTAGTAAATGTAAATAACTGGAGAATAACACTGGGTAACAGTTAATACAATTATAATTCTCAGTTTAGAGGTCAATAAACAGCTGTACAATATGTCCCAAATAAATGTCCACAGTGTGTATTCCTTACTAGCTAGCTAAATAAAAGAAGTCCCTAACTAACTGACTTGCGGTACCGTATAGAGAGATGTGGCCGTTGGAGCTCAGCTGACGAGTCCCATGCAGTTCAACGATGTCCGTCTCCTTAATGTCCGCTGGCAACGTGAAGGAGAGAGAGGGAAACGACGAGGAGAAAGAATGATACTGCCTCCCGGAGGCTGCCGATGACAGCAGCAAACTAACAGACCAGCACACACGGCCCAGTCCCCAAGTAGCAGTCCACGATGCTAAGCAGCCAGCTAACTAGCTGAAACTCACTGGCTAGCCACTTAGCTACTAGTTCACTCCTCACGCTGGCCGATGCCAGACGGGTCTTCCACTCAAATACGACAGTCCACCGTCCAGACGGGATCTTGAACCCGATAAACTAACTATTACTTAGACAAGACACTTGAAAATGCCCCACTAGTCCACAGACGAACCGAGATAGCTACCGCTCTGCAGCTTGAAAAAAGCAATCTCGCGCACACTGCAAAAACTAGTCTCTCTCTGCACAACTGTGAGAGTGCACGTGAACCATTCAAAGTATGAAACAATCAGATCAGAGCAACATAAATCTAATTTGACAGTTTAGTAACAACAACTGAGAATACAATTACAGATCAAAGACCTTACATGGCATTATGACAAATACTAATTAAATATAAAGGGAAAGGAAACTTAAAGGCTTTATTTCAAACTCAGAACCTCATAAAGATATTCTGCTCATAGCATATATATTCTGGACCATCACAACAGTTCTTTTTACATAAACTTTGGGACAAGTTTGTTGTAACCTCTGAATGAAGTAGCCGTTCAACATGCCATCTTGCCCGAAGTCCTGAGGACTACCATTGAGTAGCCTGGTAAAACCAGACTCTGCTACTTCACTTTGCTTCGTACACAGTAGTGATGGTCAGTTTGAAGCTGAGGCTCCGGCGCATGTTGATTTGTTTGGCTGGAGTCACATGATCAATGACGTCATTTCCATTTAACAAACTATACAAACATTCATCTTGTTGTGGCTATAAGTCGATGATACCCAGGACTTTCTCCAAGACAGAGCGAATGGCCTCCAATGTATCTTTGTCTGTAGCCATTGTTGATTTCGGAGACAACTTGGCGCAGCGGCTACATCATGGCTCTCGGCCGCGCCTTCTGTTCCTTGGTTGGTACGGCGTATTTTCTGCGGATGGTAAACAAAACAGAACTTCGAGTGATCAGACTAAGTACTGAAGCGAAATTAAATGAAGTGGAAGTACGAAGGCTGGCGGAGACAGGCTAACCATTGAGAGCGTCAGGACTCTGAATTTTGCAATGAGTTCGCAATGGGTCTGGCCAGAGCTGGCTCTGGCTGCAGAACATGGGGAACCTCAGGCCTTTTTCAATCCAGGTCCTATTCCCTCGCCTTATCCACTTTCCTTCCGTTTGTGCGTTCGGGTGGAGGGTCCGCCACATTGAGTGCACCCAAACCTATTAGTGCGGATGGAAGTGGCTTGTTAAATCCTCTGTTGCTATATTGTTCTGTCTTGGAAAGAACATTTTCTCAGATGGGATGACGTTCATTCTTCGAGACAGGGGAGGAAGGATCATGTTTCCTCTAACGTGAGGAAATCTTACCAAAGTTATTTGACTGACACATTCCTCTTCTTGTTTCTTCTTATTGTTCCTCAGTTATCTCCATAGTTATTTTTGATATTCCTGAAGTGATTAACAACCAATCCAGACTGTTCATAACTAAGTCAAACCAAGTGTGAAGTCTCCCTCACCACTATGGAGAGAGCTGGGAGGGTGTAAAAACATGTAACTTTGGGATGCCCTTGCCCTTTATCCAATGGGAAGCAGAGGCAATCAACACCATGCCCACCGATAGGTGCGTACCATTGTATACGACAATCTAGTTTCTTAGCCTAGCCTAATGATAAACTTCTCACCCAAAATATACTTAGCCAAAATAAAAACTTCACCCTTGTTTGGAGGTCGATAAGTTGAACATATGAGAAATGAGGTTTTAAATAATGATTTTATTAAATTCTGTAGTCATTAAAGATGGTGTATCATAAAAATAATGTCCATAATGTAACCAGTTCCACCGGAAATGCTATGGAAATGTCCAAGAGAAAAAATGGAAAGTTACAACTTGAATAAGAGCAGTGCGCAGGCGATTACATATGGTTTGGGCAGTCACACGACCTCTAAACGACTCATTCCTAGTGGACGTTGCAGTAACAAATCGATAATGCAAATGACGTAAGACAATTTGTCGATCTTCTGCTTTTGACGTCACACGTGGGCTACCAGAACGAGGTTGGTCAGCTGTGGTGCCAGTTTGCTGGAGATGTGTCCAATGATCATGGATAGTCCGTCGACTGCATCCCTTGCAACATCAGTGACGGACGTTTCCGTATTCAGCATGCCAATGGCACGTTCACGCTGAATGTTTGACAGCCATGGCATTGAAAATCAACGAATAATTAACTGTGAAAACTTGTTTTTCTGAGATGTCACTCTAACGTGCTAAAGTGAGCTCAGTTGCACATCTCTCATATGGTCACGTGACTAGGAACACGAGAAAACATGTTTTTAGCTCGCACGTGCTACGTACCTGTGTACGTCGGAGTTGATGTGTATCATGATGTCTTTGACAATGCATTTACCCCTAGTGATGATAAAAACTTTTATTAAAAGTTTCAAGAAAATATTTACAAATTTATGATGTGAAGTTTGTTTTTTGACTCAGTATATTTTACACAGGATAATGTAATTAAATAAAATTTATATAAAAAATATTTAGTACACAGCATTGACAAAAAGATGGAGGTGTTTGTGCATGAAATCATTGAATCATTGATTCAATAAATAAAACTACTTACCTAGTGTTTTCTCGGGTGCTTATCTGCATGTTCATTTCAAAATACAATGTGACCTTTAGTTCTGTGATGTGCACATAATACAGTCAATCAAATTTCTGTTTGGGGTTAGGTCATATTTTAGTCTACTTATCTTTCGGAAATAGCCGCAGGGAAACGGACATTTGTATATATGCAGGGTTTCTTCCATCCTGGACACAAAATAAGTGCTGCACTTGAAAGGAGGGTCGTTTGTAAGCTTGCATTGATGTAGTCTCGCTGCTGAGGGTTCAATAAACCACTTCCACTCTGCACTTATTGGTTTAGGATGGCACTCAATGTGGCGGACCCTCCGCAGGAACGCACACACGGAGGGGGAATGGATAGGGCAAGTGGACAGGGACCTGTTGTAGAAATTTTGATTTTATATTCCTGGTGTTATCTTCTCAAAAATTACTCAGACAGAGACAAGGGAATTAATATCCAAGCCAAAGTCAGTTTACAAAGTCAGTTATCTGCAGAGAAAAGATCCTTGCACACAACAAGCCCTGTCATACAAGGATAAGGACAGTTTCTTTTTCTGTGGTTTATGTAGGGATACATTGTGACGTTCTTCTCCCCCCAGGCTGATTTACACATCATGATGTAATCTGGAAAGCTCTTGCAGTCGCACGCAACCCATGTCAAGCCGCCCCTGAGGTATGCGTATACATCTCGTAGAGAAGACAGGTGATTCCTCCCTATCTTGTCTGCAGGTTTATCTTGTTCGCATTCCAGACTCTCCCTTGCACTCCTTCTTCTGTAAACACATAAACTCAGAGGGAAAAAGAACATCTTGCCCTTGTTATGGACCCATCGGGTCCGCATGGCTCCAGATAAGCTATATGCCATGACACACTGGTCAGATTTATGGAAAAATGCAGGCCCTGACTAATCAGAAACATGCAAGGATACACACTGATGCCCAAGAGAAAATGAGCAAGAGCAAAGCAAGAACATGCAAGGATAAACAATTAATAATAATTAAATTAATCAATATAAAAATGATTCCACAGACCGGTTTGGGATTTGGCCATTGTGCCCTCAGTTGAAATCTGCCCCTCGGCTACTTCTACTTGAAGGGGTGGTCACAAACGTTAGCCTCTGGAGCTATCCATAGGGGGGATAACTAGTTTCGACTTATCAGTGCGCAACTCAGGGGAGTGAAGTAACACTACCAGGTCATAGGTCAAAGTAAATGAACTAACTAGCAAACAAAATGAGAAATATCCATCAGCAACGACAGTCATTACTTACCGTACGTTTCCACATAAATTCTGTCAAACTGGGTGATATGAACCCACAATAATCCACCACAAAGGTGGAAACTGCTCATATTTATTGTTGTTTGCTAATATTTTGCTAAATTTTCATCGCGACAATCGTTAAACGTATTTTCATCAGCGACATGCACGCTGCATTACCTTGAATCGCTGTTGTTGTCATTTACAGTTTGTTTGAAGGTATGAAATTTCAATTTGTATTGAAGATAATTCTACTCAGCAGTTCTTTGTGAACAGAAAAATTCATACTTCAGCCAGCAGCCACCAGCCTACAGAGCACGTGAACATCTCAGTGTTGGCAAGCTTGTCAGACTGCCCTGTTACAAACTATCAGTATTAATCCATCCCTCTTGAATAATGCAGTAACATACCTAACCAACTGTACGTGAGGTCGACCAATGGATCGGGTAAGGTGATACCATGGACTGTAAGCAGACTTCTGTACTGATCTGCTCATAGCTGGTTCTCCTCCTTTGCCATGGTTTTCAGTGGTGAACTGAACAAACTGAGCACCATACTCTAGAGCTCTAAACTCTTCCACTCTCCCTGTCACTGGCAAACCCCTGCCATGAAGGAACTGCTGCAATCTATCCCGTTTCCACAGCAGGGCTCTCAACTTTCACGCATTCGACATAAGATTTAGAACTTCATTCAAGTTCCCGTGCTGTAGTCAGCAATTATTCAATTAACACAATGCCTGTTTCATGATCATTCAAATTGTTTAAATGAAATAAGATCATTTGAAACATTTTAATGCAATTCCATTGCTTCCAACCATAACGCATGTGAAACTGATAAACTTCAATGCACAAGGACTTGAGAATCTGTTACAAACGCGCTGATTGAATAATTTCTGACTACAGCACGGGAACGTGAGTATGTCATTTAAACGTGAGCCGAATGTGTGAAAGTTGAGAGCCCTGCCAAAGGCACACTTGTTCATAATTTGCCACCATGATCCTGGGAATGTGCAATGTTTCTATGCCTTGACCTTTGACATTACCCAGCAGCCCTTGCGGCGCTTAAACTTGAAACTCACTTATTATCGTCACCCAGACTACGTAGAAGTACATTAACTTACTTTACCGTACTTAAACATACTTTAATGACATACAAGCTAGCCTAGTACACTATAGTGAGACGTACTGACAGCCATAGTGCAATGTAGTAGCCCTTAGTTGCCCGGAGATTCACGCAAAATTTGTTGATTACGGGGTACGCGATGTTTGGCTATGGTAGGCAATGGTTGTGACAATGGTAAACTATGTGTAACTACATTTAACTGATTTACTGCTACGTGAATAAAAATGCCTGCTACCGTGGCTATCTTTTCAACATGCCCAACAGATAAGCCTCCACGCCTGGTTTTCTCACGTTAATAGCAAAGTTATTTCTAGAGATAGCCACAGATGACTATGGATTGCTACGGTGCGCCAAGTTCGGCTATGTTAAGCTATGGAGGCGTCCACTACACTCAACTACGTTACTTAATCTATGTGTGACCACCCCATGAACCAGCTCCGAATAACTGGTAGATGGGGGGCCTAGTTGGTTTTTATTAGAATACTTGCAAATGTAGCAGCTTTTTGGATCTTCCTCTACTATTGAAGCCCTCTATTTTATTATTTCAGGCAATCCACAATTCTGGGCCTGTATTCACAAATCATTTTAGCGCTAAAAGTAAGTCCTAACTGCTGGATTAAGGAGAAACTCTTTTAAAAAATGGGCATGTCATTCGTAAATTTAGGACTCCAAATTATTTTTACTAAGTTTTATTTATAAAACACTTTAGGCCTAAAAGTAGCTCCTAAGTCTGGGAGAGCTTAAAAGTTGTCAAGAGGACACCTAACTCGCGAAAACCTATTCAGAAAGAAGCGGAAAATGGCTGCCGCAGTTAAAAAAAGAGAGAATGACTAGGAAATTCTGAATGATGCGCTGTTGTTGAAAAGATATCGGATCAACCGTGAAGGGATTTTATTTGCTGTTGACTTGGTGAGGGAGAGAATTATGTTTCCAACCACGAGAAACAACCCAATAAGCCCCGAAATGAAATGTTTGATAACACCTCGTCACTTGGCCACCAGAAAAAATGCAACTTTGCAGCGCAGACAATTTAGGGATTTCACAATCATCAGTCAGTCGCTCAATTCAACAAACAATCAATGCGCTCTGTGAACTTCATATCATCTGACAGTTTATCCGGTTTCCAATGGACATTCGCCAACAACGCAGAATCAAACATGAATTCATGCCCATCTCAGGTATGCCCAATATCATTGGTGCTATTGATGTGACCCATATTCAAATTATTTCTCCGACCCAAGACGAAGAGGTATTTGTAAACAGAAAAAAGTTAATTCCATCAACAACTAGATAGTATTTGTTGCCGAATACAATAATTTGGACATTGTTGCGAAATGGCCAGGATCCACGCACGACTCTCACATTTTAATGTAAAGCAGCTTATGCCAACAGGCATATTTGACAGGCATTATGTGCCTGCGGGATGCCACTTGCTAGAGGACAGTGGCTTTGGTGCTGTAACTCCTCCTGCTAAGCATTAATTATTTTATTAGGCTATTGAGCGAGGGTGACATTTAATAGGTCATCATAATAATACCAGCCTATGTCATATTTTGCATGCATATTTAAATTGTAGGCCATACATTATAAACCAAGTATGCCTTCCTGTTTGAACGATTGCCCGTTTATAGGCTGCAATCTCGTACCTCCCCTGCAATTGCAGCCTATACCCCCGCTTCTCACAGTCGTCTGCTGTCCGAGACACCGAGGGGAGTGTAGCAGTGATCTGTATAAGTTGATATTATCCCACGCATCCCGCTTGGATTTGCTGCTCACCCCCGAGCCAAATTTCCCTTTGATTACATGCTTTTGTTCCAGCACCAACTGGGCCAGCAGCAGTAACTGGTCGGAAGCCCATTGGGCTTTCGCGTCCTTTTTGAACTTTCATCCATGACAGTTTAGGGCAAACAAACTTGAATGGCCCGACATTTAAAGGAGACCTAATATGCTATTTTTCCAAGTTTATATTTTGGTCTTTGACTCCCCTAGAGTACTCCGGGTCGTGCAGAGTGAATAAAAAGGGTACTTATTTTGCTCATACTACTATCATCAAAAAACCCCATTTGTAGTCCATAGTAGTCTCTGCCTGAAACGCCTCATTGGTGTGGCTCTTCCGCTATGGCCCCCACTCCCCGTGTGCCCTCTCTTCTGACTGGCCAGCTCTGTGGAGGGCGGATCTAGGTGGGACGAGGCAGCAGAACGGTTTTCCGGGTCCGGCTCCAGAGTGAGACTGAAGAGTCTCCCGAAGGAATCGACGGTCATATTCTGCTGTCAAATGCAATACATGTGTATAGATCTAATGAAATTAACTTGTTCTAATAAATGCAACGGCGAGAGTGGAGGACGCAGTGCGAAAGTCTGGCAGCTCAAGCACGAATTTGCTTTCGGCTGCAGTTTGCTACGGCAACAGTTGGTGAGTACAGCGGTTTTACTACTCATAGCTAGGATGCAGGGAAAGCTAGAATCCACCCCATATAGACACAATTGTAGAACAAGTCGACATGCCCAAGTGTAGACTGGAGACCGTAGAAATCCGGTGGGTCTGAGTTTAGAGGAAAACATGGACAGTGAGGGGCAGCTAAAAGTGGACCAACAGCTTATGGACTGCTTCGGTGTGTATTAGGACCTGTTGGTTTGTGTGCATAGCTGTGATGTGTTGTTAGCGCAAAGAAACGAACAGCTTCCGTGCTGGTATATGACTGAGGGGCGAAAGCTCCAAGCTAAACGGCCTGTTCGGAAATTGCCTGAGGTAATGGTTTACTTATTGCTTCGGAATAACCAGCTTTTCCTCGAGGAAAATGGGAGCATTATGGATAGCGTGTGAGAGCTAGACAGAGCTCTGGTTATGTCATGAACATAATACAGGTTTTACAGACTGTAAGTTCCGTCTGCGTGAACCATTGCTTATGTGGAGCAAGTGAATTGATCTTTTACAGGACAGAATTTAATATTCAATCGATGGCAATGCAGCGTTTCTTATAGCGAACACGTTAGCCTGTGCGCTTCCCTATTGCTTTCACCAGTAGTATCAGAGAGCTTGCCCAGCCATTGGAGATGTATCAGGCTTACCCCAGCCATGGATAAGTGAAGCGATCATTTCAGAAGCACCCAAAAACGCACCCCAAGCTATGCAAAATCTACGTCTGGTCTAACTTCAGCCCAACTCGGCAGACACATTCAGCACCTCTCCCGTTAGCTTCAACTATAGTGGCTACAATCAGGCAATGTTATGATGAAACTGCCACATTGATGCTTACCGAAGTAAAACAAGCATACCGATCATAATTGCTGCATATAAGTTAACCAGGAACATTTTTAATTAGCAGAGAATGCGGACTAACATGCAGTAGCTGATAAGGGGTCGTGACTTTGAATGTAATCTGTTGCGTGAAAAATTTGTTTCGCGTCCGGTGTGAAAGCTACTTAACGCGCCTATAACGCCTGTATTTGCGTCTTTGCATTGACTTTGAATGTAGCTAATCTGTCGCATGAAAAATTCGTTTCATATCCGGTGTGAAAGCTGCTTGACGTGCCTGTAACGTGTATTCGCGTCTTTGCATTGACTTTGAATGTAGGCTAATCTGTCCTGCGAAAAATTTGTTTCGTGTCTGATGTGAAAGCAGCTTTATGGATAGTACGCGACAGCTAGAGAGAGCTCGGTTATGTTATGAACATAATACAGGTTTCGCAGACCGTAAGTTTCGTTAGCGCAGACAAGTTGCTTATGTGGAGCAAGCGAATTGATCACTTCTACAGGAAAGAATAACCTATTTAATCTCCGCCTTTTTATTAGCCACAACAATTTCTAAAGGGGGATGAAATGATGTCAAGGTTGTGCAGAGAAATCATTTGTAAACCGGCAGAGCTTCTGCATTTCGCATTGCTTTCATGGTAGCACCACAGAGCTTGCTCAGACATTTGTGAAGTATCCGGCTGATCCCAGTCATGGATAGTGAAGTGAAGCGATCACTAACTGTAGTAGCTACAATCGGGCAACGTTATGATGAAACTGCCACATTGATGCTTACCAAAGTAATACAAGCATATCGATGAGAGTTACTGCATATATGTTAACCAGGAACATTTTTAATTAGTTAATTCATGATTTAACAAGCGGGGGTGATTACTTTTTCACAAATGGCCAGGTAGGTTTGGATAGCTTTTTCCCTCAATAAATGAAATCATCATTTAAAAACTGTATTTTGTATTTACTCAGATTATCTTTGCCTAATATTAAAATTTGTTTGATGATGTCAAACATCTAAGTGTGACAAATGTGCAAAAAAAGAAATAAATCAGGCAGGGGCAAATACGCCCTCCATAATTATTGGCACCCCTGGTTAAGATGTGTTCTTTGGCTTCTAAGAAATTCAGTTTTTATCTAAATAATATAGGACCGCAATGAAAAAAGAGGAAAATCCAACCTTTAAGTCAAGTGCATTTATTCAGTGGGAAAAAATTTCCACATTAAGAAATAATTATTTTACATCAAATCATGTGTGCCACAATTATTAGCACCCCTGATGTTAATACTTTGTACAACCCCCTTTTGCCAACAAAACAGCACCTAATCTTCTCCTATAATGTTTCATAAAAAGAGGGCTCTTCGACCATTCCTCTTTGCAAAATCTCTCTAAATCATCCAGCGACCTGGGTCCTCTCCTCTGCACTCTCCTCTTCAGCTCACTCCACAGGTTTTCAATGGGGTTGAGGTTTGGGGACTGAGGTGGCCATGGGAGGAGCTTGATTCTGAGTCTGGTGAACCATTTCTGTGTAGATTTGGCCACATGTTTAGGGTCATTATCTTGCTGAAAGACCCAGTGACGACCCATCTTCAGGTTTCGGGCAGAGGCCATCAAATTTTAATTTAAAATGTCCTGGTATTTCAAAGCGTTCATGATGCCATGCACCCTAACAAGGTTCCCAGGGCCTCTGGAAGAGAAACAGGCCCACAGCATCACCGATCCTCCCCCATACTTCACAGTGGGCATGAGGTGCTTTTCTGCATACTCATCTTTTGTGTTCTACCAGACCCACGAAGAGTGTTTGTTGCCAAAAAGCTCTATTTTGGTCTCATCTGACAAAAGCACATGGTCCCAGTTGAAGTTCCAGTACTGGTTAGCGTACTCCAGATGTTTGCGTTCATGATTGGGGGTGAGAAAAGGTTTTTTCTGTGCATGCCTCCCAAACAGCTTGTTAGCATGTAGATAGTGCCTGATGGTTGTTTTGAAGACTTTGTGACCCAAGATGCTACCATTTGTTGCAATTCTTTAAAAGTGAGCTCTGGAGAACTTTTCATTTCTCTTACCATCCTCCTAACTGTGCGTGGTGGCAAAATAACCTTGCATCCTCGTCCAGGCTTGTTTACCACTGTTCCAGTTGTTTTAAACTTCTCCATGATTCCTCTGACTGTAGATATGGGCAGGTGCAGGCGAGTGTCTATTTTCTTGTAGCCATTGCCTGACTAGTGAAGGTCGACACACATCTACCTTACTTGAATGGTGTGTTCCTTTGTCTTTCCCATGTTGAACAGTGGATAATGAAGAAATGGCCTCTGTGTCACGCCATATTTATGCTCCAGGGAAACAGGAAGTAATGATTTACTAATTAAATGTTCCTAGATACTCTGATCAACTTTGTAAACTACCGTAGAAATGACAGAAATACTCAAGTACATTTATTTTCTAGGAGTTGTTATGGGTGCCAATAATTGTGTAACAGGTGATTTTATTAAAAATAATTATTTCTTCATCAGGGATTTTTTCCCTTAAAATTCACTTGAATTGAAGGTTACATTTTTCGACAATTTTCAGTGTGAGAGTATGCTTCTGCAATAAAAATTGAATTTATTTTAAGGCTTTTAACACATCTTAACCAGGGGTGCCAATAATTATGGCGCTGTAGATAGAGGGTGACCCACTCAGGTTTAAACTGCTATTTAGTGTGAATTTTCCACACCTGACGCATTTTAAATTGTAACTAGTGTCTGTGTATAGACACTCTTTGTTAGCTCCCAGTTGGATGCTCTGATCTGCCTCGTCACTAAGCACATTGGAGGCCCCCCCACCCTCTCCACCCTCATGGCCCCACCCTCATGCCCCCACCCTACTCCGGACCACACAAACATACTTTCTTATAGTGGTCTGAGACAAAATAAAACATGGTTCTCCCAAAGTGTAATTTCATTGGGTGAAATTCACTTACCATTTCACTGTGCAGAAGACGGGGCAGGGTTTCAAAGGGGAAAAAACAGCCACTACAGCAAATGGCTTCCATGATTTAGCCTCTGTCCCTCACATGCTAGGTGCCCAGAGGCGCCCTAGGGCTACTAGTGGTCAGTTCACTCTTTAACCCCTTTGTGCAGATGTACCCGGGAGTGGACATGGAGCTGAAAATTTATGCACGCAGTTACAATATTCCATCAGTAGATGACACATCCAGATCAGTTATTGAATATTCACAAGCAAGCCGAGCTCGAACACGGTTTAGAATATGGAGGAGTTCACTTCAATCCCTATTTTTCAGAAGTTGCCTGAATTAAACTCCTCAGTTAAGCCCGATGCACAAATTGCTCAATATACTTGCCCAATGTATCTATCCAGCAGTTAAAAAAGTGATCTCTTGCTACAGAAAATAGATGTTGTCCTCTGTAGAAACTACTTCAGCTAGAGTAAGCCAATGGTAACCCAGTTAGTAGCAAAGAAAAATCAGCAAAAATTCAACATGGTATTGATAAAATGTCATTCTACTATCAATTATCATCATCAGATATGAGAAACGTGTAGTTCCCTGTTGTGGATTTACGCGTGGACTCCTCTATTGAAAAATTCAGCACTCCCTTATATCCACGTAAGTACTCATGTTGATAGCCAATCACTCAGTTATTTACTAAGGCACATCTGCGTAACGTAACTTATGGTTCACATCCATGTGAAATTTCCACGGTAATAATGTATTGATTGACTAGTTTCTTATCCAATTCCAGAGAGTTTAAACTTCCCACAGTTACTGAAAGATATTGACTGGGCAATCATAGTATACAAACCTGTGCGTAAAAGCAAGGTAGGCTGTTGTCTCCTAATGTTGTGCATAGTTGTGCAGCGAAAAGTGACACGATTTCAAAGAAAAAAAGACATCCAAAACCAGCCTGAAGTGTTCAGTTACATTTACGGGATTTAAATGAGGTACAGTCATGGTCAATGGGATTTATTCCGAATGAAACAGGACTGGAGGTTTCCTTCGAAAGGGTACATCTGTCTCTGGAGGAGAGATTCAAAGAAGAAAGGTTATACTGCAACTTTGTTTGCATTTTGCTCATTGTGGCTTTGGTCGCATGTCAGAAACTGGTGGTAAAAAGTGTTGCAGGGTCAAAATTGACCATTTTCCAATATTTCGTATATGGATTGTGGGGCAACAAAGCTAACAGAAACAACAGTTGAATCTATGCAAATGATTCTATTTTCTGCAATAGGTGGCGCCAAACATCCGAACTTTCATAGAAAATGCATTGCGTCACAAACACGTTTTTACCGTTTTCTCCGTTCGGCCTCAAAATATTTAGAATGGCACAGCTCGGCCAGCTGTTCATCAATTAAGAAGCAGTTTTTTGCAGAAAGATCAGAAGAAATAGATCCTTCAGGGAAAACCAATGCAAAACAGATATAAAAACGGCAAGGCCCTCAAACATTGGCCCTATCTGGACCCTAAAATTTTTGTCTGACGACATCTCCTCAAGGACAAAATGGCCTCTTTTGCTTCACACCAAAACCTTGACCTTCAATTGGCCTAATTAGCAACAGCAGGTACATCATTTAGCCAATTAGGGAACTAGAAGTTGATTTCAAAGCAAAAGAAATGGAAATGTCATTGTAGTTTAACATTTACTCATTTCACTCCACCGCCGCCGCATTTCGCTGTGAGGAGGTGCAGCTATGACTTCACTTGGTTTCAATCCTCTAGCCTCCACTAGGGGCAACCGACTGGTGAGCATTGTCTATATTCTCGAAGAAGACTTACAAAGGAAGAAAATGACCCCTCATTTGACAAAATAGGCCAACTGTAACATTCATAAAATTTGTCTTTTATCTGGAAATTGAGGGTGGAGCGCAACGAATGAAGCAAATCCTGAACTCCAGTTTGTGACATGCGACCCTTTTTGTTTTAGAATTTATAACGTATTCAATGAAATTGAATGCCAAGGTTCTGGTTTGTTTAAAATGCAAGGAGCTCACGCACTTCGGTAGACCCCCTGGTACTTTCATTGCACCATTCTGTTCAATCTAATGTAGAATATTGCCTGATTTTTTGTCCTGATAATGGAATGTCTATTCTGTTAAAATAAGGTATATTTCAGATATTACTGAGTTAGTGAGTTATACTTGTTCCTTATAAGGAGTCGAAAGTGTTTATATAAGGTTGCATGCTTGAAAGTGGGGACTGCTAGCTTTTCATTGCATGGTGAATGTTCTTACCATTAACAAGTAGTTCCTTTATTAAGTATGTATGCTGGCTAGTGGAACTCTGAAGAAAAATTTACAAAATTCTAACCTGCATCATGCAGAAAAGGCATGTTTTGTGTTTGGAGAGATTACTGGTGACCATTGATGTCCAACTGCACCTATATAACAAGAAAATCATTACTTCATATTGCATTTTATGCGTCAGAAGTTTAAATGTGTTAAATATATGATTATTTTATGATTTGACAGTGCATTATTTTGGAGGATATTTTAGTTTGGGGAGCCACCGGGAAAGCTGTCTTATTTGGGTCCTGGAGAGTAGGTAATTTGGAATTTAATGCTGAGATCAAGCATAAACTCCTTGACTTGCGGTGAAGAAGTTTATGATCCCAGAAATGTATAGTTTTAACCCCCAGGCATTTTTCAATTCTCAGTATTATTATTATTTTTTTTTTTAAGATTTCAATGCTGAGTTTTCATGAAGATTTTTTATGTTTGCAGCCCTTTTACTTTACCAAAATCATGAAAATAAACTGAAATACAAAGGAATTCTAGATACTCCAAGTATATTGCAGCCTTAAATAAGGTAACACATAAATAGCCAGATCTGGCTTCTGTGCAAAAGGGTTAAATATGGCATTCCGACTGGAAAGCGCATAGGTCACACTTGGACTTTCCAGCATAACAATAGCTTTATTCGACTGGGCTGTATGGTGCAGCACTGTGCCTTCAGTGCTGCACTTTTTGCAACTTTTTCTGTTTGACTGGTACAGCACCATTTCCAGTGTTGCACTCGGTGTTGCACTTTCTGCACCGATTTGAAACAGGTGCAGCTTCAGTGCGCTGTGATCACGTGACAATTGGAAAACTGGCGGACACTTGCTCAGGTCAGGACTCCTCATGAGTTTTCAACAACTTTATCGTTTACAGTATTTTTCTCACACGTTTTAAACAATCTGCCAAATGTATGGTGGCTTGGTGGATCTTTAGCCAAGTTTTGTTTTAGGTTTGGGCGATCTCAGCCAAAAAGCCCTGCCCCAAAGAACATGAACCTGCCATTGTAGTCATCGCATCATCATCACTCTCCTCCTCACTGCTCATTTCGGGGATTAAAACCACCATACACAACTGCTTTGGGTCTGCCATGTTCTTCGTAGTACGTGATGATGCTGTAGGGTGCTACACCGAGTGCTGATTGTATTCGACTGGTCGCTCTCGGTGCAGCACGTTTTGTACACTGCGCAGGTGGGCGTGGCCTAGACGGTCCAGCACCATGAAAGACCAGTCGAATACGGCTATTGATCCAAATCACAAAGCCAAGTTGACCCTCCAATGGTTACAGAAAAGAAAGGTGAAAGTTCTTGAGTGGCCATCACAGTCTCCTGACCTCATTATCATCGAGCGACTTTGGGGAGATCTCAAACATGCAGTTCATGCAAGGCGACCAAAGAATTTGCAGGAGCTGGAGGCATTTGCAAGGAAGAGCGGGCAGCTACACCACCTGAGAGAATTAGGGGCGTCATTGACAACTATCACAAAAGACTGCACGCTGTTACTGATGCTAAAGGGGGCAATACACATTATTAAGAACTAAGGGTTTGTACACTTTTGAACAAGGTCCATGTCATTTTTCCCCTTATTGCCATATTTGATGGTTGTCCCAGTCTACATGACCCACTGTTGGATATGGATCCAATAAGTAATAAAAGGAATGTTTTTTGCCTGGCCCTTCATGTCATCTTTAAAAGCGTTGCCTATTTTACAAATTCAGTAAGGGCATGCAAACTTTTTAGCACAACTGTATGCGCCAAATACAAAACCCAAAACCAGTGAAGTTGGCACGTTGTGTAAATCGTAAATAAAAACAGAATACAATGATTTGCAAATCCTTTTCAACCTATATTCAGTTGAATACACTGCAAAGACAAGTTACTTAATCTTCGAACAGGTAAACTTTGTAATTTTTTGCCAATATTAGCTCATTTGGAATTTGATGCCTACAACATGTTTCAAAAAAGCTGGCACAAGTGGCAAAAAAGACAGAGAGAGTTAAGGAATGCTCATAAAACACTTATTTGGAACATCCCACAGGTGAATGGGCTAATTGGGAACAGGTGGGTGCCATGATTGGGTATAAAAGCAGCTTCCCTGAAATGCTCAGTCATTCACAAACAAGGATGGGGCGAGGGTCACCACTTAGTGAACAAATGCGTGAGCTGACTGTCGAACAGTTTAAAAACATCATTCCTCAACGAGCTATTGCAAGAAATTTGGGGATTTCATCATCTACGGTCCGTAATATCGTCAAAAGTTTCAGAGAATCTAGAGACATCACTGCACGTAAGCGACAAGGCCGAAAACCAACATTGAATGCCTGTGACCTTCGATCTCTCAGGCGGTACTGCATCAAAAACCGACATCAGTGTGTAAAGGACATCACCACATGGGCTCAGGAACACTTCAGAAAACCACTGTCAGTAACTACAGTTCGTCGCTACATCTGCAAGTGCAAGTTAAAACTCTACAATGCAAAGCAAAAGCCATTTATCAACAGCACCCAGAAACGCCGCCGGCTTAGCTGGGCCCAAGCTCATCTAAGATGGACTGATGCCAAGTGGAAAAGTGTTCTGTGGTCTGACAAGTCCACATTTCAAATTGTTTTTGGAAACTGTGGATGTCGCGTCCTCCGGACCAAAGAGGAAAAGAACCATCCGGACTGTTATAGGCGCAAAGTTCAAAAGCCAGCATCTGTGATGGTATGGGGGTGTATTAGTGCCCAAGGCATGGGCAACTTACACATATGTGAAGGCACCATTAATGCTGAAAGGTACATACAGGTTTTGGAGCAACATATGTTGCCATCCAAGCAATGTCTTTTTCATGGACGCCGCTGTTTATTTCTGCAAGACAATGCCAAGCCACATTCTGCACGTGTTACAACAGCATGGCTCCGTAGTAAAAGAGTGCGGGTACTAGACTGGCCTGCCAGTAGTCCAGACCTGTCTGCCATTGAAAATTTGTGGTGCATTATGAAGCATAAAATACGACAACGGAGACCCCGGACTGTTGAACTACTTAAGCTGTACACCAAGCAAGAATGGGAAAGAGTTCCACCTGAAAAGCTTCAAAAATTGGTCTCCTCAGTTCCCAAACGTTTACTGAGTGTCGTTAAAAGGAAAGGCAATGTAACACAGTGGTAAAAAGGCCGCTGTGCCAACTTTTTTGCATTGTGTTGTTGCCTTAAAATTCTAAGTTAATGATTATTTGCAAAAAAAAAAAAGTTTCTCAGTTTGAACGTTAAACATCTTGTCTTTGCAGTGTATTCAATTGAATATAAGTTGAAAAGGATTTGCAAATCATTGTATTCTGTTTTTATCTACGATTCACATAACGTACCAACTTCACTGGTTTTGGGTTTTGTAAAACAGGTGGTGGTAATGGAGTATTGTGAGCACTGGCTGGCGAAGACCCACTGTAAGTGGTGGAATGTAACGAAGTACAAATGCTTCGTTGCTGTACTTAAGAATGTTTTTCATGTATCTGTACTTTACTTAAGTAAAAAAATTATAGAGGGTGCTTTTGACTTTTACTCCATTACATTCTGCAGCTATTTTCTGTACTCCACTACATTTCTAAAATGCTCCTTGTTACATTTTAAGATCACTCACCAAAATCTTCCCTTCACAAAACAAATTGCGTTGCGTTGCTGCATCGGAAGTTTAAACCAACCAGGTAGTGCTATCCCGGCCTCCAATGAGAGCAGAGCGCACCTTTGGAAGCAGCAGTCACATTGGAAGGAAACCAGATTCACCAAACATGGATCCCGAGACTGAGCCCCCTGAATAGGGTATTTGCGAGAACCGCATTACCTCTGGAAACCTCGGTACCTCTGCCAAACATTCAATAGCGTGGGTCCACAAATATAGCGGGAAACAGTGAGAACGCACAGAAAACATCATGTTTTTGGAGTTAAATTCTGGACTTTCCATCAAATATTATCAGACCTGGGGCCTCATTTATCAACCGTGTGTACGCACAAATGTGTGCGTAATGATTGTGTAAGAACATTCCCACGCAAAGTATGGGATTTATCAACTTGTAAGGGAGACCGGGGCTTGTTGTCACACTTTTTACACTCTTATATACACTGAACAAAAATATAAACGCACCACCAGATGTTTTGTGAATTTTATTACATATGGGATAATGTGAACCTCAGCAAATTTTACGACATGATAAAGACATCTATACTGATCATACTGATGTCCGTTACACCTTGATACACACACAATCAAAAATTTGGCAACAGCTTCAACAGAGCAGGGGTGGATACCATAAATTTCACAGTTTAGTATCGCGTAAGTCCGCCACGCACATCTCTCAACGCGACACATCTCCTATGCATGGAGTTTACCAGAGTGTCTATGGTGGCCTGTGGAATGTTGTTCCACTCCTCCTGCAGCGCTATCCGGAGTTGCCGGACATTACCTGGGACTGGAACATGGTCCCAGATACGCCGATCCAGAGCATCCCAGATCCCATCCAGAGCAAACGTGTTCTATGGGCGACATGTTGGGCGAATATGCGGGCCAGTCCAGCACCTGAACGTTCTGAGCTGTGAGGAACTGGGTGCAGACCCTAGCGACATGAGGACAGGCGTTATGATGCTGGAATGTGACATTATGCTGTTGGGCAAACGGTACTACAGTTAGTGCGAGGATCTCATCAAGGTACCTTTGGACGTTCAAGTTGCCATCGATGAAATGCAATGGAGTTCTCTGTGTGCAATCCCTGCCCACACCATGACCGCCTCCGCCATGGGTGACTCTCCGGGCGACATTTGTGTCAGCAAACTGTTCACCGACACGGCGCCACACACGATGTCTCCCATCCGTGTGATACAAGTTGAATCTTGATTCATCTGTGAACAGCACATTTCTCCATCGTGCCAAGCGCCACCGGAAGCGTGTGTTAGCCCATGCGAGACGATTCCGGCGGCGTACGTCTGTGAGGTCCAGCCCACGGTGAGGGCGTCGAGCATGCAATTCTGCTTCTCGGAGGCGGTTGCGAACTGTTCGAGCAGTGATTCGTCTATTGTTCAGACCGACTGTCTCATCGGCCGTGCGTGTCGCTGGTCTGAAACGTTCCTGCAAGTGCACCAGCCGGATGTGGCGATCCTGAGCAGGGGTGGTCACACATGGACGACGCCGATGAGCCCTGTTCGCAGTGCTTCCAGTCAGTCGGAAACGCTGTCGTAGACGAACTATGGTACTGTAGTGAGCATTCAGCTGTGCAGCGACCCCTCTGATGGACATTCCAGCATTCAGCGTGCCAATGGCACGCTCCCGCATAATTTGAGACATCTGAGGCATGGCTGCGTCTGACAAAATCCAACATTTAGGTGTGGCCTTTTATAGTCCCCGGCCTAAGGTTTGTCGGAGTACTGCTCATTCTGTCTGAGCAGTGTCTGGGTACACCGCACTCGTTTACTCATACCAATCATTACACCGGTGAAAAAAATACTCAATGTCTGAGCTGAACTCAAATTTTAGACATCAATCAATGGAAACATTCCTTTTGCAAATGAAAACAAATATATTTGGTATTTCATAATGGCATACTTGAAATGGTGCCAATATTTCAAGTGGTGCGTTTATATTTTTGTTCAGTGTATTTCTTGGAATCAATAAATCATATACATACAAAAATGTGTACCAGATGAACGATCAAAGTCTCGGGTATATATTTTGTATTCTTGTCATTTTCATATCTTGTGTCAGAGCAGAGTTATAAGCAATCAAATAGATTGTCACCATGTGACAAGTTGCCCCACCAACGGGTAAGTTGTCACACTGGATTTTGCAACTAATAAAACAAGGCCAAAATTATTGTTGTTGTTATTTTATTTACTTGAAAGTGAATAAATCTTATCATAAAATATTATGCGACATGCATTATGAAACTTAAACTAGTCCTGGAAGATCTATTAAAAAACTCAAACAAAACCTGACCTCACAAGTCAGTCCTGGAACATCCAGTCAGAAAATCTCAAACAAATCATGACCTCACTAGTCAGGCTCCTCATCTGAGTCACAGTTCTGGCATATGTAGATTGATTTGCCAGGGGAGCGTTCTTCGTGGGCCCATCCTTTGCATATTATGCACTGCACCCAGGTTTCTCCTGTGCGGCTGTTTCCAAATGGCTCTTCACAAACCAGGCACAGGGACTCATCTTCTTCCGATGAGGAGTCATCTGGAGTTTTCTTTTTGTATCTGCACTCTGCTTCTTCCCTGTGCTTTGCTTCTTTGGTATTTTGGATTTGGTTGCCTTACCCTTCTGTTTGAATAGCCTTTTTTCCCTTGTGCCTGCCTTTCAGCATCAGGTGCCTCCTTCACGTGTGTTGGTGAGAATAGCAGTTTTTCTCTTCTTTCTCTGCTGGTTAATTTGTTTTCTTAACACGCCACAACTCACCCCCAAATGACTGAGACAAGTTTCCCCAAACTACCATGTTGGCTAATGCTAGCTCTAGCTTAAGTTTAGCTTAAAACAAACCAATGAATGAGGTATGACATCATGCCTTAATATCTTCTCTAACAAGTCCACATGTATCACTGCTTATTTTAAAATCTATGAAGTTAATATTTTTTACTTTGGGTTGTGGAAAATGGTTAATTGGTGCCCATCTCAACTTACAATGTATTGTTCTCTTCTCACACAGATCATGAGACCTGACCATGCAATGGAAGAAAACTAGAATTCCACTTTTTAGTTGCGCCCTCTAGTGGAGAAAATAATTGCTGCGTGACAACTTACCCGTGTGACAAAAAGCCCCAGTCTCCCCTACATTTTCGGCTTACCCTGATGTTTGGATACCCACAGAAAGATTTGGATGTGTAAAAACAAAAAGCATTCAGTCTATAAAATTTTGAGTTTAATCTCGTACTGCTGTACGTGGTAATCCATGTTACACATGATACACCGGGTTGCTATGGCAGACGCGGCATATGTATGCGCAATATTAATATTTGATATTAATATTATAAACCCCCTTATCAGTAATAAAACACCCCGAAATATATTGGTGTCTCCTTTTAAAATAATTCCCCATTTACAACACGGATCATCATTCTATCATTCATTGCAGACCTCATTTTAAAGTACTGTTACTGTTACACCACCCCCCCCCCCCCCCCCCAAGCAAAGGTTTGGCTGCTTGGCAAATGGCTAGATTCTTATTTCAAACTCCTTCATTCTCTGTTTCTCAAGACCTGCCTTATTTTCACGGGCCAAGTTTTTGCCTGTAGTTCAAACTCTGGATACATTGTGTTTTTTTCCCAATAATGAAGCCAACAGAGTCTATTTAATTATCGATCTATTCAATGTAAACCATTACATTATTTGAATATACTATAATCAGTCTTCTTTACTGGTTTTGCTAAATGATATGAAATATACAGATGTTGCTACAATTAGTACTTATGCCTCTAGAGATGCCATTATTAGTCATTTTACCAGCAACTTTTGTTTATTGTAAAGGTTAGCTTACTTTTACTTGAGTATATATTTTGCTGGTTATCTGTACTTTTACTTAAGCATTGCACTTCAGTACTTCCTCCACCACTGCCCACTGTATATAATTATTAGCATCGCAAGCGGCCATTTAAGCGTTAATTAACTGGCACTTGACGCAAAATGTTCGTTAATTAACGCGCCTTTTGCAGCCGCGTAAATTAACATAAATACCCTCATACATATTTTAATGCAAACAAATTTATATAGTTATGACACGTATTAATGCGAAATGCGTTAACTTTGGCACTAGTAAATTAACTAACCTTAATTAATGTACTTCCATAAATAATTATAACCCAGATCATCAAATATGCAATAGCGGCCTTGCCAGATGTGCGGTTCAGTTTTCTGCCGCTAGATGTCCTCACCTTCCTTCACGATATCCAGTGCGGTCGGTCGTTCAGCGTGTATGAACTTCCGCTTACATATCAATGCGAGAAATTTTGTTGTTAGCTTTCATCGACTTTTCTATCGTCATTCGTGTGACAAAGACATCTGGTAAGTGAGGTATACATGGATGAAGACTCCAACTTTAAACTTCTGGGCAGATAAATGGGCATTTTAGAGTATTAAGTGTATTTCTACGCCGATAAACACCCCCGGGTAGCCTAGGTGCTGATCACTGTTTATAAAGGCAGCCCAGGATCGTAATGGGTTTATCAAGCTTAGACTTTTGAAAACGTCTCTTAAAATATACTCAGCAACAAAAGTTTCTGTGACACCATTTATGTGTATGTTATAAATGACACGCAAAGATCTCAATGCAATCAATATGTTTATTTGACAGGAGAAACACTGACTTTTCAGTGCCAACGTCACTCAAAACGAAAAATGTCATTTTCATGCGTCATGAAGCACTTGTCTGACGTCTAACCAATTGTGACCTTCACACTTCAATACCGGGTGTGACTTCCTCGTGCCATGATGCAAGCAACGCATCTCCGGCGCATGGACCGAATCAGATGTGCCAGAAATTGCTTTGGGGTGTCATTCCATATCTGACGTAGACGTTGTCGCAATTCCTGGAGTGTAGCTGGCGGGTTATCCAACCGCCGCAAACGTCGATCCATCTCGTCCCAAAGATGCTCGATTGGGGACATGTCTGGGGATCTGGCTGGCCATGGCAGGACATTGACATGTTGTTGCATCAGATACTGCTGTACAATCCTTGCAACGTGTGGTCTGGCGTTATCATGTTGCAGCGTTATTCCGGGACCATGTTGCATCAAAAACGGTTCCACCAATGGCCGTAGCACTTCATCGCGATATCTTTGACCTGTCAGATTTCCATCAATAACAAGCAAATCTGTTCTGTTTCTAGCCGTGATCCCTCCCCAAATCATGACACTACCACCTCCAAAACGATCAAATTCCTGAACACAGTTGTTGGCATAACGTTCTCCACGTCGACGGTATACACGTAAACGACCATCACATCGGTTAAGCATGAATCTTGATTCATCAGTGAAGAGTACAAGATCCCACTGACGTTGGATCCACCGTCGATGTTTTTGTGCCCACTGTAGACGCAGTCGTCGGTGTTGTACTGTGAGTATTGGACGTCTTGCTGGCCGACGTGGGACAATGCCAAAATGACGGAGACGGCGACGGATTGTCTGTGCAGACAGTCGCCTCAAACCAGGTATCGTTCTTGCAGTTATGGTTGCAGGTTGGAATCGATTTCGGAGATGGGTTGTTCGAATCCAGTTGTCCTGTCTGGGAGCGGTTACTGTGGACGGCCGCTGCGAGGACGGTCTCTGACATGTCTTGTCTGCTGATGACGCTGCCATAAGTTCCAAATGGTGTTTCGGTGGACATTCAGGCGATGAGCAACTTCCCTCTGCGAGGTTCCGGATTCAATCATCCCAATGGCCCTCCACCGATCATTTTCAGACAGTCTTGGCATTTAGAGGGTAGAGTTCCTGATCCGAAATGGCTGTGTTTTCGATAAGTGATGCTTCCGTCGTTCATCAGGCACAATGTGAACATTCCAAAAATTCTCCTCTTTTATTGCCATCCACAAGCATGATTTACGCACATTTTCACGTGCAAAGTCATTTTCTCGCATTTTCATGATTTCCATTTCAATGTTGTGTTTACGTGTACTGTTTCAGTCTGATATCACCATGTATGACAATTTCATAATTGCGTTATGAAAAATAATTAACAATATTGGTGTCACAGAAACTTTTGTTGCTGAGTATATATAAATCGCCCATACCTTCCCATAAATGTTTGTTCTCCAGGTACTCCAGATTGTTATCCTTTGATTAGCTACATTTTGAACTAGATATGTCTATCGATTAGGATAAAAAATATTTCTTTCAGTTTCTCAATTTGGCGCTTTTCCTCTTGAGAGCCATTTAATGGGAAGATGTTTCTACTGCGCATGCCCAGCTTGTTTGAGAAGATGGATTCGTGGAGAAAACCTGGATTTATTCGGTGAGTAAAGCAGCCAATCATCTTAATTTGTTAGCTAATTACAAGAGGAACATTAGAACTGTCGGGCGGTGACAATGTTTTTGCAGTCAGCTGTATACAGAAGGCGCTATAACTTTCCTAAAAAGTTCTAACCTTCCCCTCCCCCACACATCGTGGGCTAACCCCCGAGTAATGAATATGCAAAGGCACAAGAGCGGAGAATAGCCAAATCGCCGGTTTGTTTACATTATTTAATAACCGTTTTTGGGCTCTAACCGTCTTTCTTTGTGGAAAAAATATATTGATTTTCTGACTTATATATGTCTCGTGTCAAACATGAATGCACGATTGGCTTTTTTGGTTCATTTAAGTGGTCTGACATGGTGTTTAAAAAAGTAGGATATTCAGCTGGCTTACAAGCAACATGTAGTTTGGGGGTCGTCTCATGCATCCTTCTCAAATAGCCTCAAATGACTATCGGTGCTGTTGGGTGTAAAGAAATTACGTCGCCATGCGGGGAAATGGGAACTTCCTGCATTAAAACCGGGCATATAGATAAGAATCCTTCAGTTTTAAGTCCCTTTACATTGGCAGCTGTTGTCTCTAATGTATACTTGGTGCTCTTACCATGCTGTTTATTCGAAATTACACAAACAATTCAAGAAATCCTGGGGGTTCGCTCCATACAGTGTTCCTCTATGCGTCTGAATCGGAATGCGATCCGGACAAACAACGTCCTGCCGCGCGGGTCTGAAGCGCCCCGGATACAGAATTACCGCCATCTGGCGATCGAGGGTATTGCACCTGGAAAGGCCACTATTTATCAGCAGAATCGCTCGCGGGCCTCAACAAATTCATGTAGTACCAAAATCTCTGCTGTAGAGGGCAGCATTGATTAACAACAGGTAGACAGAACATGCACATGCTACCACAAATCTGCACTAACATGCAGCTTCTTCTTCTGGTCAAAAGATATGGCAATCAATACACCACACAAATAGCACTGCATAATATTTCTGGCACCGTTTAACTTTGCGAATGGTAATTTGGATGGTTATTTTGGAATGGATTGTGTTGTTTTGCATAGTTAGTGGGAAAGTTGTCTTCATCTTTGGTTTTCAGGGTTGTTAGTAATGGATGTCCCAGTGAGATGACCTTCCATACAAACAGTCCTTGAGTCTGAATGAGTTCTACTACCCATCAGAGGACTGTATCAGGTCAGGTCTGACTACAGTGGTTGACTACAAAGTCAGCCATGGGGACTTCTGTGCATGTTGGCTTTTGTTAGAACTGCATGGGAAATCCCAGAAATTCAACATGATCACCATGATTCACCAGACCCACTTTTCCTCATTGCATTATTTATGTTGATAAGCACTGAGTATCCTTTAAAGCCATATTATGTCAGAAATAATTTTCATGCCTGAGCAAGTTTGTATTCATATTGTACTACAACCCCAACTCAGAAAAAGTTGGGAGGGGGGCGATTTAGGGCAAGTGATAAGGGAAAAAACATTTAAATATGATGCGATTTTAAACAAATGATGTCAGTCAGTGATTTGTTATCATGTTATCATTGTTTTCCGGAAACTCCTACAGTGCGGTGAAAAAGTATTTGCCCCTTTCTTGATTTCTGTTATTTTTGCTCATTTGTCATATTTGGTTCTCAAATTTTACTTGTGTTATTAAAAGTGTTAAAATGTTGGAAGTTGCTGATCAGCTGCTTATAATAAATTTTTATGACCTTAGAAAACAATTATTGTTATTGCAGGGGAGAGAATGGATCGGTGCTGCATCAATGAAGCCAAAGTTGAAAAGTTACATGTGTTTTAAAAATAAACTTGAAACTGAATGTTATGTAAATATGTATTTTTAAAAAAGTGTATGATCTTTGCTTGCCCAGTTCAGATTAGGTATACTTCCTCTCGAAGTAGAGACAGGAAGGTTCAGAGGTATATCACTTGAAGATAGGAAATGTAATTTATGCATGTCTGATTCAGTCGAAGATGAGTTTCATTTTCTCATGGTATGTCCAGAATACAGTCGTGAAAGAATCATGCTATTTGATGCTGTCCAGGAATCTATAGAAAATTTCAGTGAGCTACCAACATGGGATAAGTTTGTTGTATTGAATAAGAACCACCAATATGAGGTTGCTAAGTTCCTTGACTCTGCCTGGCAGAAAAGAAAGCATCGTCTGTATAATTAACCTGTAATGTTCCAACTGATGTTTTCACATTTTGAATATTTATATTTGTATTTTATATACAGTACAGTCCAAAAGTTTGGACACACCTTCTCACTCAAAGCGTTTCCTTTATTTTCATGACTATTTACATTGTAGATTCTCACTGAAGGCATCAGAACAATGAATGGACACATGTGGAATTATGTACGTATCTAACAGTTGTCCAATAGGGCTGTCGGCTGTGTATCAACCTGATTTCTGCACAACACAATTGATGGTCCCAACCCCATTGATAAGGCAAGAAATTCCACTAATTGACCTTGACAAGGCACACCTTTGTAGTGAAAACCATTTCAGATGACTACCTCTTGAATCTCATCAAGAGAATTCCAAGAGTGTGCAAAGCAGTAATCAGAGCAAAGTGTGGCTACTTTGAAGAAACTGGAATATAAGACATGTTTTCAGTTACAGGTATTTCACTCTTTGTTGTTAAGTACATAATTCCACGTGTTCATTCATAGTTTTGATGCCTTCAGTGAAAATCTACAATGTAAATAGTCATGAAAATAAAGGAAACATTGAATGAGGTGTGTCTAAACATTTGGCCTGTACTGTACATATTTTGTTTGTACCCTGGAGTAAAATTATGTCAATATCAAAATTTACAATTGACATTATTTATCAATTTGTTTAATTTTGCTTGTCAGTCACTCTGTTTTAATTTACTTTTTTTTTAGTTGTTAAACTGTCAATAGCGCTATGTGGGCCAATGTACAGTATAATGAAATAAACGAAACAAAACATATTTAAATGGTCCAGTGGGTAGCACTGCCACATTGCAGTAAGAAGGTAGCAGGTTTGAATCCAGCCTGGAGCCTTTATGTGTGGAGTTTGAATGTGTTCCCTGTGTTCGCATTGGTTTCCTCTCAGTACTCTGTTTTCCTCCCACAGTCCAAAGAGAAGCATGTCAGGCTAATCACAGAGACTAAAGTGCGACTGAATACTGCGTGAATGCAGTCATGTTTTAAGTCACAAACTGATGGCTGGACGTTCTCCTTCAGGATTCTCTGGTGCAGGGAGGAATTCATGGTTTCATCAATTTTGGTAAGTCGCTAAGGTCCTGAAGCAAGAAAGCAGCCCCAGACCATCACACCACCACAAGCATGTTTGACTGCTGGTATGATATTTTGATTGTGGAATGCTGTGTTAGCTGTATGCCAGGTGTAAAAGGGCCCATGTCTCCCAAAGAGTCATCTGCAGTGAACCATCACACACTGCAAACGGTTGGATGAATCAATATTTCAGCTCCAGACCAAAGAAGAAAAGGACCACCCAGACTGTTGGTCTCAGCTACAAGCCCAAAAGCTCTACTCAGTCATGATACTGTTATGGCCCCAATTTGTTATGACATTAACGACAGCAAAGGATGACAGACAAAAATTTTAAAACTAAAACACATTTAATTAAACAAAGGCGACTAAAAACAAACTACTCTACTCAACAGACCAAGATTGATTATGTACAAAAACAGAAATATTTACAGTCCCTTTGGTGAGTTGCTTGGTGATGTCTTGGGTGAGGAAAATGCTCTAACACAGGCAAAAATCCACTAAAAGCTTCACAGGTCTTGAACAGAATGACAGGTCTGGTCACATGTATCCTGCTCCTTGCAATTTCTCCTACTACTTTACGTCTCAGTTTTACTCCTTATATACTCTTTTGCAGACCCCACCCACATTTAGATTTTTTATTTTCTGGGACTTGCCCCCCAGACATGCCCAGAACATGTCCAAACCTATCTCCAGTCTGGGCTTTACAAAAAAAAAAAAGTAAATACTGCCATCTAGTGGCCTCTATTCACATTACAATTCCGAGTGATGTCAGTGCCCTTGGCAAGGGCAACTTGCATGATTGTCCAGGAACCATCAATGCCAAAAATAGTTTTGGAGCAACATATGTTCCATTTCCAGGGATGCCCAGACATATTTCAACATGACAACCCAACACCGCATTCTGCATGCATTTCAGAGGCATGGCTGCTTAAGAGGAGGACACTGGTGCTGGACTGGCCTGCCTGCAGAGCATTCCCGGCTTGTTCCCAGTAGAGAGTGCATGGTGCATTTAGAGATGCAAAATGTGAGAACAGAGACCCTGTACTGTTACACACCTTAAGACCTGTTTGCAGGAGGAATGAAACAAAATGACACCATAAACTCTTGATCACTTGATGGCTCTTTGTTGTGAAAAGAAATGGCTTTACAAAGTGGTAAAAACTTTTCTGTCCCAACTTTTTTGAAATAAGTGGCAAGAATCAAGGAAAAATGTATCTGTTTGTAAAAAATCATGTAATTCCTCTGGTGAAAAATTAAATAGTGTTGTTGTACTGTTTTCAACATAATACGGGTCAAAGGTCATTTACAAATCCCTGCTTTCAGTTTTAATTCAGTCTCTTTCAGTCCAAACTTTTTATGACTCGGGGGTGTGCACTGCTTATGTAAGGGATAATTAACGAGAAGGTGTGCATTCCACGGTTTTAATGCATGACATGGAGGCAAATAACCACCCGACGCGAAGCGGAGGGCGGTTGCCTCCGCAAAGTGCATTAAAACCGTGGAATGCTCACCTTCGAGTAGATTATCCCACTTACACCATGGTCATTTGCCAGCAATATCAAATCGCAGCATTCAGAAATTTTGGTGAAAGTTTTGCACCAAAAAAAAAAGACCGAGCTGGTAATCATTAAAGAGGCGCCGCGCCTTCTCATACCCAATAGCCTACTATAGGCCAAGTTAAAATGAACCAGCTATCTTAGTTCATCTTACGTTCATGGAGAAAGATTTTATTTGCACACGCTTAAATAAGTTTACTAGCTGATTTGATAACGGATTCCAGCTGAAATGGAGATTATGCATAACGCAACATTATGTGCGATTTTGCAGACTGTAGCTAGCTTGCTACCCACAATTACAATGAACTTATGACGGTTTCCGCAGTCAGCGAGCTGAAATCAGTCTGCTGGCATAGCACGTAGCTAGCGAACTGTCAGCAGTTGCTGACACATGAAGTGGACACGTTAGCTTCCTTTGTAACCGCACATAATTACAATCGTTTAATGAATAAAGCCTGATTACTTCGCTGCCACCATATTTCCGGTCAGTATCGCTCGAGTACCTATAGTTAACCGCCCCGCTGGACGCAACTTGTATGACGCCGCTAAATTTACTGGAGATAAATTAGCAGCTAGGTTTCAGTTGTACCCAGCCGAATACCACGTTTAACATTGCTAGGGTTACAAGTTGGCTAGTGGATGAATTTCAAATGGTGAAACGACCGTAGCCGAACTACCTGTGCGGTTCCACGGTTTTAATGCATACCTGCCATCCAATCAGAAAAAAGTATTCACCCAGACCATGGTATAAATATATATATATATATATATGGGTCATTTCAGAATTGCGGGTACATTTTGTGTCTCCCAGGATAACCTTTGGTAATTTCCCCCTAAAAAATCTTCACTGGATCTGTTTTAAATAATATTGCTAATTATATTGAATGTTCACCAATATTACTGTTTGGTGTGTATTTTAGGCACAATTTATATGTAAAATATTCATTAAATGATTCCAACCCCACCAATTATTGGCTGTCTTCAGTTTGTGATTTACACGTTCGACTTGAATTAACATGAAATAATTCAGTATATTTTGCAGTTTTTTGTGCTAAATCTATAAATACTTATACAATCAGTTGCACAGAGTACTTATTTTCTGTAATACACAGGATTTCAGCATTAAAAATATTTTTTTTTATTTGTCCCTATGATTTGGTCAACTCTGTTATCTCTGTTATAAAACCAAATAAAAAACCCTACAGCATTCAAATAAAAGCATGTGACTGGCACCCAGTGAAGTCACTTCCTGTTGCAGAAAAGATTTGGAGGGAACTGTGGTATGTTAAACTTTCTCTCTCATTAATTTGTACAAAATGTTGAGAATACACCAACAGTAGATTAATTATGTCAAATCTGTTACTATGGTATTCTAGTGAATCTCTCCTTCAGTTTTAAAAAAACAATTGTATGATGAAAATTCATAAAATTATGGTTTTATTCATGACGTGGTACCTGGTTTTAAGCTAGCACATGGTGTTAAAGCACAAAATGGTGGAAAATGTCAACTCTGTTATCGTCAACTCTGTTACATGTGTCAAGATTTTAATGATAACAGAGTTGACAGTGACTAACAGAGTGAGATGTTCCCAATCACTTCTAAGCATTTTGCTTTAGTTTATACATATATTGTAGGTTCTGGGTAATTTTATTGTAAAGGTAAGATTTGTGATATCGCTTTCCAGGTCAAGAAAATATTCTACAAAACCCAAAACCAGTGAAGTTGGCACGTTATGTAAATCGTAGATAAAAACAGAATACAATGATTTGCAAATCCTTTTCAACTTATATTCAATTGAATACACTGCAAAGACAAGATGTTTGATGTTCAAACTGAGAAACTTTATTTTTTTTTGCAAATAATCATTAACTTAGAATTTAAAGGCAGCAACACATTGCAAAAAAGTTGGCACAGGGGCCTTTTTACCACTGTGTTACATCGCCTTTCCTTTTTACGACACTCAGTAAACGTTTGGGAACTGAGGAGACCAATTTTTGAAGCTTTTCAGGTGGAACTCTGTTTTTTATTCTTGCTTGATGTACAGCTTAAGTTGTTCAACAGTCCAGGGTCTCCGTTGTCGTATTTTACGCTTCATAATGCGCCACACATTTTCAATGGGAGACAGGTCTGGACTACAGGCAGGCCAGTCTAGTACCTGCACTCTTTAACTACGCAGCCATGCTGTTGTAACACGTGCAAAATGTGCCGTGGCATTGTCTTGCTGAAATAAGAAGGGGCGTCCGTGAGAAAGACGTTGCTTGGATGGCAACATATGTTGCTCCAAAACCTGTATGCACCTTTCAGCATTAATGGTGCCTTCACATATGTGTAAGTTGCCCATGCCTTGGACACTAATACACCCCCATACCATCACAGATGCTGGCTTTTGAACTTTGCGCCTATAACGGTCCGGATGGTTCTTTTCTCTTTGGTCCGGAGGACACGACGTCCACCGTTTCCAAAAACAATTTGAAATGTGGACTCGTCGACCACAGAACAATTTTCCACTTTGCATCAGTCCATCTTAGGTGAGCTTGGGCCCAGCGAAGCCGGCGGCATTTCTGGGTGCTGTTGATAAATGGCTTTTGCTTTGCATTGTAGAGTTTTAACTTGCAGATATAGCAACGAACTGTAGTTACTGACAGTGGCTTTCTGAAGTGTTCCTGAGCCCATGTGGTGATGTCCTTTACACACTGATGTCGGTTTTTGATGCAGTACAACTTGAGGGATCGAAGGTCACGGGCATTCAATGTTGGTTTTCGGCCTTGTCGCTTACATGCAGTGATTTCTCCAGATTCTCTGAACCTTTTGACAATATTACAGACCATAGACGATGAAATCCCTAAATTTCTTGCAATAGCTCGTTGAGGAATGTTGTTTTTAAACTGTTTGACAATCAGCTCGCGCATTTGTTCACTAAGTGGTGACCCTCACCCCATCCTTGTTTGTGAATGACTGAGCATTTCAGGGAAGCTGCTTTTTTACCCAATCATGGCACCCACCTGTTCCCAATTAGCTCGTTCACCTGTGGGATGTTCCAAATAAGTGTTTGATGAGCATTCCTCAACTCTCTCAGTCTTTTTTGCCACTTGTGCCAGCTTTTTTGAAACATGTTGCAGGCATCTCATTCCAAATGAGCTAATATTTGCAAAAAATTACAAAGTTTACCTGTTCGAACATTAAGTAACTTGTCTTTGCAGTGTATTCAATTGAATATAGGTTGAGAAGGATTTGCAAATCATTGTATTCTGTTTTTATTTACGATTTACACAACGTGCCAACTCCACTGGTTTTGGGTTTTGTCATTTTTGTTCTAAGTAGGTGAAGATGAAGGTGTCGACAGCAGAAAGACAGGGAATGAAGAAGGTGGTAGTTATTTTGTAGTGTTATTGCTCAAATTGATGAATTCATAGATTTCAGATGTACAAGTTGCTATGATATGTTTTTACATTTCAAAAAAGAGTTTTAAAAAAGAAATATGGACTGAAATCACCAATGATTAATTTTTCGGGGGAATGAGGGAGGTGGTAGTTATTTTGTTGTGTTATTGCTCAAATTGATGAATTCATAGATTTCAGAAGAAGCTGACAAGTTGCCATGAAATGTTTTTACTTTAAAAAATAATTTTTTTAAAAAGTTTTAATGTTACTGTTTTTGGTCTGTTATGCATGGTTTGTCAACTCTGTTATTCATGTCAACTCTGTTCACATCACCGTCAACTCTGTTTCTTCAATGTTTTGTTTCAAAATATGATAATTAAATATGTTTTATTGTTAACAAATTGACCAGAAGCTGTGTCATAACTAACATTCTCATTACATGTGTTATGGCCCCAATTTGTTATTACATTTACAACGTAACAGCAACAGCAAGGGATGACAGACACAATTTAAAACTCAAACACATTTAATTAAACAGACAAAGACAATAACAACTAACTAACAACTAAGACCAAGATTGAATAAAACAAAAACAGAAATATTTACAGTCCCTTTTGTTGGGGTGGCTTGGTGATGTCCTGGGTGAAAAAAAAATCCACAACAGAAACTGCACAGGTCTTGAACAAAATGACAGGTCTGGTCACATGTATCCTCCTTCTTGCAATCTCTCCTACTACTTTACTGTCTCAATTCTTTTCCTTATATACTCTTTTGCAGACCCCACCCACATTTAGACCTCTTTTTTTTTTATTTTCTGAGACTTGCCCCAGACATGTCCAGGACATGTCTAAACATGACTCCAGTCTGAGCTTACCAAAAAAAAGGTAAATACTGCCATCTAGTGGCCTATATTCACATTACACCTCCATTCCAAAAGGGAAAAATTTTGACTCATAAAGGCAAAATTTTTCTTTTCAATACAAAATGGTTAAGTGAACACTTGTCTATATATACATATCATACAATATTCAAACACATGATATATATATACACATTCAAACACGGGATAAGCAATCAGCAATTACATTGTCTGTACCCTTCACATGCTTAATTTCCAAGTCAAACTCCTGGAAAAAACAAACTCCAATTCAACAATCTCCGATTCTTGTTTTTCATCTTACTCAAAAACATTAACGGATTGTGGTCAGTGTACACAATCATTGGCTTTTGTCCTGTACAAACATAAACCTCAAAGTGTTGTAAAGAAAGGACCAGAGCCAACAGTTCCTTCTCTATTGTGGAATAGTTCCTTTGGTGGCGATTGAACTTCCTGGAGAAGTATGCCACGGGATGCTCAATGTCATCAGAGTCACTTCTCTGTAGGAGCACAGATCCACAAGCTTGGTCGCTAGCATCGACCGCGATGGAGAACGGTTTGTTGAAGTCAGGAGATTTGAGCACGGGGAAGTGACACAGCAGAGACTTCAGGTGATTGAAGGCTCTCTGGCATGCATCATCCCAGGTGAACTTTACGCCTTTCTTCAGTTGGTTAGTTAGACTGAGAGCAATCTCAGCAAAGTTCTTGCAGAACTTGCGGTAGTACCCGATCATTCCAAGGAAGCGGCGCAAAGCTTTTTTGTTGTCAGGAACTGGAAAGTCCATGATGGCTTGGACTTTAGCATTTATGGGTGCCACCTTACCCTGGCCTATGACGTAACCAAGATAGGTGACAGTAGCACAACCAAAGTCACTCTTGCTCAGGTTAACAGTCAGGTTAGCCTGGGTCAGGCGCTGGCACAACGTCTCTACATCTTTTAGATGTTCTTCCCAGGAGTCACTCCATGTGATCAGGTCATCGATGTACGCACCCGTGTGTGGCAATCCGGCGATTGTAGACTGTATCATCCTTTGGAACGTGGCTGGGGCATTTTTCATGCCAAAGGGTAGGACTTCATACTGGTACAATCCAGATGGTGTGGCAAAAGCAGAGATGCTCTTGGCCCTCTCAGTTAAAGGCACACACCAATAACCCTTCAATAAATCAATCTTGGTCAGAAACTTTGCTTGCCCTACTCTATCAATACAATCATCAATCCTAGGTATTGGAAACACATCAGTTCTAGTTACAGCATTGACTTTGCGATAATCTGTACAGAATCTAGTACTTCCATCAGGTTTTGGAACTAGCACACAGGGTGAACTCCAATCTGAGTTGGAGGGTCTGATAATATCATGTTTTAACATGTACTCAACCTCTTTCTCAGCAATCTTTCTCTTTTCAGGATTCATCCGGTATGGATGCTGTTTTATTGGTTTGGCATCACCAACATCTACATCATGAGAGGCTATAGAAACTCTTTTTGGAACATCAGGAAACAGATCCTCATATTTCTTGATCAACCTCTTAAACTGATCTCTCTGTGAGGGTTCTAAGTGCTGGAGCTTTACATCAAGATTTTGCAACACTTCAGAATTTGACAATTTACATGAAAGAACTTCAGCTTTAATTCTAGGTTCATCATCTTGAAACTCCCCCTCATCTTCACACATCTCGGCCATCGGAGAATCTGAAGTGACAGCTGCAACCCTAGCATTTCTGTCATGATAAGGCTTTAGCATGTTAATATGACACAATTGTTTTGGTTTTCTCCTATCTGGAGTCTTCACAATGTAATTGAGATCATTGAGTTTTGTCAGAATTTCATAAGGACCATGAAATCTAGCCTGCAATGGATTGGACTGCAAGGGAAACAACACAAGGACCTTTTCTCCTGGTTTAAACTCACGGCTTCTAGCCTTATGATCATACCAAGTTTTCATTTTTCCCTGACTTGATTTCAAGTTCTCGTTGGCAAGGTCACAAGCTGCACGCAATCTTTCCTTGAACTTGCCAACATAGTCTAACAGACTGATATGCGGCTCTTTCTCTTGCCATTGTTCACTCAATAATAGCAAAGGTCCTCTCACTTCATGACCAAACACTAGCTCAAATGGACTGAATCCAGTAGACTCCTGCACTGCTTCTCTAGCTGCAAACAACAGCAAATGAACCCCTTCATCCCAGTCTTTCTCATGGTCATAACAATAAGTCCTCATCATTGTCTTGAGAGTGGAATGAAACCGCTCTAAGGCACCCTGACTTTCTGGATGATAGGCACTAGAAAGAATCTGCTTTGCACCTAGTTCATACACAACCTGCTGAAACAATCCTGAAGTGAAATTGCTACCCTGGTCTGACTGAATTTCCCTGGGAAGGCCAAACAACGTGAAGAACTTTATCAAAGCCTTTGAGATTGCAGTTGCCTTGATGTTACGTAGAGGTATGGCTTCAGGGAATCTGGTAGATGCACACATGATTGTCAACAAGTACTGATTTCCAGATCTAGTCTTGGGTAATGGACCAACGCAATCAACAATGACCCTAGAGAATGGCTCCCCAAATGCTGGGATAGGCTGCAATGGAGCTACAGGTGGGTCTAACTGGTGTTTTCCAACTACCTGACAAGTGTGACAGGTTTTGCAAAAGTTGGAAACGTCTTTCCGAAGCCCAGGCCAAAAGAAGTGTTTCATGATCTTATCAACAGTCTTGTTAACACCAAGATGACCTCCTAAAGGTAAACTATGAGCCATTGTTAAGATCTCATTCCTATAGACCTTCGGAACAACAATTTGCCTGACCACTGCCCAATCTGCATTGGCAGGGATATCAGGAGGGCGCCACTTCCGCATCAACACACCATCCTTGAGATAATACCCAACTGGAACTGCATCTATTTCTTTTTCAGGAAGGGCTCTCCTCTTTAGTACACAAATTTCAGGATCATTAGTTTGCTCCTCAATCAACCGCTTTCTGGACAGAGACAAGTCTCCAGACACATCAGAATCACCAGACCCATCCGGCTGGCTGAATAGAGAACTGATAAAAGTATCTGATAAGTCCTCAAACGGAGAAACCATAGTAGGCCAATCAGAGTCATGAGGCGAACCACCTGAGTCCTGACTATTCAATGTACTGGACGGCACCACATTATCTTCTTCTTCAGCCTTCTTGGCCATAGCACGAGTCACTGCGCAAGAAGGATACAGAGATGGGTCCTCATCCCCATCTTCAGTGCTCGGCTGTGAAGTAAGATGTACAGGGGGAACTACTTTGCCCCCAGCCAGGTCATTGCCTAGCAACAGAGAAACACCCTTTATAGGTAGACTTGACATAAGTCCCACCTTTACCTGTCCTGTAACTAAATCTGACCTCAAGAATATAGAGCGCAGGGGTACAGATACAGTCCTCCCTTCAATACCTTGTACAAGTATGAAATCCCCTGAAGCGGTCTCATCACGTAACTCCAAGGAGTCCATCAACAAAAGTGATTGAGAAGCTCCGGTATCCCTTAGGATATATATGGGGACAGGAGTAGTATGCTCATTCAGAGCCACAAATCCCTCTGACACAAATGGAAGAAATTCCTCCCTCACAAAGTCAGCTGTATTAGGCTTTTTAGCCCCACAAGAAGCAGGCAATTTAGCAGATTGGTTATCTACTACAGGGGTTTCTAACCTTGTTTTCACAAAGGCATTTGGTTTGGTATCCTTTTCTTTTTCTTTCTTAGCTTTAAGGAACCAACAGTTAGTTGTAACATGACCAGATTTCTTGCAATAACTGCAAACTAGACCACTTTTGTCACTGTCAGCTTTCACACTTTGATCAGACCTGTTACTGGATTTCTGAGCACCATCACCAGATTTGTCTTTGTCTTTGGGTGAGGAATCTTGGGTATCACCGTAACCCTTTTTCTGAAATTGGGACCATTTATTGTTACTGCTAGACTGAAATTTGGACTTATGAGTGAGAACATATTCATCTGCAAATTTGGCAGCTGATTGCAAGTTCAGTGCTTGCTTCTCATTAAGGTAGGTCTTAACATCATCCTTAACACAGTTCTTGAATTCTTCAACTAACACCATCTCTTTTAGTGAGTTGAAATCATCCTTGACCTCCATAGAAGTACACCAGCGCTCAAAGCAAACCTGCTTCTCATTAGCAAATTCAACATAAGTCTGATTTTCAGATTTCTTCAGACCTCTGAATTTCTGTCGGTAAGCCTCTGGAACCAACTCATAAGCTCTCAAAATAACCTTTTTGACAACCTCATAATCAGAGGAATCATCTGCAGACAAAGCCGAATAGGCTTGTTGAGCTTTACCCTTGAGGACAGTTTGCAACATCAGAGGCCAGTGTTCCTTTGGCCACTGGCAACTCTTTGCTACCTTTTCAAAACACTGGAAATAGTGGTCAACATCCTTTTCCGAAAATGGAGGCACCAGTTTTACCTCCTGACTGGCACAAAATTTATTTTTAGTTTCAATTTTAATTTTTAGTTGCTCCATTTGGAGTCTTTCTTCTCTATCGAATTTCTCTAATTCAAAATCTCTCTGTCTCTGTCTCTCTCTTTCTGCTCTTTCCTCTTTCTCTCTCTCAAATTCTCTTTGTTCCCTTTCTTTCTTCTCTTCTCTAGCGAATTTTTCCAACTCAAACTGCCTTTGTTTTTCTTTTTCCTCCCTTTCTTTTTTCTCTTCTCTTGCTAATTTTTCCAACTCAAACTGCCTTTGTTTTTCTTTTTCCTCCCTTTCAATCTCTAGCATTTTTAATTTAAGTTCCATTTCTATATTTGGATTTTCCACTGGAAACTGTTCCAGATCTCCTGGTGCAAACACATTTTCATCAATGTAATATTCAACTATCTCTCTAGCCAGTCTTGCTTTTCGCATGGCTGGTTTTACCTCTGTCAGCTCCAAATGTCTGCATATTTCCAACAGTTCGGTCTTTTTAAAAGACTTCAAAACCCCTACGGTTGGTGATGCCAAGAAATCATCCATTGCTGTTGTCAATATATTTATATAGGAAAATTCACAAAAACAATTTTACAATCTGAAATGTTAGATTTTTAATAAATGACTCACAAAATGGTCTATCCCGGACGAGCCCCCAATTTGTTATGGCCCCAATTTGTTATTACATTTACAACGTAACAGCAACAGCAAGGGATGACAGACACAATTTAAAACTCAAACACATTTAATTAAACAGACAAAGACAATAACAACTAACTAACAACTAAGACCAAGATTGAATAAAACAAAAACAGAAATATTTACAGTCCCTTTTGTTGGGGTGGCTTGGTGATGTCCTGGGTGAAAAAAAAATCCACAACAGAAACTGCACAGGTCTTGAACAAAATGACAGGTCTGGTCACATGTATCCTCCTTCTTGCAATCTCTCCTACTACTTTACTGTCTCAATTCTTTTCCTTATATACTCTTTTGCAGACCCCACCCACATTTAGACCTCTTTTTTTTTTATTTTCTGAGACTTGCCCCAGACATGTCCAGGACATGTCTAAACATGACTCCAGTCTGAGCTTACCAAAAAAAAGGTAAATACTGCCATCTAGTGGCCTATATTCACATTACACATGAAATTTCAAAGCATTTCATGTATTTTTAGACCTATATTTGGAGAAAATGCAAACTGTCCTGGCAACTTTTCAATTAAATGTGTCAATGTTTTGATTCCTGAAAAAGGAGTCTTTATCTTAGAAAACTTAAAGCTGAATTAGTGGATGTAAAGACAAAAGTTCTCTTAGGGAAGACATGGTTTTAAAATGTATTACATTTGAGTACGATAAATATTTACCCTAATTTGTCTGCAACAGAGTTGACTTATTTTACTGTTAGTATGCTAATTTTCAGATTAAATATTTTAAATCTTACATGTTTAAGCTTGGCAAATGCTGGAAGTGTTAAATTTAAAGTATCCTCTATTAGAATAAAAAAGGTTTAACTGAAAAAAAAAATTATTTTTCTTATTTTTGTGTAAACTTGAAATGTACCCGCAATTCTGAAATGGGCCATATATATATACTCAGCGCCATTTATAAAGCATATGTGAGGTATGTACTCTTATTTGCAGCAAATTGAAGAATCCATTGATTTTTATTGCTTTTCCAGTGAGGTACGAGAGGAAATAAAGAAAAGCGCACCACGTGCACACGTCAAGCACTTCAGTAATAACAAACATTGAGCTGTTCGTGATGTGTACAGTGACACTGGACTTATTCTTTTTGGTGTGGTTAATAGCCTACATAAAGCCAACAAAAAAAAAATGAAAAATGCTACTGCATCAAGAAAATGGAACAGCTTGTGACACAGGAGAGAGAAAGAGAGCCTTTGGCATGTCACGTGCAGAGAGATGGCGCATCATATGGAATAAACCAAACTCAGCACACCCTGTGCTGTAAGCAGTACTCCTGCACTAAGGGAATAATAAGCCAATCAATCAATTACCAGGAACTACCCACAAGACTCCAAGAGCCAATTAAACAGACATGCTGGTTGTGACAGAAGTCTAAGTGGAAACCAAGATTTGTCAATGTAGTTGGACAGTGAGCATAGTTGTAATCCGGACAAAGTAGAGGTTCAAAGTAAAGATAAAAGTGTATTGGGCAGGGGTAGCAAGCCCTGGTCCTGGAAAGCCACTGGGTGTGCTGAGTTTGGTTTTCTCCACCCTATTTAAACCGAAGACACCAGTTGAGATTAGCTAAGTGTGTCATGAACTGCTTTCATTCATCAATTAAGTGCAGAGTAACGTCAAAAACCAGCAGACACGCCGGCCCTCCAGGACCGGGGTTGACGACCACTGTAGTAAACCTACCGTCTGATCCACACTCCGGAGCAGAAGGTGGCGGTAATGCACCATTATGCTGGATCTCAACCGTCAATAAACAAAAGAAAGGTGAAGACAAAGAAGAAGAAGACCCCCCCCCCCCTTTTTTTTTTTTACTCTTTTACTTTTACTCTCCTACATTTAAAAGATAAAAAGTATACTTTCACTTCGTTACTTTGTCACTGGCAACTTAGTTACTCGTTTCAATTTAAAATATTAATTTAATTCATCATTTACGGATTATCTGGATTTGGCGAGTTCGAGAAGAACAACGGGGTATCTTTGTGCAGGTGTGTCCATCAGCGGACATGGAGCTGCAAATTTATGCACGCAGTTACAATATTCTATCACTAGATGGCACACGAGGATCAGTTATTGAACAACACAACTGCCAGTTAACTCAAATAAGAAGTGACTCTTCATTCCCCCCCAATATCTGTGCTTTTTAATTTCAGTGGGACTCCCCAGTACAATAAAGCCTAAATGAAATAACTATTTTGTGTATTTGTATCATTTTGTCTGCCACAAACAATAGATGTTGCGGTACCACTTCTGACACCGGACCGGAGCTGGGTTTGTTTTCCGCCAAAATACACTTCATGGGGGGCAGAGAGCCCCCACTCTCCCTGTAACAAGTTACAAGTCGATTCACCCAACCATAACCGTCCAAAGCTGTTAAATTGAGGTACAAAATGATCCATAAAGAAAATATCCAACAAAGTTCCTCGACTTTAATTAGCAGTTATTGTAAAATAAATAAAATAAGTGATGAAGTGATTCCCTAATTTCAGGCTTCTACTTCCAGCTCTTCTTTGATTCACCGCACAGGCTTCATCAGGCTCATAAGTCAGTCCGTATCAGGCCTGATACGGACTGACTTTTGAGCCTGATGAAGCCTGTGTGGCGAAACGCGTTGCCAACTTCTTACTAATAAATTACATTTTAGCGACCACTTTGTGTGCAGTGGGACCTTTTCTTAGTTATGCTGTATGCTTTACATCAACCTCTTTCATGTTTAGTGTGTTCAGTTGGTTCTCATAGATTTCAGAAATGGCAGTTAGCTGATAATAGAATGCCAAATAATATGGGAAGGAAATGCACATGTTCCGATCAGCACTTCACATGGACTGAGAACAAGCCAGTTTGTGGTGTACGATTAAGTTTCCATAAAATGGTTATTTTGTCTACCGCAATGCCATACTGGGTGGAGTTACTGTTAAACCACAACCAAGTGCAAAGTATTTCCTTAGTGCTGAGAGCATTATCTGTAAGTACATATGCCAGGTGCATGGGCATGCTCTGTGACTGATTATTTCTGACTTGGTTTTTGATTATGAAAACAGATAAAATCAATTGGCGGAAAATATTACTATGCTTCTATAACAAAATGCCCGTTATTTGAATATATTGAAAATTATCAGCCCAATATGACAGGACTATTTGAAGCCATATTGTGTTGTAGTTAATGCATATTGCCAGTAAAAAATAAACCAGCCACAAAATAACACTTTTTTAACTGCAAAGATGGTATAATTTATACGCAGTGACTGAAATAGATTTTTGTTCTTCTGTGTGACAAACACCAAAATGAATGCAGCGCAGAATCATAAATTCTGAATGTATTTATAATCCTTGGGATATTTAAAAAACACTCTTTTTAGCTTTAACAATTGATTTCAGAGTGATGCACTCATCACAAGCGTTTGAAGTGAATCTCTATTGTTTCCACGCAGGATTAGTTTAAAATCTAAACTGCTTTGCACTCTTTTCTGAATCTGAAGATGGGACACAGGACAGGTCAGACCAGTGGACTCATCAGACGAGTGTATTGCTACTGATGGGCCTTAACTGCCATTCACGCAATGACCACATAATCACATGTCTAGTTATCATCAAAAAAGGGTACTATTTTAGTCACTTACTGCCATATTTAAAATAATACATTTTAGGGAAATATTGGGTGCCTATATATGCATTTTAAAATCGCAGGAAGCGTATCTTCCCAAACCCTTTGTGAAACGTTTTTCTCATCATTAATATATCACAACATGTGTGAACATTATTTTCACGGCAAAATACAGACTGGCAAAGCACATGACAGGCTGAGAACATGCTGAAGAATAATTGCAAATTATGCTTTCCTATTTCAATATCATTCTGTCATTAATGGTTTTCATAAATACGGAATATCCTGTTGTAAAAATAATCTACTATGATTGCATGTACAGCCCCAATTCCAAAATAGTTGGGACAAAGTGTAAATTGTGAATAAAATCAAAATGCACTGACTTTCAAATCACATCAGCCAGTATTTTATTCACAATAGAACAGAGATAACAGCAAATGTTGAAACAGAAAGATTTTACAATTTTATCCACAAAATGAGCTCATTTCAAATTTTACGGCTGCTATGGGACTCAAAAAAGTTGGGACAGGAGCCCATGGGACAGGTTTACCATGGTGTAGTATCCCTGCTTTTATTTAACAGGGTGGAGGCATCTGGGCATTGAGGAGACAAGTTTCTTGAGTTTAGCCATTGGGATTTGATCCCACTCTTGTTTAATACAGGCCTCCAGCTGCTGGAGAGTTTTGGGTCTCCTTTGATGGACATTTCTTTTAATTATGCACCAAATATTCTCAATCGGTGAAAGATCAGGACTGCAGGCAGGCCAGTTCAGCACACAGACTCTTCTACTACGAAGCCATGCTGTTGTAATAGCTGCAGTATGTGGTTTTGCGTTGTCCTGCTGAAATACACAAGGCCTTCCCTGGAATAGATGTCGTCTGGAGGGGAGCATGTGTTGCCAGTTAAAGGTTGAAAACCTTTATATACCTTTCAGCATTCATGGTGCATTTTAAAACATTCAAGTGTCCCACACCATATGCACCAATGTATCCCCACATCATCAGAGATGCTGGCTTTTAAACTGTATGTGATAACAGGAGGGGTGGTCTTTCTCTTTCTCCCGAAGGACACGCCGCCCATGATTTCCACCAAGAATGTCATATTTGGACTCGTCTGACCGCAGGACACTTTGCCACATTGCTGCAGTCCATTTTAAATGAGCCTTGGCCCACAGAACACTGCAGCACTTCTGAATCATGCTCAACAATGGCCTTTTTCCATGATAGAGTTTTAGGTGGCATCTGTGGATTCCCCCAGGCCGGATTCGAACCCACGACCTTCTTGCTGTGAGGCAGTAGTGTAATGTGAATATAGTCCACAAGATGGCAGTATTTTTTTATTCAGCTCAGACTGGAGCTATGTTTGGACATGTTTCAGACATGTCTAGGGCAAGTCCCCGAAAATTTAAAAAAAAAAGGTCTAAATGCAAAAGAGTATATAAGGAGTAGAACTGAGACAGTAAAGTAGTGGGAGAAATTGCAAGGAGAAGGATACATGTGACCAGACCTGTCATTTCTGTTCAAGACCTGTGAAGTTTCTTTTGTGGAATTTTGCCTGTGTTAGAACGTTTTTCCTCACCCAGCACATCACCAGGAAACCCACAAGGACTGTAAATATTTCAGTTTTTTTTCTCTAATCAATCTTGGTCTGAGTTGTAGGTTAGTGTTAGTCTTTGTTAATTAAATGCGTTTAAGTTTTTAAATTGTGTCTGTCATCCCTTGCTGTTGCTGTTGCTATTGTGTTGCAAATGTAATAACAAATTGGGGGCTCAAGTCCGGGACAGACCATTGTGTGAGTAATTTATTGAAAATCTAACATTTCAAATTGTAAAATTGTTTTTTTGAATTTTCCTATATAAATATATTGACAGATCAACAGCAATGGATGATTTCTTGGCATCACCAACCGTTGAGGTTTTGAAGTCTTTTAAAAAGACAGAACTGCTAGAAATTTGCAGACATTTAGAGCTGACAGAGCTTGCGAAAAGCAAGACTGGCTAGAGAGATAGTTGAATATTACATTCATGAAAATGTGTTTGCACCAGGAGATCTGGAACAGTTTCCAGTGGAAAATCCAAATATAGAAATTGAACTTAAATTAAAAATGCAAGAGATTGAAAGGGAGGAAAAAGAAAAACAAGCAGAATTTGAAAGGGAAGAAAAAGAAAAACAAAGGCAATTTGAGTTAGAAAAATTAGCAAGAAAAGAGACTGAAAGGGAGGAAAGAGAAAAACAAAGAGAATTTGAGAGGGAAGAAAAAGAAAAAGACAGTTTGAGTTAGAAAATTTGCAAGACAGAGAGATTTTGAATTAGAGAAATTCGATAGAGAAGAAAGACTCCAAATGGAGCAACTAAAAATAAAAATAGCAACAGAAAATAAATTACGGGCTAGCCAGGAGGTAAAACTGGTGCCTCCATTGGCAGAAAAGGATGTTGACAACTATTTCCAGTGTTTTGAAAAGGTAGCAAAGAGTTGCCAGTGGCCAAAGGAACACTGGCCTCTGATGTTGCAAATTGTCCTCAAGGGTAAAGCTCAACAAGCCTATTCGGCTTTGTCTGCAGATGATTCCTCTGATTATGAAGTTGTCAAAAAGGTTATTTTGAGAGCATATGAGTTGGTTCCAGAGGCTTACCGACAGAAATTCAGAGGTCTGAAGAAATCTGAAAATCAGACTTATATGGAATTTGCTAATGAGAAGAAGGTTTGCTTTGAGCGCTGGTGTACTTCTATGGAGGTCAAGGATGATTTCAACTCACAAAAAGAGATAGTGTTAGTTGAAGAATTCAAGAACTGTGTTAAAGATGATGTTAAGACCTACCTTAATGAGAAGCAAGCATTGAATTTGCAATCAGCTGCCAAATTTGCAGATGAATATGTTCTCACACATCCAAATTTCAGTCTAGCAGTAACAATAGATGGTCCCTATTTCAGAAAAAAGGTTACGGTGATATCCAAGATTCCTCACCCAAAGACAAAGACAAATCTGGTGATGGTGCTCAGAAATCCAGTAACAAGTCTGATCAAAGTGTGAAAGCTGACAGTGACAAAAGTGGTCTAGTTTGCAGTTATTGCAAGAAATCTGGTCATGTCAAAACTAACTGTTGGTTCCTTAAAGCCAAGAAAGAAAAAGTAAAGGATACCAAACCAAATGCCTTCGTGAAAACAAGGTTAGAAACCCCTGTGGTAGATAACCGATCTGCTAAATTGCCTGCTTCTTGTGGGGCTAAAAAGCCTGATACAGATGACTTCGTGAGGGAGGAATTCCTTTCATTTGTGTCAGAGGGATTTGTGGCTCTGAATGAGCATACTACTCCTGTCCCCTTATATATCCTAAGGGATACCGGAGCTTCTCAGTCACTTTTGTTGATGGACTCCTTGGAGTTACGTGATGAGACCGCTTCAGGGGATTTCATACTTGTACAAGGTACTGAAGGGAGGACTGTATCTGTACCCCTGCGCTCTATATTCTTGAAGTCAGATTTAGTTACAGGACAGGTAAAGGTGGGACTTATGTCAAGTCTACCTATAAAGGGTGTTTCTCTGTTGCTAGGCAATGACCTGGCTGGGGGCAAAGTAGTTCCCCCTGTACATCTTACTTCACAGCCGAGCACTGAAGATGGGGATGAGGACCCATCTCTGTATCCTTCTTGCGCAGTGACTCGTGCTATGGCCAAGAAGGCTAAAGAAGAAGATGTTGTGGTGCTGTCCAGCACATTGAATAGTCAGGATTCAGGTGGTTCGTCTCATGACTCTGATTGGCCTATTATGGTTTCTCCGTTTGAGGACTTATCAGATACTTTTATCAATTCTCTATTCAGCCAGCCAGATGGGTCTGGTGATTCTGATGTGTCTGGAGACTTGTCTCTGTCAAGAAAGCGGTTGATTGAGGAGCAAACTAATGATCCTGAAATTTGTGCACTAAGGAGGAGAGCCCTTCCTGATAAAGAAATAGACGCAGTTCCAGTCGGGTATTATCTCAAGGATGGTGTGTTGATGCGGAAGTGGCGCCCTCCTGATATCCCTGCCAATGCAGATTGGGCAGTGGTCAGACAAATTGTTGTTCCGAAGGTCTACAGGAATGAGATCTTAACAATGGCTCATAGTTTACCTTTAGGAGGTCATCTTGGTGTTAACAAGACCGTTGATAAGATCATGAAACACTTTTTTTGGCCTGGGCTTCGGAAAGACGTTTCCAACTTTTGCAAAACCTGTCACACTTGTCAGGTAGTTGGAAAACACCAGTTAGACCCACCTGTAGCTCCATTGCAGCCTATCCCAGCATTTGGGGAACCATTCTCTAAGGTCATTGTTGATTGTGTTAGTCCATTACCCAAGACTAGATCTGGAAATCAGTACTTGTTGACAATCATGTGTGCATCTACCAGATTCCCTGAAGCCATACCTCTACGTAACATCAAAGCAACTGCAATCTCATAGGCTTTGATAAAGTTCTTCACGTTGTTTGGCCTTCCCAGGGAAATTCAGTCTGACGAAGGTAGCAATTTCACTTCTGGTTTGTTTCAGCAGGTTGTGTATGAACTAGGTGCAAAGCAGATTCTTTCTAGTGCTTATCATCCAGAAAGTCAGGGTGCCTTAGAGCGGTTTCATTCCACTCTCAAGAAAATGATGAGGACTTATTGTTATGACCATGAGAAAGACTGGGATGAAGGTGTTCATTTGCTGTTGTCTGCAGCTAGAGAAGCAGTGCAGGAGTCTACTGGATTCAGTCCATTTGAGCTAGTGTTTGGTCATGAAGTGAGAGGACTGCTATTATTGAGTGAACAATGGAAAGAGGAAGAGTCGCACATCAGTCTGTTAGACTATGTTAGCAAGTTCAAGGAAAGATTGCGTGCAGCTTGTGACCTAGCCAAAGAGAACTTGAAATCAAGTCAGGGAAAAATGAAAACTTGGTATGATCATAAGGCTAGAAGCCGTGAGTTTAAACCAGGAGACAAGGTCCTTGTGTTGTTTCCCTTGCAGTCCAATCCATTGCAGGCTAGATTTCATGGTCCTTATGAAATTCTGACAAAACTCAATGATCTCAATTACATTGTGATGACTCCAGATAGGAGAAAACCAAAACAATTTTGCCACATTAACATGCTGAAGCCTTATCATGACAGAAATGCTAGGGTTGCAGCTGTCACTTCAGATTCTCCTTTGGCAGAGATTTGTGAAGATGAGGGGGAGTTTCAAGATGATGAACCTAGAATTAAAGCTGAAGTTCTTTCATGTAAATTGTCAAATTCTGAAGTGTTGCAAAATCTTGATGTAAAACTCCAGCACTTAGAACCCTCACTGAGAGATCAGTTTGAGAGGTTGATCAAGAAATATGAGGATCTGTTTCCTGATGTTCCAAAAAGAGTTTCTATAGCCTCTCATGATGTAGATGTTGGTGATGCCAAACCAATAAAACAGCATCCGTACCGGATGAATCCTGAAAAGAGAAAGATTGCTGAGAAAGAGGTTGAGTACATGTTAGAACATGATATTATCAGACCCTCCAACTCAGATTGGAGTTCACCCTGTGTGCTAGTTCCAAAACCTGATGGAAGTACTAGATTCTGTACAGATTATCGCAAAGTCAATGCTGTAACTAGAACTGATGTGTTTCCAATACCAAGGATTGATGACTGTATTGATAGAGTAGGGCAAGCAAAATTTCTGACCAAGATTGATTTATTGAAGGGTTATTGGTGTGTGCCTTTAACTGAGAGGGCCAAGAGCATCTCTGCTTTTGCCACACCATCTGGGTAGTACCAGTATGACGTCCTACCCTTTGGGATGAAAAATGCCCCAGCCACATTCCAAAGGATGATACAGTCTACAATCGCCGGATTGCCACACACGGGTGCGTACATCGATGACCTGATCACATGGAGTGACTCCTGGGAAGAACATCTAAAAGATGTAAAGACGTTGTTCCAGCGCCTGACCCAGGCTAACCTGACTGTTCACCTGAACAAGAGTGACTTCGGTTGTGCTACTGTCACCTATCTTGGCTACGTCATAGGCTAGGGTAAGGTGGCACCCATAAATGCTAAAGTCCAAGCCATCATGGACTTTCCAGTTCCTGACAACAAAAAAGCTTTGCGCCGCTTCCTTGGAATGATCGGGTACTACCGCAAGTTCTGCAAGAACTTTGCTGAGATTGCTCTCAGTCTAACTAATCAACTGAAGAAAGGCGTAAAGTTCACTTGGGATGATGCATGCCAGAGAGCCTTCGATCGCCTGAAGTCTCTGCTGTGTCACTTCCCCGTGCTCTAATCTCCTGACTTCAACAAACCGTTCTCCATCGCGGTCGATGCTAGCGACCAAGCTTGTGGATCTGTGCTCCTTCAGAGAAGTGACTCTGATGACATTGAGCATACCGTGGCATACTTCTCCAGGAAGTTCAATCGCCACCAAAGGAACTATTCCACAATAGAGAAGGAGCTGTTGGCTCTGGTTCTATCTTTACAACACTTTGATGTTTATGTTTGTACAGGGCAAAAGCCAATGGTTGTGTACACAGACCACAATCCGTTAATGTTTTTGAGTAAGATGAAAAACAAGAATCGGAGATTGTTGAATTGGAGTTTGATTTTACAGGAGTTTGACTTAGAAAAGCATGTGAAGGGTACAGACAATGTAATTGCTGATTGCTTATCCCGTGTTTGAATATGTATATATATATCACGTGTTTATTTGAATATTGCATGATATGTAAATATAGACAAGTGTCCACTTAACCATTTTGTTTTGAAAAGAAAAATTTTGCCTTTATGATTCAAAATTTCTCCCTTTTGGAACGGAGGTGTAATGTGAATATAGGCCACTAGATGGCAGTATTTCCCTTTTTTTTAATTCAGCTCAGACTGGAGCTATGTTTGGACATGTTTCAGACATGTATGGGGCAAGTCCCCGAAAATTAAAAAAAAAAGGTCTAAATGTGGGTGGGGTCTGCAAAAGAGTATATAAGGAGTAGAACTGAGACAGTAAAGTAGTAGGAGAAATTGCAAGGAGAAGGATACATGTGACCAGATCTGTCATTTCTGTTCAAGACCTGTGAAGTTTCTTTTGTGGATTCTTGCCTGTGTTAGAACGTTTTTCCTCACCCAGCACATCACCAGGAAACCCACAAGGACTGTAAATATTTAAGTTTTTTTTCTCTTATCAATCTTGGTCTTAGTTGTAGGTTAGTGTTAGTCTTTGTTTGTTAATTAATTGCGTTTAAGTTTTTAAATTGTGTCTGTCATCCCTTGCTGTTGCTGTTGCTATTGTGTTGTAAATGTAATAACAAATTGGGGCCATAACAGTAGTGCTAGCCACTGTGCAAATGCAAATGCTACTCCAGTAATTGTAGCCCCCAGATGAAATCGAGCGGCTGCTACGGATTCACGCGTCTCGTCTTCGCCGCCACCGCATCCACGTCCATAGACACTTTCTTGTAGACGCTCTATAGACTGTAATTTTTGACCGATTTCTTTCATACTTTGTATTGACATGTGTTGTACTTCACTTGCGACACCTGTCAATTTTGGTTGCCATGGTGACAGTATTGGACGAATAATATGCAAATTAGTGGGAAAACAGAGATTTCCTTGTGGATGCAGTACAGGCTGCAACTTTTGACCGATTACTTTTATATTCGATATGGACATGTGTTGTACTTCTCTTAACACACCTACTTTGGTTTCCATGATAACCGTATTGGCTGAATAATATGCAAATTAGCTGCAACACATAGAGATTTTCTTGTGGACGCAGTACAGGCTGCAACTTTTGACCGATTACTTTAACATTCAGTATTGACATGTGTTATAACACCTATTGATTTTGTTTGCTTTTCCCGCCCCCAGCTTCCAGAAAAAACATTTTGGTTAAGATTAAAATATCATAAGGATTATAAATCTTGGATGGCTTCTCTGAGTTCCCGTTCAGCGCGGACCAAATTGGTTCCGTTATCTGAACGCATGAACTTGACCTGCCCTCTCCTTGCCATGAACCTCCGAATTGCATTGATGCATGAATGCGTGTCCATGGTGTGCGCCACCTCCAGATGAATGGCACGTATGTTCAGACAGGTGAAGTTGACCCCGTAGCGCTTAGCAGTTTTTCTTCCATTCTTTACCTCAAACGGTCCAAAGAAATCAACACCGACATTGGTAAATGGTGATTGGTCGGGAGTGATGCGCTCTATGGGGAGATCCGCCATGTGCTGCTCACCTGCTCTTCCGCTCAACCTCCTGCAGACAACGCACTTGGCTGTTTGCATGCGTATTGCTGCATTGGCACTTGGAACCCAGTACTGTTGTCTGAGGTGAGACAGGGTGTAATTCTGTCCGCTGTGTCCAGTGTCTTCATGGATATTCCTTATAATCAGCTGGGTAACATGGTGATCCTTTGGGAGGATTGCAGGGTGCTTTGTTTCGGCTGGCATGGCGGATTTTTTTAGCCTGCCTCATCCTCATTCCCTTGTAAGTTGACGTGACGTTCTTTTCTTTGCACCTTCTTTTTTGTGCATCTTTAATCTTTAGGATCCAAGCGACTGACCTTTTCAGTCTGTACCTGTCGGAGTTGTGGGAGATGAACTTGGTGATCAGTGTCTTCCAGCACTAGGGAGGTAACGGTACCATAACCAGTTTCGCAGGCATCAGAGAAATGATGGAGATGCGCTTTGCCTAGTTTTCCGAAACAAGGGGGCTTAATGCATCTCTGGATCTCATCGCCAGACAGCTGGTCAAGGTTCCTCAACCAATTGTGTCATTTCTGTGCGAGGGCCTCTGGAAAATTTTCATCCCAGCTCAACTTCAACCTGCTCAGTTCTTGCAGAATCAGTTTTGCAGGGAGTATGATAGGAGCCAGGACCCCCACGGGGTCGTAGACCGAGCTTACCATTAACAGTATACCACGTCTGGTAAGTGGGCGGTCTTGGAGGACCATCTTGAACTGAAGTGAGTCAGATTTAGTGCACCATTGGATTCCAAGTGCCCTTTCGACGGGTGATACATTCTGGTTCAAGTCGAGATCCTTTACCTCATTGGCTCGTTTTTTCCTCAGGGATTTTGGCTTGAAACCTCCCATAGCACACAAGGCGGAGAGGTCCTGAACGAGTGCCAGAGCCTGTTCTTCAGTTGCCACAGACTTCAAACAGTCGTCCACATAAAAGTTTTGCAGCACAGTGTGTGCAACTTCAGGTGCAAAATCCTCTCCATGGTCCTTGGCACATTGCTTGAGGGCTTTGTTGGCGCAGCTTGGAGAAGATGTTGCTCCAAATATGTGTACTGCCATCTTGTACTCATCAAGCTCAGCATCTAGATTTCCATTTGGCCACCATAGGAACCTCATAAGGTCTGAATCTTTGTCAGGAACTTTAACTTGGTAGAACATGGCCTCCACATCTGTTATGAAGGCCACTGGCTCTTGCCGGAATCCAGTCAAGACGCCTATGAGACTGTTTGTCAGATCTGGGCCTTGTAGCTGCGCATTCAATGAAGTCCCTTAGTAAGACGCACCACAGTCGAATACCACCCTTAGCTTATGTTTCTTGGGGTGGTTGACTCCATGATATAGTATATACCATGTTCTTTTGTCACCGGACTGAGAATTCTCTTCCACCTTGGTAGCATAGCCCTTGTCGAAGATGTCTGTCATGAACTTGACATAGTCCTTGTGGAACTGAGGCGACTTGGCAAGTTTCCTTTTCAGGCTGAGGGTGCGCTGTTCTGCCACCTGGCAATTGTTGGGGAACTCTGCTTCCACTGTTCTCAGTGGCAGTCCTATGATGTAGTGACCATCTACCCATTTGGCTGACTGGGACACACGCTCCATGAAGAAATGATCCCCTCTAGACATTTCACGTCTCTCCTCATGCTGCCGTTCAGGGAAGTCATGCATAGTTTGCTGCTGCAAAAGCTCATCCAATCGAGAAACTGAGATTCGGTGCGCCCCTATTGTCGGCTGCCCACCGGGGGAGCTAGAACCTTTATTTAGAGTCCATTGATGGTCCAGCCCAGAATTGTTTTAACGGCATAGGGGCCGTCTCCTTGGCTGTTGACAACCATCCATGGTTCCATGGCCTTAGGTATTTTGGATTCAATCAACAGGCCTATGCTGGCAGTAATGTGATGTAGACGTACTTGATGTAAATACGGCCATTGGTCCACGTATTCCTGGATGGGGATACTTTCCATAGTCACTGGAATCTTTTGTGTATAGACTGTCGGGAGTTCCACAAACGCACCATCGTCCACTCCACAAACCTCTATACCGGTAACCACTGAGGTACTGACAACTTCTTCTCTATTCATAGTCTTAAGCAGAATGTCAGTCCTTTTTCCTGTGACCTTGAGCTCTCTGAGCAGCGCTTCTGTGCAGAACGTGCCAGTGCTTCCTGCATCTAGAAATGCGTAGGTCTGTATCATGCGGTTGCTTTGCTTCATTTTCACCTTCACAGGCACTATTGACAACATGCATTCCGAATCACAAGCCCCTGTAGCGGCTTCAACCAGTGAGCTGGAAATGGTTGGTTGCTTAGTTTCCTTGTCTTTGTTGTCATCCTTCTTGTGTATGAGGAATATAGTGGGGTGCTTTAGGGAACACACTTGACACGTACTTCTCTGTGTGCATCCTTTACTCATGTGTCCAGAAAATAAGCAACCGAAACAAATTCCTTTGCTTTTTAAAAAGTCCATTTTCTCATGATGCGGTTTCTTGCCTAGCTCGTTGCAGGTGTCAAGTTTGTGTCCTCCCTGACAGAAGAGGCACCTGAGAGTCATCTTAGCAGGTCTGTCATTGACCTTCTTTACTGCTGAGACGTTGGTACTGAAACCACTCTTCTTCTCACTTGGTGCGCCTGAGGGAGAGAGACTTGTTCCTGGTCCTAATCGCCTTCCTGAGGAGGGAGTCTGTTCCTTCAAGTTCCTATATACAGGATGGGAGATGATCCTGGCTTGGTAGTCAATGAAATCAACCAGGTCTTTAAACTTAGCTCTCCGTCCATCCCTCTCTTGCAGGTTGAATACTTTTCCTCTCCATTTCTCCTTCAGCTTGTATGGAAGTTTGGAGAGAATGACCTTCATTGAGGTTGGATTATCCAACTCCTCCATGTACTGTATGCTGACCAATGTGTTACGGCATCCTGCCAGAAACACTGAATATCCTAGCAGGGCCTCAGCATCCTCTGTTTTGATAGCCTGCCAACTGAGGGCTTTCTCAACATACGCCATGGCGATTTTGTACTCGTCGCCATAATGCTTCTTCAGGAGCCTTTTGGCCTTCCTATATCCTGTTGATGCTTCCATGTGTTGGCAGCTCCGAATCAATTCACAGGGTTGTCCCATGGTAAACTGCTCCAGGAAATGCAGTCTGTCCTTGCAGTTCTCTGTCCTATCTTCGATGCCGTGTTCAAAGGCGTCAATGAAGTGCATGTATTCCATTGGGTCACCTTTAAATGTTGGTATGCTGAGTGGTGGTAATGATGATAGTCTTTGCTGTTTGACCAATACTTCGGTGATAGTATTTTGTTGGCGCATGGCATCGACAACACTGTACTGGTTAGCTGGCTGCATAGCACCAGGACCTTGGGCACCTCTATTAGCCCATTGGCTAGTATCAGGACCTTGGACAGCTCTACTAGTCTGTTGGCTAGCATCAGCGGCTTGGAGTATGTTAAGTCCATTCTGACCATTTTCTCTCCCTGGTCTATCCCTTGTGGTAGACATTCCTGTGTGAAGCTGCTGCTGTTGCACCCTTGTCCTCTGTTTCACAACAGGCCCAGCATTGCCTGGTCCGGGAGTGATTGGGTGATATGATGGTACATCGCTGTCATGTAACAGGCTGCTGTATCGGTCTGATTCTGCAAGTGGATACATTGGGGAGAGCGGCTGGGAGTCTAGAACATGCACATTTTGTTTTGTGACCTGCGGCAGCATGGTTGCAATAGTGAGGGCTGGGACCTGTTCCAGCTGACTCACTTCTGCGGCCGCCTCTGGCCATTTTCTTTCTTCCAGATACTAATTCATTCCATCACCTGGTTTTCCATCCAATTCATATGTGTTTTCAAACTCCGCAAAAACATCCAGCTTAGCATTGGTGGACCTAATTTCCATTTCCAATCCCAATTTCTCTATTCTGGCCTTGAGCAGCTTCCTCTTTTTCCAGTGCTTGTTTCCTTTGCAGCGCCTCTGCCCTGAACATTAAAGCTGCCCTTTCAGCTTGCAGTCTGAGCCTGGATGCAGATGCAGAAGATCTCGCTGTTGATGATCTTCTTGAACTCTTGGAGAAGTTTGAGGCACTGTCCCTAAGGCACAAATCATCCTCCGCTTTGGATTGAGGTTTTAGTGCTGCTGCTGTGTGGCTTTCCACCAATTTTGCGTGTGGTTCTGTGTGTGATTGTGCTTTCTCAGTCCACTGTTGGATATGAACTTCAAACTCCTCCAACAAAACATCTTTAGGCTCATACCAGTCCTTTTGGTCATGTTCCATTTCCTCTACAGATATTTTTCTTAACATCCCTTTCACAGATTCATTGAGGTGGTGAAAATCGGCATGCAACTTAGAGAACTCGTTTTCCATTTTTTCTTGAACCAATTTCAAGTTTCCATAATTCCCTAAAAGTTGTTTGATTTCATTCCTCTTTCTAGTAAGTGCACCCAATTTTGCACTCCTTGAACCTTTAAGTTTTTGTAAGGGATCCTCCACAAAACCACTTTCATCACCTTTTCCACTCATTTTGCAATGCAGTCAAAATATCACAGCTTGTAAGCACTTTGATTCATCAGTTCATTATTTGAGCATTGCAAGCAGTTAAAGCACAGAACAACAGCACAGTTTAGCGAATGGAGCATATGACGTCATCTCTTGTGCAAGTAAGCCGGCTGCGCAAGATTCCTGAAAAGTAATGCGAGAATCTTGCCGAAGTTGCGCGATAAGCCCTCCAAACCATGCAATAGCTGCAAGATTCTGCATCCACCTTGCCGAAAATGGTCTCTGTGGCTTGAATTCCTGTATCCTTGGCTGTAAATTGATGTTAATTCTGTAGTATGAGGTGCCCCATGTGAGTTACCACCTTTTAGGCCATGTTTGGGCATTTTGAGTCGACCCACCAGCCCAAAGAAGGGCGGAATGGCGAAATTTTGTCAGAATTTTCACTTTTTGGCCCCCCAGAAGGCCTAATTTCGCTAGATTACATGCTTTTTCCATGGAATATTCCGTACCACACTTACTCTTAATCGTTTTAGTGTGTTCAACCTATCCTGGGTAGTGTTATATTGCAACAGTGCAGGCCTAAAGGTATTTGGCTATGCAGCATCACTCACGTTTCACATACTACGATTATAGCCGCCACACACCTCTATATGCATAGCCCGGGAATTTTCACTCATAAGTATTTTAGATAGGCCTCTTTTCTAATATCCTGACCAGAAGTAATGAACATTATGCAATACCGTCACTGCTTTTAGGTACATTTTATTATTTCTATTTTTTTGTCAGAAAGGGCACCTCCACCCCATCCAGCCAATTCATATTTCACCGGAAGATGGCCCCATGGTATTCCTCACTTACACAACAGCCAACATACACAACAGCCAATTTCTGGTGGCTGTATTTTGGGTTTTGACTGGATATTTGGTCACTATCAGTCGCAGCTCGTGAATTGCCAACAGCAGAGGCTCAAACAATCCCTTAAAAAGAATGATTGGTCATGACCTGCTTTCACTCAGTCAGTTAAATTAACATAACAGAAACTCTGAAAACTGTCAACATTATCAGGTGTGGCCAGCTTTCATTTATAACGCATACCTGTCAACTCTCACACTTTCAGTGTTAGTTAAAGTGGTATATTTTTGTTCCTCTGCTGTAGTAAGCAATTATTCAATCAACAAGTATGTAGATTCTGGTGTGAAACTGAAGTCCTTGTGCACAAAGGAGTTGGAAGCAATGGAATTGCATAAAGACGTTTCAAATAATCTTATTTCATTTAAATGATCGCGAAACACATGCATTGCTTCCTACCACTGAGTAAAGAAAAGCGTGTCAAGTCTGGAGTCGTAATCGGTATGCATTGTTCATGAAAACTGACCACACTTGTTAATATTAACAGCTGGCCCGCGCGGAGTCGCTGATGTCACAAAAAAGAGTTAAATTTTATTTTTAAAGGCATGGTAGAAACCCGAGATGGGCCAAAAATATGCATTTATGTCCTTAATTTAATAGTAGAACACGTTTTGTGTATATAGGAGTGATATGGATACAATCCAATGATGTATATAGTGGTGCTGAGGTGGACTTTAGAATATGTTGTCAGAGGTGAAACGCGAGTGCCGAATGAGAGGTCTTCCGAGGTATGCAGGCCTGACCGAGCTGTTTAAGTAATTTATGGATGGCAAAGGGTAACTGTTTTATATAATGGACACACTGTAGGCAAAGTACAGTGATTTTGAAGAGTAACTGATGAGTTTGAGGAAATGAGGGTAAAGTTAACTATGTTTAACTGTGTTCCACTTCTTGTTTGCATCTTTACAAAATATCAAAATCCCGGTTAGTTGGTGGATTATCTTTAACATGACCACTTTTACAATCAATCTGTAAGTAATGAAAGGACAGATACAGTGATCTGTCAGTAATGTAAGGACAGATACAGTGATCTGTCAGTAATGTAAGGACAGATACAGTGATCTGTCGGTAATGTAAGGACAGATACAGTGATCTGTAAGTAATGTAAGGACAGATAGAGTGATCTGTAAGTAATGTAAGGACAGATAGAGTGATCTGTAAGTAATGTAAGGACAGATACAGTGATCTGTCAGTAATGTAAGGACAGATACAGTGATCTGTAAGAAATGTAAGGACAGATACAGTGATCTGTCAGTAATTTAAGGACAGATACAGTGATCTGTAAGTAATGTAAGGACAGATACAGTGATATGTAAGTAATATAAGGACAGATACAGTGATCTGTGAGTAATGTAATGACAGATACAGTGATCTGTGAGTAATGTAATGACAGATACAGTGATCTGTAAGTAAAGTAATGACAGATACAGTGATCTGTAAGTAATGTAAGGACAGATACTGTGATCTGTAAGTAATATAAGGACAGATACAGTGATCTGTGAGTAATGTAAGGACAGATACAGTGATCTGTGAGTAATGTAAGGACAGATACAGTGATCTGTAAGTAATGTAAGGACAGATACAGTGATCTGTCAGTAATGTAAGGACAGGTACAGTGATCTGTGAGTAATGTAAGGACAGTGAGTAATGTAAGGACAGATACAGTGATCTGGAAGTAATGTAAGGACAGATACAGTGATCTATAAGTAATGTAAGGACAGATACAGTGATCTGTGAGTAATGTAAGGACAGATACAGTGATCTGTATGTAATGTAAGGACAGATACAGTAATCTGTGAGTAATGTAAGGACAGTGAGTAATGTAAGGACAGATACAGTGATCTGTAAGTAATGTAAGGACAGATACAGTGATCTGTAAGTAATGTAAGGACAGGTACAGTGATCTGTAAGTAATGTAAGGACAGATACAGTGATCTGTCAGTAATGTAAGGACAGATACAGTGATCTGTAAGAAATGTAAGGACAGATACAGTGATCTGTCAGTAATGTTAGGACAGATACAGTGATCTGTAAGTAATGTAAGGACAGATACAGTGATCTGTCAGTAATGTAAGGACAGCTACAGTGATCTGTAAGTAATGTAAGGACAGATACAGTGATCTGTAAGTAATGTAAGGACAGGTACAGTGATCTGTAAGTAATGTAAGGACAGATACAGTGATCTGTAAGAAATGTAAGGACAGATACAGTGATCTGTCAGTAATGTTAGGACAGATACAGTGATCTGTAAGTGATGTAAGGACAGATACAGTGATCTGTCTGTAATGTAAGGACAGGTACAGTGATCTGCAAGTAATGTAAGGACAGATACAGTGATCTGTAAGTAATGTAAGGACAGGTACAGTGATCTGTAAGTAATGTAAGGACAGATACAGTGATCTGTAAGTAATGTAAGGACAGATACAGTGATCTGTGAGTAATGTAAGGACAGATACAGTGATCTGTAAGTAATGTAAGGACAGATACAGTGATCTGTGAGTAATGTAAGGACAGATACAGTGATCTGTAAGTAATGTAAGGACAGATACAGTGATCTGTAAGTAATGTAAGGACAGATACAGTGATCTGTGAGTAATGTAAGGACAGATACAGTGATCTGTAAGTAATGCAAGGACAGATACAGTGATCTGTAAGTAATGTAAGGACAGATACAGTGATATGTAAGTAATATAAGGACAGATACAGTGATCTGTGAGTAATGTAATGACAGATACAGTGATCTGTAAGTAATGTAAGGACAGATACAGTGATCTGTAAGTAATGTAAGGACAGATACAGTGATCTGTGAGTAATATAAGGACAGATACAGTGATCTGTGAGTAATGCAAGGACAGATACAGTGATCTGTGAGTAATGTAAGGACAGATACAGTGATCTGTAAGTAATGTAAGGACAGATACAGTGATCTGTAAGTAATGTAAGGACAGATACAGTGATCTGTCAGTAATGTAAGGACAGGTACAGTGATCTGTGAGTAATGTAAGGACAGTGAGTAATGTAAGGACAGAAACAGTGATCTGTGAGTAATGTAAGGACAGATACAGTGATCTGTCAGTAATGTAAGGACAGATACAGTGATCTGTGAGTAATGTAAGGACAGATACAGTGATCTGTGAGTAATGTAAGGACAGATACAGTGATCTGTAAGTTATGTAAGGACAGATACAGTGATATGTAAGTAATATTAGGACAGATACAGTGATCTCTGAGTAATGTAATGACAGATACAGTGATCTGTAAGTAATGTAATGACAGATACAGTGATCTGTAAGTAATGTAAGGACAGATACAGTGATCTGTAAGTAATGTAAGGACAGATACAGTGATCTGTGAGTAATATAAGGACAGATACAGTGATCTGTGAGTAATGTAAGGACAGATACAGTGATCTGTGAGTAATGTAAGGACAGATACAGTGATCTGTAAGTAATGTAAGGACAGATACAGTGATCTGTGAGTAATGTAAGGACAGTGAGTAATGTAAGGACAGATACAGTGATCTGTGAGTAATGTAAGGACAGATACAGTGATCTGTGAGTAATGTAAGGACAGATACAGTGATCTGTAAGTAATGTAAGGACAGATACAGTGATCTGTAAGTAATGTAAGGACAGATACAGTGATCTGTCAGTAATGTAAGGACAGGTACAGTGATCTGTGAGTAATGTAAGGACAGTGAGTAATGTAAGGACAGATACAGTGATCTGTAAGTAATGTAAGGACAGGTACAGTGATCTGTAAGTAATGTAAGGACAGGTACAGTGATCTGTAAGTAATGTAAGGACAGATACAGTGATCTGTCAGTAATGTAAGGACAGATACAGTGATCTGTAAGAAATGTAAGGACAGATACAGTGATCTGTCAGTAATGTTAGGACAGATACAGTGATCTGTAAGTAATGTAAGGACAGATACAGTGATCTGTCAGTAATGTAAGGACAGGTACAGTGATCTGTAAGTAATGTAAGGACAGATACAGTGATCTGTAAGTAATGTAAGGACAGGTACAGTGATCTGTAAGTAATGTAAGGACAGATACAGTGATCTGTAAGTAATGTAAGGACAGATACAGTGATCTGTGAGTAATTTATGGACAGATACAGTGATCTGTGAGTAATGTAAGGACAGATACAGTGATCTGTAAGTAATGTAAGGACAGATACAGTGATCTGTGAGTAATGTAAGGACAGATACAGTGATCTGTGAGTAATGTAAGGACAGATACAGTGATCTGTAAATAATGTAAGGACAGATACAGTGATCTGTGAGTAATGTAAGGACAGATACAGTGATCTGTCAGTAATGTAAGGACAGATACAGTGATCTGTAAGTAATTTAAGGACAGATACAGTGATCTGTGAGTAATGTAAGGACAGATACAGTGATCTGTAAGTAATGTAAGGACAGATACAGTGATCTGTAAGTAATGTAAGGACAGATACAGTGATCTGTGAGTAATGTAAGGACAGATACAGTGATCTGTAAGTAATGTAAGGACAGATACAGTGATCTGTAAGTAATGTAAGGACAGGTACAGTGATCTGTAAGTAATGTAAGGACAGATACAGTGATCTGTAAGTAATGTAAGGACAGATACAGTGATTTGTAAGTAATGTAAGGACAGATACAGTGATCTGTCAGTAATGTAAGGACAGATACAGTGATCTGTAAGTAATGTAAGGACAGATACAGTGATCTGTAAGTAATGTTAGGACAGATACAGTGATCTGTAAGTAATGTAAGGACAGATACAGTGATCTGTCAGTAATGTAAGGACGGATACAGTGATCTGTAAGTAATGTAAGGACAGCTGCAGTGATCTGTAAGTAATGTAAGGACAGATACAGTGATCTGTAAGTAATGTAAGGACAGATACTGTGATCTGTAAGTAATGTAAGGACAGATACAGTGATCTGTAAGTAATGTTAGGACAGATACAGTGATCTGTGAGTAATGTAAGGACAGATACAGTGATCTGTGAGTAATGTAAGGACAGATACAGTGATCTGTAAGTAATGTAAGGACAGATACAGTGATCTGTAAGTAATGTAAGGACAGATACAGTGATCTGTGAGTAATGTAAGGACAGATACAGTGATCTGTAAGTAATGTAAGGACAGATACAGTGATCTGTGAGTAATGTAAGGACAGATACAGTGATCTGTGAGTAGTGTAAGGACAGATACAGTGATCTTTAAGTAATGTAAGGACAGATACAGTGATCGGTCAGTAATGTAAGGACAGATACAGTGATCTGTAAGTAATGTCAGGACAGATACAGTGATCTGTAAGTAATGTAAGGACAGATACAGTGATCTGTAAGTAATGTAAGGACAGATGCAGTGATCTGTGAGTAATGTAAGGACAGATACAGTGATCTGTGAGTAATGTAAGGACAGATACAGTGATCTGTAAGTAATGTAAGGACAGATACAGTGATCTGTCAGTAATGTAAGGACAGATACAGTGATCTGTCAGTAATGTAAGGACAGATACAGTGATCTGTAAGTAATGTAAGGACAGATACAGTGATCTGTAAGTAATGTAAGGACAGATACAGTGATCAGTCAGTAATGTAAGGACAGATACAGTGATCTGTAAGTAATGTTAGGACAGATACAGTGATCTGTAAGTAATGTAAGGACAGATACAGTGATCTGTCAGTAATGTAAGGACGGATACAGTGATCTGTAAGTAATGTAAGGACAGCTGCAGTGATCTGTAAGTAATGTAAGGACAGATACAGTGATCTGTAAGTAATGTAAGGACAGATACTGTGATCTGTAAGTAATGTAAGGACAGATACAGTGATCTGTGAGTAATGTAAGGACAGATACAGTGATCTGTAAGTAATGTAAGGACAGATACAGTGATCTGTGAGTAATGTAAGGACAGATACAGTGATCTGTGAGTAATGTAAGGACAGATACAGTGATCTGTAAGTAATGTAAGGACAGATACAGTGATCTGTAAGTAATGTAAGGACAGATACAGTGATCTGTAAGTTATGTAAGGACATATACAGTGATCTGTAAGTAATGTAAGGACAGATACAGTGATCTGTGGACATAGGGGATACATCCTCTATGTGATACAGTGATCTGTAAGTTATGTAAGGACACATACAGTGATCTGTAAGTAATGTAAGGACAGATACAGTGATCTGTAAGTAATGTAAGGACAGATACAGTGATCTGTGGACATAGGGGATACATCCTTAATTCATAATAAAAGGTACAAACCCTGATAAAATCTATAGGCTACAATTTTCTTCTTAATAACTGACTGCATCGACATCAAAGCAGCTGTCAGGTGTACTGCGCCAAGGTAAATTGTGCCCCCCCCCCCAAATATTTTGCACCAGCCACCACTGATATGTGCCATTTTGTGAGCTACATGAATTCAGAAGCTTCTGAAGACATTGGCGCTTAATGTCACAATTAACGTGGATGGGGAACTGCTTGATAATTGCGATGAACAATGCAGGATGAGGGGAGCGGGACAGTAATTCTACCAACTGGATTTTCGCATCTGAACAAATTAACACCGAGTTTCTAATTGGGAACCGTAAATGGGAACAGGTTTGTAGAAGTTATGGTAAAAGCAGGATGAGATAATCCACCGAATGCAAGTCATGGGTGCAAGAGTTCAAAAATCAGCATTAATATAATGATTCAGCAAATGAGTATTATAGAGTAATTGTTAATGCATTTGAGTATAATGGATTAATACCTCTGCCCAAAAAAAATAAAAGGGAACATTAAAATAACACATCCCAGATCTGAATGAATGAAATATTCTTATTAAATACTTTGTTCTTTACATAGTTGAATGTGCTGACAAAAATTATCAATGGAAATCAAATTTATTAACCCATGGAGGTCTGGATTTGGAGTCAGAGTCAAAATTAAAGTGGAAAAAACACACTACAGGCTGATCCAACTTCGATATAATGTCCTTAAAACTAGTCAAAATGAGGTTCAGTGGTGTGTGTGGCCTCCACGTGCCTGTATGACCTTTCTACAACGCCTGGGCATGCTCCTGATGAGGTAGCAGATGGTCTCCTGAGGAATCTCCTCTCAGACCTGGACTAAAGCATCTGCCAACGCCTGGACAGTCTGTGGTGCAACCTGGTGTTGGTGGATGGAGCGAGACATGATGTCCCAGATGTGCTCAATTGGATTCAGGTCTGGGGAACAGGTGGGCCAGTCCATAGCATCAATGCCTTCGTCAGGCAGAAACTGATGACACTCCAGCCACATGAGGTCTAGCATTGTCTTGCATTAGGAGGAACCCAGGGCCCACCACACCAGCGTATGGTCTCACAAGGGGTCTGGGGGATCTCATCTCGGTACCTAATGGCAGTAAGGCTACCTCTGGCGAGCATATGGAGGGCTGTGCAGCCCCCCAAAGAAATCCCACCCCACCCCACACCACACCATTACTGACCCACTGCCAAACCGGTCATGCTGGAGGATGTTGCAGGCAGCAGAACGTTCTCCACGGCATCTCCAGACTCTGTCACATGTGCTCAGTGTGAACCTGCTTTCATCTGTGAAGAGCACAGGGCACCAGTGGCAAATTTGCCAATCTTGGTGTTCTCTGGCAAATGCCAAACGTCCTGCATGGTGTTGGGGTGTTAGCACAACCCCTACCTGTGGATGTCGGGCCCTCATACCATCCTCATGGAGTCTGTTTCTAACCGTTTGAGCAGACATGCACATTTGTGGCCTGCTGGAGGTCATTTTGCAGGGCTCTAGCAGTGATCCTCCTGTTCCTCCTTGCTCAAAGGCGGAGGTAGCGGTCCTGCTGCTGGGTTGTTGCCCTCCTATGGCCTCCTCCACGTCTCCTGATGTACTGGCCTGTCTCCTGGTAGCACCTCCATGCTCTGGACCACTGACAGACATTGCAAACCTTGCCACAGCTCGCATTGATGTACCATCCTGGATGAGCTGCACCACCTGAGCCACTTGTGTGGGTTGTAGAGTCTGTCTCATGCTCCCACTAAATGAAAGCACCGCCAGCATTCAGAAGTGACCAAAATACCAGCCAGACAGCATAGGAACTGAGAAGTGGTCTGTGGTCACCACCTGCAGAACCACTCCTTTATTGGGGTGTCTTGCTAATTGCCTATAATTTCCACCTGTAGTCTATTCCATTTGCACAGCAGCATGTGAAATTGATTGTCAATCAGAGTTGCTCCCTAAGTGGACAGTTTGATTTCACAGAAGTGTGATTGACTTGGAGTTACATAGTGTTGTTTAAGTGTTCCCTTTATTTTTTTGAGCAGTGTATTTTCGACAGGACCAAAAATGAATTTTTGGTAAATTATTTTCTTATGGTACTGTTCATCCATTTTCTTTTTTGTTTTTTTTTGCCAATTGTCATTTTTCTTGTATTTAACATGGCATAACTTTTTTAGTATTTCACCTATAGCTTTGAGACTTTGCATCTAAGCTAATGTTATACTGCTTAATCAGAAAAGGCAGTCCATTTTACTTTATCTTTCTTGAAGTGGAGCTATGAGGACACCAAACGTGCCTTTTGTTCAGGTAGTTCCATGTTTGGGTCCCCAAAGCATCCCCAATATAAACCTTAGCATAGGCGCTCTCTGGCATTTTTCCCATTCCTTTGTGTCTGCTGAATATAAATCAGACTGAATTCACCACGAATTCATCACCAACTGCTGTCAGCCCCTTGCCAAATGTGATAAAAACGCCAAAATGCCACTTGTTTAAACCCCCATACCCCAGGGGCACACCTTGGATTTACCTCCGTTTTTTTTTCACTGATTCCTCTATTATAGTAGAAAGACCACTCCAAAAATTGTTGATGTGTTTTGACCAATATAAATTTTGCTGGTGTCTGAACAGGGGTGGGGTAATCTCAAGAATCACTTGGCATTTTCAGCTTCTTACACAATGTTAATGATTATTGAATCACAATAATTGTAGGTTCAACAGGATACAAGCATTAACATGGATTTCTTCTGAAAATTGCTGGGCGCCATTGAGTAACATTCTCCAAACTGTTCCAACTCCGGATGTCACTGGACGCACAGCCTGGCAATATAAGTTAGACAAAACTGGCACAGGCAACATTGTTGTGCTCTTTGCTGCATTTAGGAAGCAATAACACTGTTAACATGGCATGGAATACAAAGTTATAATTTGACAGTCAGTTTACAAGAATTCGTTTCAGTAAATTTTATTGATGCAAAGTGTGATTCTCAAAAATTTCCTGAGCCCTATTTAGACAGTTCTGAAATGTATGTCATTCAAGTCACATCAGCAATTTTTGTTTTGTTATGTCTACTGTAATACTGGAATAAGAACAATTTGGTGTGGATTGCCTAATGATTGAAAACATTTAAAATGTTTCATAGATAAATGTGTAAGAAGCTTAAAGTGCTTCTGAGTGAGATTAGTGAGATTACTACACTGCTGTTCAGACACCTGCAAAATTTATATTGGCCAAAACACATCAACAATTTTTGCAGTGGCCTTTCTACTATAATAGAGGAATCAGTAAAAAAAATCGAAGAAAATTCAAGGTGTGCCCCTGGAGATACCGGGGTTTTAATAGGTAACATTTTAGCTTTTTTTCACATTTGGCAAGGGGCTGAGTGCAGTTGGTGATTAATTCATGGTGACTTCAGCCTGATATATATTCAGCAGACACAAATGAATGGAAAAATGCTAGAGAGAAATGCCTATGCTTGGGTTTATATTGGGTGTGCTCCGGGGACCTAAACATCAAACTGCTTGAGCAAAAGGCACTTTTGGTGTCCTCACAGCGCCACAACCATGGAAGATAAAGTAAAATGGACTGCATTTTCTGATTAAGCAGTATAACATTAGCTTAAATGCAAAGGTTCAAAGCTATAGGTATTATGATAATAAAAAGGTTATGCTTTGTTAAATACAAGAAAAATCTCAATTGACAAAAAAACTGACAGACAGTACCCTTAGAAAATAATTCACCAAAAATTCATTTTTGGTCCGAATAAGCTGAAATTTCAGATTTGTTCATCACTAATACATATTTATCTAATGTTAAAATATGGAAGCTGTTGTGTTCCAGGGTCCTGGTCTTTGGCCAGGACAGTATTGTTTATGGTTTTAACAGTTTCATGTTCCAAGTTTCATAGTTCATGTCACAGTTTTAACAGTTTCTTGTATCAGGATCAAGTATTTCATTATTCATGTTTATTATCCCCCGCCAACACGAAGTGGGAGGGGGATATAGGTTTGACCTCCGTCCGTCCGTCCGTGCGTCCGTGCGTCCGTCCGTCCGTTCGAGATAAAGGGGACAGCTTTACTCAGAAACTACTTCAGATACAGTAACCAAATTTGGTGTGTAGCTTCAGACCATAAAGGCCTTGATTGAGTTCGAAAATGAGAAGTGCACGATTGGCGGGGGATGTTGTAGACCATGTCGACTTGTTGTTCATGTTTTTACTTTTCCATGTTTTGTTTTTTGCCAGGTCTGCCCAAACACTCCACTGCTTGTCTGCCTTCTGCCCCGTGCCTTCGTTGTTGCACATTTCAGAGCTCTGGGTTGGCTTTGGTATTTCCCCCTTCCTTCTGTGCTGATTCGGGGCTCTCTAAGCTTAATTGACAATTAACTGTTTTTAAGTCACTAACATTTACTAACATTCACAGGGTGGTGTAATTCTTTGACAGGCACATTACTAATCCTACTAATTTAGATAGGGAGTTCATTGTCATGATTCCTGCTTTGCTATTTCAAGATCTTGCTGTGCTTTTCTGTTCTAGAAACATTCATGCTTCCTTCAATCTGCATACTTCATTGGTACTTAAGCTGAGCACGCTCCTTGTCTTAATGAGCAAGTCATGTCAACCAATCTTTGTCCATGTCCAATGATCTTGCCTTACCCATTGTTTCATCTCCAGGTGTTGACCTTCATGTGTCCTGATTTCTGTTCCTTTTTCTGGAGGCGGTGGAAGTTGGCTGGCAGGCAGAGTCTCAAGTCTCATTATTAGTTCAAGTTCATGGTCTTTCCAAGTTTCATCAGCGCTTTTCAAGGTCAGTTTTGGTCTCTCTTGTACATAGTAGTATTTATTCTTTTCTGTTTACGGTTATCTGCCTGGAGTTTCCAGCGGCTTTTGTTTTTTTGTCGTTTTTGATCTTTTAGTTCTTCGCTCCGTGAAGCTTTCCTTAGTTTGTTTTTGCAACCCTTTGGGCCAAGTTTTTTGTTGGCCCTCGTGCCTGGTTTTCTTTTTTTTAATAAACACCCTTTTCCCTCCATCTTGCGCCTGGTGTCTAACTGGTCTCGTATCAGAAGCAATCTATGACTACATGGTGACAAATGTTTTGTATATCTGATTTGACACGGAATGACCCATGTGTAGCTACGGTCTTCTGTTCCATTATCCCTGCTCACATTTTAATACTCAATCAACAGACAAATGAGAAAAAAAATAAACTATAGTTTATTTTCAATTATTGTGTGAATCCAGTCGACTCGAAACTCAGGACAATAACAACAAATGAGGGAGAGGGATAAGCGACTGAATGTGCTATACACACGTGACGTCAGGGCCATGATTTATGATCATGTGACTCGCAGAAAATGGTGGCCTCCGTGAAGAGCTTTGACAGTTCAGCGAAAAAGTGTTTTTTTTTTTCATAGTAGGCTATGAGAATGATACTTCATTGAAATATAGTGTTTTGTTAGGTATGTTCAATGACTGGAGTGTCCCTTTAAAAACTAAATAAAATCAGTATTTAGTGTGACTACCCTTTGCCTAAAAAGTGGGACACAGTGCTGCAGTTTTGAAATTTTATAAGATGAATATTGGAGAATATACCACAGTTCCACTGTAGGCTTACGGTCTTGCTGTCTTGCTCCCCAGGTATTCCCAGACAGCCTATGTGATGTTGAGATCAGGCCCCTGTCATGGCGCTATATATTAGTTGTATTCAGTGAATTACAAAGTTCTTATAAACATTTTTTTTTTTTGATAACATTCAATGCTTCAAATGTACTTTTTATTTGCAGCACCACTGATATGGAAAACAAAAATAAACATCCAGCATCAAATTTAATCAAAAATCTTGGGAGCCTGAGACTTTTGCACAGTACTGTGTGTGTGTGTATATTTATATATATATATTGGCCCCATAGTGCATAAAGGGTCTCTGAATGGTTTCACAAATATGAAAATAATCCAATGCATATGCTTCCGGTTTTCCAGTCACAAGATATCAAACCAACTGAATTCATATAGGGGATTTTGAAACAACTTGTATGATGGCACTCTCTGCTACTATCATCAAAACACCAAAGGAGGAACTATCTCTGGGAAAAAAGGTACTCCATCCCTTCAGTTACATTTCACACTAATAGACTCTATGCCAAGGTGTATTTAAACTGATCTGACAGATTGTGAAGGCCCAACTCCTAAGACTTTACATTGATTGTCAACCATGTGTATGTGATGTTGATTCTCTGGAAACAAGTTTTAGACTAGATAGTTGATTAGGAGCAACTCCAAACAATGCACATGGTTGAGGTAAGCATTTCCCCACCCATGCTGAAAACAGCCTGGGTATAACCCTGCTTCCTCCGCATAAGCTGTCTCACAGTTTGCAAGAACCTCTTTGGGAAAGGAATCCAGAGATAGGAGTTGAAAATTGAAACATTTCCAGTCAACCCTCACAACACATTTAGGTTAAACAAGAATACACACTCAGATGGGTGACATCAACTGAAAAATAAGAACACACTAACACACACAAGGTAAAATAGTAAATTTATTGACAATTCACTTGTTTATACTATTAACTTTTTGTAATTTTCTTGTTTCAATGTTTTTCAAAAGATGTAAATTAACTGCTTGACCTGATTTATAGGCTCAGTGGCTGTCAATGGTGCACCTGAGTGTTACCCGTTCCCAAGAAATGAAAGAAGCAGGTTAAATGAAAAAAGTAGCCAGTCAAGAACTGCATGTGGCGCCAAAGCGTTGCTCGGCCTGTAAGGGGGTTCGTGGGCATGCTGGCTCGATTTTTTATTTATTTTTTTAAATCGGTGCATTTTGCTGCGTTCTAGTGGGCCTTAAACCATGTCAACCTACTTTTCGGACGTTTTGAGTGATTAAATTACTGCGGCATTTCAGAGAGAGTGCGCTGTAAATTGGGATGGTTCCAGTCGTATGCAATTATTTGCTTTGACAGCAGATACTTTTCCAGTTATTGCTTCAACTAATTCTCCCTTTTTGAACTGAGAGTGTAAAACATCTAAAGCTTTGCATATCTGTCACAATTCAGGAACCTTGAGTTGAGAGATTGCTCTCGTCTCGCTCACTGCAGGCTTGTTAACGCTCTCCAGATTTTCTTCTGCCATACAAAATGTTCACTGCTCATGCGCTCTCCAAATCTCGCTTTTTAACGCCCTTAAACCAAAAGGGTCTTTTGGATGTTGAAATTGTTCTCAAGTAATAAAAGCGTGGCTTAGACCAATGTCTCAATGCATTGGCAACAGGAGGTAAATCGGCCAATTGAAACGCGTTTATCAAGATAAAACGCGACAAAACTCGCCTAAGAACAACTTAATTTGTCAGGAAGGTTGCCGGTTGGAGAGGACTGTGTTATCGGCGAAATTGCCAGCTGCCGGGGGTTGTGGAGCACCATAAATTCCAGGCTTAATTTTGCCATTGTGCATTCAAGCATTTAGGCTTTATCTCAACAATGTTCACATACATAAAAACATTTAAAACTGCCTCCATGGGACAACATCGATGCAACCACAAACGACCTCCTGAGCAATTAAATGTTGTCAGTTTTGGTAAGTGTGAGTCCCTGGTCTATAATTCTAGAATTACACTCAAGGGCCAATTTCTAAAGTACACTAGATCTCTAATTAGCCCATCATGTAGAAGCAACTTGATTCATAAAACCATGCAGATCTGTTCCAGAAGTTCAGTGGTACACACCAAACATCATAGTGGGGAATGAATCTGACCGGAGACACTATGACTGAGGAATAATTGTTGGTATCAGAGAGGGTGTTTTGAGTATTTCAAAAACTACTTATCTTCTGGAATGTTCATGCACAAAAAAACAGAGCAGAGGTTTAAAACTTCAGTCTTTGAGGGCAGCTGTGTCCGTGGGTTTTTTAGATTTCCATTTAATCAGCAGCAAAGTCAGGTCTCTTCAACAACAAGTGCAGACTCCATGACCAATCATTGGCTTGAATTATGCGCTTAAGTATGGGATAAAACAAAACAAAACAAAAATACAGCAGACACAGTGGCCTTCCAGGATTTGAATTTGGGATATCTGCTCAAGAGTTCATAGAGAATGAAGCAAAAAACAAAAACAATCTCTCACTGAGTGGCAGTTAAGAGGGCAAAATCCCTTTGTAATGAGACAGATCATAGGTCAATTGTCTGGCTGATTCACGCTGAATATTAAGTGGCAGTATACCGTTAGCCTCATCGCATAATTTCCTAATTTATATTTTTCCCAAATTGAGATATTGGCTGTCTGTTCTTCCATTTTTGGCAAAAACGTGTATTTTCCCCTTTTTCTCTCAAAACCTAAAAAACAAGTGGTGCCAGGCATAACAAACCCCGCCCCTCACACATACTTTCACCTACTTGCACAAAATTTAAAAGGGATCTATTCTGGGTCATTGGCAATCCCTGTACCGTATATGGGTTGAATCTGGCCATTAGTTTTGCCGCTAGTGTTAATAAACAAACACAGAAACAAACCGAACCGAAAACAATTCTTGGTGTGCACGTGACGTCACGCATAATTTCCAAACAGGAAGTCCGCCATGATGGATGATAACAACAACCAAGATGCGCTTCAACATTAAGCTCCTGCAAGGCTTCGTTATTTTCTTTGGATTTGCGCTTCCTTTTACAAGAAAACAGTGCCTATTTTGTGTGTGGTTTCTAATTGCGGCAATAATGCTTCTCGTGATAAAGACAAGAGTTTCTTCAGAATCCCATCTCATTTCAATCAATGTCGCTTACTGGCAAATACGGCACTTTGTTCACATGCGCTGGCAGCCACTTGCTTTTTACTTCAGTACATGTTCTCGAATTCCCGATTCTATATCCAGCTTCAGCTGCAAAGAGCAAAGCTCCAATGTGGGAACAAGCCTCGCTTAATCCAGCCATTCAATCACAATGTGCAAGGATCACATTGCCATTCTTATCGCTCACAAACCACGGCTTGAGCGGTGTTTCTTGAGTTCTTTGAGAATGGTTCACCCGAGCATGAACCAGCACCCTGTTATTTAGTGATAAGAATACCAACCCAGCCAGACACGAAAAAGATATACGCATCTTGACTCTTATAAGCCCTCATTTGTGCGTTGGTTGCCCTCAAGGTTTGAACAACGAGATAGTTTACAATCTTGGGGTATTAAATCATTGGTAATGTTGCCAAGTCCTCCATATAATCAGATGGCTTTGACATAATATGGGTCAAGACAACAAATTTCAACCTTTTCTCTGTATCTTGACTTGGCAGAGGACTCCAGGGAGCCATAATATTTCAAAAAATTTGGAGATGTATCTCTGTTATTGTTTGCAAGAGATATATCATCCAACATGGCAGCACGTGCCATTTAATCACGTGGTTGCATATCAAGAATACCCCTTCCCTCACCCTTCAGTTGGGGCGGGGTAACATGTGGTGCCAGGCACAACAAACCCTGCCCCTCACACATACTTTGACCTACTTTTCCGAAATTCAATAGATTGTTAGATCTATTCTGGGTCAGTGGCAATCCCTATTCCCAATTTGGGGGTGACTCTGGCCATTAGTTTTGCTGCTAAAGTGTTCACAAACAAACACACAAACAAAAACAAACCAAACCAAAACAATAGCCCTTGCCCTCCCCCTTCAGGCGGGGCGGGGTAATAAAAAGAAAATGAAACCTTTCTCTGAAATAATAAAAAATACTTGTATATAATTAATAAAAATTAATTTAAAAAACCTTACGAAAATGAGACAGGCCATTATGCTATGAGGCCGACGATATGAGAATGGGAGATTTGCAGCAGGATTGTGAAGCAGACGACTATGCAGCTGCAACTACAGTATGTGATACTATTATGTCAACCTGAATCAGAATCTCTATGAAATTTTTCCAAAACCTTGTTGAATCCATGTTGCAAGGAATTCAAGCTCTTCCAAGGGCAAAGGATGGTTGGTATCACAGAAAGGTCCACCTAATATAATGTTCACTGATTAGTCGTGCCAGAGCAAAATTTGCATCAAAAACTGTGCATTCATCATGCCATAGAAGCTACGAATGAAAGCCTGCCATAATGGAGCATAGATAACTAATTTGGTAACTGATTGACAATGGATTTTGCAGTGACATTCTTTTCCAGTTGTTTTTGTCATTATTTTCTTTTAAACTATAGTAATAGGTCTTCGGATTTGGGACTGTTTTGTTTAGCTTTTATGTCTGATTGTTTTGTGCTTTTGTGTTTTCTTTGTCTTTTAACAACTTTTCTTGCTTTAAATTTTATCTTTTGGATTTTTTATGTCTCAGTATCTGTTATTTCATAAATAAATAAATTCAATCAATCAATCAATCAACCAATTAATCAAAAACAATAAATAAATATATTCCATTAACCTTAATGAAAAATAAATGGGCAAGCAGTTTGAAACTTCTCACGACTAGCTGAGACCAACTCAACCACAAATACACCTTCAAAATAAAAAAAGAAAAACTCATACTGCAGTGAACTCCGCGTCATAACCGCTGGAACAAATGCACCATGTTTCCGGCCTCATAAACATGTTTATTCCAATTATGCTTCAAGCTGTAAACAGTGCATCTTTCATCAGTTGGCTTTACATCCATAAAAATAAATGCCAAAGCTGTGAGCTTAAAGGATTCGTCAAATAAAATGTGAATAAATGCTCTTAGTGCTTAGTGAGCATCACATATCTGATAACATAAAAACAAAGTTCACTCTTTAAATTCACAGAATAAAATTTTTTATGGCCTTTTAAAACAACCCTTGCAAAACGCTGTGTGCCAGTTCTGAAAGTTAATGAGCTATGCGATCGTGTGACCGTGTGGCGTCTTACCAGCGAAAAAAAAAGAACGGGACATGCAACTTTTTCTACAAGATCAGCCATAGTTGAGCTGAGGGAACTCATATTTGTCATCATCTAAATGAAAAAAAAAAATACAAATGAAAGGGATTGGACATGCATACAGTGGCGGTGCCAGAACTGGAAATTTGGGGGCTACAACACACCCCGTTATATTGACTCCGAGAGCACTCCACTCTATCAGGGGCTGCTGATTCGCCCCTTTAGGTATGATGTCGACATTCATTCCTTTGTAGCCGTAATTTGGTGCAGTTTAAATCAGCGTTATTAAAATTTCTTACCAGTCAACTCTTAACGCATATTGGGTGAGTCTAATGCTTTTTAGTGGCATATCACATTCTCATGCCGTAGTCTGCAATCTTACATTTAAATATAAAAGTGAAGATTGAAACATTTTAATTTGGCAAAGAATAATAATTAGGCAGTAAGGTAGGGGAGACCGGGGTTACTTCGGCTATGGGATAAGGCCTGTCACCCCAGTTTTTTTCATTCCAAACGCACTGACGGGAAAATGAAAACTAACAAATTATGTGACATCCCAGCCACGTCATTGCTTGGAAAGAAGAAGGACCAGTTGTGTCATGCAAGTGTTTTCTGCCTAAAAACTTCAATTTTTACCCGAACTGTAAACTTTAAGTTTCTGAAAGAAATGCGTCTAGCTTCTTTGAAGACAAAGATTTCCACGGTGGTTTTGTGTGTAACTAGAGTTATTAAAAACCCATAAGATAAAGGTCTGCTGCAATCATGACATGAGAGATGGCCTGATTTCCAAAATGGCCACACGGGACTAAACTGGCCAAGCAGCATGGGTTTAGTTTGTTACGGTTAGTAGCCCCGAGTATGCCGAAATTGCCCCGCATGTATACAACTTAGCTGTCAGGAAGCGTCAACCAGCCTCTCTTGCCCGAGCAACGGACTACAATGAACACTCAGTACGTGATTTCCTCACCAAGTTGGTTGACCTGTATGACGAGCACAAATTTGAACCCAAAGACACATGAGTGACATGAAACCGGTGTTACAACGGTACAACAGCCTGGGTACGTAACCTTGTGAATAAACTGTTATATAAAAATGAAAACCATGGACAAGATAATGATAATAACAATAACAATAATAATGATAATAAAAATAATAATAATAATAATGATAGGCTTCAGCTGATTGCCAACTACGATGATTTTACCCCACCCATCTGAAGAAGTAACCCCAGGTATGGGGTTGTTCTGGCATGTTTGTGATTAATCGAAAACTGACCGTTGTGACGTAAATATGTTTTTGAAATTTTCTCAATATAAGTTTTGGAGGCGACATTCTGCACTACACATATACCGTAAAAGGTATTTCTCTAAGTTTTAGCAACAAAGAATTATGGAGGGTCGTTCCATGTCAATTCAACAAATTTCAGAAAATTACCCCTGCCTGACCATCTCAGATTTTTAAAAATTCTCACACCAAGGCCATGTACTTAATAGCATATGTGCAACGTTTCAGTTAAACATCTTCTTTAGTTTTGACAAAAAAAATAAAGATGGCAACGTTTTGCTGATTTTTGCACTCCATCCCTCCTAGCGTCAAATAAAAGTGGATTTTTAGGAGGCAATATCTCTGGTAATATCAATGCTATGGGCTCAAAAATTTCCACAGTGTAGCATCTATGCCCAGTACACTTGTGAAACACATTTTCAATGGCAAATATGTTCTTATTAGGGAGCTGTGGCTGTTTGAAACTGTTCATTTATTTGACGAAGTTGCCTATGACACCAACTTTGAAGGCCAATTATGACCAAGGTTATGCAGGTAGAGAGCTGATTTTTTTCTGGGCAAGCTCTCCTCACATAGTGCTATTGGTACAATAAACAGCAAGCATGCCAATTTTATGGTTGTCCAGAAAATACACAGCAAAATCCTAAAAAAGCCAAAATTTCCTGAAATTTGACAAATTGCCGAGGTGTGACAAGCTGTAAATTCTTGAAATCTTCACCATCTTAAAGCTTACATTGACTATCTTTGTTTCAAAGGTGGTTGTGGTGTACCTCTTCATCAAACAGTGATGAATTTTTTAGTAACACCTTATAAACGTTCGTTTTTCATTGTTTATATGTGATTCCTTGCATATTGCAGGAGTTTTTGAGGCTGTAATCATAACATCAGATGACAGAAAGTCACTTAATGATCTGCAATATTTAGATATATTGATTATAGTACCATATATAGGTCAGGAAATGCCATATCAAACTTGTATATATGAAATTTATTTAGCAAAATACATTATAGCCTCATCATTACTTTGTCCAAACATTCAAATGTATCATGGTCAATACAGTGTACATTAGATTACTCATTTCAAGTTCATCATAAACAGTTTTGCTGAATTTTTTGCTGAATTAACCTCATTTAGGTTACATCTGCGTCCTGTGGCAGTTGTGGGTGCTGGCATCTTAGTGATGACATGTTGTACAGGTACCCAGCAAACATCCTCTCTGTGTGGCCAGTAAAAACGTCTTGCTGGTCCACATGGGTGCATGAAAATTAATCTGATGTCATCCGTGGCAAGAGTGCTCAGATTAGGATTTGCCTCTCACTGAGACATGTCGAGACATGTTAACAAAACTGATGAATGATGACATAATCTCAACCATTGGATGGCATTGGAGGATTTACAAATAGTTTTTTTCCCCAAATTGACATTTATAATTGTGCATACAATAGCAGTTTAATTAAAGTGTTCCTAAGTTTGATAAATGACCTGCTATATAATAGAAATAGCCCAGAGTGAAAAAAGGTTGATACTTGTAAGTACAAAAGTACCCATTTATCTACCAGATTCACATTATTATTATATAAGAAAATTCATGTTTGTGCTCAATATATCTTTTGACAGAGAAATACATATGTAGGTTTCAATCCCCTCTGCAGTTTTTGTTATCCATGGGACATGAAATTGAGGCACAATGTATCCAGTGTTCTACACTGGAAAAAGACAGAGAAACCTCAAAGGAACAGGGAACATCTTGGTGTGGACTTTCAGACACCAATGGTTGTTAGGATCAGATCTCAAATTTGTATTAACATTAAAAAAACAGTTGAAAAACAAGAGTTTATTAGGTGTTACTAAAAAATTAATAACTATTAAATGACGAGTTGCACCGCAACCACCTTTGAACCAAAGATAGCTAAGAATGTAAGCTTTAAGATGGTGAAGATTTCAAGAAATTACAGGTTGTCACACCTCGGCGATTTGATGTCAAATTTCTGAAATTTGGCTATTTTAGGATTTTGCTGTGTACTTTCACCATGAAATTGACATGCTTGCTGTTTTTTGTTCCAATAGCACTATGCGAGGAGAGCTTGCCCAGAAAAAAATCAGATCTCTACCTGCATAACTTTGGTCATAAATGGCCTTCAAAGTTGGTGTCACAGACTACTTTGTCAAATAAATTAGCATTTTCAAACTATCACAGCTCCCTAAGAAAAAGAGAAAAGCCATTGAAAATGTGCTTGCCTAGTTTATTGGGCCTAGATACTACACTGTGGACGATTTTGAAGCAGTGGCATTAGTGTAACAGGAGATACTGCCGCCAGAAAACTCCCTTTTATTTGAAGTTGCAAAAACGAGTGAAAATTCGCACAACACTACCATCTTTATTATTTTTTTCTGCCAAAACTAAAAGACATTTTTAACTGAAATTTGGCACACATCCTATTAATTATATTACTTTTCTGTGATAATTTCTTAGACAAATTGGAGATGGTCAGGTCGGAGGCATTTGTTGAATTGACATGGAATGACCCTGGAGCCAAATATAAAATCATGACAAGGTAACCCTGGTCTCCTCTAATATTGGAAGTAATTATTAAAGCCTTGGCATCTGTTGATTCTTCCCCTTCTGTAGCTAATGTTCATTACCTTTCATTACATCTTCCAATGTGTATTGAAATACAGTGTGGCCCAAAAAAAATCCAACCAAAACATACTTCAAAAACTAATTCACTTTAGTGAGATGGAGTAGTCCTGCCATCTTTCTCCATCTCACGAAAGTCAATTGGTTTTTGCACTATGGTTCGGTTGGGTTTTTTTTTATTTTTTTTTTTTGGGCCACCCTGTACAATAGTCCAACAATGTCATGAGAACTTCAGAACAGAAAAGTGGCACTATCCCATGCCGCATAATTTGGAACAAATAAAATAGATATGTATGAATGCAATAGGCCTATTGACTTCTATTAGAGGAAGACAAAAAAGTCTAACTGAAAATCAATGCTCTTTAATGGAATCCATGCGTCTTCATGTCATAGCTACTGCAAAATTTTAAATAATTAGACGTTATATTTACTCTTTAGTCTTCGCAACGGAAAATATAATTTGACGATGACAACATAAAAATGCGACTAAGATCATTACCAAGAACATTTCTAGCTAATAGTAAGTGAATTTTCAGGAATAGCTATAAAACCTTGTCCTGTGAAATTAAACCAAGGAGAAAAGTGAAATTTCTCAACCCAGAGAACTACAGGCTGCCAGTATATGACAATAACACTTCAGACTGGAGAGAAAACATAGCCCATGTCCTATACGCCATAATACTGGATATAGGCTACATCCAAACTCGAAGGCAACACCTGAAAGTTAATGTTCGTTTATTTAACTCGCAGAGGAATGAACAATATAGCCTAGGCCTATACAAAATCAATCAACCATTGGGTATCAAACAAAATATTTGAAAACTGTAAGACTACTCGTGGCAAACGATTAATGATGATTTTACTTCAACAATAAATGATGCTGGTCGGAAAATAGGCTTTTACTTTCTGGACCTCTTGCACAAAATGACGGACGCAAAACCGAAGTACGCCGCGCTCTTCAGTATCATGAAGGTATATGTGAGGCTTGACAGATACAGACTCCTTGAGAGCTCAAAACCTGGAAAACAAAACAGATGCTGATATTTTACAACAAGAATATATATTAAAAAAAACTTTTTTTATGGTCATATGAATCATATTAATTCGCATATTCCAATAAATAACTGCAGTTAATTTTCTTGTGCTTTGTGACCCCATCAATAAATCTATAAGTTGTGAACACTGTGGGGAAAGCACACTAAGCTTAGATGCTGAGAGATTTTAGAGAATTCGATCCTGGTTTGGTATCACCTTTACTCACAAACAATTACGAATGGTTGTGTGGCTCCTGTGTTGGCAAGATGTCATAAAACCCATTCACAGCAGTAAATACTTTTCTCAAAACGCCACGCATCATCGGAGTCAATTTACATGCAGTCCTTCCAACTACATTATGCCATCTTAAGAAGAACATCGACTTCCAAGACATTCTAAAGACAAAAATACAGTCTTACCATCTGGGAGTGTCACTGAACTATTGCACGTCACCGGCTTGTCAAGCAAACTTCCTCCTCCCTTCTTTGAACCTTTAAGAGAAAAAAAAAAACATTATATCCGACCAAAGAAAATGACATGTCCGCAAGTGCCCATGTAATACGCAAAGGCTTGTAAATGGCTGTTCTCATTCTCATTCTCAAATAAATGTTTGCTGGATGTTACGATCGAGGTTTTTCAGATTTGTTGAATACCATTGAAACTGAATTTGAACACTGTGACATGTTTAAAAAGTATTACAAACATTTGGTTTTGCAGTGCACATATAGGCTAATATGCAAAGGGGTGCCCTTGCTGAGTGATTTCCTCCTACGGACGAACCTGCAAATTAAATAATTTTGATTACCTTTCGGTATCAGTTGTTTGGTTTCCTCTTTGTTTCCTTCGTGCACAACAATACATGAGTGGCTCTTTGTCGCCTGGTCGATTATCAGCATACTAGCGTGACCATCATCTATCTTCTGCTCCATAATCCTTTTCTCCGCCACTGAAACTTCTTTATCATCTTCTTTCCATTTGAATTTGACAACATCTGGAAACATGCCTTTGGCGATGCAAAGCAAAGTTGTTCTATTATCCTGTGGGTTAGGCCTACTTGGTGGGAAAGCGATCACCGTCGGGGGTTTCAGTTGAGCTGTCTCTGCATGCAAAATCATAATTAGAAATTTTACATTAGCTGTGGGGGAAATGGGCAGCGCGATCCACTCTCAAAAATAAACGGTTTAAAAATCAAGTGATTTCACTGAGGCTCCCCGTACACACAGAAAAAAAGGCTAGTTAGGCTAGGCCTACTTGGTGGGTCTTTGACCATTTTAGTTCTTTATGTAACCCTCTAATTGATGTGACCAGCACGGCGACCCACGGAATTACGGAAGTGTAACCCTTTAAACGACAATCACGAAGTTCCTCTGAGACCTTTCCAGAGCTTGAGAGTCGCTACCATTAGGGTCCACGCGGACGAAGGCCAAAGAACCCTCTAGCGCGTCAGTAATGTGCGGTCGGAGGTTAGTTTGGCACAATCCTCCCCTTTGCTTGATTAGCAATCAAACGATTAACTAGTTTAGTAAGACTATTCGGGGGAATGGCGGGCCAGTTTAAGTTTCTGCAGCTTTAGGCCTATAACTCTGTATATCGCACCTGAAATGTTCACGAAACTGCAGTTTTGCCCGTACGTGCTTACATGATGCCAGAGAAGTGCGGTGAGGTGATGCAGAGACCCAAACTACAGGATGTTGTGAACCTGTTCCCACAGCTACTATGCCTGATTGACAATCAAAACAATTAAGATCAAGCCTATAGGAAGCCCGTATTCTGATGGACGAGAAAATGACAAAATTCTTCATTCACATTTATGCTTCAATTCGAGACTGCAAGGAAGGAAATGTTATCAATTAGGGAAAAACTCTCGGCTCTCGGTAATTCTGTATATCATTTTAACATTTTGTTAATCGAATTATGAAAGAAGACTGAAAATAAACGTCCGCTTTTATTATTTGGGTGTAAAAGCGCGTATTTAATGGAGAATACATTGTATATTGATCAAGCACTGAACTCTGCATAAGTCGAACTGTTTTGGTAGCCTAATTGTTGATGACATTGCCTCAGCTTCCTGTATGCAAGTACGCCCAAATCTGCAGTTCGTGAGCATTTCAGGTTCGATATAACAGAGTATGAATGCTGCAGAAACTTAAACTGGCCTGTCATTCTGCCGAATAGTTTTTCTAAACTAAACTAGTTAATTGTTTGATTGCAAATCAAGCAAAGGAGAGGATTGTGCTACACAAAACTAACCTTCGAGCGCACATTACTGTGGCGGGTATGTGTTGCCTACTAGAGAAGTGCCGACAGGGTTGGGCAGTAAAAACGGAAAATTACTCTCGCCTAACATCCGAGTTGGTCGATTTGCCGACTTTGCCCGATAAGCAATGAAACAAATTAGTTAAGGGATAATCAAGACCGATGTGCAGCCTATAGGGTGAAGTCAGGTAATTTGGGACATTAGGTAAAATGGGACAAACAAGCTTTTACATCTTGGGCTCTTTAAAATTAACAGCCAATCACCATACATGTTATTTTATTGTTGCTACAAATATACTTTCCATGAAACAATCGTTATGATTGGTGTTCAAAACCCAAAACCAGTGAAGTTGGCACGTTGTGTAAATCATAAATAAAAACAGAATACAATGATTTGCTAATCCTTTTCAACCTATATTCAATTGAATACTCTGCAAAGACAAGTTTCTTAATGTTCGAACAGGTAAACTTTGTAATTTTTTGCAAATATTAGCTCATTTGGAATTTGATGCCTGCAACATGTTTCAAAAAAGCTGGCACAAGTGGCCAAAAAGACTGAGAGAGTTGAGGAATGCTCATCAAACACTTATTTGGAACATCCCAGAGGTGAACGGGCTAATTGGGAACAGGTTGGTGCCATGATTGGGTATAAAAGCAGTTTCCCTGAAATGCTCAGTCATTCACAAACAAGGATGGGGCGAGGGTCACCACTTAGTGAACAAATGCGTGAGCTGATTGTCGAACAGTTTAAAAACAATATTCCTCAACAAGCTATTGCAAGAAATTTAGGGATTTCATCATCTACGGTCCGTAATATCGTCATAAGGTACAGAGAATCTGGAGAAATAACTGCACGTAAACGACAAGGCCGAAAACCAACATTGAATACCCGTGACCTTCGATCCCTCAGGCGGTACTGCATCAAAAACTGACATCAGTGTGTAAAGGACATCACCACATGGGCTCAGGAACACTTCAGAAAACCACTGTCAGTAACTACGGTTCGTTGCTACATCTGCAAGGGCAAGTTAAAACTCTACAATGCAAAGTGAAAGCCATTTATCAACAGCACCCAGAAACGCCACCGGCTTCGCTGGGCCCAAGCTCATCTAAGATGGACTGATGCAAAGTGGAAAAGTGTTCTGTGGTCTGACGAGTCCACATTTCAAATTGTTTTTGGAAACTGTGGACGTTGTGTCCTCCGGACCAAAGAGGAAAAGAACCATCCGGACTGTTATAGGCGCAAAGTTCAAAAGCCAGCATCTGTGATGGTATGGGGGTGTATTAGTGCTCAAGGCATGGGCAACGCACACATATGTGAAGGCACCATTAATGCTGAAAGGTACATACAGGTTTTGGAGCAACAAATGTTGCCATCCAAGCAATGTCTTTTTCATGGATGCCCCTGCTTATTTCAGCAAGACAATGCCAAGCCGCATTCTGCTCGTGTTACAACAGCATGGCTCCGTGGTAAAAGAGTGCGGGTACTAGACTGGCCTGCCTGTAGTCCAGACTCCCATTGAAAATGTGTGGCGCATTATGAAGCGTAAAATACGACAACGGAGACCCCGGACTGTTGAACAACTTAAGCTGTACATCAAGCAAGAATGGGAAAGAGTTCCACCTGAAAAGCTTCAAAAATTGGTCTCCTCAGTTCCTCAACGTTTACTGAGTGTCGTTAAAAGGAAAGGCGATGTAACACAGTGGTAAAAAGGCCCCTGTGCCAACTTTTTTGCAATGTATTGCTGCCTTTAAATTCTAAGTTAATGATTATTTGCAAAAAAAAATAAAGTTTCTCAGTTTGAACATTAAACATCTTGTCTTTGCAGTGTATTCAATTGAATATAAGTTGAAAAGGATTTGCAAATCATTGTATTCTGTTTTTTATCTACGATTTACATAACGTGCCAACTTCACTGGTTTTGGGTTTTGTAAGATGACTAGCATGGGCGGAGCAAAGATTAAAAAAATAACTGATTCCAGAACTTGCAAGGTAAGCTATGTGACATATTGATTTTCTCTTTTTGGTAATAAGAGTACTGAAGCTAAAGTAATTAAGTTATGACACCAACAATTGTTGTAAGATGTAATATTTTATTAACTGTTTGACTTTTTATCAAAATATTTTCACCATACACTTTAATTTTTATGGGAAAGGGTTTTGAGTGGCTGTCCCATTTTATCTAAATGCATCTGGCAAGATGGGACAAAAAAATCAAGCTAAAATGGGACATTTTTCTGAAGCGAATTAAGCATGTTTCTAGGCTAACATGTGCCATAAAATCATGAATTTCTATGCTATTTTGTGCCAACTTGTCACATTAGAGATATTTCTTGTATTTTTATTACTTACAAACATTAAAAATGATGCAAAGAGTGAAAGGGAATTTTAACATTTTTAATATCCATTGTAGACAATATGGCAGTATGGAAACAGGCAGCAAACAGACAGGGAAAGCATGGCAAGAAAAGAGGGACGAAAGTATAACCAGTGGAGGAAGGAAAAAATGAAGGGTGCATTTAAAAGTTGCTGGAGACAGGACGGAGGCCATAACTTAGCTGTTTGGCAAGGGCATGGAATGTGCCTAAGTCAACATTAGAGAGGTTACATAAATGAGTAATTTCCTTTATCGATACATTGCTTTAACCGTTTAAAAAACAGAAACATGAAATACAATTGTTAAATGAAATTCATGAACATTGAACATTAAATACAATTAAGCTAAATTGTTTGGCGTCCTTTTAACCATAACCATAACCACTGTCCCATTTTACCTGAACATGTTATTGAAGCGAGGAAGGGGATCTTGGTGTGTTTGAAGGTCCAACATTTCTAAATGATTTTACTTGGCAACATATATTTTTTATTAAAATATAGCAGAGATCCATAACAACTTTACAAATTACCTTAAGTATTCCTTTGAAGATTTTTAAAGGGTTTTCTCGGTAACCTACCAAAAAGTGTCCCAAATTACCTGACTTCACCCTAGGCCTAATGATTACGAATGATTTGGTCCACGATATACAGTAACTAGGCAACGATACAAGATCGCAGGGATGGCCAGCGAAAAAAGATGAAAAATTCTCCAGTTGTTGCATTTTATAGCGAAATGTCAAGACAAATTATGAGACATTTATTTCAAAATACCACTTAAATTGGTTTCATTAACTGAATAGCATGAGAACATTCGTGAACGCAGCATATCAAAGGTGATCACAATCTTGCGTTAACAAATTTACGCGAATCTGTGTCGTTGGATGAACATTTAAAGTTCGGAAAGCAAAACGTAAAGACGTATTGACGAGAAATTCCATCGAATAACGTTAGTTCTAGCGTGGAATAGATTTTGCTGATCGATTAAACTGATCGGTTTGAGAAAGCGTGAAGAGATCAGCCTTCTGCTGAGCTCAGTGTAGCCTAAGAGCAACTGAAACTGCATAGCGATAAAAAATGGATTTACTAAGCCGATGTAATTGTAGCCTATATTTTATCAAATGAAATCATGAAGCATTTCAGTGAAAGTAGCCCATCACGATTATTTAAGAATTAATTCGAGCTTCCAAGTAGCCTATATTTCGGGAGAGGACCTACCATCACGACTCATTTAGGCCTACATATTGAAAGTTTAATCTACAGATTAGAAATATTACATGACCCCAAATTCAATTGCATAAGCGGATTAAATATGAATTCTTGCCTTTTTTGGCTTTCAACATGTAGGCCCACACCCTGTTTTATTATTATTATTATTATTATTATTATTATTATTATTATTATTATTATTACTACTACTATTATTATTATTGTTATTGTTATTACCTATTATCACCAGAACGCTCCTGTTTCAGGGTATTGGAAATCATTCAATCGAAGACATTCAGGCAGCTATAGAAGATCAGGGTTAATTAAGTGGGGTTGTTTTCGGGAGTATTATTTGAATTAGGTCTATACTCGCATATTTTGACAGATGCCATTTCCGATCACATATAGACAATGTAAGATTATAAAACGAAACATATCCAATCACTTACCTGAAACAAATAATTTTGTCCCCGACGAAAATATTTTGACGTCGCTCACAGTGCCGCCCGAAATAACAAAAACTTGAAGATGATTCAGTTTTAACTTCAAAGAAATAAGATTATTTTCAGTTGCACCACAATTAAAATGTATAGCCCTCTAAAGCTTTTGATTTTGATTCTCAAGGGTAAACCGACCTTGTTTTCACACAAAATTAAATCCGCAAACGCGATTATCAAACCGCTTGCCTAAATCATTTAAGAAGAGGCACATATTTCAGCGCAGGACCCCTGCGGCAGACTCGTTGAGGTATCGGCTATCGTCCCACTGTCATTCTATTGTCAATAATCACGGAATTATACTGTGGGCAATTTTAAATAATTTTCATCTAGTTGATTTTGCAATTGCTGCTTGCTGCTGTAATTATTCATGCAACCGATGCATAACGAGGATCAGAAAAATGACATCCTTATATCACGTTATTACACATTTTTGGTCTTCCCCCTTCCATACAGAAGACCGAAATATAAGGCATAAAGACAGATTTGCTTGAAGTTCGTGACTTACTTGTTACAATAAGTTTAGTTCCAGATCCAAACATTTTGTACACATTGCCAGAATTATCACACCATCTAAAAAACTAATACAATAACTGAATGTCAAGCTCGATGCAAATACATTCAACTTTGTTTTTTTTTTTTCAATCAAAGTTGTATACACATTCTCTTCCACCCCAAAAAATCACCAAATTTAACTCTAAATTATACTTCAGTAAAACAAACAAACAAAAAATATCAGTTAGATTCTAGTCATCATTGGTTTACAGCCAGTTATGAGTATTACTATGTCAGTGCAATGCATTATGCCCCATGAGACAAGTAATAGCCCCTTACTAATGACTACAAAGTTTTCCTACCCACTCAAAATGTGCAAATCTTTTAAAAAAACAATGTTTAACACGTTGGATCTGTAAGTTTTTACAGTTATACATTAATACAGAATTATTATAATTTCATTGTATTTTATTCAATTTGCCAGGGAGCATTCCATTTAACTGTGTGTTAAAACACACCATGCAGAGTCTTAAAGCAGCTTCATATTTATCTCATTGCGTTGGGTAGATATTTTATAAATGCCTCAGATATAAATGTTTCAGGCATGTTTCAAACAAAATCATGAATAGTTTCTTAATGATAATTAACCAGTTGGCCCACTGTAGAAAACATACGTACCTGTTACAATAAGCTTTGTACCGCTTCCAAAAATCTTAATCCAAGCCCCCTGGTAACACCATGGCTCATGGTATTGCAAAAACTTACACTGCGCAACAATGCAAGGACATGTTGACGTATAGGCCTACACTGGAAAGTGTAACAAGAACAGAGACAATTAGTCGTATTACAGGAAATAGATATAAATCAGGACAAGAACACAGGCATAATACCACATTTCAGGAAGATCATCGTCAATCCGCATGAGAGGAACATAAACCTACTGCAGCATGAAACAAATACAGACTTTATGCAGCATTTAAAGAATGCTCCCAGCTGGCACACAACCGACCTTCAATGTTGAAATACGGTTGAAATTATGTCAGTTGTTTCAATGTTGAAACGCTATTGAAACAACGTTTAACTCGGATGGTTGTAATCCCAGCCGGCACACGACCGACCTTCAATGTTGAAATATGGTTGAAATTATGTCAGTTGCTGTTTCAATGTTGAAATGCGATTGAAACAATGTTTAACTCTGATGGTTGTAAGAAGGTTAACAAAATGGTCTCAAATAAACGCTGAAATTTGAACAAGATTTGTTTCAATGTTGAAACAACATTGGGTAAGAGTACCACACACAACCTCCAGCAAAATCGAAAAAAATCACAACTTTTTCGGCTTACCTTAATGTTTAGATACCAAGTGAAATATTCAGGTGTGGAAAACGTTGAGCACACATCCAGTTAAGTGAATTTACAGATTCATTTCTAGAGCGTCTATACATGCGGCAAGCTTATAAAGGTGGCAGCCAAGACACTGTTGACCTAAGCTTAACCCAACTCATAAAGAATGCTATCTCTATCCCTATACCTAACCTTGACCCAATTCATAAGGAATGCTATCCCTATCCCTGTGCCTAACCCTAAGCCTTCCCCCAACCATAATCCCTTATCCTAATCCCTTCAAATCAACTGCAGTTCCAGTAAAAACTGCCGTATCTGTAGAAACTGCAATGCAGGCAATAACAACAATAATGCATCAGTTTTATATAGCGCTTTTCTGGACACTCAAAGACACTTTACAATCAATACATTATTCATTCATGCTCTGATGGTGGTAAACTACATTTTTGTAGCCACAGCTGCCCTGGGGCAGACTGACAAAAGCATGGCTGCCAATATGCGCCTACGGCCCGTCGGACCAACCACCAAACATTCGCACACAGCCATACAGGAGTGTGCCTATATTCAAACCCACGACCTTATTGCTGTGAAGCGGTAGTGCTAACCACTGTGCCACCGTGCCGCCCAACAATTAGCACTTTTGTGTAGGCCTTTTTCCTGTGTAAAATTGATTGATTGAGAGGGTACTATTTGAGCAACATATTGAGAAACCTGTCCTTTCAATCTGGTATCCAACACTGTTCAATACAGCTCGGGTGGACTCTATGTACAAATGACCTTTGACACGGTGATGTCACACAGCTCCTGTGGGAAATTACGAAGGGGCTTATTCATTGAAATGATCTGTGTTCCTCACATCTTCAGTTGTTGCTTGAAATATACTGAGCAACAAAAGAAACGCAAGTTAGCTAGTTAGTCAGTGTACTCTTATGGTTACTCAGTCAAAGTGACCGCAAAATAAAGAAAAGTTTCATGAAACCAGTGTAAATGTGCACGCGCTAGTGATAAGTTTGCTTTTGTAAAATAATTACATCAAAGTAGGTGTTTATAGCTTGCCGGCTGACACTTCATGTGGCGATAAAGCATTATTAGACAAGTCATTGGAAATAGCTTAGTGGGTAAGTCATTGAGCTATAGTGCGGGTGAGGGTCGTATATGATCTTTTTCTGTGTTCCCGCTGCCAGGCGACATTACACACAAAGACTCAGTAAGACTAAGAGTACTCAGTACACAAAGAGTACAGGAATAACCGCAGCAATATAGTTGCTAAACTGGTTTCTTTTTGATATTTTCTCTATAAAATGTCACGAAATATTCAACAGTTATTTTCAAAGTAATTTTTACGGTTGTGTCTGGCTTAGAATCCTTGTGCCATTACACGCATGCTGAGAGAGTGCTGTAATTCAAACGTGAAACCAAGGTACTTGATGGGTTATGCTGACTCACTCTTTAGTATTGCAATGTGGGTACAAAAAACTTGTCCAGCCAGGTAGCTTAGTGGCTAAGGTGTTGCGCGCAGGTTCGGGAGACCCGAGTTGATTTTTTTTTTTTTTGATAATACTTAATTATCCGTTAAGGAAATTTGGTTTACATGTCACAGCTGAATACAAAGTAAAATAAATTAAACACAAGCACGCATAAAAACAGACATAAAACATACAGATATACATGTACATGACAACAGATAAGATAACAAATGCTAGGAGAAATTATTAAAACAACGAATGCTTTGGGGTATAAAAGATTGGCGGGCTCTGTTTGTTCTCATTCTCGGCAAACGGAGACGGCGGTCGGAAGGTAAAAAGACAAACTCAGAAAATAAAGAATGCGACTCGTCGCTTAGGATAGAATTTACTTTTTTAAGAATTTGTTTCTCGTAAAAAATGCCGAGGTTGTCCAAAGGGAGGCCAATGATTTTGCTCGATGTGTTTAAAATTTTGTGTAACTTGTTTTTATTCTGAACAGACAGAGACCCATACCACCAAAGGAAGCTAAAAGTTAAAATACTTTTGATGAAACTGTTAAAAAATACACAGAGAATGGTTTTGTCTATGTTGAAATTTCTAAGCTGCCTTAAAAGATATAAACGTTGTTGTGCTTTCTTGTAAATGTAATCACAGTTTGGCTTCCAAGTAAGTTTAGAGTCTAAAATGGTTCCCAGGTACTTGTACTCTGATACTGTTTCAATTTCTTCCCCATTTATGATGACTGGTTCCAGCGGGCGCTTATTCCTCCTGAAGTCAATATGCAGCTCTTTTGTTTTGGAAACATTTAAAAACAGATGGTTAACGCTACACCATTCAACAAATTGTGATATTTCCCTTCTATATAATATCTCATTTTCATGAATCAACCCGGTAAGTGCGGCGTCGTCTGCAAACTTAACAGTAAAACACGAATCAACAGAGCTAAAACAGTCATTTGTATACAATATGAATAAAATAGGCGAGAGGACACAACCTTGCGGGGCACCAGTCTGAGTAACAGCAACAGATGAACGTACATTATTAACAGTAACAAATTGGGATCTATCAACAATAAAAGAGTGGACCCATCTGACAATATTTGTGTTGACACCAAGCTGAAAAAGTTTCTTCATTAAAATATGAGGCTGAATAGTATTAAAAGCAGACGAAAAATCAACAAATAAAATCCTAACATATGAGCCAGCAGTTTCCAGATGTTTATAAACATTATTAAGCAGAGTCAGTGTAGCGTCTTCTACTCCCCGGCGTGGCCTGTATGCAAACTGTAACGGGTCTAATAAATTCTCAGTTTGTCGTAACAAAAACAGTTTAACAATTCTCTCCAGGCATTTCATAGCGACAGACGTTAATGCAACCGGCCGAAAGTCATTATTTTCTTTAGGGTTGGGTTTCTTGGGGACAGGAATTATGTTCGACGTCTTCCACAATGAAGGTAGCTTGTGACTGTCTAAGGAAATTTGAAATAGTTTCTGGAACACTGTAGCTAACTGTTCTTTACATTCCTTTAGAACGATGCCTAGTAACATGTCTGGACCACAAGCCTTCCTAATATTAATTTTGCTAAAAGATAATAAAACATCACTTGTCGATATATGCACTGGGTCGTCATCAGGTAGCGATTCCAGAAATGATTGTCTTTCACTATCAAAGTTGTGAATGTCAAAACGTGAATAGAAAGTGTTCAGTTCATCTGCACTGACGTCAAGATTGGTTGCCTGTGATTTCTTTTTAGTCCCCATAATAGTTTTCAAACCCTGCCATGCACTGCGCATGTTATTTTCAGAGAACTGTTTTTCAATTTTGCTTTTATAATTCCGTTTGCATTGACTCGTCATCTGGGCAATTTCTTTCTGGGCCTCTTTAATTGCAAATCTGTCTCCAGAACAAAACGCACGTTTTTTCTTACACAACACTGATTTCATTTCTTTTGTTACCCACGGCTTGTTGTTGGAGTAGATCTTGACAGTTTTCTCGGGTACAATGGTATCGACGCAAAAGTTTATGTAATCCGTAATTACATCAGTGAGTTCATCAACACCTGAACAACTGTCTTCAAAGACGTCCCACGCTGTACAATCAAAACAACCCTGAAGTTGTGTAATGGCGGCGTTTGTCCATGTTTTTATACTTTTTTCAATAGGTTTTTCTCTTTTAAATTTTTGTACATATTTTGGCAATAAATAAACACAATTATGGTCCGAATTTCCGACAGGCTGCTTTGAAACTGACTTGTATGCACCTACAATGTTTCCATAACACAGATCTATGATCTTGTTGAGCCTTGTCGGGGTATTCACATATTGCTGATAGTTTGGGAGTACATCGTTTAACACACAAGAATTAAAATCACCCAGTACAAACTTTGGTGAATCTGCCGATATTTCTTCCAGTTTGTTAATGTTAGCATGAACACAATTGGCTGCCACTTTAACATCTGCACTTGGGGGTATATACACAAGAGTTATGAAAATCTGTCCGAACTCGCGTGGCAAATAGTAGGGCCTTAGTGACAATGAGAGAAGTTCGATATGTTTATTACATACAGTTTCTCTAATGACATAGTCCTTGCACCACTTACTGTTGATGTAGACACATACACCTCCTCCCGTAGACTTGCCTGTAGTCGCGGTATCCCTGTCCAAACGTATTGGGGAACCAAATCCAGAAATATCCAACGAAGCGTCGTTAACGTTATCACTGAGCCAGGTTTCCGTGAAGCAGAGCAAACCACTTTCTCTAAACTCATAGTTGTATCTTGCACATGCCTCCACTTCCGATAACTTGTTCCTTAACGAACGAACGTTAGCCAGCAGAATAGGGGGTAGCGGGGGTCTGTTCTTCCGAGCACGTATCTTCTGTCTGATACCTCCCCTCTTACCTCTTTTACGTTTCTTGTTATGTGTAGAACAGTCCGATGGTAAATCCAAGTAAATGTCACTGATATCAGTATGTCCACTGAAACGTAGTAGCTCCTGGCGTCCGTAACGTATCAGCTGGGGGCGGCCATGATTGTTGACATCGAGTGAAGTGGTCAGCACGGGTATGACAAGTTGTGTCAATAACATTAAAGTTACAATAGCAAATGTCATTTTGCTGAAACTTCTGTCTAGCAAACGTATCGCTGACACACACAACACAGTTAGACGATGACAGAGAACACATAACATAGGTAAAACATGAAGTACTGAGAGAGCCTGTGCATGCACGTCGCCACTGAGCAGCGCCATCTTGCCCATCTATTGAATTTGTAAACATCTATTGAATTTGTTCTCTCTTTTGAGCAGTGGAAGCATAGTTCATGTATAAATAATTCCTTGGGTGTCTGTTGGTTTTACTTTTTGCCATTTTCACCTTGTCTTTGTGGTCATAGTTTTGTTTATTTGCTTTATTTATTGAAAACTAGAGTGTTCAGGTGAACACGTGTCGCCTGCGAAGCTTTAGTTTGAAATGCATCCACACACCAAAAATTTTCGAAATTGGTTAATATGTAATGAAGTTATAAGCACTCATGTGAAAGTGTGACTACCAACTGAAAGTGTGACTACCGGACAGACAGACAGACAGACAGACAGACAGACGCCGGACAAAGTGATCCCTATGTGCCGCTATGCTTCGCAGGTGACACAATAAATCTGCTCCAGTGGAGTCAAACTTTATTTCCTTTGTATGCATATTCTTTGAATGGGAAAAAGTATCCAGGATGGGTTGCAATAAGCAACCCATTTTAAAAAATGAAAAATAACAGTTGTAATTAGTTGTTGGGAGACCTTCAATAGCACTCAGGGCCCTATCTTACGCAAGAGTCCTTAAGCCCATTATTTGGGGATTTAGCATTGCGTAAGAGGCGTTACCCTGCAAAAGTTGCTATCTTGCACACCTGCCTATATCTCTAAAACACCTGCGCTACCAGTTATATTATGCATAGACGTGGTTTGGGCGTTATGCCAGTTAAACCAATCAGTGTGCCAGGTGCCATTGCCTTTAAGAGCAGGCTGCGCTATCCCAAACCCTCAAACCAAAACCCGTGATGGAGAGAGGAAGGCCGCACGTTTCTCCGAAGATGAAGTTAAATTGCTTGTGCATGAGGTCAAATCCAGACAGGGGAGGATCAAAATCCCATTTAAAAAAATACCCACTGCTAAATAAATGCCTACATTGACTGCAATCATTTACAATTTTTTCTTTATAAAGAGACTTTAAGTATTTGATAAAATGTTATGTGAATTACATGTACACAGTGGCGGTGGACAGAGAACAAGGAGGGCCATAAACATGTCTTTAAACTGCTTATTAGTCTTGATTTGTTTTCAGTCACTTTCCCTAATAAAAGACACTTGAACTCTCCTCTCTCAGGTGTAGCTAATTGTCTTCGTTAAGACGAGAAATCAAACACACCAGTTGAACGCAAAAAAGAGCGCATTTCAATCTTTTTTTAATTAAACAATCATTACGCACAGTTTTGACAACTTGGTTAGGATGGGACAGAACTTAACACGGAAAATCCACAGTGGTTTTTTCGTGAAGAGTTGCCTATTAAGGCATGTGAATTAAACATTTTACTGAATTTATTATTCACTTGCCTAAACATTTCATTATAAGGGAAACTAACATGTTGACCAAGAACAATGATTGAAATCGAGTCACTAATCTCATCCATTTCAAGGGATGTTTTCCGCCCCCTCGGTTTTCCGTCCACCGCCCACCACTGTTATTACATTATCAGTAGCCTACTGAAAGCACAAATTACTTGACAGGCAGGCTGCTGATGACATGACTAGCGGTGTCGCAGATCCACTGCCAGCTGGTTCCTCATTGCCCCTGCTACTGCTAGCACTATATCAGCATTTGGAGTGGGCACGTGCACCTTGTATCGAATGATTATGATTTTAGAATATTATATATATTATATATATGTAATTAATATATTATATATAATAATTATAGATTATTATAAAAATAATCGATACAAAATACCAACAATATAGACTTACCTGAAAGGCCCAGGTAGCTGGTGTGCTGGCAGTACACGCGTTCTGGGCGTCTTCTATTATTTATCTGGTGATCAAGGCAATTTAGTACAATCTCTACCATTTTCTCAGGGGTTCAACTGAGGCTAAAGCAAGGTGGCTTTTTACAGTTAAGTTAATTCGGGAAGCGGAGCTGCATGTGCACGTCCATGTGTCCAAGTGGACGCACATTGAAGCCGCCTGGGCGCACTCTTGTAAAAGCCTAAATGGGTAGCGGGTGGTTTTAGGACCCGCTATACACTTTCCCTAAAGTGTGTGGTCAAGATAGCAATTGTAGGGAAAGCGCATAAACACGGCCACGAGCACAACTCCAGGCGCAAATAAAGCATAATGTATTGCGGGTCGTATGACCGAAAGATACCGTTTAGGGATAGTGGAAGCTGCTAAATGGGTATTTCGCGGGTAGAGGCAACGGGTAGAGCAGTGTGAAAGATAGAGCCCTCAATGCCCAAAGTGTGCACAAATGGCCAATTTGGAGATGCTGCCTAAACATGGTTGCTTAAAGAATCAAAAATGGTTATATTTAGATTGAATGTATGCTGTAGTAACATATGTGAAATTAAATAAGTTTTACAATCTGGTACCAGAGAAGTCTCAAATAGCACACCGTGCCCAAAAGGGTGCCCAAATTGCCAATTTGGAGATGCCACTGAGACATTCCTGAACTAAAACCTCTCCAAGTTGGCTCTGCTTTACTTGATTAGAATAAACTTTGGAACAGATAATGGTGAGATTATGTGCTGTAATATTTTTGAGGTTTCAAACTGCAACTAATTTTTTTTTTTCAAAAGGGATAAAAGTAAAATTTATTGGGCAGAAATTAGAGCTTTCATTTATGCTGTGTTCCATTTTCATTTACTTTAGCTCAGTGACTTATACGTGGATTTTTACACCACAACTAAAATTCCCAAGGTGTTATCTTTATTATGATACCAAGAATATCGAAATAGACTAAGTATTTGCAGAGATATGCTCATTTGATTTTGGGCAAGTCATTTTGGGGTCTATTCTCCCATGTGCGTAAGTCGAAAAAAGCGCGTAGCTACGCGCTTTTCAGCCTAAGCGTATTCTCCCCTCGACCTAAGTCAGTGCATTACGCGCCCCGAAAGCAGTTACGCGCTTGGAGAGGAGCAAGGCCAAAATCGGGGCGTTTCCGGGCGTTTCTCATGCAAATAACCCTTACGCGTATTCTTCCCCTGGCTTACACGCTTTTTCTGTTAAGCGCTTTTGAGGGCTGTATTAAGGTCAAGCGCCAACATAAGGCGAAATGGAATATTGCGTTTGATGTCGGTTATAGGCCGAATTTTAACATTAATTTTATTTTATTTAACATGGTAAAGGTTGAGACACTCACTATTCAATTGTTCATCCTTATTTCTAAACTACATTTGTCATAACCATAATAAATTATCAAACGAAATCATCATACGATATTACGCAACAGCCTGTTCTCCAATTAGATCAATTACAAAAGCATTGCAAACAATTACAAACATACCGGTGGTCATCAAGGTCACAACTGCGCTGTCGGTCCTGGCATCTGGGTCGTCCCAGAGAGTGGCTGGTGATGTTATGCACTTATCACAAGCGTCTGTGTCAAGGTGTTTGACACGGTTGACGCTATAGGCTTCTGCACCACGTCAGCCACTTTAAAATTCCCCGTAACACCAGCTGAAAGACGGAGAGTTAAGGGGGTTCTACCGGGTCGCCAGGTTCCCCAGTGTTGTGGGAGCCATTGATAGTACTCACGTTGCAATCAGAACCCCCTCCACTAATAAGAATAGGCCCTATGTACAGAGACCGTAGACGTCGGCACAGCATTAAGCTATGTTTCCATTTATACGGCTGAAGTCAGGCGCCAGTACGTCAAAAATTGCATATCATTGTCTTTGAATGAAGTGTTTCCATCTACGCGATTTTCACCCAGCTCCTGGAGCGGAGCCGCAAGCGTATTTTTCTGATCTGATCGATTCCTGTTCCAGCGCACACGAATCGCACAAGGAATTCCCTCTAGTTCGAAGAGGTTTCCCCACTTTATTTTGTTAACAAACGAGTAACTTTGAAGCAATGTGTATTTATTGCCCTGTTCAAAGCAGAGCCGAGGTTTCTGCAGCGGCATATGTATTTATCATTGTCAGTGAATCAAACGCATCACTCTCAAAAGAGATGTCGAAAATAACACAAAATGTGTTAATTTTTAACACACCGGTGTGCCTAGTTAAGGACAACACAATTTGCATTGTTTTCAACACAATCAGTGTTGATTTTTATTTATTTATTTATTTTTTTTTTTTTTTTTAGTTTTTTACATATTTTGTGTTGAAATCAACTCAAAATGTGTTTATTCGTGATAACACATTTTTCTGTGTTATTTTTCAACACATTCATTCTAAGAGTATACTGCCGCTTCTCTCCTGTCTTACATGGAACAAACAGGCTATTGTAGGAGGGGCACATTTTCAATGCTCTGATTACGCTGGTTGAGAAGCGCTACATTGATTACTTCATTATCGCGGCAATTTGTTTGTTTGCATAGCTTTAATGCCATGGTGGCTAGAGTAGGAAAAATAAAAACGAGATGCCTGCATTACTTCTTGTAATTGGCACAGACATAGCCTACATAGGCCTACTATTACAGCGGTATATCGTCGGCCTGCTAATAAAACCTGGTATCATCAAAATGATAAACTTCACCGGAATATATATATATATATATATATATATATATATATATATATATATATATATAATTAAAAAGTATCAATAAAATAATATAAATTGATAAATATAATTAAAAATAAAAAAAAAAATTTATTCTGCATGTAAGAATAGTGCACATGTGAGTTTTTGTTTCTAATCGGTTTGGAGATGCGATGTTTTATCAGCAGGCCCACGATATTCAAATTTTAAGTCTGGTTTGCGTTTTCCATGGACCACAACTGCACTTTCATGTTTAATCAGAAAATCCTTGTGTTGTGTTCCAGGGTTCTGGCCTTTGGCCAGAACAGTATTATTCATGGTTTTAACAGTTTCATGTATCAAGATTCCATAGTTCATAGTTTCATAGTTCATAGTTCATGTCACAGTTTTTGCATTTCATGTTTCACATTCCATGTTTTTACTTTTCCATGTTTTTGTTCATGCCAGGTCTGCCATGCCACTCCACCGCTTGTCTGCGTTCCGCCCCGTGCCTTCGTTGTTGCACATTTCTGAGCTATGGTTGGCTTTGGTATTTCCCCTTCCTTCTGTGCTGTGCTGATTCGGGCCTCTCTAAGCTTAATTGGCAATTAACTGTTTTTAAGTTACTAACATTTACTAACACTCACTGGGTTGGCGTAATTCTTAGATAGGCACATTACTAATACTACTAATTTAGACAGGGAGCTTATTGTCATGATTCCTGCTTTGCTATTTCAAGATCTTGCTGTGCTTTTCTGTTCTTAACATTCATGCTTGCTTCCAAACTGCATACTTAATTGGTACTTAAGCTGAGCACGCTCATTCTCTTAATGAGCAGGTCATGTCATCCAATCTCTGTCCATGTCTTGATCTTGCCATGCCTCTTGTTTCTCTCTCTCTCCAGGTGTTACCCCTTGTGTCATGATTATCAAGCCTTTATCTGGATGCGGTGGAAGTTGGCTGGCAGACAGTGTCTCAAGTTTGTTTCTAGTCGCGTCTCGTTTAGCCAAGTTCTTGTCAAGTTCCCTAGTCTTGTCCTAGCCCTTTGTCTTGTGTATATATATATAGTCTGGTTATTTATTTTTCTTGTTCTTCTTGCCTGGAGTTTCCAGTGCCTTTTGTTTTTTGCCATTTTGCATTTTTGTTTATAGCTCTGAGTAGCATACCTTAGTTTGTTTTTGCAACCCTTTGGGCCAAGTTTTTTGTTGGCCCTCGTGCCTGTTTTGTTTTGGTTTAAATAAAATCCTCATTCCCTTTTCCCGCATCTGGTGTCACTGATTCCATATCAGTAGACACTGTCTCCCTGACACCAGCGGGATGGAGTGCAGGATCGCCCAGCGAGAGGCTGAGCTGCTGCATCAACGGCAGCAGATCCAGGAGCTGACAGCTGCGCTGGCCACACTGAAGGCCAGCCTTCCCCGGGCAAGTCCCAGCCAGGGTCCCATCATGCCAGCTGTCCAGCCCCGTGCTCCTGCAGCACACCAGCCACCCATCACCCCTGTGCGCCAGCCCGGCGCAGAAGCACCTCAGCTGCAGCCAGCTGTCCACCCTGGTCCTGAGCCCTGCCTTCCACCGCCCGAAAGGTACGGTGGAGAACCAGGGTTCTGCAGGGCTTTTCTCACCTCCTGTGAGATGTGTTTCGCTCTGCAGCCCTCCACCTTCGCCTCAGAGCCGGCCCGAGTCGCCTTCGTCCTCTCCCAGCTGACGGGGCGGGCTCGCTTGTGGGGAACTGCCGCATGGCAGGCTCGGCAGCCCTGCACTACCACCTACCAGGCCTTGGCGGAGGAGCTACTGCGTGTCTTTGACCGCTCCAAGCAGGGGAGAGCCGCAGGACGGGAGCTGCTGAGGATGAGGCAGGGGAGGAGATCGGTGGCGGACTACGCCATCGATTTTCAGACGGTGGCAGCCACGTCGGGCTGGAGCAGGGAGGCGCTGTGTGACGTGTTCCTCCAGGGGCTGTCCGAACCAGTCAAAGACCGACTGCTCTTCTGTGAGATCCCTGAGTCTCCAGAGGCCCTTATAGACCTGGCCCTGCGTATTGACAGCCGCCTGGAGGAGAGGGCGCTCACCCTTAGCCCTGGCCGACGTTCTGCCCCCGCTGGTCAGATCCAACCCCTGGGTCCCAGTCGTGCGTCGCCTCAGGACCAGCCGAGGAGAAGCACCACCACACCCCCTCCTGGGGAGGCATCTCCCATGGAGATCGGGAGGTCCCGGCTCACCCAGGAGGAGCGCCAACGGAGAAGGAGGTCGGGGGCCTGTTTTTACTGCGGCCAGCAGGGTCATGCGGTGCGAGGCTGTCTGTCAAAACAGCGCCCCCTAGCGTCTGGAGGAGTACTGGTGGGTGCTTCATCCAAGGAGACCTCCTCCTACCGCCGGACCTGCGTTCCGGTGACCCTGACCTGGGAGGGCCGCTCCCGCAAGACCACCGCCCTCATTGACTCGGGGGCTGAGGAAAACTTTATCGACGCCAGAGCTGCCGCTGAGTGGGGGGTTCCCCTATGCCATCTTCCCAGCCCATTGTCCATCTCAGGGCTGGGTGGGCAACCCCTAGCTAAGGTGTCCTTTCAGACCGTTCCCATCCAGCTGCTGGCGTCCGGTAACCACCGCGAGCAGATCCGGCTGTTTGTGACCGAGACACCTCGCTCCCCTATTGTCCTGGGTCATCCCTGGTTGGCGCTACACGGGCCGGTGATCGACTGGGCCCGCCATGAGGTGCGGGAGTGGAGTGCCTCCTGTTCAGCCAGCTGCCTCCTCGACTCCCGACCTTCTTGCTCTTTGGGTGGACCAGCTCCCGAGGGGAGGCCAGACGTCTCCAGAGTGCCCCCCGAATACCACGACCTAGCAACAGTCTTTAGCAAGTCCCGTGCGGTGTCCCTGCCCCCGCACCGTCCGTATGACTGTGCTATTGACCTCCAGCCTGGCACAGCGCCTCCTAGGGGTCGTGTCTTTGCCTTGTCTGAGCCAGAGAGGGGGGCCATGGACAAGTACATCCGGGAGTCCATTGCAGCTGGCATCATCCGTCCATCCTCCTCTCCCGCGGGGGCAGGCTTCTTCTTCGTCAAGAAGAAGGATGGCTCCCTGCGCCCCTGCATCGATTACCGAGGGCTCAATAAGATCACGGTCAGGAACCGCTACCCGCTTCCACTGATGTCCTCGGCGTTTGATGTTATCCAGGGGGCGGCCATCTTCACCAAGCTGGACCTGCGGAATGCCTACCACCTCTTGCGCATCAGGGAGGGCGACGAATGGAAGACCGCTTTCAACACCCCTAGCGGCCACTGGGAGTACCTAGTGGTTCCATTCGGCCTGACCAACGCGCCTGCAGTGTTCCAGAACTTGGTGAATGATGTGCTTGGAGACATGATCGGGAGGTTCGTCTACGTCTACCTTGACGACATCCTGATCTTCTCCCGGGACAAGACGGAGCACACTAACCATGTTCGCCAGGTGCTCCGCCGCCTCCTCGAAAACCGCCTCTTCGTCAAGGCTGAAAAGTGCGAGTTCAGCACCACCACTACCTCCTTCCTGGGGCACGTCATCTCCCCTAACCACCTGGGCATGGACGAGGAGAAGGTCAAGGCTGTGGTGGACTGGCCCGCACCCAAGGACCGCAAGGCCCTACAGAGCTTCCTAGGATTCGCAAATTTCTATAGGCGATTCGTCAGGAACTATAGCACCGTGGCAGCTCCCCTGACGGCCCTTACCTCCATCAAGGTGCCATTCCGTTGGACTCCGCAAGCCGAGGTGACCTTCTGTGAGCTGAAGAGGCGCTTCACCACCGCGCCCATCCTCACCACCCCCGACCCCGCCAAGCAGTTCATTGTGGAGGTGGATGCCTCCAATGTCGGGGTTGGTGCGGTACTATCCCAAAGATCCAGCAATGATCAGAAGGTACACCCGTGCGCGTTCTACTCCCACCGACTGACGCCTGCGGAGTCCAACTACGACGTCGGGAACCGGGAGCTGCTGGCGGTGAAGCTGGCCCTGGAGGAGTGGAGGCACTGGCTTGAGGGGGCAAGGGTTCCGTTCCTGGTCTGGACGGACCATAAAAACCTAGAGTACCTCCGTTCAGCCAAGAGGTTGACACCCAGACAAGCCAGATGGGCCCTCTTTTTCGACCGGTTCAACTTCTCCCTGGCCTACAGGCCAGGGTCCAAGAATACCAAGGCTGACGCGCTCTCCAGGCGTTTCGACGCTTCCTCATCCAAGGGAGAGCCCAGCTCCATCCTGCCAAGGACCTGCTTCGTCAACAATGTGTGCCTCCGGATTGAGGAGCTGGTCCGCAACGCCCAGAACGGCGCAGCTACGCCCAGTGCCTGCCCTGCCAACTGCCTGTACGTCCCTGCAGCTGCCCGATCTGACGTTCTCCAGTGGGGCCACTCCTCCAACCTGTCATGCCATCCTGGGGTCGGCCGGACCCTGCGGTTCATTCAGCGCCGTTTTTGGTGGCCCAAGATGGCAGCAGAGGTCCGGGGGTTCGTTTCTGCCTGCTCAGTCTGTTCCCGCGCCAAGTCCTCCCACGCACCTCCCTCTGGTCTGCTCCAACCACTGCCCATTCCTCACCGTCCCTGGTCCCACATAGCTCTGGACTTTGTCACTGGCCTGCCCGTCTCCCATGGAAACACCACTGTCCTCACCATTGTTGACCGGTTCTCCAAGTCTGCCCACTTTGTGCCCCTTCCCAAGCTCCCCTCCGCTAAAACCACAGCTGATCTACTTATCCAGCATGTTGTCCGTCCCCATGGCATTCCTGTGGATATAGTATCAGATCGTGGTCCCCAATTCACCTCCCAGTTCTGGAAAGCATTCTGCACATCCCTTGGCACCTCCTTCAGCCTCAGCTCCGGATACCACCCACAGACCAATGGACAGACTGAGCGGGCCAACCAAACCCTGGAGACGGTCCTCCGATGCGTGTGCTCGACCAACCCAAGATCCTGGTCTACCATGCTACCCTGGGTCGAGTACGCCGTGAATTCCCACGCCGCCTCTGCCTCCGGCCTCTCCCCCTTCGAGTGCTGTATGGGCTACCAGCCTCCACTGTTCCCCAGCCAGGAGGAGGAAGTCGGGGTGCCTTCAGCCGGGGCATTCATCCGGCGGTGTCGCCGTGTGTGGCTGTCTGCTCGCCGCGCCTTGGTTCGGGCGGGTAAGACGATGAAGACCACGGCAGACAAGCGTCGGCGCCCAGCCCCTCACTATCGGGTCGGCCAGAAGGTCTGGTTAGCTGCGCAGGACATCCCACTCCGGGTGGAAAGCCGAAAGCTGGCTCCTCGCTTCCTGGGTCCTTTCCCCATCCAAAGGATCATCAGCCCCACTGCCGTCCGGCTCAAGCTCCCATCCACCATGCGACGGCTCCACCCGGTGTTCCACGTCTCACGCCTGAGGCCTGTTGCCACCTCCCCCCTCATGCCCCCACCTGAGCCTCCGCCTCCTCCTCGGCTCATCGACGGAGGGGAGGCCTACACAGTCAAAGCTCTGCTGGATTGCCGACGGAGGGGCCGGGGCCTCCAGTACCTCGTGGATTGGGAGGGGTACGGCCCAGAAGAGCGTTCCTGGGTCCCGGCCAGGCACATACTAGACAAGAACCTCATCCGTGACTACCACCAGTCACACCCCAAGCCATAGCCCATAGCCATAGCCCAAGCCACAGTCCCAAGCCAAGCCATAGCCACAGCCCCAACCCCATAGCCCATAGCCATAGCCTCTAACCTCAAGCCAAGCCATAGCCCATAGACCATAGCCCATAGCCATTACCATAGCCACAAGCCATTGCCATAGCCTAAGCCTTAGCCCCAGCTTGCTGGAGACCAAGTAATCTTGTTTATGTTTAGTGTTTCTTGTTGTACTGTTTCTTGGTTAGGTGTTTTGTGTCATAGGGTTTTTGTCTTTAGTATTCTCGTTAGTTATTTGTCTTGTGGGATTTGTATTTAGTTTTGTGCGGCTTCATGTATTTTAGTTCTTGGTGTTTTTTGTCAGCGTCAGGTGCCGCTTTTGTAAGGGGGGGGTACTGTTGTGTTCCAGGGTTCTGGCCTTTGGCCAGAACAGTATTATTCATGGTTTTAACAGTTTCATGTATCAAGATTCCATAGTTCATAGTTTCATAGTTCATAGTTCATGTCACAGTTTTTGCATTTCATGTTTCACATTCCATGTTTTTACTTTTCCATGTTTTTGTTCATGCCAGGTCTGCCATGCCACTCCACCGCTTGTCTGCGTTCCGCCCCGTGCCTTCGTTGTTGCACATTTCTGAGCTATGGTTGGCTTTGGTATTTCCCCTTCCTTCTGTGCTGTGCTGATTCGGGCCTCTCTAAGCTTAATTGGCAATTAACTGTTTTTAAGTTACTAACATTTACTAACACTCACTGGGTTGGCGTAATTCTTAGATAGGCACATTACTAATACTACTAATTTAGACAGGGAGTTTATTGTCATGATTCCTGCTTTGCTATTTCAAGATCTTGCTGTGCTTTTCTGTTCTTAACATTCATGCTTGCTTCCAAACTGCATACTTAATTGGTACTTAAGCTGAGCACGCTCATTCTCTTAATGAGCAGGTCATGTCATCCAATCTCTGTCCATGTCTTGATCTTGCCATGCCTCTTGTTTCTCTCTCTCTCCAGGTGTTACCCCTTGTGTCATGATTATCAAGCCTTTATCTGGATGCGGTGGAAGTTGGCTGGCAGACAGTGTCTCAAGTTTGTTTCTAGTCGCGTCTCGTTTAGCCAAGTTCTTGTCAAGTTCCCTAGTCTTGTCCTAGCCCTTTGTCTTGTGTATATATATATAGTCTGGTTATTTATTTTTCTTGTTCTTCTTGCCTGGAGTTTCCAGTGCCTTTTGTTTTTTGCCATTTTGCATTTTTGTTTATAGCTCTGAGTAGCATACCTTAGTTTGTTTTTGCAACCCTTTGGGCCAAGTTTTTTGTTGGCCCTCGTGCCTGTTTTGTTTTGGTTTAAATAAAATCCTCATTCCCTTTTCCCGCATCTGGTGTCACTGATTCCATATCACCTTGTTTCTTGTTTTCCTGATAGCCATAATCAATGAGCTTTGTACAGAGTCTGCCTCTCTTTTGGATCAGTCACACCTCTTTCATAAGGCCGCCTACATTCTGAAGTTAAGCGCTGTGGGCGTGATTGAAGCGCTTAGGGGAGAATACGCGTAACTCAAAAGCGCTTAACTCGAATCGCGTAAAAATGAACTTACGCCTAATGGGAGAATAGACCCCTTTCTGGGCCAGAGGCTCAGGGTGTTAAAGGAGCTGTAACACAATTACAGCACATGCTCACAGTTTTGAATGAAGTAAATCTGCTCAACTCCAATTCAAAATCTAGCAGGTATTTTTTTCATCTATAAAGTTTGTATGATTACTTGTGATGGCAAACAGCTTACGCTCTTCGCATCCCTTTGCAAAAGCTTGAAATAGAACATTGAATCCTTAACCCCTTAAACCCTGAGCCTCTTTTTTGAAAATGGCAAGCCCAAAATGAAGTGAGTATGTGTCTGCGACTGATTGGTCCATTTGAATAATCTTGGTATCGTAATAAAGGTAAAACCATTTGGGATTTAATACCTGGTGTAAAAATCACTATATATGTCACTGAGTCAGAGTAAATGGAGATGGAACGCAGTGTAAATGAAAGATCTCAAGTTTTACTTCGATCCCTTGTAAATTTGTTGAGTTGCAGTCTGAATCCTCTAAAAAATTACAGCACAGAATTTCATTATCTGTGCAAAAGTTTATTCTGATCAGGTCAATCAGAGCAAAATGAGAGAGGAATGTCTAGGTGGCTTCTCCAATTTGGCAATTTAGGTACCTTGAGTTCCATTTCAGATTTCTCAGATACCAAACTGTAAAACCCATAAAATTTCACTTCTATATCACTACAGGCATCCATTCCATCCCAATACTACAATTTTTAATTTTTAGAATAAAAAAAAATCATTATTATTATTTCTGCCAGTTTTGCTGCCTATACAATTTCCCATTCAAAGATAATACATACAATGAAAATTAAGTTTGACTCCACTGGAGCATATTTATTAAAAAGCAGAACAAATAAATAAAATGATAAATACAAAGGCAGTGTGAAAAAATGTTAAAGAAAAGAAAGAATAACAAAAACCCCAGCGATTATTTGTAGAAGGAAACTGCGATTATTTCCAAAAAAAAGGGTACTCCAGAATAGTACCTTCACAATTTCCTTTCAGCAGCGCGGCATTTTATGCTATAGGCTACGCCAATTGACAACAGTCTATGGTCAAATTGTCCATTCAACAAATGAGTAAAGAAAATACGTACTGTACTGTTGTAGTCTCAGTGTTTGTGCGGAATAGTGCAAAGATTCTGCACTATTCTGCACTAACTTCATTCAGGTTACTACAACTTAGTAGTGCTAAAGCCCCATGGAAAACTTTTTTCCAGGATGTCTACCATAAAGCAGACTAAACAGATTAAATATGTGTGATGGACAGACATTGTGGGACATTGGACATGTGATGGACAGACCCTGTGGGACAGTTTTATGACCAGCAGTAAAATCCTCAACAAATAAAAAATAATATTGTATGCAATGGGTATTTTATGCAGAAGAACAACAACTTTAACACTGTGCAAACATCTGGCACCCTTCAACATGCCTGTATGGCCCCAGGTTCATAGACCATAATGATATCACATTATTTTGAATAAACACTGAGATACAAATGAGGAAATAAGAACTACTAATTATATTATTCTCATTTTCCAATTAATACAGGAATATTGGTGTGCATGTAAACGCAGCCAGTGTCTAATTTATTGTCCTGCCCCCTTTCGCTCCTCGTTGCTCTCCCTTGTCTGCTTTGAGTTTGATCTAATGGCCAGTGACTTGACTTGGACATGATGACTTGGTCACAACTCTGTCAAGTAGTATTAAAAACACAATAAAAAGTCCTTGACCCAGCTTTGACAAAAGCCAGAATATTAAATAGAGAACAGCTTCTCAATAAAGAACGGAGAACAGTACAGGAATCCACTAAAACTTTTTTTTTTCTGTTCAGTATAGCAGTATGGCTTTTGACATCAAACACATTATTAAAAAGAACTGGGATATTCTGCTGAGTGACAACTCTCTAGCTACCATGTTGACTGAACCCCCAGTTTTTTGTTTTAGAAGAGCCCCCACCCTTAAAGATACTTTGGTCCAGAGCCACCTGCCCGCTCCTAAATCTTCCTCCTGGTTTCCCAAACCCAGAGGCACTTTTAGATGTGGAGCTTGTAAGCATTGTGATAATATCAAAAGAGACAGTATGTTTGTGGATGTCTTCAACAAAAAGACCTTCTATTGCAATGCCTTTGCAAATTGCAATACAAATTTTGTTGTATACAGAATAAAATGTGAGTTTGGCTGCTTTTATGTGGGCCGAACTAAACGCAGGCTGCGTGATAGATTGGCTGAATACAAATATGCCATAAGGGTGCAAAATCCAAACTACCCTATGGCTCAACATTACAAATTAGCAGGCCACACCAATCCAGATACCCTTAAAGTCATGGTCATCGAGTTAGTCTCCAAAAATTTGAGGGGGGGGACTTAAACGTCTCTTGCAGCGAGAGACTTTTTGGATCTACACACTGGCAGCCACCTCCTTCCCTGGCCTCAACGAGGAGATTGATTTTTTCTCCTTTATGTAATATTTTATGCCATCATGATGGCAAATCCTGTTGTATTTTGAATTGTTATCGATGTGTATTCTAGTTTCATTCAGTCAAAGGCTCATCATCATCGCTCCTCTTCAGAATTTTTCCTGATTTTTCTTAATAACTTCAGTATCTTTTTTGATCTTGTTGTCATACGCTCTCGAGCTCATATTTTAGGTCTAAATGTTTTTGCGGTGACTTTTTCCTACTCACAAATGCTATATTTATGAGCTATTTATAGTATTATTGGAATGTAAGCTCTGTGTTTTATATCTTTTGTCTATTTTTGTGTGATGATGAACTAGGTAACGTGATTGTGTCATATGATGCTCTTTTTTTCTATTTAAACACGTGTTTTGTATTTGCTCATTATGTCCTGATGAAGACTAGTTGGAGTCAAAATGCGTGGATATCCCTGCCAATAAAGGATTTTTAATTCATCAGAGTGCCTTGGATCTTCTGTTTTTATGGCCATTTTACTCATGGACTTTTATTGACTAAGATTACAGGCAAGTCATTGCTTCCCCTTTCTTTGCAAATTATTTTGTCCATTTTCTGAAGAGCACCTGATTTGGAGGACACGGTGTTGAATTTTCTGACCCCACGTAGCACTCAGCCACCTTCTTTTTTTGCACAAGAAAAAGTTTTTTGATTAATGAGAAATTTGTTTCTGTTTTTCCCAAAAGCCTTTGCAAATGCCTGTTTCACAACATCTTGCGGATAACCTCTCATCAAAAACTGCACCAACAGTTTATGAGCTACTGTTTGGAAATCTTCCTCTGTTATGGAGATACGTCTATCTCTAAGAAACTGACTAGGCCTTTTTAGAGAGAGATCGAATGGTAACGTGAATAGCATAAAAAACCTATTTCTGTCTGTATGTTTGGTAAAAAGTGCGGTGTAAATGTCTCTCCCATTAAAAACTTGCCAAAAAATTACCTTATGACTATTGCATTCCATATTGAATTTAACAGAATCAATAGTTATAGTTAGTACTGAGAGAAGGCCTGGAGATCACATTGGAAGCCATTCCAAATCAAAAATGTGTCATCAATATACCTTCCCTAGAATACAATGGATTGGAGTATGGGGATGAATATGAATTTAAAAAGATATCTCAAAACTCAAGACTTAAGGCTGATGCTTCTTATTTCTCTGTGTGCGAGTCCTTCTTAGCTGCATTTGTGACTTTTTTCGTAGCTACTACACCAGAGCTAAAGAATGATTGTGGACCATTTTCAAAGGTGCAGCTCAGTCCTTGTGAAGCAAATGAATAAATTTATTACAAAAAAAATATATATGTATATATATACCATTTTAATTTTAATGCAATTGTGGGCATGTAGTTTCACTATTACATTTCACATTTCATGGTGAAAATACTGACTGCTATGGAGACTACATGAATTTTGTTATTGCAACTCAAAATAATACTTGAGGAGTCGACTTGCAAAACCTGCTGGGTCAAGTTTTAAAAATAAATTAGTTATCTCCCTCAGCCTCTCTTTCAGGCACCTGCGCATGTCCCACTGATAGCTCCACTTTCAAAACCTAATCATGTTATAAATTTTATCAGAAAAAGCGAAACTCTGTCAAAACCTGCAAAGTCGAGGAGGATAACTGGCAAATTTTGCTAAGTCATCAGCCAATATCAAAACGTGATTCCGTTGTCGTTCGCTAGAAGGAACCAATCACAGTCGAGCTTTTATAGCCTATTCATATTTTGCTTTCTCTAACTCTAACTGGTTTGGGCTGTTCAGAAAAGTGTGATGATAGTGATACTGTAGAAGGGGGATTTTAATGTTAAACTTTCAATTGGTGATGAAAAACGTAGCCAAATTATGCTTTTTTTATGGCCTCAATTCCTCCTGGGTCTCATTTTTCAAAGCAATTAAGCCATGTTTGGTGTCAAATTGTTCCTTGGGATGGCAGCAACAATAACAGTTATAAATTTTAGAACTAGATAAGTGGGAGTTATCCATTGATTTATCCCCATATGTTGGTTTTAGGGGGGTGCTCATCTCAATTTGGCCCACATCTGTCCTAGCACATATGATACAAAAGACAAATGCATTTTCTAGGCCCACATACAGCGCCCTCAATAATTATTGGCACCCCTGGTCAAGATGTGTTAAAAGCCTTAAAATAAATTCAATTTTTATTCCAGAAGCATACTCTCACACTGCAAATTGTAGAAATATTTAACATTCAACTCAAGTGAATTTTAAGGGGAAAAAAATCCCTGACTAAGAAATAATTATTTTTCATAAAATCACCTGTTCCACAATTATTGGCACCCCTAACAATTCCAAGGAATCAAATATAATTGAAGTATTCCTGTAATTTCTACAGTAGTGTACAAAGTTGATCAGAGTATCTAGTAACATTTAATTAGTAAATCATCACATCCTGTTTCCCTGGGGTATAAATATGACGTGGCACATAGGCCATTTCTCTTATTCACTCTTCAACATGGGAAAGACAAAGGAACACACCAAGGCAGATGTGTGTTGACCTTCACAAGTCAGGCAATGGCTGCAAGAATATAGCCAGTCGTCTGCACCAGGTGCTATCTACATGCCAACAAGCTGTTTGGGGGCATGCACAGAGAAAACCTTTTCTCACTCACAATCATAAACGCAAATGTCTGGAGTTCGCTAAGCGTTACTGGGACCTCAACTAGGACTGTGTGCTTTGGTCAGATGAGACCAAGATGGAGCTTTTTGGCAACAAACACTCTAAGTGGGTCTGGCAGAACACAAAAGATGAGTATGCAGAAAAGCACCTCATGCCCATTGTGAAGTATGGGGGAGGATCGGTGATGCAGAGGGCCTGTTTCTCTTCCAGAGGCCCTGGGAACCTTGTTAGGGTGCATGGCATCATGAACGCTTTGAAATACCAGGACATTTTAAATCAAAATCTGGTGGCCTCTGCCCGAAAGCTGAAGATGGGTCATCACTGGGTCTCTCAGCAAGATAATGACCCTAAACATGGGGCCAAATCTACACAGAAATGGTTCACTAGACACAAAATCAAGTTCCTCCCATGGCCATCTTAGCCCCCAGACCTCAACCCCATTAAAAACCTGTGGAGTGAGCAAAAGAGGAGAGTGCAGAGGAGAGAACCCAGGTTGCTGGATGATTTATAGAGATTGTGCAAAAAGGAATGGTGGAAGATCCCTCTCTCTGTATTCCCGCATCTTGTGAAACATTATAGGAGAAGATTAGTTGCTGTTTTGTTGGCAAAAGGGGGTTGTACAAAGTATTAACATCAGGGGTGCGAATAATTGTGGCACACATGATTTGATGTAAAATAATTATTTCTTAACGTGGGATTTTTTTTCCCACTGAATAAATGCACTTGAATTTAAAGTTGGATTTTCCTCTTCTTTTCATTGTGGTCCTATATTATTTTTTTTTAAAAACTGAATTTTTTAGAAGCTAAAGAACACATCTTAACCAGGGGTGTCAATAATTATGGAGGGCGCTGTACATCTCTCCACACAGTCAATATGGTAAGGTATCAAAAGCTTTCATCGGCAATCTTCACATACTGACGCAACACCACCTTTCCACTCCACTTTCAAAACCTGCTAAGTCAAAACTTTGTGTTGCAAAATCAAAGATATTTCTTAAAAAAATAATGAATTGCCTCATAGATCATGTCTACAAGGCTCATAGTTTCAGTATAGTGAAAATTGGTATCTATGGAAGATAATTTTCTCAAAAAAATGGACAAACTTGACTATGCAAGTGGACTCCTCATTTCTCTTTTATTCATGCATCACTAAAATGACAAATATTTCATGATATTCAACAATCATTTGAAAAATAAAAAAAATGATGTACAAAACCAAAATAAATGGCATTTGTGTTATGAAATTGTTCTGGAGGCATGATGGATGCCTCATGAAATTATTCTGATTGTGTATGAGAAACTCTGATTATTTCTTCATTCTGCTTTAGATTCTCTGATAAGTGGGCCTCAAGTTTCTGCACAGCAATTTATAGCATTGTTATCACTGTGGGTATCCCAACAGGCACAGTAGTAGATGGCAGCATGGGCCTTTTGCACTGGGTAAATCTTCAGGGTATAAGGCGGGCTTGTTCCTTCGGTTTTGAAATATTTATTTTCTTCTTCTCTTAGGCTGGAATCATGAAGTTTACTGCCGCCTTGGCTAATGAAGAGCACTCTTCTGAAAGGTTCCCCATCTTTCTTCTGGTACCAATGGACATAATTATACGACTCCAGGCCAGAAACTTCACAAGAAATAATTGCAGTGCTGCGTTCACTTTTTGTCAAAGACAAATCCTTCTGAAGCAATGTAAGTGCATCAGCCACTGAAGAAACCAGAAAAAAATATTTAAACAGTTACATGCAAAGGCAGTTTTATACTCATCTACAGATTTATTTAAAACATCATACTTACAAATAAAAACTGAGAAAAGGACAACCCCAAAGCCCAGAGGCATCTTCTCGACGGGTGTAATTTTGTGCGCTGTGTTCCCTTCTGGTGGAAAGTGAGTTGTATGGGTTATCTCCTTGAGGACACAGTGGAAATGCCTGTGATCAGTCAACCAATCAGATGTGTGAGTCACTGCCGGCTGCCTTGACTGAATTACAACCACAAACAGAACCATGCCAGTGCACACACACGCAGACAAATACACACACACACACACACACACACACAAGCAGTTCACACGCATGAGCAGTACACACACACATAAGCAGTTAGCTTCTGAAGCTTTGATTGACATCTGTTCAGTTGATTCAGGCAATATCTGTTCAGTCATCAGCATTTTTCACCATCAATTGAGTAATTCCGTATTCGTAAGCAAAAGAGGAACACGAGTTTTCCATGATAGCGTAATAAAGTTGTAATGCCTAACATTTATATTTTTGAATTGCTGCCGAGGAAATAGAAAGAGGTCTTCATATACCGTAACTGAAATACTGCTAAGTTGTGTGGTCAGTCAGTCAATCAATTGTCTGATCAGAGAATCAATGAGTTGGCATGTGCCTGGTACCCCATGTGCTTAAGCACAACTTAAAGTTAAAAGGGGCAAAATTTCCTTGCTAATTCTGTATCGTGGATATCACTGCATATTGCAAATTTTTCATACCATTAGTCCGTTTGCTCACTTCAAGAACCCAGGTACACATAAGGTAAATTGACCCTTCGACAGAGCATTGCTGGGATTCATAAGATTTATTTTTATTTCCATTTAACCCTTATTTAAGATGTCTTTCCCATTAAGCTTTTGTTTTATTAGAAGGTCCTAAAGACCATCAAAGTCTTATAGAACAGGTTTTCCAACTAGGGTGTTCTATGGGAAGGTCTTATAGAACACCACTGATCTTATAGGACTTTATTTTCTATAGAGGTGCTCTATAGGTTTCCAGCAAATTCCTATAGAACACATGAAAAATCCTATTCAACATGCTATTCTACTGAAATGTTCTGTAGAGTTCCATTGATTTTCTACAGAGCTTTATAGAATTCTATAGATGTCCTATATAACATTTTTTGCAGGGTATTCCAGCTGACTATGGGCAGAAGGCAGGGACAAACCCTGGACAGCTAGCCATTCTATCGCAAAGATTATCATCATATTAAGCACTATGGGGTCTATTCTCCCATAAGCGCGTAAGTCCTTTTTTTACGCGATTTGAGTTAAGCACTTTTGAGTTACGCATATTCTCCCTGACTCACTTCGATCACGCCCACAGCGCTAAACTTCAGAATGTAAGCGGCCTTATGAGAGAGATGTGACTAAAAGAGAGGTACAAAGCTCATTGATTATGGCTATCAGGAAAACATGGAACAAGGTTTTTCTGATTAACCATGGAAATGCGGTTGTGGTCCATGGAAAACGCAAACCAGACTTTAAATTTGAATATCGTGGGCCTGCTGATAAAACCTCGTATTTCCAAACAGATAAGAAACAAAAACTTGTATGTCCACTATTCTTACATGCAGAATTAAACATGTTTTATTTTATTTATATTTTAATTTATATTTATCAATTTATATATATTTTTTTATTTATTTATTTTCCTGTGAAGTTCATCATTTTGAAGATACAATTTTTTATCAGCAGGCCCACGATTTGCAGCTGTAATAGTAGGCCTATGTATGTCTATGCCAATTACAAGTCGTATTGCAGACATCTCTTTTTTTATTTCTTACTCTAGCCACCATGGCATTAAAGCCATGCAAACAAACTAATTGCCGCAATGGTGAAGTAATATAGAATCTAGCGCTTCTCAACCTGCGTAATCAGAGCATTGAAAATGTGCCCCTCCTACACTAGCAGGGGAGAAGACAAGGAGAACATTCTAGTCACACAAAAATAACAATGACAGTTAATATGACCTCATTTAGAAATTTGCGCGCTTGAAATTTCAAATCACGCCAATGTCCGGTTTGCAACTAAAGGACAAGGCAACGCTTTAACAAACAAAGGCTTCTTATCCCGCACGCAGAAAAATCTGAGGGGCACTGTAAAAGCCAGGCTATCTGCACTCCTGAGAAGTGTGCACTCAACAGGTGGTGAGCAACCATCATTCCTGGTGCATTTCACTGCACTGAGGAGGAGGTGGCATCCACTCTTTCTGCAGTGGAAGTGCACAGAGAATAACTTGGAGTGGATACGGATGAAGGAGGGTTACGTAAAATGGTCATATTTATTTGCCTATACTCAAAGTATCACTGTGATAGATACTGGAAACAACCTTAATATGGTTTCAAATATTTATTGTATTTTTTGGCATTTCAAGCAGTTGTGCAGTACATAGGCGTCATGGGCCGAGCCTGGGAGTTTGGCGCAGATGCTTAATATGCGCGTATCATGATCGCACACAACTTGAACATTAATGCTGTGCTGACGTCTTCGGTCTCTGTACATATTCTCATCAGTGGAAGGGGTTCTGATTGCAACATGAGTAAAATCAATGGCTCACACAACACTGGGGAACCTGGCGACCCGGTAGATCCTCCCTTAACTCTCCATCTTTCAGCTGGTGTTTCGGGGAACTTTAAAGTGGCTGATGTGATTCAGAATAGCATCAACCAACTGTGTCAGACATCTTGGTGCCTGTGATATGTGCATGACATCACCAGCCACTCTCTGGAACGACCCAGATGCCAGGACCAACAGCGCAGTTGTGACCTTGAAGACCACTGGTATGTTTGTAATTGTTTGTAATACGTTTGTAATTGAACTAATTGGAGAACAGGCTGTTGCATAATATCATATGATGATTTCGTTTGATAATTTATAATGGTTATGAGAAATGTAGTTTAGAAATAAGGTTGAACAATCGAATATTGAATGCTCAACCTTCACCATGTTAAAAAAAATAAAATTAATGTTAAAATTTGGCCTATAACCGACATCAAAGGCAATATTCCATTTGGAGTTGTGTTGGCGCTTGACCTTAATACAGCCCTCAAAAGCGCTTAACAGAAAAAGTGCGTAAGCCAGGGGCTGAATACGCGAAAGTGTAATTTGCCTGAGAAACGCCCTGAAACGCCCCGATTTTGGCCTTGCTCCGCCCCAAGTGCGTAACTGCCTTCAGGGCGCGTAATGCACAGACTTAAGTCGAGGGGAGAATACGCGAAGGCTAAAAACGCGTAGGTACGTGCTTTTTCGACTTACGCGCAGGGGAGAATAGACCTCAAAGAGAATATGTCCATCCAGTTCTCAAACAGTTTGTGTATTAATTTAGGTAGCAGGCACAGTACTCAGCAGTCTAAATAGGAGGGAAGCGATATGTTTAAGGCAGATGAAGGTGTTATGATAATATTCACCAGTATATGAATGCAAAATAAGTTTTAAGGAGAATTTGGTACATATCTGACTGATGGTGCTATAACAAGGATGGCTGGTGATGAACATTTCCTCTCTGAGGATCAGAGAAGTTAAGCGCTGTGGGCAGATCGAAGCGCTTAGGGGAGAATACGCGTAACTCAAAAGCGCTTAACTCGAATCGCGTAAAAATGGACTTACGCCTAATGGGAGAATAGACCCCTTTCTGAGCCAGAGGCTCAGGGTGTTAAAGGAGCTGTATCACAATTACAGCACATGCTCACAGTTTTGAATGAAGTAAATCTGCTCAACTCCAAGTCAAAATCTAGCAGGTATTTTTTTCATCTACAAAGTTTGTATGATTACTTGTGATGGCAAACAGCTTACGCTCTTCGCATCCCTTTGCAAAAGCTTGAAATAGGACTTTGAATCCTTAACCCCTTAAACCCTGAGCCTCTTTTTTGAAAATGGCTAGCCCAAAATGAAGTGAGTATGTCTCTGCGACTGCTTGGTCCATTCGAATAATCTTGGTATCGTAATAAAGGTAACACCATTTGGGATTTCATACCTGGTGTAAAAATCACTATACATGTCACTGAGTCAGAGTAAATGGAGATGGAACACAGTGTAAATGAAAGATCTCAAGTTTTACTTCGATCCCTTGTAAATTTGTTGAGTTGCAGTCTGAAACCTCTAAAAAATTACAGCACAGAATTTCATTATTATCTGTGCAAAAGTATATTCTGATAAGGTCAATCAGAGCAAAATGAGAGAGGAATGTGGCTTCTCCAATTTGGCAATTTAGGTACCTTGAGTTCCATTTCAGATTTCTCAGATACCAGACTGTAAAACCCATAAAATTTCACTTCTATATCACTACAGGCATCCATTCCATCCAAATACAACATTTTTTAATTTTTAGAATTAAAAAAAAAATCATTATTATTATTTCTGCCAGTTTTGTTGCCTATACAATTTCCCATTCAAAGATAATACATACAATGAAAATTAAGTTTGACTCCACTGGAGCATATTTATTAAAAAGCAGAACAAATGAATAAAATGGGAAATACAAAGGCAGTGTGAAAAAATGTTAAAGAAAAGAAAGAATAACAAAAACCCCAGCGATTATTTGTAGAAGGAAACTGCGATTATTTCCAAAAAAAAAAAGGTACTCTGATCCAGAATAGTACCTTCACAATTTCCTTTCAGCAGCGTGGCATTTTATGCTATAGGCTACGCCAATTGACAACAGTCTATGGTCAAATTGCCCATTCAACAAATGAGTAAAGAAAATACGTACTGTACTGTTGTACTCTCAGTGTTTGTGCGGAATAGTGTAAAGATTCTGTCAGAAAACGATTTTCAAAATGAATGCGTAGTATTTAGCGGATAATTCGGACAACACCTCAAACAATCTCGTTATGCGTTTATATTATCGCGCGATTCAAGAGCACGCATATGTCCCATGGACTCAGTTTGACGCACTCGGAACGTAAGGCTGTAGCTCAGACTATGTTTCTACGATTAAGGAGGTTTCGAGCTCGTTAGAATCATCAGGACTCATACAATCAAATTCCTACCGGCATAGTCTAACTGACAGCATCACAAGCCGATGACAGAGAGGAAAATACATTGCAAGGAAGCTGTTTGCTACAGAGCTGAATTCTTTGTAGCAACGCCCTGGGAAAGAACATGCTAGGATCCCGGCAGATCGAGTTTGGTTATAACACGAACACATTGGGCTAACAATAGCAAGCACAGATTTACCCTCGAGCAGTTTTTTTTATAGCAAAATATCAAAGGTAAGAATTTTTTTCTGCTCATCTCTGTAGACTGTAAAGTGTATGCCTGCTGTTCTTTCAATGTGGTGTCGGTTTAAAATGACAGTGCTCATATCGTTGCATTCTGTGGACTTTCCTCTTTTATTTGAGGTATCATGCATAGCACAAATTCAGCAGAAATCCTGGCGAGTCAGCGCTGATATGATTTTGTCCTATGTTTTGCTGCATGCTTATTTACTTGCTTGGTGCTTGAATTGTGTTTGGTTGAGGTAAAAATGGTTACATGAGCTTTTGGCTGATTTTTTTCGAAGTATATAACCTGCGCAACTAAGAACAAGAGGAGTGGAAACAATCTTTCCACTGGAACTATCAATTTACGCTTCATGTTTATTGAAAGTAGGCTTAGAATTGGCATTTCTCCCATATTAGATACCACAGAACCACAAAGTCGAGTGTTTGCACAGAGGAAGAAGGCTAACTTTTTTATTTAGTTCATGGTATGGGCATTTCTATAGGAGATAATCAAATGAAGGGGTTTTTCTCAATATTGGGTAGTTGGCATTGAAAACTCCATAATTTTGTCATTTGCAAGCAGCTGCATCATTTCATTTTATGTTCGAACTAACTACTGTGCAGAAAAAAGAAGAAACTTCATTCAGGTTACTACAACTTAGTAGTGCTAAAGCCCCATGGAAAACTTTTTTCCAGGATGTCTACCATAAAGCAGACTAAACAGATTAAATATGTGTGATGGACAGACATTGTGGGACATTGGACATGTGATGGACAGACCCTGTGGGACAGTTTTATGACCAGCAGTAAAATCCTCAACAAATAAAAAATAATATTGTATGCAATGGGTATTTTATGCAGAAGAACAACAACTTTAACACTGTGCAAACATCTGGCACCCTTCAACATGCCTGTATGGCCCCAGGTTCATAGACCATAACGATATCACATTATTTTGAATAAACACTGAGATACAAATGAGGAAATAAGAACTACTAATTATATTATTCTCATTTTCCAATTAATACAGGAATATTGGTGTGCATGTAAACGCAGCCAGTGTCTAATTTATTGTCCTGCCCCCTTTCGCTCCTCGTTGCTCTCCCTTGTCTGCTTTGAGTTTGATCTAATGGCCAGTGACTTGACTTGGACATGATGACTTGGTCACAACTCTGTCAAGTAGTATTAAAAACACAATAAAAAGTCCTTGACCCAGCTTTGACAAAAGCCAGAATATTAAATAGAGAACAGCTTCTCAATAAAGAACGGAGAACAGTACAGGAATCCACTAAAACATTTTTTTTTCTGTTCAGTATAGCAGTATGGCTTTTGACATCAAACACATTATTAAAAAGAACTGGGATATTCTGCTGAGTGACAACTCTCTAGCTACCATGTTGACTGAACCCCCAGTTTTTTGTTTTAGAAGAGCCCCCACCCTTAAAGATACTTTGGTCCAGAGCCACCTGCCCGCTCCTAAATCTTCCTCCTGGTTTCCCAAATTGCAATACAAATTTTGTTGTATACAGAATAAAATGTGAGTGTGGCTGCTTTTATATGGGCCGAACTAAATGCAGGCTGCGTGATAGATTGGCTGAATACAAATATGCTATAAGGGTGCAAAATCCAAACTACCCTATGGCTCAACATTACCAATTAGCAGGCCACACCAATCCAGATACCCTTAAAGTCATGGTCATCGAGTTAGTCTCCAAAAATTTGAGGGGGGGGGGACTTAAACGTCTCTTGCAGCGAGAGACTTTTTGGATCTATACACTGGCAGCCACCTCCTTCCCTGGCCTCAACGAGGAGATTGATTTTTTCTCCTTTATGTAATATTTTATGTCATCATGATGACAAATCCTGTTGTATTTTGAATTGTTATCGATGTGTATTCTAGTTTCATTCAGTCAAAGGCATCATCGCTCCTCTTCAAAATTTTTCCAGATTTTTCTTAATAACTTCAGTATCTTTTGTGATCTTGTTGTCATACGCTCTCGAGCTCATATTTTAGGTTTAAATGTTTTTGCGGTGACTTTTTCCTACTCACAAATGCCAAATTTATGAGATATTTATAGTATTATTGGAATGTAAGCTTTGTGTTTTATATCTTTTGTCTATTTTTGTGTGATGATGAACTAGGTAACGTGATTGTGTCATATGATGCTCTTTTTTTCTATTTAAACACGTGTTTTGTATTTGCTCATTATGTCCTGATGAAGACTAGTTGGAGTCGAAATGCGTGGATATCCCTGCCAATAAAGGATTTTTAATTCATCAGAGTGCCTTGGATCTTCTGTTTTGACGGCCATTTTACTCGTGGACTTTTATTGACTAAGATTACAGGCAAGTCATTGCTTCCCCTTTCTTTGCAAATTATTTTGTCCATTTTCTGAAGGGCACCTGATTTGGAGGACACGGTGTTGAATTTTCTGACCCCACGTAGCACTCAGCCACCTTCTTTTTTTGCACAAGAAAAAGTTTTTTGATTAATGAGAAATTTGTGTCTGTTTTTCCCAAAAGCCTTTGCAAATGCCTGTTTCACAACATCTTGCGGATAACCTCTCATCAAAAACTGCACCAACAGTTTATGAGCTTCTATTTGGAAATCTTCATCTGTTGTGCAGATACGTCTATCTCTAAGAAACTGACTTGGCCTTTTTAGAGAGAGATAGAATGGTAACGTGAATAGCATAAAAAACCTATTTCTGTCTGTATGATTGGTAAGAAGTGCGGTGTAAATGTCTCTCCCATTAAAAACTTGCCAAAAAACTTACCTTATGACTATTGCATTCCATATTGAATTTAACAGAATCAATATAGTTATAATTTGTACTGAGAGAAGGCCTGGAGATCACATTTGGAGCCATTCCAAATCAAAAATGTGTCATCAATATACCTTCCCTAGAATACAATGGATTGGAGTATGGGTATGAATATGAATTTAAAAAGATATCTCAAAACTCAAGACTTAAGGCTGATGCTTCTTATTTTTCTGTGTGCGAGTTCTTCTTAGCTGCATTTGTGACTTTTTTCGTAGCTACTACACCAGAGCTAAAGAATGATTGTGGACCATTTTCAAAGGTGCAGCTCAGTCCTTGTGAAGCAAATGAATAATTTTATTGCAAAAAAATATATATTTATATACCATTTAAATTTTAATGCAATTGTGAGCATGTAGTTTCACTATTACATTTCACATTTCATGGTGAAAATACTGACTGCTATGGAGACTACATGAATTTTGTTATTGCAACTCAAAATAATACTTGAGGAGTCGACTTGCAAAACCTGCTGGGTCAAGTTTTAAAAATAAATTAGTTATCTCCCTCAGCCTCTCTTTCAGCCACCTGCGCATGTCCCACTGATAGCTCCACTTTCAAAACCTAATCATGTTATAAATTTTATCAGAAAAAGCGAAACTCTGTCAAAACCTGCAAAGTCGAGGAGGATAACTGGCAAATTTTGCGAAGTCATCAGCCAATATCAAAACGTGATTCCATTGTCATTCGCTAGAAGGAACCAATCACAGTCGAGCTTTTATAGCCTGTTCATATTTTGCTTTCTCTAACTCTAACTGGTTTGGGCTGTTCAGAAAAGTGTGATGATAGTGATACTGTAGAAGGGGGATTTGAACCCATGGACTCATGTTTATGTTGTCATTGTCATAGCAGCAATTCAACCACTGTGCTGTCTGTAGCATTGAGTTGCATGTGGAGTGGGTCCTGAGTCAAATGACTTCACCTATTGAGCAACGGAGCTGGTTTAAACACTGTCAAAACCTGCTAAAGGTGGTGTTGCATCATTATGGGAAAATTGCCCATGAAAGCTTTGGATTCCTTACCATATTGAGTGCGCAGAGAGATATATATGGGCCTAGAAAATGCATTTGTTTTTTGTATCATACAGATGTGTATCTGGACAGATATGGGCCAAAGGTGGTGTCGCGTCAGTATGGGAGAATTACCCACGTGAACTTTCGATTCCTTACCATATTGACTGTGTGAAGAGCTGTTTGTGGGCCTAGAAAATGCATTTGTTTTTTGTATCATATGTGCTCGGAGTTGGACAGACATGGGCCAAATTTAGACGAGCACCCCCCCAAAACCAATATATTTCTTGAATGAATTTATTGGAACTCTGCGCAAATGAACTTGGCATACTGCATCTACTTTTCTTCAAATATTTAGGGTGGATCACTTTGGGAACTATATTAATTTTAATGTTAAACTTTCAATTTGTGATGAAAAATGTAGCCAAATTATGCTTTTTTATGGCTTCAATTCCTCCTGGGTCTCATTTTTCAAAGCAATTAAGCCATGTTTGGTGTCAAATTGTTCCTTGGGATGGCAGTAACAATAACAGTTATACATTTTAGAACTAGATAAGTGGGAGTTATCCATTGATTTATCCCCATATGTTGGTTTTAGGGGGGTGCTCATCTCAATTTGGCCCACATCTGTCCTAGCACATATGATACAAAAGACAAATGCATTTTCTAGGCCCACATACAGCGCCCTCAATAATTATTGGCACCCCTGGTCAAGATGCGTTAAAAGCCTTAAAATAAATTCAATTTTTATTCCAGAAGCATACTCTCACACTGAAAATTGTAGAAATATTTAACTTTCAACTCAAGTAAATTTTAAGGGGAAAAAAATCCCTGACTAAGAAATTATTATTTTTCATAAAATCACATGTTCCACAATTATTGGCACCCCTAACAATTCCAAGGAATCAAATGTAATTGAAGTATTCCTGTCATTTCTACAGTAGTTTACAAAGTTCATCAGAGTATCTAGTAACATTTAATTAGTAAATCATCACATCCTGTTTCCCTGGGGTATAAATATGACGTGGCACAGAGGCCATTTCTCTTATCCACTCTTCAACATGGAAAAGACAAAGGAACACACCAAGGCAGATGTGTGTTGACCTTCACAAGTCAGGCAATGGCTGCAAGAAAATAGCCAGTCGTCTGCACCAGGTGCTATCTACATGCCAACAAGCTGTTTGGGGGCATGCACGGAGAAAACCTTTTCTCACTCACAATCATAAACGCAAATGTCTGGAGTTCGCTAAGCGTTACTGGGACCTCAACTGGGACTGTGTGCTTTGGTCAGATGAGACCAAGATGGAGCTTTTTGGCAACAAACACTCTAAGTGGGTCTGGCAGAACACAAAAGATGAGTATGCAGAAAAGCAGCTCATGCCCATTGTGAAGTATGGGGGAGGATCGGTGATGCAGAGGGCCTGTTTCTCTTCCAGAGGCCCTGGGAACCTTGTTAGGGTGCATGGCATCATGAACGCTTTGAAATTCCAGGACATTTTAAATCAAAATCTGGTGGCCTCTGCCCGAAAGCTGAAGATGGGTCATCACTGGGTCTCTCAGCAAGATAATGACCCTAAACATGTGGCCAAATCTACACAGAAATCGTTCACCAAACACAAAATCAAGTTCCTCCCATGGCCATCTCAGCCCCCAGACCTCAACCCCATTAAAAACCTGTGGAGTGAGCAAAAGAGGAGAGTGCAGAGGAGAGAACCCAGGTTGCTGGATGATTTATAGAGATTGTGCAAAAAGGAACGGTGGAAGATCCCTCTCTCTGTATTCCCGCATCTTGTGAAACATTATAGGAGAAGATTAGTTGCTGTATGTTGGCAAAAGGGGGTTGTACAAAGTATTAACATCAGGGGTGCGAATAATTGTGGCACACATGATTTGATGTAAAATAATAATTTCTTAATGTGGGATTTTTTTTCCCACTGAATAAATGCACTTGAATTTAAAGTTGGATTTTTTTCATTGTGGTCCTATATTATTTTTTTTAAAAACTGAATTTTTTAGAAGCTAAAGAACACATCTTAACCAGGGGTGTCAATAATTATGGAGGGCTCTGTACATCTCTCCACACAGTCAATATGGTAAGGAATCAAAAGCTTTCATGGGCAATCTTCACATACTGACGCAACACCACCTTTCCACTCCACTTTCAAAACCTGCTAAGTCAAAACTTTGTGTTGCAAAATCAAAGATATTTCTTTAAAAAAATAATGAATTGCCTCATTGATCATGTCTACAAGGCTTATAGTTTCAGTATAGTGAAAATTGGTATCTATGGAAGATAATTTTCTCAAAAAAATGGACAAACTTGACTATGCAAGTGGACTCCTCATTTCTCTTTTATTCATGCATCACTAAAATGACAAATATTTCATGATATTCAACAATCATTTGAAAAATAAAAAAAATGATATACAAAACCAAAATAAATGGCATTTGTGTTATGAAATTGTTCTGGAGGCATGATGGATGCCTCATGAAATTATTCTGATTGTGTATGAGAAACTCTGATTATTTCTTCATTCTGCTTTAGATTCTCTGATAAGTGGGCCTCAAGTTTCTGCACAGCAATTTATAGCATTGTTATCACTGTGGGTATCCCAACAGGCACAGTAGTAGATGGCAGCATGAGCCTTTTGCACTGGGTAAATCTTCAGGGTATAAGGCGGGCTTGTTCCTTCGGTTTTGAAATATTTATTTTCTTCTTCTCTAAGGCTGGAATCATGAAGTTTACTGCCGCCTTGGCTAATGTAGAGCACTCTTCTGAAAGGTTCCCCATCTTTCTTCTGGTACCAATGGACATAATTATCCGAGTCCAGGCCAGAAACTTCACAAGAAATAATTGCAGTGCTGCGCACACTTTTTGTCAAAGACAAATCCTTCTGAAGCAATGTAAGTGCATCAGCCACTGAAGAAACCAGAAAAAAATATTTGAACAGTTACATGCAAAGGCAGTTTTATACTCATCTACAGATTTATTTAAAACATCGTACTTACAAATAAAAACTGAGAAAAGGACAACCCCAAAGCCCAGAGGCATCTTCTCGACGGGTGTAATTTTGTGCGCTGTGTTCCGTTTTGGTAGAAAGTGAGTTGTATGGGTTATCTCCTTGAGGACACAGTGGAAATGCCTGTGATCAGTCAACCAATCAGATGTGTGAGTCACTGCTGGCTGCCTTGACTGAATTACAACCACAAACAGAACCATGCCAGTGCACACACGAGCAGACAAATACACACACACACACACACACACACACACACACACAAGCAGTTCACACGCATGAGCAGTACACACACACATAAGCAGTTAGCTTCTGTAGCTTTGATTGACATCTGTTCAGTTGATTCAGGCAATATCTGTTCAGTCATCAGCATTTTTCACCTACAATTGAGTAATTCCGTATTCGTAAGCAAAAGAGGAACACGAGTTTTCCATGATAGCGTAATAAAGTTGTAATGCCTTACATTTATATTTTTGAATTGCTGCCGAGGAAATGGAAAGAGGTCTTCATATACCGTAACTGAAATACTGCTAAGTTGTGTGGTCAGTCAGTCAATCAATTGTCTGATCAGAGAATCAATGAGTTGGTATGTGCCTGGTACCCCATGTGCTTAAGCACAACTTAAAGTTAAAAGGGGCAAAATTTCCTTGCTAATTCTGTATCGTGGATATCACTGCATATTGCACATTTTTCACACCATTAGTCCGTTTGCTCACTTCAAGAACCCAGGTACACATAAGGTAAATTGACCCTTCGACAGAGCATTGCTGGGATTCATAAGATTTATTTTTATTTCCATTTAACCCTTATTTAAGCTTTTGTAGAAGGTCCTAAAGACCATCAAAGTCTTATAGAACAGGTTTTCCAACTAGGGTGTTCTAAGGGAAGGTCTTATAGAACACCACTGATCTTATAGGACTTTATTTTCTATAGAGGTGCTCTATAGGTTTCCAGCAAATTCCTATAGAACACATGAAAAATCCTATACAACATGCTATTCTACTAAAATGTTCTGGAGAGTTCCATTGATTTTCTACAGAGCTTTATAGAATTCTATAGATGTCCTATATAACATTTTTTGCAGGGTATTCCAGCTGACTATGGGCAGAAGGCAGGGACAAACCCTGGACAGCTAGCCATTCTATCGCAAAGATTATCATCATATTAAGCACTATGGGGTCTATTCTCCCATAAGCGCGTAAGTCCTTTTTTTACGCGATTTGAGTTAAGCGCTTTTGAGTTACGCATATTCTCCCCGACTCACTTCGATCACGCCCACAGCGCGAAACTTCAGAATGTAAGCGGCCTTATGAAAGAGATGTGACTAAAAGAGAGGTACAAAGCTCATTGATTATGGCTATCAGGAAAACATGGAACAAGGTTTTTCTGATTAACCATGGAAATGCAGTTGTGGTCCATGGAAAACGCAAACCAGACTTTAAATTTGAATATCGTGGTCTTGCTGATAAAACCTCGTATTTCCAAACAGATAAGAAACAAAAACTTGTATGTCCACTATTCTTACATGCAGAATTAAACATGTTTTATTTTATTTATATTTTAATTTATATTTATCAATTTATATATATATATTTTATTTATTTATTTTCCGGTGAAGTTTATCATTTTGAAGATACAATTTTTTATCAGCAGGCCCACGATATGCAGCTGTAATAGTAGGCCTATGTATGTCTATGCCAATTACAAGTCGTATTGCAGACATCTCTTTTTTTATTTCTTACTCTAGCCACCATGGCATTAAAGCCATGCAAACAAACTAATTGCCGCAATGGTGAAATAATATAGAATCTAGCGCTTCTCAACCAGCGTAATCAGAGCATTGAAAATGTGCCCCTCCTACACTAGCAGGGGAGAAGACAAGGAGAACATTCTAGTCACACAAAAATAACAATGACAGTTAATATGACCTCATTTAGAAATTTGCGCGCTTGAAATTTCAAATTACGCCAATGTCCGGTTTGCAACTAAAGGACAAGGCAACACTTTAACAAACAAAGGCTTCTTATCCCGCACGCAGAAAAATCTGAGGGGCACTGTAAAAGCCAGGTTATCTGCACTCCTGAGAAGTGTGCACTCAACAGGTGGTGAGCAACCATCATTCCTGGTGCATTTCACTGCACTGAGGAGGAGGTGGCATCCACTCTTTCTGCAGTGGAAGTGCACAGAGAATAACTTGGAGTGGATACGGATGAAGGAGGGTTGCGTAAAATGGTCATATTTATTTGCCTATACTCAAAGTATTACTGTGATAGATACTGGAAACAACCTTAATATGGTTTTAAATATTTATTGTATTTTTTGGCATTTCAAGCAGTTGTGCAGTACATAGGCGTCATGGGCCGAGCCTGGGAGTTTGGCGCAGATGCTTAATATGCGCTTATCATGATCGCACACAACTTGAACATTAATGCTGTGCTGACGTCTTCGGTCTCTGTACATATTCTCATAAGTGGAAGGGGTTCTGATTGATATGTGAGTAAAATCAATGGCTCACACAACACTGGGGAACCTGGCGACCCGGTAGATCCTCCCTTAACTCTCCATCTTTCAGCTGGTGTTTCGGGGAACTTTAAAGTGGCTGATGTGGTTCAGAATAGCATCAACCAACTGTGTCAGACATCTTGGTGCCTGTGATATGTGCATGACATCACCAGCCACTCTCTGGAACGACCCAAATGCCAGGACCAACAGCGCAGTTGTGACCTTGAAGACCACTGGTATGTTTGTAATCGTTTGTAATGCGTTTGTAATTGAACGTTTTGTAATTGGAGAACGGGCTGTTGCATAATATCATATGATGATTTCGTTTGATAATTTATAATGGTTATGAGAAATGTAGTTTAGAAATAAGGTTGAACAATCGAATACTGAATGCTCAACCTTAACCATGTTAAAAAAATAAAATTAATGTTAAAATTTGGCCTATAACCGACATCAAAGGCAATATTCCATTTGGCCTTGTGTTGGCGCTTGACCTTAATACAGCCCTCAAAAGCGCTTAACAGAAAAAGTGCGTAAGCCAGGGGCAGAATACGCGAAAGTGTAATTTGCCTGAGAAACGCCCTGAAACGCCCCGTTTTTGGCCTTGCTCCGCCCCAAGTGCGTAACTGCCTTCAGGGCGCGTAATGCACAGACTTAAGTCGAGGGGAGAATACGCGAAGGCTAAAAACGCGTAGGTACGTGCTTTTTCGACTTACGCGCATGGGAGAATAGACCTCAAAGAGAATATGTCCATCCAGTTCTCAAACAGTTTGTGTATTAATTTAGGTAGCAGGCACAGTACTCAGCAGTCTAAATAGGAGGGAAGTGATATGTTTAAGGCAGATGAAGGTGTTATGATAATATTCACCAGTATGTGAATGCAAAATAAGTTTTAAGGAGAATTTGGTACATATCTCACTGATGGTGCTATAACAAGGATGGCTGGTGATGAACATTTCCTCTCTGAGGATCAGAGAAGTTAAGCGCTGTGGGCAGATCGAAGCGCTTAGGGGAGAATACGCGTAACTCAAAAGCGCTTAACTCGAATCGCGTAAAAATGGACTTACGCCTAATGGGAGAATAGACCCCTTTCTGAGCCAGAGGCTCAGGGTGTTAAAGGAGCTGTAACACAATTACAGCACATGCTCACAGTTTTGAATGAAGTAAATCTGCTCAACTCCAAGTCAAAATCTAGCAGTTTTTTTTTTCATCTACAAAGTTTGTATGATTACTTGTGATGGCAAACAGCTTACGCTCTTCGCATCCCTTTGCAAAAGCTTGAAATAGGACTTTGAATCCTTAACCCCTTAAACCCTGAGCCTCTTTTTTGAAAATGGCAAGCCCAAAATGAAGTGAGTATGTCTCTGCGACTGCTTGGTCCATTCGAATGATCTTGGTATCGTAATAAAGGTAACACCATTTGGGATTTCATACCTGGTGTAAAAATCACTATACATGTCACTGAGTTAGAGTAAATGGAGATGGAACACAGTGTAAATGAAAGATCTCAAGTTTTACTTCGATCCCTTGTAAATTTGTTGAGTTGCTATCTGAAACCTCTAAAAAATTACAGCACAGAATTTCATTATTATCTGTGCAAAAGTATATTCTGATAAGGTCAATCAGAGCAAAATGAGAGAGGAATGTCTAGGTGGCTTCTCCAATTTGGCAATTTAGGTACCTTGAGTTCCATTTCAGATTTCTCAGATACCAGACTGTAAAACCCATAAAATTTCACTTCTATATCAATACAGGCATCCATTCCATCCAAATACAACATTTTTTAATTTTTAGAATAAAAAAAAAATCATTATTATTATTTCTGCCAGTTTTGTTGCCTATACAATTTCCCATTCAAAGATAATACATACAATGAAAATTAAGTTTGACTCCACTGGAGCATATTTATTAAAAAGCAGAACAAATAAATAAAATGATAAATACAAAGGCAGAGTGAAAAAATGTTAAAGAAAAGAAAGAATAACAAAAACCCCAGCGATTATTTGTAGAAGGAAACTGCGATTATTTCCAACAAAAAAAAAAGGTACTCTGATCCAGAATAGTACCTCCACAATTTCCTTTCAGCAGCGTGGCATTTAATGCTATAGGCTACGCCAATTGACAACAGTCTATGGTCAAATTGCCCATTCAACAAATGAGTAAAGAAAATACGTACTGTACTGTTGTACTCTCAGTGTTTGTGCGGAATAGTGTAAAGATTCTGTCAGAAAACGATTTTCAAAATGAATGCGTAGTATTTAGCGGATAATTCGGACAATACCTCAAACAATCTCGTTATGCGTTTATATTATCGCACGAATCAAGAACACGCATTTGTCCCATGGACTCAGTTTGACACACTCAGAACGTAAGGCTGTAGCTCAGACTATGTTTCTACGATTAAGGAGGTTTAGAGCTCGTTAGAATCATCGGGACTCATACAATCAAATTCCTACTGGCATAGTCTAACTGACAGCATCACAAGCCGATGACGGAGAGGAAAATACATTGCAAGGAAGCTGTTTGCTACAGAGCTGAATTCTTTGTAGCAACGCCCTGGGAAAGAACATGCTAGGATCCCGGCAGATCGAGTTTGGTTATAACACGAACACATTGGGCTAACAATAGCAAGCGCAGATTTACCCTCGAGCAGTTTTTTTTATAGCAAAATATCAAAGGTAAGAATTTTTTTCTGCTCATCTCTGTAGACTGTAAAGTGTATGCCTGCTGTTCTTTCAATGTGGTGTCGGTTTAAAATGACAGTGCTCATATCATTGCATTCTGTGGACTTTCCTCTTTTATTTGAGGTATCATGCATAGCACAAATTCAGCAGAAATCCTGGCGAGTCAGCGCTGATATGATTTTGTCCTATGTTTTGCTGCATGCTTATTTACTTGCTTGGTGCTTGAATTGTGTTTGGTTGAGGTAAAAATGGTTACATGAGCTTTTGGCTGATTTTTTTCGAAGTATATAACCTGCGCAACTAAGAACAAGAGGAGTGGAAACAATCTTTCCACTGGAACTATCAATTTACGCTTCATGTTTATTGAAAGTAGGCTTAGAATTGGCATTTCTCCCATATTAGATACCACAGAACCACAAAGTCGAGTGTTTGCACAGAGGAAGAAGGCTAACTTTTTTATTTAGTTCATGGTATGGGCATTTCTATAGGAGATAATCAAATGAAGGGGTTTTTCTCAATATTGGGTAGTTGGCATTGAAAACTCCATAATTTTGTCATTTGCAAGCAGCTGCATCATTTCATTTTATGTTCGAACTAACTACTGTGCAGAAAAAAGAAGAAACTTCATTCAGGTTACCATAACTTAGTAGTGCTAAAGCCCCATGGAAGACTTTTTTCCAGGATGTCTACCATAAAGCAGACTAAACAGATTTAATATGTGTGATGGACAGACATTGTGGGACATTGGACATGTGATGGACAGACCCTGTGGGACAGTTTTATGACCAGCAGTAAAATCCTCAACAAATAAAAAATAATATTGTATGGAATGGATATTTTATGCAGAAGAACAACAACTTTAACACTGTGCAAACATCTGGCACCCTTCAACATGACTGTATGGCCCCAGGTTCATAGACCGTAACGATATCACATTATTTTGAATAAACACTGAGATACCAATGAGGAAATAAGAACTACTAATTATATTATTCTCATATTCCAATTAATACAGGAATATTGGTGTGCATGTAAACGCAGCCAGTGTCTAATTTATTGTCCTGCCCCCTTTCGCTCCTCGTTGCTCTCCCTTGTCTGCTTTGAGTTTGATCTAATGGCCAGTGACTTGACTTGGACATGATGACTTGGTCACAACTCTGTCAAGTAGTATTAAAAACACAATAAAAAGTCCTTGACCCAGCTTTGACAAAAGCCAGAATATTAAATAGAGAACAGCTTCTCAATAAAGAACGGAGAACAGTACAGGAATCCACTAAAACTTTTTTTTTCTGTTCAGTATAGCAGTATGGCTTTTGACATCAAACACATTATTAAAAAGAACTGGGATATTCTGCTGAGTGACAACTCTCTAGCTACCATGTTGACTGAACCCCCAGTTTTTTGTTTCAGAAGAGCCCCCACCCTTAAAGATACTTTGGTCCAGAGCCACCTGCCCGCTCCTAAATCTTCCTCCTGGTTTCCCAAACCGAGAGGCACTTTTAGATGTGGAGCTTGTAAGCATTGTGATAATATCAAAAGAGACAGTATGTTTGTGGATGTCTTCAACAAAAAGACCTTCTATTGCAATGCCTTTGCAAATTGCAATACAAATTTTGTTGTATACAGAATAAAATGTGAGTGTGGCTGCTTTTATATGGGCCGCACTAAATGCAGGCTGCGTGATAGATTGGCTGAATACAAATATGCCATAAGGGTGCAAAATCCAAACTACCCTATGGCTCAACATTACAAATTAGCAGGCCACACCAATCCAGATACCCTTAAAGTCATGGTCATCGAGTTAGTCTCCAAAAATTTGAGGGGGGGGGGGACTTAAACGTCTCTTGCAGCGAGAGACTTTTTGGATCTATACACTGGCAGCCACCTCCTTCCCTGGCCTCAACGAGGAGATTGATTTTTTCTCCTTTATGTAATATTTTATGTCATCATGATGGCAAATCCTGTTGTATTTTGAATTGTTATCGATGTGTATTCTAGTTTCATTCAGTCAAAGGCATCATCGCTCCTCTTCAAAATTTTTCCAGATTTTTCTTAATAACTTCAGTATCTTTTGTGATCTTGTTGTCATACGCTCTCGAGCTCATATTTTAGGTTTAAATGTTTTTGCGGTGACTTTTTCCTACTCACAAATGCCAAATTTATGAGATATTTATAGTATTATTGGAATGTAAGCTTTGTGTTTTATATCTTTTGTCTATTTTTGTGTGATGATGAACTAGGTAACGTGATTGTGTCATATGATGCTCTTTTTTTCTATTTAAACACGTGTTTTGTATTTGCTCATTATGTCCTGATGAAGACTAGTTGGAATCGAAATGCGTGGATATCCCTGCCAATAAAGGATTTTTAATTCATCAGAGTGCCTTGGATCTTCTGTTTTGACGGCCATTTTACTCATGGACTTTTATTGACTAAGATTACAGGCAAGTCATTGCTTCCCCTTTCTTTGCAAATTATTTTGTCCATTTTCTGAAGAGCACCTGATTTGGAGGACACGGTGTTGAATTTTCTGACCCCACGTAGCACTCAGCCACCTTCTTTTTTTGCACAAGAAAAAGTTTTTTGATTAATGAGAAATTTGTGTCTGTTTTTCCCAAAAGCCTTTGCAAATGCCTGTTTCACAACATCTTGCGGATAACCTCTCATCAAAAACTGCACCAACAGTTTATGAGCTTCTATTTGGAAATCTTCATCTGTTGTGCAGATACGTCTATCTGTAAGAAACTGACTTGGCCTTTTTAGAGAGAGATAGAATGGTAACGTGAATAGCATATAAAACCTATTTCTGTCTGTATGATTGGTAAGAAGTGCGGTGTAAATGTCTCTCCCATTAAAAACTTGCCAAAAAACTTACCTTATGACTATTGCATTCCATATTGAATTTAACAGAATCAATATAGTTATAATTTGTACTGAGAGAAGGCCTGGAGATCACATTTGGAGCCATTCCAAATCAAAAATGTGTCATCAATATACCTTCCCTAGAATACAATGGATTGGAGTATGGGTATGAATATGAATTTAAAAAGATATCTCAAAACTCAAGACTTAAGGCTGATGCTTCTTATTTTTCAGTGTGCGAGTTCTTCTTAGCTGCATTTGTGACTTTTTTCGTAGCTACTACACCAGAGCTAAAGAATGATTGTGGACCATTTTCAAAGGTGCAGCTCAGTCCTTGTGAAGCAAATGAATAATTTTATAACAAAAAATATATATTTATATACCATTTTAATTTTAATGCAATTGTGAGCATGTAGTTTCACTATTACATTTCACATTTCATGGTGAAAATACTGACTGCTATGGAGACTACATGAATTTTGTTATTGCAACTCAAAATAATACTTGAGGAGTCGACTTGCAAAACCTGCTGGGTCAAGTTTTAAAAATAAATTAGTTATCTCCCTCAGCCTCTCTTTCAGCCACCTGCGCATGTCCCACTGATAGCTCCACTTTCAAAACCTACTAAATCGTGTTATAAATTTTATCAGAAAAAGCGAAACTCTGTCAAAACCTGCAAAGTCGAGGAGGATAACTGGCAAATTTTGCTAAGACATCAGCCAATATCAAAACGTGATTCCGTTGTCGTTCGCTAGAAGGAACCAATCACAGTCGAGCTTTTATAGCCTGTTCATATTTTGCTTTCTCTAACTCTAACTGGTTTGAGCAGTTCAGAAAAGTGTGATGATAGTGATACTGTAGAAGGGGGATTTGAACCCATGGACTCATGTTTATGTTGTCATTGTCATAGCAGCAATTCAACCACTGTGCTGTCTGTAGCATTGAGTTGCATGTGGAGTGGGTCCTGAGTCAAATGATTTCACCTATTGAGCAACGGAGCTGGTTTAAACACTGTCAAAACCTGCTAAAGGTGGTGTTGCATCATTATGGGAAAATTGCCCATGAAAGCCTTGGATTCCTTACCATATTGAGTGCGCAGAGAGATATATATGGGCCTAGAAAATGCATTTGTTTTTTGTATCATACAGATGTGTATATGGACAGACGTGGGCCAAAGGTGGTGTTTCGTCAGTATGGGAGAATTGCCCACGTAAACTTTCGATTCCTTACCATATTGACTGTGTGAAGAGCTGTTTGTGGGCCTAGAAAATGCATTTGTTTTTTGTATCATATGTGCTCGGAGTTGGACAGATATGGGCCAAATTTAGATGAGCACCCCCCCAAAACCAATATATTTCTTGAATGAATTTATTGAAACTTTGTGCAAATGAACTTGGCATACTGCATCTACTTTTCTTCAAATATTTAGGGTGGATCACTTTGGGAACTATATTAATTTTAATGTTAAACTTTCAATTTGTGATGAAAAATGTAGCCAAATTATGCTTTTTTTATGGCTTCAATTCCTCCTGGGTCTCAATTTTTCAATTTTTATTCCAGAAACATACTCTCACACTGAAAATTGTAGAAATATTTAACTTTCAACTCAAGTAAATTTTAAGGGGAAAAAAATCCCTGACTAAGAAATTATTATTTTTCATAAAATCACATGTTCCACAATTATTGGCACCCCTAACAATTCCAAGGAATCAAATGTAATTGAAGTATTCCTGTCATTTCTATAGTAGTTTACAAAGTTCATCAGAGTATCTAGTAACATTTAATTAGTAAATCATCACATCCTGTTTCCCTGGGGTATAAATATGACGTGGCACAGAGGCCATTTCTCTTATCCACTCTTCAACATGGAAAAGACAAAGGAACACACCAAGGCAGATGTGTGTTGACCTTCACAAGTCAGGCAATGGCTGCAAGAAAATAGCCAGTCGTCTGCACCAGGTGCTATCTACATGCCAACAAGCTGTTTGGGGGCATGCACGGAGAAAACCTTTTCTCACTCACAATCATAAACGCAAATGTCTGGAGTTCGCTAAGCGTTACTGGGACCTCAACTAGGACTGTGTGCTTTGGTCAGATGAGACCAAGATGGAGCTTTTTGGCAACAAACACTCTAAGTGGGTCTGGCAGAACACAAAAGATGAGTATGCAGAAAAGCACCTCATGCCCATTGTGAAGTATGGGGGAGGATCGGTGATGCAGAGGGCCTGTTTCTCTTCCAGAGGCCCTGGGAACCTTGTTAGGGTGCATGGCATCATGAACGCTTTGAAATACCAGGACATTTTAAATCAAAATCTGGTGGCCTCTGCCCGAAAGCTGAAGATGGGTCATCACTGGGTCTCTCAGCAAGATAATGACCCTAAACATGTGGCCAAATCTACACAGAAATGGTTCACCAGACACAAAATCAAGTTCCTCCCATGGCCATCTCAGCCCCCAGACCTCAACCCCATTAAAAACCTGTGGAGTGAGCAAAAGAGGAGAGTGCAGAGGAGAGAACCCAGGTTGCTGGATGATTTATAGAGATTGTGCAAAAAGGAACGGTGGAAGATCCCTCTCTCTGTATTCCCGCATCTTGTGAAACATTATAGGAGAAGATTAGTTGCTGTTTTGTTGGCAAAAGGGGGTTGTACAAAGTATTAACATCAGGGGTGCGAATAATTGTGGCACACATGATTTGATGTAAAATAATAATTTCTTAATGTGGGATTTTTTTTCCCACTGAATAAATGCACTTGAATTTAAAGTTGGATTTTTTTCATTGTGGTCCTATATTATTTTTTTTAAAAACTGAATTTTTTAGAAGCTAAAGAACACATCTTAACCAGGGGTGTCAATAATTATGGAGGGCTCTGTACATCTCTCCACACAGTCAATATGGTAAGGAATCAAAAGCTTTTATGGGCAATCTTCACATACTGACGCAACACCACCTTTCCACTCCACTTTCAAAACCTGCTAAGTCAAAACTTTGTGTTGCAAAATCAAAGATATTTCTTTAAAAAAATAATGAATTGCCTCATTGATCATGTCTACAAGGCTTATAGTTTCAGTATAGTGAAAATTGGTATCTATGGAAGATAATTTTCTCAAAAAAATGGACAAACTTGACTATGCAAGTGGACTCCTCATTTCTCTTTTATTCATGCATCACTAAAATGACAAATATTTCATGATATTCAACAATCATTTGAAAAATAAAAAAAATGATAAACAAAACCAAAATAAATGGCATTTGTGTTATGAAATTGTTCTGGAGGCATGATGGATGCCTCATGAAATTATTCTGATTGTGTATGAGAAACTCTGATTATTTCTTCATTCTGCTTTAGATTCTCTGATAAGTGGGCCTCAAGTTTCTGCACAGCAATTTATACCATTGTTATCACTGTGGGTATCCCAACAGGCACAGTAGTAGATGGCAGCATGAGCCTTTTGCACTGGGTAAATCTTCAGGGTATAAGGCGGGCTTGTTCCTTCGGTTTTGAAATATTTATTTTCTTCTTCTCTAAGGCTGGAATCATGAAGTTTACTGCCGCCTTGGCTAATGTAGAGCACTCTTCTGAAAGGTTCCCCATCTTTCTTCTGGTACCAATGGACATAATTATTCGAGTCCAGGCCAGAAACTTCACAAGAAATAACTGCAGTGCTGCGCACACTTTTTGTCAAAGACAAATCCTTCTGAAGCAATGTAAGTGCATCAGCCACTGAAGAAACCAGAAAAAAATATTTAAACAGTTACATGCAAAGGCAGTTTTATACTCATCTACAGATTTATTTAAAACATCGTACTTACAAATAAAAACTGAGAAAAGGACAACCCCAAAGCCCAGAGGCATCTTCTCGACGGGTGTAATTTTGTGCGCTGTGTTCCGTTTTGGTAGAAAGTGAGTTGTATGGGTTATCTCCTTGAGGACAAAGTGGAAATGCCTGTGATCAGTCAACCAATCAGATGTGTGAGTCACTGCCGGCTGCCTTGACTGAATTACAACCACAAACAGAACCATGCCAGTGCACACACACGCAGACAAATACACACACACACACACACACACACACACACACACACACACAAGCAGTTCACACGCATGAGCAGTACACACACACATAAGCAGTTAGCTTCTGTGGCTTTGATTGACATCTGTTCAGTTGATTCAGGCAATATCTGTTCAGTCATCAGCATTTTTCACCATCAATTGAGTAATTCCGTATTCGTAAGCAAAAGAGGAACACAAGTTTTCTATGATAGCATAATAAAGTTGTGATGCCTAACATTTATATTTTTGAATTGCTGCCGAGGAAATAGAAAGAGGTCTTCATATACCATAACTGAAATACTGCTCAGTTGTGTGGTCAGTCTGTCAATCAATTGTCTGATCAGAGAATCAATGAGTTGGTATGTGCCTGGTACCCCATGTGCTTAAGCACAACTTAAAGTTAAAAGGGGCAAAATTTCCTTGCTAATTCTGTATCTTGGATATCACTGCATATTGCAAATTTTTCATACTATTAGTCCGTTTGCTCACTTCTAGAACCCAGGTACACATAAGGTAAATTGACCCTTCGACAGAGCATTGCTGGGATTCATAAGATTTATTTTTAGTTCCATTTAACCCTTGTTTAAGATGTCTTTCCCATTAAGCTTTTGTTCTATTAGAAGGTCCTAAAGACCATCAAAGTCTTATAGAACAGGTTTTCTAACTAGGGTGTTCTATGGGAAGGTCTTATAGAACACCACTGATTTTATAGGACTTTATTTTCCATAGAGGTGCTCTATAGGTTTCCAGCAAATTCCTATAGAACACATGAAAAATCCTAAAAAACATGCTATTCTACTAAAATGTTCTGTAGAGTTCCATTGATTTTCTACAGAGCTTTATAGAATTCTATAGATGTCCTATATAACATTTTTTGCAGGGTATTCCAGCTGACTATGGGCAGAAGGCAGGGACACACCCTGGACAGCTTGCCAATCTATCGCAAAGATTATCATCATATTAAGCACTATGGGGTCTATTCTCCCATAAGCGCGTAAGTCCTTTTTTTACGCGATTTGAGTTAAGCGCTTTTGAGTTACGCATATTCTTCCCGACTCACTTCGATCACGCCCACAGCGCTAAACTTCAGAATGTAGGTGGCCTTATGAAAGAGATGTGACTAAAAGAGAGGTACAAAGCTCATTGATTATGGCTATCAGGAAAACATGGAACAAGGTTTTTCTGATTAACCATGGAAATGCAGTTGTGGTCCATGGAAAACGCAAACCAGACTTTAAATTTGAATATCGTGGGCCTGCTGATAAAACCTTGTATTTCCAAACAGATAAGAAACAAAAACTTATATGTCCACTATTCTTACATGCAGAATTAAACATGTTTTATTTTATTCATATTTTTATTTATATTTATCAATTTATATATATTTTTTTATTTATTTATTTTCCTGTGAAGTTCATCATTTTGAAGATAAAAAATTGTATCAGCAGGCCCACTATATGCAGCTGTAATAGTAGGCCTATGTATGTCTGTGCCAATCACAAGTCGTATTGCAGACATCTCTTTTTTTATTTCTTTTTATTTCTGCCACCATGGCATTAAAGCCATGCAAACAAACTATAGAATCTAGCGCTTCTCAACCAGCGTAATCAGAGCATTGAAAATGTGCCCCTCCTACACTAGCAGGGGAGAAGACAAGGAGAACATTCTAGTCACACAAAAATAACAATGACAGTTAATATGACCTCATTTAGAAATTTGCGCGCGTGAAATTTCAAATTACGCCAATGTCCGGTTAGCAACTAAAGGACAAGGCAACGCTTTAACAAACAAAGGCTTCTTATCCCGCACGCGGAAAAATCTGAGGGGCACTGTAAAAGCCAGGCAGTCTGCACTCCTGAGAAGTGTGCACTCAACAGGTGGTGAGCAACCATCATTCCTGGTGCATTTCACTGCACTGAGGAGGAGGTGGCATCCACTCTTGCTGCAGTGGAAGTGCACAGAGAATAACTTGGAGTGGATACGGATGAAGGAGGGTTACGTAAAATGGTCATATTTATTTGCCTATACTCAAAGTATCACTGTGATAGATACTGGAAACAACCTTAATATGGTTTCAAATATTTATTGTATTTTTTGGAATTTCAAGCAGTTGTGCAGTACATAGGCGTCATGGGCCGAGCCTGGGAGTTTGGCGCAGATGCTTAATATGCGCTTATCATGATCGCACACAACTTGAACATTAATGCTGTGCTGACGTCTTCGGTCTCTGTACATATTATCAATGGACGGGGTTCTGATTGCAACGTGAGTAAAATCAATGGCTCACACAACACTGGGGAACCTGGCGACCCGGTAGATCCCCCCTTAACTCTCCATCTTTCAGCTGGTGTTTCGGGGAACTTTAAAGTGGCTGATGTGGTTCAGAATAGCATCAACCAACTGTGTCAGACATCTTGGTGCCTGTGATATGTGCATGACATCACCAGCCACTCTCTGGAACGACCCAGATGCCAGGTCCGGCAGCGCAGTTGTGACCTTGAAGACCACTGGTATGTTTGTAATTGTTTGTAATGCGTTTGTAATTGAACTAATTGGAGAACAGGCTGTTGCATAATATCATATGATGATTTGGTTTGATAATTTATAGTGGTTATGAGAAATGTAGTTTAGAAATAAGGTTGAACAATCGAATATTGAATGCTCAACCTTTACCATGTTAAAAAAAATAAAATTAATGTTAAAATTTGGCCTATAACCGACATCAAAGGCAATATTCCATTTGGAGTTGTGTTGGCGCTTGACCTTAATACAGCCCTCAAAAGCGCCTAACAGAAAAAGTGCGTAAGCCAGGGGCTGAATACGCGTAAGTGTTATTTGCCTGAGAAACGCCCTGAAACGCCCCGATTTTGGCCTTGCTCCGCCCCAAGTGCGTAACTGCCTTCAGGGCGCGTAATGCACAGACTTAAGTCGAGGGGAGACTACGCGTAGGCTAAAAACGCGTAGCTACGCGCTTTTTCGACTTACGCGCATGGGAGAATACACCTTAAATAGAATATGTCCATCCAATTCTCAAACAGTTTGTGTATTAATTTAGGTAGCAGGCACAGTACTCAGCAGTCTAAATAGGAGGGAAGCGATATGTTTAAGGCAGATGAAGGTGTTATGATAATATTCACCAGTATGTGAATGCAAAATACGTTTTAAGGAGAATTTGGTACATATCTGACTGATGGTGCTATAACAAGGATGGCTGGTGATGAACATTTCCTCTCTGAGGAGCAGGAGTCACAATCATGGCAGTAAAGTGCCCTGCATTAAATTAACAATTACAAAGTACAGTGTGCACCCTACTGGTGAATAGCATTGCGAAACTGTACACATTTACTTTATAAATGTTTACGTTCTTGCACTTAGAAAAAAAAATCCTTCAGTGACATTATTTGCTTTTGTCAATTCCGAGAAACTGATACATCTGTTACTCAGGAAACTGCTGCAGCCCCAGCTTGAATTTTATCAGTTATAGACCACACTTGACAGGATGCCCTGAAAAATACACATCTTAATATCTTACAATAACACTAACTTGAATTATTGCATATGAGTACAGTGCTTGATGAGATACAGTATATAGTCCATACCATAGAGTAACCAATGGTCAACTCATATATGATTTTCCTCATGCGGTTTGATTTCCTGCAGTGGTACTTTCTGTATTATGACATAGTATCCATCTGTAAGGTTTCCCGCTATCTAAATAAGTGAAAAATGCATAAAATGGCCAAGTGTCTGCTTCTACTTTGGAGATCAATTAACTGTATTGAGCACATCACAATCTTCATGTGCCTGTAGTGAAAACTGAAAAGTTAGGAGAGCTTGATTTTTTTTGGGAAATTGATTGCCTTGTGCTGACAATTCATTTTTTTTTTTTTTGGCAAAAACAGCCGAGTCATTCCTCACACTTATTCAACACTAATAACTGAATTAATTTTGTTGTAAAAATACTGTTTTGTGTACCATGTTAATATTTTCTCCTGGCACTGGCATTTAGCAAATTCTTATTCAAAGTAGATTTCACAATTTTTTCAAGGTTACAAGGGTAACTGCCCTTACGGGGAATTGAATAAGGGACCATGGATTTTCAAGCTCTGGTCATCACCCATATGATGCTCCTGCCCTTTAAGAAGTGTATATAAAGCTATTTAAGTTTGTAAAATAATGAAGTTATGAACCACTCATAAATCTCAGTGAAATAAAGAGACAATTAAAATTACAACAAGCATTCTAGCTCAGAGCTCTCAACTTTTTTCATGTTGAGTTAACTTTTTCAAAGATTAAAGTATAATGCTTTCTAGTCCTATCAGAGAGACATCTTGTTTGGGGTTGGAGCTGCATTTGCTTTTCCATACCTTACCCTCTGTCAATGGACTGTGACCTTAATTCAGATTAATTATAAATTAATTTTGAAATACAGAATAATTACAGCTGTGCTAACACTGCAAAATACTTACTCTTTTACTGAGGGGTGTGTATGCGTGTATGTGTGTATGTCTGTGTGCATATGTATGTGTGTTACTACTGCTTACATAATATGCTTACTTATGATTTATTATGGTTATTAATTATGGTTTTTGATTTATTGATGAATATGATGAGAAATATTGAAATAAGATCCTCAACACTCCTCCCGTTGAGGCCATCCCAATCATGGCCTCACACATAGATGTAGGAACAGCCGCTCCCCCCGCCCCCTCCATCAGCCCTGTACTGCCCTAAGGCATTTTTTAAATAGAATCTGAATTCATGTGTGTCTGACTTGCATTTATGTCTTTCATATCATAAAAATATATGCTTTCTATATCTTGTATGCAGCCTAATGACATGTGCCAGATGTAGCCTATAGAGACAGTGCAATTTGAAAAAAGTCTCTGTTTTGATAGGTAAGTGTGCACATTGTTTATTTCCTGTTTGCCAGCAAAGGCGGTAAATTCAAGCAACGATCAAGACAATGTCACAGACGCAGATTTCGCATTTCTTTTCCAAAGCTCACACTGACTCTGCTAAGCATCTAAGACAGGGGTGTCCAATCTTATCCAGAAAGGGCCGGTGTGGGTGCTGGTTTTTGTTAGAGCCCAACACTAAAATACCTGATTCTACCCACCAAGGTCCTAATTGAACCCCCAAATAAGTTAATTAGTGGAATCAGATGCTGTAGCACTGCTGGCTAACAGAAAAACCTGCACCCACACTGGCCCTTTCTGGGTAAGATGGGACACCCCTGGTCTAATAAAAGCTAAACCGAAAAAGAGACGCTCAAACGAGTGCATGTTGAGTAAAAAGGAACATGATCGCAGCAATACAAAGTCCTGAATAAACATAGGTAAAGCATATGGAAAGCATACCAACGTTGAACAGAATTACGTTGAATGGTTTTAATTCTGATGTCCAGGTCGCCTTGTTTCTACTTGAAGTGAGTAGAGCTGGGCCCCGTTTCAGAAAGTGGGGTAAGTGGTGACTGAGTTCGTTAGCTCAGAGTTGCAGGAAACTGGAGTTTTCCAGTTCACAATGCGAGTTCAGCCCAACTCTGAGTCGCGGTAACATACTCCGTGAAGCTAACCTGCTCGCTGGCAGGTTTACAAATAACTCAAGAGTTTTTTCTCCTCCTGAAACTGCAGGCCGAGGAGGTTTTAGACATTGCGTCCCCGGTCCTTGAAGAGAAAGAATATTTGTGTTCCGTTTCTCTGTGGAATATATAAATTTATTTCTACAAAATTTTCAGCCCGCATATTGTTCGTGTGACATACCGAGGATATTCTCTCAGTTTAGAACAAACTGCGTAGCTCTGTACTTTTTTTTTTTTTTTTTAAACCCGGTAGTTTTCATTATTGTTTTGCTTTATTTCAGAAAGAAACAACCACGACTTTATTCATCAAAGACAAACTGATACAAGACCAGCGACTCCAGACGCGAGATGGGGGAAACAGAGTTTCATTAAAATAAAGAAAAACAGGCTTGAGGGCCAACAAAACTTGGCCCAAAGGGTTGCAAAAAACTCAGAGCTTCACAGAGCTAAAACTAAAAGATCCAAAAACGACAAAAACAAAATCACTGGAACCTCTAGGCAGCAAACCTTGAAAAGAAAAGAATGATAAGGCTAGGAATTCAAACAACAAGAACTTGGCCTGGCTATACAAGGACCTAAAGATCAGGAATACTACACACTATAGCACACAAGGACATGAAAAACTGAGACTCTGTCTGCCAGCCAACTTCCACCGCCTCCAGATAAAGGGGGAAAATCAGGATACATAAGGGGCAACACCTGGAGAAGGAACAAGAGGCAAGGCATGATCATGAGACATGGACAGAGATTGGTAGACATGACTTACTTATTAAGGGAATGAGCGGCTCAGCTTAAGTACCAATGAGACATGCAGACTGGAAGGAAGCGTGAATGTTTTTAGAACAGAAAAGCCCTGCAAGACTTGAAATAGCAAAGCAGGAATCATGACAATAAACTCCCTACCTAAATTAGTAGTATTAGTAATGTGCCTGTCTAAGAATTACACCTCCCTGTAAATGTTAGTAAATGTTAGTCATATAAAAACAGTTAATCGCCAGTTAAGCTTAGACAGCCCTGAATCCAGCACAACACAGAAGGAACAGGGAAATACCAAAGCCAACCAGAGCTCTGAAATTTGTTAAGACGAAGGCATGGGGCGGAACGCAGACAAGCAGTGGAGTGGCTGAGCAGACCTGGCGAAACATAAAACATGGAAAAGTAAAAACATGAACAATAAAACATGAGCCATGAACAATGAAATCCTGATGGAAAGACTGTCAAAACTGTGATATGAGAAATGGTTATGAATGAAACCTGGAAAATGAAACTGTTAAAACCCTAAAAAACTGTCCTGGCCAAAGGCCCAGGACCCTGGTACACAACACAGTCAGTTTCTATCACGAGTGGGCTTCAAAGTACAAAATAATGAATAACTCTGGAGGGTTTTTAATTCTTCACAATGCATAGTCTGCCAATTTGCTGTAATGAATGATCAGCAGTTTGTATGTTCAATTCATTCCAAGTCAAAAGACCTCATGATAGAACAACTGTTTGAAAATTAAAAATTAAAATCAAAGTCTATGGAATTATCCAGAAATAAGTTATTTGCACCAGCTTGAAAAGAGAAAAAAGATTCCACTTGTATCATCTTAAATAAAATAAGGACAAAAAAAGCAATTTTTAAATTTCTTTGTTTCATGCAAGAACAAATGCAGCAGTTAATATTCTGTATGTCATTCAAAGTAAAATCATCCACCTGTTATCCCCTCATCCACCTGTAACTGATTTCTAATTTTTAGAAATCTAATGGATTTCTAATTTAGTTTTCTGCATTCGTAAATTAACCTTCATTTGGTTGTTTTTTTTAATACTCTCGCATTGACTCAGTCAGCGATTTTCTGCCGCAAAAACTCACACTCTATTGCCGCTGAAACTGTACTTTTCTAAAAATAAGTGTTCGTACTCAGCGTACGCCTTTATTAATTTGTCCAACATTGGCAGGAGAAAAATAAGACGCACAACTTTTTTTCTCCACCATTGCCATGGTGAATCGTGTTATCCATATTCCATTGATTAGGGCTTTTAATATCCTCATGCACACGCCTGACTGTGGCGTAAGTTAACTCAGTTGATTGAACCAAGTGTTATCACCTGTTCTGAACTCAAAAACTCCACGGCCAGCGACTCAGTAGGTCAACTCACAGTTACAAAACAAACTCAGTGTTTGTTTACCCTGCTTTCTGAAACGTGGCCCTGGTGCTAACTCGGTTGGAAATGAATTGTAAATTGTCATCCCAAGCAACATTGAGGGAAGCTCGTGTATTGTTTTTGTCAGGTTATCTTGCATAGATCATGCTGGTCAGAATGAATCAAACAGTATAGAGAGATCGATATTGCCTCCTTGGAGTGAGTTAGCAACCTTTGCTAACTCTTCGTTGGCAAGCTAGTGAGTTTGCTAATGCTGTCTGATCAAACCAGAGTTTGTGTTTGTGTAATAACATTTTTTTTTAGTCAGTACTCAGATTTGAAATTCGTCAATGAATTTATAACCATGTGATACGTCCAGCTAAAATTGGTGATCTATATGATGTTGTTAATACTTGTTTTGTAATGCTGTGCTAAGATACTTGTCAGATACCTTGTTGTAGCTAGCACTAATTGTGTAAATTATCGTCTTTTATTTTTTTATTTTAAATTTATTGCATTTCATGTGTATTCGCATCTTTGCATTGACTTTGAATGTAATCTGTCGTGCGAAAAATTTGTTTCACATCCGGTGCGAGAGCAGCCTTGCTGAGAAGTCTCGATTTAAGAAAAGAGCATTCATGTTCCAAGCTTCTGAAGGACAGGGGCGAGCGGCTCTGTTGTGTTTCAAGAACGTTTCAATTGTCAACAATACTGACGTTTTATCGCTGATACAGCCTTTAAGAACTGTGTGGTAATCAAAGTATCCTGCTTAAAATCAAATCCTTGCTCAGAAAACACTGTGTATACATGTATGAGCACAAACCCCCATCAACAATCCCGCCTCCCCACTCAGAATATAGTTCCAATGTCTATGGCCTCACATCAATCCACTTAGATCTTTCAAACCCTGGGTGCAGTTCCAGGCTTGATCCCTTTCCACAGAGATCTCCGCTCAGGCTCCCCCAGGTTGAGAACTCTGCCTTCTGCTTCCCAGTGTCTTCTTTTCAAAGCCCACCGATCACAGAAGCACCACTCACCTACTAACACATTCGTTTTTGGCTTGTGGTGGCCTGACTATACATTGAGCCGACCGCGGCTGCCACCATCTCTGTGGTCTTACTGCCATCTGCGACCCAACTGGCCGGTGACCCAGTTGATAGCGATCCCCGTATCCTGTCGTTGTTTTCAGTCACCCAAGTGGGAATCGACGGTCTGATCCCTACCCCACTTCGCTATGGATATAAAAACTTTGACCGTTTTCGCCTGTTCACAGAGGTCGTCTCCAACGCCCATGTGCCACGTGTTGCCCTCAACTTACATGCGACAAACACGCCGATTAGACGGTACCACGGCAGTATATCAATTTATACTTCACTGTACACGGGGGCCTTCAGTCCTCTCCCTTGCACTATAGCCTCTCTTTCACGTTCCTTCGGAGCTTTGCACTTCAATTCCCGCCTGTTGACCACAAGGTTTGGGGTGCCCAATCTCCTACCCTATGGTCAAAAAATGGCACAGCATTGTCTACCATATGACCCCCATACTACACACAAGTGAATTTCTTATGAGTCCGAATATAAAATATGGCTGGTTGGTCCTTTCCATCTGTAACACTTCAAGTGAAAACAGTCTGTCTTGTACACCAGCATGTGTACTCCAATTTTTTTTCACGTCAGGGTTTCTCAAGGCCTTCTATTGCTCTGGTAAATGAAGTCCCAGTCTAGTGATCCACTTGAATCGAGTCATTTTGCTTATTGCAGGTAATCAGTCCAAATTTACTCCAAAGTCCAAGTCCATATTCAATATTGACTTGCGATTTTTCTATCTGATTTTTTGGTGAACAAGCCTTCAGGACTGGAACAACGGTCTCAGCATATTCTTTCAAAACTTCAGGGAGGCTCCAGGAAGGAACAAGTACATTGAACTGCCACCCGCCCATCACTTCAGCACAGCTGATTCAACTCATTAGCTGATTCAACTCAAGCTCAAGAGCTTGGCAATTAAGTAGCTAATTACTTGAATCAGGTGTGCTGAATATGAGCAGAAACCTACAGGATGGTAGCTCTCCAGGAACAGGGTTGGTGACCCCTGCTCAGACTGTGTTACAATATGCAAATTTCTTTTATTCACAAAAATGGGTACATATTGAATATTCAACTGAATAGTTTTTCTGTTGGGCTCCCAGCACATAAAGATTAACAATCGTGCCAAATCTGGTCAGTTAGTACCTTTTATTTGAAAACGCAAGTTGCTGTCCCCATCACTGTCACAGTTCCCGTCTTTCTCACTACTAGTCAGGGGAAAAGATTTTATTAGCCTAATCAAAAATTAATTTAGAATGGGAAGAAAAGTAATATGTGATCACGTTATTAGTACCCAGACAGCACGCATACGTCTCGCCGATGTCGGCACGATGAATAAAGTTGCATCGGTGGGACGCATTATGGAAAGCGTTTGCTCATTGGGAACACGTCCCCAAGACATCAGAATAAGGTAAAATGTATTTTAACAAATGCTGATGTCTCGGCGACATAGGGCCAATGAACAAACTACGTAAATACAACATCCTCTCTACCCATTCTCATTACATCGCCAATATGTCGCGGCGACGTATATGTGCTTACTGGGTATGGTGGTATCACCTTTTGAATTTAGTCTTCTGTTAATACTCCGGATTCGATTTCCCCAAATCTATTTCAGAAGGTAAACTTTCTTTTTATTTGGCATCTCCAATCCCACCTGAATCTGGAATGCCCAATCGGGGTACTATTTACAACACTCGTATGTGACCCTTTGTTGCCAATTCAGGAAAGTGCAGACAGTTCACGGCTCTCCTCCGAAGCGTGCGCTCGTCAGCCACCGCTTCTTATACACTCATTGGTTGAATCATTGCATATTCAGACAAGGGTGGAAGATACCCGAACATGTACAAACTTAAAATCTTCCTGACGAGCGCCCGTGTTGGCCAACAGGAGGCGCCTAAGCAACGAACAGCCGAAACATGTTATATTCCCGGCAGACCCTTCCCAATTTGCATCCCTGTAGCGCAATGGCCAATTGTGTGCTACGCTGAAAAAGTTGATGACCACTGCTGGTTGGTATGACCGGGGCTCATACCCACATTGTGAGAAGGTAAACTTTTAAGTTGTAAACCCCCAGTTCACTCCTGGCTGGCTCGCTAACTTTGTTGTGGTTTTCATTCAGACATATTTTCATATTATGAGGTTCCCCTATCCTCAAACAATTGAAGAGAGACATTTTTTTTAAGAAAATGTGGATTTATTGTGGCATATTGATGAATATTTACAGCAGAGTTCTTTCTGCACTAGAAGAACTCACATTCTCCTTTTCACACCCAGTTTTTATACCTTCATCACAGGAAACATATTCCAAATATGGTTTCCCCGCCCTCTCACGGTGCAATGGTTTAATAACAATGTCTGCTTCTTACTTGTTTTTCAATGGTACAATCATGTGGTGTCTGCATGTTAATTGTTTTTGTCTTTTTATCATTAGTTGGCATTATTCAGTCCCACCAGGATTGCGCAATGTTTTTTTGTGAATTATGCGATCAAAATCACTGATTTTGCAGCGGCATTTTCTCATTTTATGCGAAGAATTATGCGCCCCGTTTTTGTTGTTTTATTTACTTTTAAACCACATCAAAAAGTGAATACAGGCTTAATAAGACAAAATCAAGGCAGATAGCTTGAGAAACACGGTTTCCTTTTTATTTTTTTGACAGAATCTTAACTTTTTCTTAACTCCATGTTTGTCTTGTCGTAAATGGGCCGTGCTCAGGGATGCAAAACGAATTTCAGCGCAAGCAGACAATAAAGTGTAAGTGTTTTCTACTGGAGTGTAAAACCGAACTTACCCGAGTACTGAGTGACACTAGATAATTACTAGTAATCCAAAACAAAAAAGAAAAATGATCAAGGATCAGTTCAAGGACACCATAGAACAGCAAAACTTTCCATGAACATTCAAGAACATGCAATTTGCTTTTTACTTTTGCACCTTATATACTGGTTCTACACATACTTCTATGTCCACTGATTGTACTCCTGCTGCTATGAATGATTGGAATTCTGCTGCTTAGCTATGTGTGACAATAAAAATGCTTGACTCGACAACTGAACAATAGCAAAACAAAAAGCACAGTCCCATGGGCATTTACATTTCAATTTCATCATGTGTCTCATCTGACTCAAAAAGACCACACTGAATTTTATGGTTGTAGTAAAGGAAAACTAGAGCCTTCAGGTTGCTACATGATGTTGACCGCCTCCTGTTGGACAGAACAAGTTTGTATACGCTGTTGCTGCGCTTGGCGTCGGCTGAATTTGACACAGCATTCATGTACATCAAAGCCAACTGGCTCATGCTCGGGAGCCTTTCTCGCAGGCCAAGCCAAAACACATCAAGGTCGACAGTTCCACTGTCAGCAACTTGGAGTGCTTCCGGACCAAACTTGTTGAGGTAGTTGCTGAGCTCCTCAGTTGGCACTGAATCGAAGCCAGGAATGGCATTGTAGCTTTTTGGGCAAGTTGGCATGAAAGGAATGCATTTTGGTTGGAAGACCCTGACCTGTTTCAAAAACTCAATCCCAGGTTGTCCATTGGACATGTATTTAGTAACCTTTTCTTCAGCTGCACCGAATGCTTCTTCAACCTGCCTGAGAACCTCTGATTTTTGCACCCCAGGCAAGGGAAACTGAGAGAAGTACTCAGCGCAAACCTCTTCACGGAGCGCTTTGTTTGCTGCTAGGTTCATCTGCAAGTCTTCAAGGTAATCAAACACCTTCGTTGTGACAGGGCTTCTGCTTTGGAAAACATCCAACAGTTGCAACATCACCTTGCACTTGTCTGAAACTATTCTCAACTGGATTTGTAGACACTGGACTTGGACAGGATCTTCTATTACTTCATGAAGTTTTTCCAGTGACATTGGGGCACTACGACCACAAACCTGAAGGAGTAAAAGGAAAAAAGACAAAAGGATGTGATGAGATTGAACAAATAAAGCTGATGTAAATTTCACTTGTTTCATTATTATCTGAGTATTGGGAGCAGCAGGGCCTATGAAATTGATGGATAATGATTATTAATATTGGGACAATGAGACATAACACAAGCAGCCTAGCACATGGGTCCCATACAATACGCCTCCATACATTTTTAATCACTTAGATATTTTAGCCATTTTCACAGTAGTGTTAATGTTACATGGCAAATTTATGATGACAAATTTACATGATGAATTTACGTTTGTGCCTACCTGCATTTCTGACTGAAGAAACTCTCTGTAGAGAGAGAAGTGTCTGGCGTGGTATTCTGCTGCACAGAACCAGGAGTTCCAACGGGTGGCACAGGGATTGGGTGCCATTGTTGCCTTGGAGCCTTCCATACTGGCTGCCAAGTGGGACAGGTATCTTCTTTTTCGTCCTCCTGCCATGTAGAACATCTGACTAAAGTGCATCATGAATGCATCGACTTCAGTGAAAGGCTTGCGTAAAGCACCTCCAATCAAATTCATGATGTGTGCCATGCAGGTTATGTGAATGGACAGTGGAAACAAAGACTTCAAGGCTTCGCGATAAGCTTTCAGCATGTATGCTGCATTGTCTGTGTCAAACACGATGACATTTTCATTGGCGATGTCAAACTCCTGCAGTGTTTTTACCACAGAAATGGACACAGTGGAATGGTTGCACACATCCAAAAAAATGGTGTTGGCCAGGTAAGCTAAAATTCTTCCAGAGGGGTCTTTCTCCAGGGGTGCAAGCAAAATGTTGAGAACGCACCTTCCCTCAACATCAGGAGTCTAATCAAATATGACTGCGACAGGTTTCCCAGATAGCCTTTTCTTTAATTCAGACTTCTCCTTTGCATAAAGATCTCCCAGGTACTTTTCTTGCAGCTGGTGAGACCTTGAAATGCTCCCTCCATTTATTACTTTCTCTGACAGGAATAGTCTCACCAGGGGATGGTCCGTCTTTGATAGATGAATATTGAGTGCGGTGCACATGCGGACCCAGTCTTCACAAGTCTGCAAAAATACCAAAATACAAAATTTGAGTGATTTTAGTCACTTCACCACCCAACTCTCTGCTACAATCATCTGCCATATATTCATTTGTTACTTTAAATTAACTTTGGTAAATGTAGTAGAAAAATGTCTCTCAATCCTAAGCAGGCAGACTTATTTCATTCATTCATTCATTCAGGGCTCCAGACTGCCCGTAAATGGTGGCATGTTGCCCCTAAAATTTGAGACAGTGCGAGTAAATTTTTCATCTGCTCGCGCATGTGCGACCAGCAAATTTGCCGATTTTTTTTTATTGTTATTAAATATATTTTGTTGCTGACTAACGTCTGCTCCTCATTTCAGCCCAGTTGTTGGCGATAAAGCACAAATGAGTTGGTTAATAGCCGATGAACACCAAAGAAAAAGAATGTGGGCCAATGTGTGTGAGAGCGGGGGGGTGTGTGAGTGGGGGGCGAATGACCACTGTTATTGGCTAATATGTGAAAAGAGGCGGGTCTTGGGGTACGAGTATAAAATACCATTGGTTTCACATAACTCTTATGAACAATGGCGAAGAGGACCATCAGTGCTTACTTTCTCCCCAGTTAACCTAGTGTGCCTTTTCGAAGACAGCCTTTTTGGCACATTACACACAGGGCTTAAAGCTCGAAAAATTGCCATGCCGGAAAAATGAAATCATCGAATGAATGAAATCCAAATAAATAAATAAATTAGTGGCGTCCTAACGCACTTTGTGATGGTCAGAGGTGTATAGTAACGAACAGTAGCCTACTTAGCAGGTCTCCAGAGTGCGACGCGACCAAAATTTTTTAAGAGTGCGACTAATAGTTTTGCTAGGTCGCACTGGTGCACCTGATGATGCCCAGGTTAAAACTTAAATTTATTTTGAGCTGCCGGGTGGCTCACACGGTTAAGGCACTGCAGTGCAGAGGTGATCACCACGTCGCGGGTTCGAGCCTCGGCGTACCCACCGGCAGGGGTCGGCAGCCTTTTCGGAGTAGCGCACAATTGGCTATCGCGCTACAGGGTTTCAAATTGGGAAGGGACTGTCGGATTTGGGTGTTCAGCGACAGCTTTGTTCGTTGCTCCAGCGCCTCCAGCGCCAGACGGGCGCTCGTCAGGAAGACTCTGGGTTTGTTCACGTCCGGGTATCCTCCGCCCTCGTTCGTAACTTACGAAGATTCGACCAATGAGTGTATAAGAATCAGTGGCTGACGGACACGTGCTTCGGAGGAGAGTCGTGAACTGTCTTCACTATCCTGAGTTGGCAGCAAGGGGTCGCATACGAGCAAGCTTTGTACATAGTTCACTAATTGGGCATTCCAGATTCGGGTGGGATTGGAGATGCCAAATTTATAAAAAAAAAAAAAAAACTTAAATTTATTTCGCAAGCGCATCATCGCTCTGTGTTCTCCTGTGACCGAACTCACACACTCATCATGGTAGGATCATTCTGTGTTCTAAACCAATAAGAGACAGAGCTCGGGCGAGTCTTTGCCTCTGATTGGTCCTGTAAGTTGTGTGTGTTAAAAGTTTCGCGCGACCTGAGCGCCAGAGTGGCTGACTATCTGAAACGAAAAAATAAACTAAACGCGACAAAACGAGGGAAAATGAAGAGAGGCCGAAATATTGAAAGTTTTTTCATTAAGAAAACTAAGCCTACAACCAGCCCTACTACTATAATCCCATCCATCCCCACTACCGAGTGTCCATCCCGTCAAGAAACGGAGTGTGGGATAGAGCCCGGCTCTGAGACCCAAATTAAAAAGGCCGAAATATATTCCTTCAGACAGGACTGGCTGAAACAATTTCCCTGGCTGAAGTACAAGAAAGGACGTAACGCAATGCACTGCGTATACTGTCAGGAGTGCGGTCAGAATATGGCCGGAAATAGTACATTCGAGAGCGGGTCAACAACGTGTCTAAAAACACTCTTTGTGCCGTGACAAGTGCGCATAGAAAGTGGCCACTCTCCCAGCTGCATTTCAGTGGCAGAGAGTAATCAGGTCCTCTGAAGAATGTTGCCTACAACATTGCCAAAGAGGAGTTGCCGAAACGTTAACCCGACGTATTGCAATGATACGGCATGTGCCCAATTAATTGGGGTAATAGCCGACACCTTAAAGCGAAATACAGCTGCGGACATCGGAAACGCCACATACATGTCCTTCATGATTGACAGCGACACAGACGTCTCTACCAAGGAGTGTGTAATCCAGTGGCGTAGCCAGCGGAGGTGCTGAGACACGTCCCTTTTTGACTGCAATTAGTAGTTCTCAATCATTTTCATTTATTGACGCGTTTTCCGATTATCGTAATTGGCAACCGAAGACACGGTTTCTCTCCGTATGCGATCTAACAGCGATTAAATCATGGGCTAAATTCAGTCCAGTTGCAGAACACGAACAGAGAATTGGGTTGCAAAAAACTTCTGTTTAGAACAGTTATTAGTCCTGACCTGTTCTCAGTCATTTTCATAATTAACAGAAGGTTCACTCCGAGAGCAATAATTGTGCTTTTAGTGAGAGCAGTTCACTGAAATAAAGACAGGCATTTCTCTACACCTTATTCTTGTTTAAAAATCATTCACATTATATGAAAGTTATGGAGAGCGATAAAAAGTTGACCTTATGGCATTAAAGGCGACGCAATGAAAAATTTGGGTGCACCTAATTTTTGTGCTGGTGCACCTAAAAAAAAAAAGATTAGGCGCACCAGTGCAACCAATGCAAAAAGTTAGTCTGGAGCCCTGCTTAGGTAGTTTTTTTTTTTTTTTTTTTTGAGGATTTGTACTATACTTGAGTTTTGACTTTTACTCTACTGCATTTAAAAGATAAAACCTATACTTTCACTTCGTTACGTCGACATTGGCCACTTCCACTCTTTACAAATTAAAATATGAGTGTAACTCATAAGGATTGTCTGGATTTAGCGCGTTCAAGAACCGGGTCGGCCTATCTTTGAACAGATGTTGATGCCAGCGGACATGAAGCTGCAAATTTATGCACGCAGTGACAAAATTCTATCACTAGATGGCACACCAGGATCAGTTATTGAACATTCACAAGCAAGCCAAGCTGAAACACGGTTTCAAGGATGAGTTCACTCCTAATTTAAATGCAGGATTTCTACTTTTAAAGTATTTACATTGTCGTATTGACACTTTTAGTTAAGTTAATCCTTAAAACATTGTAGTTTCTGCATTTATTGCCAAAATATTTATCAGTAATACTGAAAATGAGAGGAAATGTGAATATTTGTTTTTCAAGTCAATTTACACTGCGCGCCCCTATATTTTCTGCTTGTGCCGAGTTAGGTTAGGGGCCACTGTGCACCTAGCAAAAAAATTTAGTCTGGAGCCCTGTCATTCACTCATTCATTCATTCATTGTTCAGCTTCTGAGACACCATCGGTGCCTGCACAGGCATGTGCTGGAGCTGTGTGTGAGTGCCCGTGAATGAGGGAGAGACAGACTAATGAAGAGAACAACAGTCATTAGTAGGTGTTGTATGACGGACCATTTTTTAAAACCATGAATAGGACTGATGTTTTCTCTTGCCAATCTATTTTTTATTTTTCTGACGGGTGGTCGCGCAAGTATGACTTCATGGCACTGAGTAGGCTAAGTCGCTCCAGCCGTCTAGTTCATATCATGTATACAGCCACATGAAAATCTTACGGATGTTACAGACATAAACAGCGGGGTTCATGCACCATACTGTTGTGCGAATTTATGTCATTTCAACTTCCGTTTGTATGCTAAAAGGCATGCAAACATCCCATTTCAAGAGATAGCATTACCTCGATTGACCACGAACGAGCTCGCTAGCAACAGGCAGTTACATTACAATACATTTAGCAGACGCGTTTTAAACCCAAAGTGACTTACAATCGTTTACAAATAGCTATCAAAACCTCAATTCTATACTTTATATGACAATAACGTTGTGTCTTACCTGTATACGTTCAGCTGTTGCCACCGTTGTTCTGTTTTCTGCTTCTGTCATTGTCATTTGCCTTTGCCTTCTGGACCGCCAACTCTCTTCAGCCTTTAGGTGCTTCTGGCCTAATAAGTGGTGTTCTATAGTTGACTTTCGGCGAAGGTCTAGTACTTTGTTACATGGGCTACAAAATAATTTTCCCCCACTGGCATGTAAAATCGAGGGATATTGCTTCGCTCGGTCATTTGCTGATGTAAATGACGGCAGGTGCGACTAGTTTATTCGCCATGACTAACCACCGTCCCTTTCACGTGTGTGTGCATTCGTGGATGGCTGCGCACGCGACCCATGATGTCACTTTTCCCCACAATGCCACCAGCAGGTGGTGTTATTTTGTGGAATATATGCGACATAGGGAAATACGCGGCATATGGCTTATTATGCGTGAATCCACGCGATCGCAGAATCGCGAAAAACTGGGGGGACTGCAGAATGTAGTCGGGTGTAAGTTTACACATTAAACTGAACCATTATTATACTGAAAAAGCAGAACAAATCCACCAGAGAAAAAGAAAGACCATTAGATGTGGCCAAATGAACCTTTTGGTATATTCTTAAAAAGAAAAAATGTACTGGTGAATCCAGGAATACAAAAAGGCCAGGAAAACCACAAATAACTGTGGTGGATGACAGAAGAATTTTTTTCCCGGTTCACCAAAACCGCTTTGCAACAGTTGGCCAGTTCAAAAACATTCTGTATAATGTAGGCACATCAGTGCCAAAGTCTGCTTTTAAGAGAGGACCACCAGAGTCAATGCTGTGAGTTCATTTTAACATGTAGGCCTAAAATATTTGTTAGACTCAAAAACAGGAAACTTGGTAAAAATAATCTATAAATGCTTCTATAGTTCTGTAACAACATCCTATAGACAAATGACACAAAGATCAACTTATATCAGAAAGATAATAAAAGAAGGACATGGAGAAGGGAAGGAATCGCTCATGATCTGTGAAGCGCAGTTTTGTATGGGCGTGTATGGCAGCTAATTCTTTGGGGCCGGGCAGCCTAAGCTGCCAGGAAGATATTGTTATCTTGCATATTCTTTCTCCTTCTTCTTCTTCTGAGGAAATCCTACTTCCCATGCGTGAAAAATCACTGAACTTTGCACAAAGGTCCAGTCCCATGCCAGATTGCCTCAGCTGCAAAAACAGGTCAATAGTCCTGATGGTGGTGCTACAGGAAGCCTCGAAAGTTCAAAATTTAGAAAATTCACATCAAATCAACCATATGCGCTACCGATTTGCAACTTTCACCAAGATGTAGCCCCAATACTGAAGAAACTTTTATACATTTAAACCTATTGCAAATTATGAAGTCCATCACTGCTTTTTTCAAAAACTGTAAAACGTATTAAACCAATCTCCTCCCACAATTTTTGCTCAGTTGACACTAAACTTGCTATAAACTGCTATAAACTTGCAGAGCATTTTCAGACTGTCCAACACAAACAATCCATACAGATTTTTGATTTATTGAATGTTGAGCCTACAGTGCATCAAAATGTTTGATTGTAAACGGTATTGTAAACATATACAGTACTTGCTGAATATATTTTCAATGTTCATTAAAAAAAGACAAAATTTTGGAGTCATGGTAGATGATGTTTGGAAAATATCAGAATTTTATCTCAAAAACTGAATTTTTTACAGCATTTTGAATTTCGCTCTCATGCAAACAATTGGAGTCAATGCAAAAATGGGATTTTTAAACATCAGTGATTCACTTATAGAACCAATAAATCATTGTTAAAAACAAATTATCAACATCTCCATGCTTTCTAGATGCAATTTGTGTATTTTCAGATTTTTGTCTAAATAACTGAATTTTTGACAGCCGTTTGAAATCTGCCAGGCTAACAGCTGCTGTCTTGCACACAGGTGACTGGCTTCATGAATTTGTGAAGCTACGCGTGACATTTCCATTTGCCAATTAGCTCAGTGAGATAAAGCATAGTGTCTTGTGCCAGAAATTGTGAGTTCCAGCCTCAACTGATGTAGAATGCACATTAGAATGCCAGCTTTTTTTCCATCTTCCTACACTCTGCTTGTTGCTCAGAACTGCCTAATTTTGCCTAAAATTGCCCGGCTCCAATCATTGCTGTGCAGCAGCTATAATCGCTTGTTCCCTTGTGTCTGCTGGTGAGAAGTCTGTCGAGAAAAGCTGGAGGCTAAACTCTGAATTGAATAGGGATGTATTATATGTTTAACGCGAATGGTTTCATGCCAGGGGTTGTTTTTGGTTATTCAATGAGCTTTGTTTAAATTACTTTTTATTTGTTTTGTAATGTGAATATAGGCCACTAGATGGCAGTATTTACCTTTTTTTTGTTAAGCTCAGACTGGAGTCATGTTTAGACATGTCCTGGACATGTCTGGGGCAAGTCTCAGAAAATTAAAAAAAAGAGGTCTAAATGTGGGTGGGGTCTGCAAAAGAGTATATAAGGAAAAGAATTGAGACAGTAAAGTAGTAGGAGAAATTGCAAGAAGAAGGATACGTGTGACCAGACCTGTCATTTCTGTTCAAGACCTGTTAAGCTTCTTTTGAGCATTTTTCCTCATCCAGGACATCACCAAGCCACCCCACAAAAAGGGACTGTAAATATTTCTTTTTTTTTGTTGTGTTAAATCTTGGTCAGTTAGTTAGTTGTTATTAGTCTTTGTCTGTTTAATTAAATGTGTTTGGGTTTTGAATTGTGTCGGTCATCCCTTGCTGTTACTGTTGCTGTAAATTTAATAACAAATTGGGGCCATAACAAATTGGGGGCTCAAGGTCCGGGATAGACCATTTTGTGAGTCATTTATTAAAAATCTAACATTTCAAATTGTAAAATTGATTTTTTTTTAATTGAATACATATATATTGACGACAGCAATGGATGATTTCTTGGCATCACCAACCGTAGGGGTTTTGAAGTCTTTTAAAAAGACAGAACTACTAGAAATTTGCCGACATTTAGAGCTGACAGAGGTGAAACCAGCCATGCGAAAAGCAAGACTGGCTAGGGAGATAGTTGAATATTACATTGATGAAAATGTGTTTGCACCAGGAGATCTGGAACAGTTTCCAGTGGAAAATCCAAATATAGAAATGGAACTTAAATTAAAAATGATAGAGATTGAAAGGGAAGAAAAAGAAAAACAAAGGCAGTTTGAGTAGGAAAAATTAGCAAGAGAAGAGAAAAAAGAAAGGGAGGAAAGAGAAAAAGAAAGGGGGGAAAAAGAGAAACAAAGAGAATTTGAGAGGGAAGAAAAAGAAAAACAAAGAGAAATTGAGTTAGAAAAATTTGCAAGACAGAGAGATTTTGAATTAGAGAAATTCGATAGAGAAGAAAGACTCCAAATGGAGCAACTAAAAATAAAAATTCAAACTGAAAATAAATTTCGGGCTAGCCAGGAGGTAAAACTGGTGCCTCCATTTTCGGAAAAGGATGTTGACAACTATTTCCAGTGTTTTGAAAAGGTAGCAAAGAGTTGCCAGTGGCCAAAGGAACACTGGCCTCTGATGTTGCAAACTGTCCTCAAGGGTAAAGCTCAACAAGCCTATTCGGCTTTGTCTGCAGATGATTCCTCTGATTATGAGGTTGTCAAAAAGGTTATTTTGAGAGCTTATGAGTTGGTTCCAGAGGCTTACCGACAGAAATTTAGAGGTCTGAAGAAATCTGAAAATCAGACTTATGTGGAATTTGCTATTGAGAAGAAGGTTTGCTTTGAGCGCTGGTGTACTTCTATGGAGGTCAAGGATGATTTCAACTCACTAAAAGAGATGGTGTTAGTTGAAGAATTCAAGAACTGTGTTAAGGATGATGTTAAGACCTACCTTAATGAGAAGCAAGCACTGAATTTGCAATCAGCTTCCAAATTTAGTCTAGCAGTAACAATAGATGGTCCCAATTTCAGAAAAAGGGTTACGGTGATACCCAAGATTCCTCACCCAAAGACAAAGACAAATCTGGTGATGGTGCTCAGAAATCCAGTAACAGGTCTGATCAAAGTGTGAAAGCTGACAGTGACAAAAGTGGTCTAGTTTGCAGTTATTGCAAGAAATCTGTCATGTTACAACTAACTGTTGGTTCCTTAAAGCTAAGAAAGAAAAAGAAAAGAATACCAAACCAAATGCCTTTGTGAAAACAAGGTTAGAAACCCCTGTAGTAGATGACCGATCTGCTAAATTGCCTGCTTCTTGTGGGGCTAAAAAGCCTGATACAGCTGACTTTGTGAGGGAGGAATTTCTTCCATTTGTGTCAGAGGGATTTGTGGCTCTGAATGAGCATACTACTCCTGTCCCCATATATATCCTAAGGGATACCGGAGCTTCTCAGTCACTTTTGTTGATGGACTCCTTGGAGTTACGTGATGAGACCGCTTCAGGGGATTTCATACTTGTACAAGGTATTAAAGGGAGGACTGTATCTGTACCCCTGCGCTCTATATTCTTGAAGTCAGATTTAGTTACAGGACAGGTAAAGGTGGGACTTATGTTAAGTCTACCTATAAAGGGTGTTTCTCTGTTGCTAGGCAATGACCTGGCTGGGGGCAAAGTAGTTCCCCCTGTACATCTTACTTCACAGCCGAGCACTGAAGATGGGGATGAGGACCCATCTCTGTATCCTTCTTGCGCAGTGACTCGTGCTATGGCCAAGAAGGCTAAAGAAGAAGATGATGTGGTGCCGTCAAGTACATTGAATAGTCAGGACTGATTGGCCTACTATGGTTTCTCCGTTTGAGGACTTATCAGATACTTTTATCAGTTCTCTATTCAGCCAGCCGAATGGGTCTGGTGATTCTGATGTGTCTGGAGACTTGTCTCTGTCCAGAAAGCGGTTGATTGAGGAGCAAACTAATGATCCTGAAATTTGTGTACTAAAGAGGAGAGCCCTTCCTGATAAAGAGATAGACGCAGTTCCAGTTGGGTATTATCTCAAGGATGGTGTGTTGATGCGGAAGTGGCGCCCTCCTGATATCCCTGCCAATGCAGATTGGGCAGTGGTCAGGCAAATTGTTGTTCCGAAGGTCTATAGGAATGAGATCTTAACAATGGCTCATAGTTTACCTTTAGGAGGTCATCTTGGTGTTAACAAGACTGTTGATAAGATCATGAAACACTTCTTTTGGCCTGGGCTTCGGAAAGACGTTTCCAACTTTTGCAAAACCTGTCACACTTGTCAGGTAGTTGGAAAACACCAGTTAGACCCACCTGTAGCTCCATTGCAGCCTATCCCAGCATTTGGGGAGCCATTCTCTAGGGTCATTGTTGATTGCGTTGGTCCATTACCCAAGACTAGATCTGGAAATCAGTACTTGTTGACAATCATGTGTGCATCTACCAGATTCCCCGAAGCCATACCTCTACGTAACATCAAGGCAACTGCAATCTCGAAGGCTTTGATAAAGTTCTTCACGTTGTTTAGCCTTCCCAGGGAAATTCAGTCAGACCAGGGTAGCAATTTCACTTCAGGATTGTTTCAGCAGGTTGTGTATGAACTAGGTGCAAAGCAGATTCTTTCTAGTGCCTATCATCCAGAAAGTCAGGGTGCCTTAGAGCGGTTTCATTCCACTCTCAAGACAATGATGAGGACTTATTGTTATGACCATGAGAAAGACTGGGATGAAGGTGTTCATTTGCTGTTGTTTGCAGCTAGAGAAGCAGTGCAGGAGTCTACTGGATTCAGTCCATTTGAGCTAGTGTTTGGTCATGAAGTGAGAGGACCTTTGCTATTATTGAGTGAACAATGGTAAGAGAAAGAGCCGCACATCAGTCTGTTAGACTATGTTAGCAAGTTCAAGGAAAGATTGCGTGCAGCTTGTGACCTTGCCAAAGAGAACTTGAAATCAAGTCAGGGAAAAATGAAAACTTGGTATGATCATAAGGCTAGAAGCCGTGAGTTTAAACCAGGAGGCAAGGTCCTTGTGTTGTTTCCCTTGCAGTCCAATCCATTGCAGGCTAGATTTCATGGTCCTTATGAAATTCTGACAAAACTCAATGATCTCAATTACATTGTGAAGACTCCAGATAGGAGAAAACCAAAACAATTGTGTCATATTAACATGCTAAAGCCTTATCATGACAGAAATGCTAGGGTTGCAGCTGTCACTTCAGATTCTCCAATGGTCGAAACGTGTGAAGATGAGGGGGAGTTTCAAGATGATGAACCAAGAATTAAAGCTGAAGTTCTTTCATGTAAATTGTCAAACACTGAAGTGTTGCAAAATCTTGATGTAAAACTCCAGCACTTAGAACCCTCACAGAGAGATCAGTTTGAAAGGTTGATCAAGAAATATGAGGATTTGTTTCCTGATGTTCCAAAGAGAGTTACTATAGCCTCTCATGATGTAGATGTTGGTGATGCCAAACCAATAAAACAGCATCCATACCGGATGAATCCTGAAAAGAGAAAGATTGCTGAGAAAGAGGTTGAGTACATGTTAAAACATGATATTATCAGACCCTCCAACTCCGATTGGAGTTCACCCTGTGTGCTAGTTCCAAAACCTGATGGAAGTACTAGATTCTGTACAGATTATCGCAAAGTCAATGCTGTAACTAGAACTGATGTGTTTCCAATACCTAGGATTGATGATTGTATTGATAGTGTAGGGCAAGCAAAGTTTCTGACCAAGATTGATTTATTGAGGGGTTATTGGTGTGTGCCTTTAACTGAGAGGGCCAAGAGCATCTCTGCTTTTGCCACACCATCTGGATTGTACCAGTATGAAGTCCTACCCTTTGGCATGAAAATTGCCCCAGCCACGTTCCAAAGAATGATACAGTCTACAATCGCCGGATTGCCACACACGGGTGCGTACATCGATGACCTGATCACGTGGAGTGACTCCTGGGAAGAACATCTAAAAGATGTAGAGACGTTGTTCCAGCGCCTGACCCAGGCTAACCTGACTGTTAACCTGAGCAAGAGTGACTTTGGTTGTGCTACTGTCACCTATCTTGGCTACGTCATAGGCCAGGGTAAGGTGGCACCCATAAATGCTAAAGTCCAAGCCATCATGGACTTTCCAGTTCCTGACAACAAAAAAGCTTTGCGCCGCTTCCTTGGAATGATCGGGTACTACCGCAAGTTCTGCAAGAACTTTGCTGAGATTGCTCTCAGTCTAACTAACCAACTGAAGAAAGGCGTAAAGTTCACCTGGGATGATGCATGCCAGAGAGCCTTCGATCGCCTAAAGTCTCTGCTGTGTCACTTCCCCGTGCTCAAATCTCCTGACTTCAACAAACCGTTCTCCATCGCGGTCGATGCTAGCGACCAAGCTTGTGGATCTGTGCTCCTACAGAGAAGTGACTCTGATGACATTGAGCATCCCGTGGCATACTTCTCCAGGAAGTTCAATCGCCACCAAAGGAACTATTCCACAATAGAGAAGGAGCTGTTGGCTCTGGTCCTTTCTTTACAACACTTTGAGGTTTATGTTTGTACAGGACAAAAGCCAATGATTGTGTACACTGACCACAATCCGTTAATGTTTTTGAGTAAGATGAAAAACAAGAATCGGAGATTGTTGAATTGGAGTTTGATTTTACAGGAGTTTGACTTGGAAATTAAGCATGTGAAGGGTACAGACAATGTAATTGCTGATTGCTTATCCCGTGTTTGAATATATATATATATCACGTCTTTATTTGAATATTGTATGATATGTATATATAGACAAGTGTTCACTTAACCATTTTGTATTGAAAAGAAAAATTTTGCCTTTATGAGTCAAAATTTTTCCCTTTTGGAATGGAGGTGTAATGTGAATATAGGCCACTAGATGGCAGTATTTACCTTTTTTTTTGTTAAGCTCAGACTGGAGTCATGTTTAGACATGTCCTGGACATGTCTGGGGCAAGTCTCAGAAAATTAAAAAAAAGAGGTCTAAATGTGGGTGGGGTCTGCAAAAGAGTATATAAGGAAAAGAATTGAGACAGTAAAGTAGTAGGAGAAATTGCAAGAAGAAGGATACGTGTGACCAGACCTGTCATTTCTGTTCAAGACTTGTTAAGCTTCGTTTGAGCATTTTTCCTCATCCAGGACATCACCAAGCCACCCCACAAAAAGGGACTGTAAATATTTCTTTTTTTTTGTTGTGTTAAATCTTGGTCAGTTAGTAAGTTGTTATTAGTCTTTGTCTGTTTAATTAAATGTGTTTGGGTTTTGAATTGTGTCGGTCATCCCTTGCTGTTACTGTTGCTGTAAATTTAATAACAAATTGGGGCCATAACAGTATTTACTGTTCCGATCTCCCTTTTTGTCATGGAATATGACTTGGGTTGTAACACCAATGTTGCATTTTGTTTACACTTTGCCCTGTTAGGTTGTCGCTATTGGAAGTAAGGGTGAGGCTGTATGCAGTCTATGCCCCACTGTGACACCAGCGTAAAAGCATTCACACACATCAACTTACACCACAAGCATAGGAATCAAATACATTTTTAGCATGAGTCCCCTATTCCCATTTAGCAAAAGAATATGACGCAGTGGTTCCAGCTTGGACGAAAACCAGAGTTCTCATGTTCGAGAGACGGTCGATTAATCAACTGGGCTAACCCACTGCGTTGTAATGAATAGATTAGATCCACAATCTTTCCTTTCACATTTCCTTTCTGCTGTGACTAGTCCCAAAGAGCAGAGCAGGGATGCGAGGGCGCCTGTCCGACTCTCCCTGATGGTAGTTACTTTGCTCAAAAGGAGTGCACAGTGGCAGAACACAGTCATTTGCAGACAAATCTCTGGTTGTTTGCAATGTATGGCAAAATAAAGAGCTGGTTTGAATAAGTGTAATGTTTTCTTTATGCAAGAAACAGGAAGTCCATAAAGGCTAATATTTTATATTGGGTATTTATGAGGCCTGAGACGTAGGAGGGGAGGGGAGTGCAGAAAAATCATGGTAAGTTTGAGTGCACTGTGGTTTACCACTTCCCGTCTATCCATATCCAATATGGTCTTCATTAGCCGCTCATCGCACTCAATCTTTCATCATAAGAATGTAACCAATGACAGCAAAAGTCGAGCGTGCATGTTGGTGCAGTAAACCTTACAACCTCTAAGCTGATGACAATGGTTACGACCTCGGCAGTCTAGGAAGTTCAAGTGGGTATGAAATGCAAAAAAAATTAGAAAAAATGGGAGTAGCAGGCAAGAGTGTGGAATTCAAGGAGGGGAGGAACGGCGTCAAAACCGCACAGCAACATACAGTGATCAAGTGAGTCTTTAATGGTGAAAATATGTGAAGAGGTGCAGAAAGGTATTTATAGTGCTTGGTTCTATATTACAAACTAAACATGAATAACAGGGACAAACATACAATCAAGGCTCAGAACTTTGAGCGTTGCCAACTAAATGAAAACAGCAAAAACAAATGAGTCTAACTATACGGACAACCCAACTGACTACCTCGGTTACAAAATCAAAAAAAAAAAAACCACTCTAACTACCCAAACAAAACATACAGCAGGCGGCTATTGCTCCTACTTTAGGTTTTCTGTACATCCAAAGCACACCTATGTGGATATGTGAAACAAAATTCGGGAAGGAAAAAAAACAAACAGCAGAATACGAACATGAAAATACATGATACGCAAATCATACAGCGGCAAAGAGCTGGAAATGTGATGTGGCCGACAGGATTTTAAATACTAGGGCGACTCCTGAGTGGTTGGAAGCATGGCAGGGCATGGCTGGTAAAAGATGATTAACTGATGAATGGACGAATACTGAGGAGGTGGAAGTGATGACACGAAGGCGGTGGAGGCAACACTGCAGTGAATCTTGGGGGAGAGAGAGAGAGAGAGAGTTAATGATTAATAAAATAAAAAAAAAAAACTAAAAGCGAATATACTCAAAGATGTAACAACACTGAAATGCGGTGTGGTACCTGCCTCCGATGCGGCCATTCTAATAAATGACACACAAAACGCGTATCTCAACATTTGCTGGTCAAAAACCTTGTATCTCCATTTGAGCTTAATTTTGGTAAAATATTGTTAATATAATGCCACATACAAGTATTTGACCAAATAGAAAGACAAAATACCAATTTTGATAATGCGGTGTTCAATTGTTTTAAAAATACTGGGTATTTTTGATCACCTGAAAAGTAGCTATTTTGGACATAGGTTTCTGTGAGGTTTTACGAAATGAACCAAGAGCAAACACCAGTAAAATGCAAAAAGGAGGCTTTATTTCTGAAGGGGGAAACCCCCCCCCCAACAGAGCTGGCAACAGTACAATGTCCGCAATCCAAAATCAGAATCCAAAGGGCGAAATCCAGAGTCATACACAGGGCACCAATCACAAAAAATCGTTGTCAGACAAAAGAGGTCAAAAAGCAAGAATGCGGCAAAAGTACGGAGAGTAGGCAAAGCTCGATATCAAGGACGGTCCAGTCAGAAAGATAAACACTGAGAAATCAAGGCGAGAACCGTGGCACGAGAAAACTAGGGAGAACGATCCGACAAGAAAGTGAACCAAACAGACATCTTATATACACACCCGGGGTAAACACATGACCAGGGAGAACAGGTGCAATCAATGGTAACAATGATCAGGGAGTGACACATGAGGAATATACTAATTGCATGAATTTGGCAAATGCCAAAACGCAGACAGGGATCACAAGACAATCCTATGAACAAACAACAGCTCCGGTTAAGGAGTACTAAAAGTGCATAGTCTAAAGAAAAGGAAAGCATGAGATATAAGTGGAAAACTGCAGCAGAGATAATTAGGGATAGGCAAGGAGGCACAGATTAGAATTGAGCGACTGCTGAGAGATCGTTAGTCAATTAGTATGTGCAGCTATACAATCCCGAGTGCGTGTTAGTAAGTTAGTAAAAATATACAAGATTAATGTGGTTAGTAATTAGCAAAAACAATAAACTGTTAGTATGTGTTAGTAAGACAGTAAGAGAGGAAGGAAGAACACGAGATAATGAAAGAAGATTGAAACCCAGAAACCAATAAATCACCCAAATGAGTGGCACACAAGACAGGGGACCGTGGGCAAAGACCTACACAAGACAAGACAGGCGAGACGAAGTGCAATGCATGGAAATGAAAACATGGCATGAAAACTAAATGATCTGAACATGAAAAATAATAAAACAAGAAATCTAAATTACCAAAACACAAAACACAATCCTAAGAATAGTCAGACATATGCAGTGGTCACTAAACACAGAATCAAACATGGCAAAGCCAGGCACAGAACTTAAACATGGCAGCAGAATGCAGAATCACAACGGTTTCTGCCCGACAGCAACGATATGTATGGAAGATTCTCAAGCAAGACCAAGATATCAAGAAGATGGTGGAAACTTCTGGAAAGTTCTATTGGGTGTATAAATACTTGTGAACTTCTGAGAAAGTTAATTAGAAAAAAAATTAAAAATTTTATTTTTCATAAAAAAATTTGTGGCCGTTTTTATGTATGTACCCTTCTTTTTTTTACAGAAAAATGTGAAAAACTATTTTTTTTCTTCAAATCCTCTGTGGGTCAGATAGGCTGTCAATAAATGCATTCCAGATACACAGAACACAAAGCAGTATCTGCAGTGTGCATCCCTCTTGACTATCCCACCTCACAGGGACCTACACCTTGTTAATTAAGTAATGTTAAATTATTATAATAGTTGTCATCTGATGCAATAAAATAATAAAAGTCATTTTGCTGTCTTATATTTCTGGTGTTGGACAATTCCATTTGGAGAACAGGGTAATGTTAAAAATGTTAATGAGAACATCAACAATCATGTTAAATATCCCGTATGTCCTCAGGAATTTTGAGAGTAACCCAAAATTCTATTGAGCTTCTGAGCCTGTTGATCACCAACTAATAGTGAAATCATCACAGAACCAATGATTTTTGATGGATTCTTATAGTTCTTTCTGTGGAATGAGCATACTGTTTGGTGAAAAGAATGGCATATTGACTGATGTCATAACGTGGGGCCATAGTTGATTTCCAGTGATGTTAAGATGAAAATATTGGAAAAAAGTGAGAATTTTTTTGCATTAAATTGATCCCAAATCATGCAGAAATGAGTTTTAAGACTTATTTTTTCAGTGGATGATGTCACCACATGTGTTCTGTGTATCTGGAATGCATTTATTGACAGCCTACCCAACCCACTGAGGATTTGAAGAAAAAAATCATTTTTCACATTTCTGTAAAAAAAAAAATGACGGGTGCATACACTAAAATGGCCACAATTTTTTTTTGCGATATTTCCGGCAGAGCAGACCCTTCAATTATTAGATCTTAGTGTCCAAATAAACAGAAAAAGCACAAAAAAGAAGTACAGCAGACCATGTCAGGTTCAACCCATTTTATTGAGCTCTTGAGCCTGTGAATCCCCGACTATTTGGGACCATTTCATCATTGGAAATGACCAGCATGAGAAAGCTCAAGCATTTTTTTTTTTTTTAACAAAGACTCATTTAAACCTTTTTTAGTAGACTTCAAGAATACAAGAATGACAGTAATGTTTGCCAGATATTCACATGTAAGCAATTCGGATCTAATATTACAACCAAAATTCTGAAATAGTTGGGACAAAGTGTAAATTGTGAATAAAATCAAAATGCAATGACTTTCAAATCACACCATCTAGTATTCTATTCACAATAGAATAGAGATATCATAGCAAATGTTGAAATTGAGAAATCTTACTATTTTATCCACAGAATGAGCTCATTTCAAATTTGATGGCTGCACAGGTCACAAAAAAGATGGGATAGGGGCCTGTTTACCATGGTGTAGCATCTCCTCCTCTTTTTAACACAGAGTGGAGGCGTCTGGGCATCGAGGAGACAAGTTTCTTGAGTTTAGCCATTGGAATTCGATCCTACTCTTGTTTAATAAAGGCTGTCAGCTGTTGGGGAGTTCTGGGTCTCCTTTGACGACTTTTTGTTTAATTATGTGCCAAATGTTCTCAATCGGTGAAAGATCAGAACTGCAGGCTGGAGGGGAGCATATGTTGCTTTAAAATCTTTATATACCTTTCAGCATTCATGGTGCTTTTAAAACATTCAAGTTTCCCACACCATATGCACTAATGCATCCCCATACCATCAGAGCTGCTGGTTTCGGAACTGAACGCTGAGAACAGGAGAGGTGGTCTTTCTCCTCTTTAGCCCGGAGGACATTTAAATGAGCCTTGGCCCACAGAACACGGCGGCGCTTCTGGATCATGCTCAATGATGGCTTCCTTTTTTCACGATACAGTTTTAAGTAACATCTGTGGATGGCACAGCGGACTGTGTTTACAGACAATGGTTTCTTTAAGTATTCCTGGGCCCATTTAGTAATGTCAAGCCGGTGAGTGATGCAGTGGCATCTGAGGGCCCGAAGAACAGGGGCATCCGGTAAAGGTGCCCGTGTTCGGCTTTGTCCCTTACGCACAGAGATTTTTCCAGTTTCTCTGAATCTTTTGATGTTATGCATTGTCGATGATGAGACCTTCAAAGCCTTTGCAATTTGATGTTGAGGAATATTGTTTTTAAAGTTCTCCACAAATTTTTTTGCGCAGGTCTTCACAGGTTGGAGAGGCTCTGGCCATCTTTACTTCTGAGAGACTCCGCCTCTCTAAGACATCCCTTTTATAGCCAATCATGTTACACACCTGATGCCAGTTAACTTAATTACTTCTTAAATGTTCTTTCAGCTGATTGTCTTATATTAATTGCTTTTTCAGCCCTTTTTTGCCTGTCCCAACTTTTTTGAGATCTGTTGCAGCCAGAAAATTTCAAATGAGCTCATTTTGTGGATAAAAATGTAAAATTTCTCAGTTTCAACATTTGAAATGTCATCCATGTTCTATTATAAAATAACACATAAGCTTGTGATCTGAAAGTCATTGCATTTTTAATTTATTCACAATTTAATCGTCCAAACTATTTCAGAATTGGGGTTGTACCTTCATACTTAGCTAGCCACACAGTTTACCTTGATTTATAGAATTCCTGCTCCGAATGTGCTGTGTGATTTAGTCAGGACAATAGAAGTATTGCAAGAACCAGGGGCAGTCACATGGGCGTGTATCATCGGGTTCTTGTCAATCCACCCCTCACTCCTCTTGATCTTGATCCACCATCTTGTCCAATAAGAATCAAATCTGGTTTAAAATGGACAAGATGGCGCTGGTCAAAATGCCTAAACCAAGGCTTCATAAATGGTTCTCTGGAACCAATGGGTGATGTCATGGTGGCCTTGTCCATGGTTTAATACAGTTTGTGCTGAGGACCAGGATAGTTCAGGTCTCATAAACAAAATGTGCATTGTATGATTCTAATCTGTAACACTGCCTTGTTCATTTAAAAAAAAACAAAAAAAAAAAACACTGTGACTATTTTACATACCCTACCAGAGATGCTATACAGCGCCCTCAATAATTATTGGCACCCCTGGTTAAGATGTGTTCTTTAGCTTCTAATAAATTCAGTTTTTTTCTCAATAATATAGGACCAAAATGAAAAAAAGAGGAAAATCCAACCTTTATTTCAAGTGCATTTCTTCAGTGCGAAAAAAATCCCACATTAAGAAATAATTCTTTTACATCAAAGCATGTGTGCTACAGTTATTAGCACCACTGATGTTAATACTTTGTACAACCCGCTTTTATCAACAAAACAGCACAACAGCTCATCTGCACTCTCCTCTTCAGATCACTCCACAGGTTTCTAATGGGGTTGAGGTCTGGGGACTGAGATAGCCATGGGAGGAGCTTGATTCTGTGTCTGGTGAACCATTTCTGTGTAGATTTGGCCACATGTTTAGGGTCATTATCTTGCTGGAAGACCCAGTGATGACCCATCTTCAGCTTTCGGGCAGAGGCCACCAGATTTTGATTTAAAATGTCCTGGTATTTCAAAGCGTTCATGATGCCATGCACCCTAACAAGGTTCCCATGGCCTCTGCAAGAGCTACAGGCCAACGGCATCACCGATCCTCCCCCATACTTCTCAGTAGGCATGAGGTGCTTTTCTGCATACTCATCTTTTGTGTTCCGCCAGACCCACTTAGAGTGTTAGTTGCCAAAAAGGTCTATCATGGTCTCCTCCTACCAAAGCACACGGTCCCAGTTGAAGTCCCAGTACCGCTTGGCGAAATCCACACGTTTGTGTTTATGATTGTGAGTAAGAAAAGGCTTTTTCCGTGCATGCCTCCCAAACAGCTTATTGGCTGTAGATACTGCCTGATGGTTGTTTTGGAGACTTTGTGACCCCAAGATGCTGCCGTTTGTTGCAATTCTTTAACAGTGAGCTTCGGAGAACTTTTTATTTCTCTGACCATCCTCCTCACTGTGCGTGGTGGCAAAATAACCTTGCGTCCTCGTCCAGGCTTGTTAACCACTGTTCCAGTTGTTTTAAACTTCTTAATGATTCCTCTGACAGTAGATATGGGCAGGTGCAGGCGAGTGTCTATTTTCTTGTAGCCATTGCCTGACTTGTGAAGGTCGACACAAATCTACCTTACTTGAATGGTGTGTTCCTTTGTCTTTCCAATGTTGAAGAGTGGATAAGAGAAATGGCCTCTGTGTCACGTCATATTTATACCCCAGGGAAACAGGAAGTGATGATTTACTGATTAAATGTTCCCAGATACTCTCAACTTTGTAAACTACTGTAGAAATGACAGAAATACTTCAATTACATAATTCCCAGGAATTGTTAGGGGTGCCAATAATTGTGGAACGGGTGATTTTATGAAAAATAATTATTTCTTAGTCAGGGATTTTTTTCCCCTTAAAATTCGCTTGAGTTGAAGGTTACATTTTTCTGCTTCTGCAATAAAAATTTAATTTATATTAAGGCTTTTAACACATCTTAACCAGGGGTTCCAATAATTATCGAGAGCACTGTAAATATCAGTTTTGCCCCTCTGACTTCCGCTGTTTTTGTCTCAAGCGCTCCCCTGTCGATGTCAAGTGAAATCAAGTCAATTTTATTTGTATTTCCCATTTAAAAAGTACGGAAGTTGCTCCAAAGTGCTGAACAATACAATACACATACTAAAAATAAAGGTTTTTAGAAATAAGACAAATAGAAGTGGGTAAACAAAGCAATAGCTCAGAAAACTTAAATCAACCACCCTGAAATGCTAAGGCACAAAGATGGGATTTTAAACAAGACTTACAAGTGGCAAAAGTGATGGAAGATTGAGTGGGGGGGATTTTCAAAAGCCTAGGGGCAGCAACAGAAAAGGCCCATTTACTGCTGAACTTCAGCCATGATCTCGGGATTGAAAGTAATAGTTGGTGAAATTTCCTGCAGTACCTTGATGCAGAATATGGTTTGCAGGCTTGTGCAAAATTCAGAATTTTAGAATTGGCCTCCAATCAATTTATGAATTGGAATTCTAATTGAATTGGCTCCACCCCGCAAGAAGTTGAATTTAAATTGGAATTGAAATGACAGGAATTGGAATTAAATTCTTGGCAATTCAAAGAACTTCCACACAGTTATACAAGAGAAAGAATGTGTTGAATGTACTCGGCTGCTATAAGTTAGCCATTATTAATATGGTTTTGATTACTAAATTTGGATTACTTTATCAATGTAATGTCATTTGGATTACTTTGGACTGCGTTAAGTAATGGAACGTAATATTTGATTACTTTTCAATTTTGATTAGAAACAAATTTAATTACACATTTTCCCTCAGCAATGTAACTAATTATAATCACAATTATTTTGTAATTTAATTTCAACCAGGAGAGACTCAAGTGAAATCAAGAAAATATTTATTATCCTTTGAGCATAAAGGGGTAACATGCTTATAATCGAAACAAGTCTTTGGGGCTTGGACTCTTTGGGAAGACTCAAAGATCAGGAGCATTGCCCGGAGCAGCTGCAGGAAATCCCCCGAAGAGTCTAGACACTGGTGGCGGTGGTGGCTGAAGACTGGTGAAGCTGGTGCAGTGGAACGGGAGGTCTGATGAGAAGGGTGGCATTAGGGCGGAGGAGGGTCAGCGAGTGGCAGCATGGGTGAGCTAGGGCGGAGAAAATAACATATTTAAACAAGAGCAGCGCAGAGCGTGGCATATGCCCCCTCCTGTATGTTGATCAAGGGCATATTGAGATGGCTGCTGTGGCGGCCATATTAGATATCGCACGACGCTGGTTTTCGAAAGGAACCTTCCTCTAGCCACTCCCAGTACGCCATTAAGAAATGGCATCAATCCGACAAGGGATTCTATAGTTATCCCACGGAAACGAAAAGTTAATGGACGACGGACGACGGACGGACATGGTGTCGACATAATGCCCCCTTTCCTCTTTGGAAGACAGGGGCATAATAAAAAGACAGCAGCAGAATGATTGGCAAGCGACACGACTGAGGTGTGCCCTGGTTGGATAGAAGCGATCGGCTGCCATGCCAGCTGACTGCTCATTGACAGCCCCTGATATTGTCTGCGGAGAATCACGAGTGAACATCATGAACAAATAGACGGGGTTAACGAGCGCGAAAGAGAGAGAGTTTTCCTGACTGAACTTCCGCTAAGCTTCATATCGATAAAAATTCATTACATGTAACTATTCACTCCCCCACCCTGCATACATTTTGTTCCAAAATGTAGATTATGATGTCAAATTCTTGAGACGAGCAACGCAGAGCGTGGCATATGCCCCCGCCCGTATGTTAATCAAGGGCATATTGAGATGGCTGCTGTGGCGGCCATATTAGATATCGCACGATGCTGGTTTTCGAAAGGAACCTTCCTCTAGCCACTCCCAGTACGCCATGAAGAAATGTCACCAAATGAAAAGTTAATGGACGGCAGACGGACATGGTGGCGACATAATGCCCCTTTTCCTCTTTGGAGGGCGGGGGCATATAAAAAAAATAAAAATGACCCCCTCCATGTTCTTTCATTAGTTTTGTTCCAATATCATTTTCATTTCTAAGTAATTAAATGATGCGGGATCAGAGAGACACCAAACGCGAGGTGGAAGGGAAAATGGAATTTATTAAAACAAAAGCAAAACAGGCACGAGGGCCAACAAAAAACTCGGCCCAAAGGGTTGCAAAAGACAAACTAATGTACGCTACACGGAGCTATAAACAAAAGAATACAAAAACGACAAAAAACAAAAGGCACTGGAAACTCCAGGCAAGAAGACCAAGAAAAATAAATAACAAGGCTATATATATACAAGATAAGAGCTATAATCACGAGACTTGACAAGAGGTTAGAACAAGACTTGAAACTTGACATGCAAGGGAACTTGAGACACTGTCTGCCAGCCAACTTCCACCGCATCCAGATCAAGGCTAAGTAATCAAGGACACATGAGGGGCAACACCTGGAGAAGCAGAAACAAGAGGCATGGCAAGATCAAGACATGGACAGAGATTGGATGACATGACCTGCTCATTAAGAGAATGAGCGTGCTCAGCTTAAGTACCAATTAAATATGCAGTTTGGAAGCAAGCATGAATGTTAAGAACAGAAAAGCACAGCAAGATCTTGAAATAGCAAAGCAGGAATCATGACAATAAACTCCCTGTTTAAATTAGTAGTATTAGTAATGTGCCTATCTAGGAATTACACCACCCAGTGAGTGTTAGTAAATGTTAGTAACTTAAAAAACAGTTAATTGCCAATTAAGCTGAGAGAGCCCCGAATCAGCGCAGCACAGAAGGAAGAGGGAAATACCAAAGCCAACCCAGAGCTCTGAAATGTGCCACAACGAAGGCACGGGGCGGAACGCAGACAAGGGGTGGAGTGGCATGGCAGATCTGGCAAAAACAAAAACATGGAAAAGTAAAAACATGGACAAGGAACATGAATTATGAAATGAGTAATCCTAAACAAGAAACTGTTAAAACTGTGACTATGAAACATGAACTATGGAACTATGAACTATGAACTATGAAACTTGGAACATGAAACTGTTAAAACCATGAATAATACTGTTCTGGCCAAAGGCCAGAACCCCGGAACACAACATTAAATGTCACGAAGTCATGGTAAATGCAAATATAATTTATTCCTATACAAAACTCACTGAGCAACACATGCATCTAATTCTCAATAAATCCTCAAACATTTTATCGTTGAATCTGCACCGTTCTGGCGTGAGTATCTTTCCTGCAACACTAAAGAAATTCTCAACAGGTGCAGAGGAAGCAGGCATGGCTAGACATTTACAAGCAAGTTGAGCTATAGGGCAGGAAAACGGTTTTGGTTTTCTCTCCAACAGACTACAGGATCAGTATCCTCTGATGGACAAGGAGTACTAAATTACACAGGGACCTCATGTGAGGCTGTGTCAGCTGTCATGACAGATGATTCACTTTCCATGTAGGTTTTGGGCGTTTCTTTTGGTTGAGCACTGCCATCCGCTGTTGCATTCCCTTTTGGGGGAGGAAGACTCACCTTTTGCAGTGAGAAGGTTTTTGATTATTATCTGCTCCTCACCAATACACCAGTCCAACTTAAACCCTGGGTCAAGTGTGGCAGCCACATGCAGGCAATCCATGTCTTCAAATTTTGGTACACATGCAGTTTAGCGGACGCACTGCTGCCATTTGCTTTGCATTGAGAGGTGAGACCCTAAACCCTAAACCAAACCTTAACCCCTAAACCAAACTCTAACCCTTACCCAAAACCTAAACCTAACCCTAATGGAAGTGCGTCCCCTAAAATGCAATGACTTTGCATTACAAACTGGCGCAAGAGAGTGCGTCCGCTTAACTGCATTCTTGGCCAAATTTTGTTAAACGGCGCTCGAATGAGGATTATTGAGTTGACACAAACTTTTTATTACCGGTCATCTTAATGTTTTTGATAGCATGTCTTAAGCCCCTGACACAAGGGATGACGAAGCTGGAGGTTACCATTTTCTCAGCCTGGCGTCTGTCTGTAGCCTCCTCAAAGGGTTCCAATATTACAAACATCAGCTGGATGGGGCAGTGGAGCTCAGCAAGTAAATCACTTTGAATATTGAGAACACAGACCTCAGCATCTTTAACTGGCTATTCCACCGTGTGACATTTGCAGGCTGAAGTTTGCGTCCTGCTTCTAGGGCGCCAGTCGCCTGCGTGGACTTGTGGCAAAAAGAGACAAGTTTTTAAACCTTGCCGAGTAAATTTTTTTGGAGCCAGTGTTGCCTCCTTAACTCCGTGGTAACGGAGGGCTTTGTCTCTCTCCTCCTGCCTTGACCTGTATGACCCTCGGTTTTAAAAATTAAAGAGGCACGGGCGTTCAGATGGCGTTCAATCGACAGCAGGAGGATTTGTCCTTCCTGTCCTTGCCGAAAATACATTTCAATGCCATTCTCGTGTAATGTGCTCTCTAGCAACTTGTATGTATAATCACAGTGTGGTGCTTTCAACAGTACAATGAAATTACGCAAATGTCAAAATGAATGAAAACAGATTAAAGCTGATTTTTTTTTTTTATTTAATTATGAGGTTTCTTTTTTTATGTAATTCTACCTTAACTCACTTGCTGTCTATGTTTAGCAGTTTTCCACCCTCATCGAGTTTTACACCAGCCTCATCGATGGCATCAAGAACCACGAGCTGCAGGCTGTGTACAAACTACAGGCTTCTCTGTGGTGGGAAGCATTCCTGCTCCTCTTCAACATCCAGCACCTCAAAATCAGATGCGTCATCCTGATCCTCCTCCTCACTGTCAGCATGTATTGGTGGGAAGAGGGTGAATGCCTTTATCGTGTTGGAGGCATTATCAGTCACAATGAATGAGATTTTGTCCTGAATGTTATAATTGTCAAGAACATCCTCAAAAACTTCACAAATGTTTTCAGCTGTATGCCGCCCATAAAAGCAATTCTTACCTTTCTGGAATTTTTACACTTTTCTTTTCTAATCTTTAAATGCTCCTAATAAGCGTATGGAACACTGAAATGTAAAAGAAATCCCCCAGGTGTTGAAACTCATCAATATTCAATTCTCATATATTTCTGATAAAAGTCTTTTCTTCGGTCCCAATAAAATGATTTGCCGAGCTTCCTGTCTGTCATCCGTCGCCACGTCCCTTCCAGTTGCCTACCGCTGTCACCGCTTGTGAGTCGCGCACCTCTCTGGCAGAGCAGCAGAGCGGTAGAGACAAAACAGGTTCTCAACAAAGTTAGCCAGCAAATAAAACAGCTGCAACTGCTCCTAATATAATGACTAACATTACTGGGACAATTCTGGTGAAGTAAGACGTTATGACAGCAGTTTTGCAAGAAAATATCTATGAATTCTGCCGAAACACGAAGCATCTGACTGTAAACAAACAGGCGCTGAAATGCTATAATTACTCTAATAACGTGAATGGTAGTTCATCAGACATTACGTGGGCATTTTATTTTACACCACATTTAGAACTGAATATTATGTAACTACTGTTGGTTACTTTCACTAACCGGTGCCTCTGAATCTGACTCCATTGCATTGTTTCAAGATGCTTTCACACCGAATGCGAAAAAAAATTTTTGTACGACAGATTACATTCAAAGTCAATGCAAAGACGCAAATACGCGCTAGATTCGCTTCCTTGCATTGACTTTGAATGTAATCTGTTGTGCGAAAAATTTGTTTCGCGTCCGGTGTGAGAGCAGCTTCATTTGCGCTGCTCACTTTCTCACTGCATGCGTCAGGGGAGGAAGGGAGCCTCGGAGGTCAGGCAGGGGGAAGAGGGTGGGACTTTGGAGGGAGGCGGAGTTATTCATGTTCAAATTTTTACTAAGTGCTGTGCCGCATGCCTTAAAGGTAAGAATTGCTATAAAATGTTGACAGGTCAGCACTACACTCTGCATCAGAAAATCAATAATGAAATGGCCAGTCATTCCAAAAAAAGACTTCATTGATCGGTTTGACCATAGATCAACTGTCAGGCAAATATGCTCAGTTTTTTCCTTCAGTTGAATTAGATGTGTTTTCATAGGGATAAGGTTCTGGCTGAGAGCTCTTTGGGAGGGCATTGCGAGGGACGGTTTGGCCAAGATTAAGATTCAATCCCACTCAATCCCCGGGGGGGGGTGTCTGCATTTGACCCATCCTATAGTTAGGAGCAGTCACAGAGCAGCGCCCGGGGACCAACAACAGTTCTTAAGCCAGTTCCTTGGTCAGGGGTGCTGGTTGGAGTGTTACTATGATGCATGTTTTTGTGGGTGGGGGAAACCGGAGTACCCGGAGAAAACCCACGCGAACGGGGGAACATGCAAACTCCACGCAGAAAGGCCCCAGGCTAGAATCAAACCCACAACCCTCTTGCTGTGAGGCAACAATGCTAACCACTATGCCACCATGTCGCCCCGCCTGCTAGAACTTGCTGTTTCCATCAAGATTTCCGGATGTTTCTTCTGTAGGGAAAAGGAGTCAATGGATACTCCCTCGATGTGGATGAAGAGAGCAAAGATTTCTATTAATTCCATGATTTACACAATTGTTTTCTTGATTTACAAAAAGTGTGAAGTGTGCTTGCATGCTTCCAAACACATATGATATCCACTGGTAAGGGTAACGCCTTACAAAGTAATCCCATAATGTAATCATATTTGGCAGAGAAAGTTAGCACATCAGTGTTACTGTTGGGTTATGTGAGTTCAAGGTGTGTTTAGGCCCAGTATTCCAGGCTCTTGCTGTGTCGTGCTTAAGTAATGCAACAGGTAGAGTAATGAGTTACTATCCATAGAGAATAACAAGTAAGGTAATGAATATATTTTTATTAAAGAAACTAGTAATGTGTAAAACACTTTCTTGAGTAGTGACCTTAGCACTGATGATTTCAAATATCAGTAATATGATACCATCAAGAGATGGTGTTGTGACCGAGTACATTTATGCTGCCCCTAGTGGCAGGAGGACTTTTCTCTGTGTCTTAAGTGTTTAATTGCAGGATTAGTGGCATCTGGGAACACCTTATAAAAGGAGTTTGGTGTTGTGCTAAAAGGAGTCTCTCAACTGCCAGCCTGTTCTCCAGCAGCCACTCATAGTCCTGGCCAGCTCTCCTTGTTTTGAGCCAACTGTTTGTTCAGATAAAGTGCTTTTTGAAATTAAACCCAATTTTGTTTCATAACCATGTTGTTGTCCCATTTCGTGTTGCCATCAGTCAGTGGGTTGGTTGTAACAGATGGATTTCAAAATAAAAGTTAGACGAGTCTGTTAACTTACTTGTAGATGCCTTTTGAAATTTGAAGTAGCCTTGATGGTGCCACAGACTGGAGTACTGCAGTACTTGCATATCCCAGATAGCAAGCTCCTCCGCTACGGATCTGCCCCAGCTCTGAGCCGGATCAGCTGGAGTCAGCACAGAGCCGGGGCAGATCCGTAGCGGAGGTGCTTGCTATCTGGGATGGCTCTGTGGTTTCCTGGTGTTCTTGTTGGAACTGGTTCATCAAAACTAGTACTTGAACTTTTTACCCTACTATTATTTTCCATGTTGCTGTACATTACATTACATGTGTCAAATCTACCGGCATAAGCATTTGTAATCAGTTGTTAGAAACTCAAAAAGTTTAGTTTCGGCCATCAGTTTGTGAGAAAAAAGCTTTCAAACAAATGTCCACCATTTTGAATAATTGATGAAAGTAAAGCATGCTGGGAAATAAAGTCTTGTTCCATGATGTTCCACAAAATGAAAATTCCAATAAATCAAACTTAATTATTTGTTCTATGAAAAGTGCTTTTCACATTCATTGCAGGGGGAAGCATTTCCTGTAAGTGGAATGTAATGTGTACATGTTGTAGAAAGTAGTTCGAACTAATTTTTTTATAGAATATGTTTTGTAATCATATACTGTAAAGCTTCATTGTTAAACACTGCACTTAAATTATGAATATGAATTTCTTTGATTGCCATTTTATTTCAATTCTACTTCCCTTAATTCAAATTGTATTTCTACATCCTGTTTCTGATCTCAGTTCATATTCAATTCAAATTCAAGAATTGAATTGGAATTTGGGAGTCATTCTCAATTCATTTCCGAATTTTGTACAACCATGATGGCTTGAGGAGGTCACAAATGTACTGAGGTGCAAGACCGTGAAGTGGCTTACAAGCAAGAGGTTAAATCTCAAAATCAATTCAGAATTTACCTGACAGCCAGTGGGATGTAGCCTGAACAGGAGTTATGTGATCCTTTGTGCCAGTGAAAAACCTGGCCGCCACATTCTACACAACTTGAAGCTAAGACAGGGAGGTTTGCACCACTCCCATACATGGGGCATTGCAGTAATCTAAGCGAGAAGCAACTAGGGCATGGATTACGCTTACCCCGTCAGATGAATGACAGTAGAAACCACAAGGGCATGCTGGGTTGAGATACTGAGTGGCTGAGGATGCAGTCTGGAAGCAATATTCTGAGTTCTAACACTTGAGAGTTGCTCAGTTGAGGGGATGGCTAGGGCGTAGATTAGGTCAAGAGGACTGCATACACTCCTGGCTTTCGTGCAAATTTCTGGCTTCTAATCACCAAATGACCTCAATTACTAAATAATCTTAATTTGCTAGACCATTTATGAAAGATTGGAGGAAATTACAAGTGGCATAGATGCAGGTCATCCAGGACAGGAATTGCCCGTCCCAGTTTTGAACCATTAAAGTCTTAAGACATTGCTGATGGGTGTGGTAATCATTATGATGTCATTGACATCGCAAGATATAGCAAACCCAGAAGTCTTGTTTGGTATTGCTTCAGGTGTTGCATGACAAAAAACTAGCGTGCCTAGTTTGCTTTGTTAAAACCTTGGCAAATGAGATGTACTTTAATTTAACCCTTATAAGCCTGAATGCCCCCGGTACCAGGGGCAATCAATAAAAATCATAAATACAGCATGTTTCCCAAAAGCAAAATTGTCATGCGGCATAGAATTGGAAGTCTCGGTGAAAAGTTCATGATGACCATTTTTGCCTCAACCGAACACAATCCAAGCACTAAGCCTGTAAATAAGCACATAACAAAACAGAGGATAAAATAACATCAGTGCTTGATCGCTAGCATGTCTACTGAATTTGTGCCAGGCATACAAATGATACATCAAATGAAACAGGAAAGTCCACAGAATCCAACGATATAAGCCTTGTCATTTTAAACTGACAGCACACTCAACAAACAGCAGGTATACACTTTCCATTCTACAACACTGAGCAGAAATGTTTTTCTTCTTTTGATATTTTGTAGTAAATAAATGTGTTCTGTGTTAAATCTGTGCTGGCAATTGTTAGTCCAATATTTCTGTGTTGTATTTAAATTTTATCAGCTAGTCTCCATGCATGTTTATTTTTTCCCGCAGCACTGCTTCCCATGAGGTCAGGCCCTGATCATTCCCCTTGCACTCTACGCATTTTTTTCTCTGTGATTGGCTTGTGATGCCATAAATTTCAATTATAGGGCAGCCATTCGATTCTATGAGCTCTGATGTTTCCAACAAGCCCTCGACCTCCAAAATCGCATAAACCTAGCCCGAGATAGAGCCTCGAGTTCCCAGTGAGTCTAACTGAGAATCTATGTGCCATTATGCACGTGTACTCTGAGATTGCGTCAATATAAATGCTAAACTGGTTTGCATCTAGTATTTTCACTTGAATTATCCACTAAATGTTCAGCAGACGTCATCAAAGTAGGTGTTTATAGCTTGCCGGCTGACACTTCATGTGGCGATAAAGCATTATTAGACAAGTCATTGGAAATAGCTTAGTGGGTAAGTCATTGAGCTATAGTGCGGGTGATGGTCGTATATGATCTTTTTCTGTGTTCCCGCTGCCAGGCGACATTACACACAAAGACCCAGTAAGACTAAGAGTACTCAGTACACAAAGAGTACAGGAATAACCGCAGCAATATAGTCGTTAAACTGGTTTCTTTTTGATATTTTCTCTATAAAATGTCACGAAATATTCAACAGTTATTTTCAAAGTAATTTTTACGGTTGTGTCTGGCTTAGAATCCTTGTGCCATTACACGCAAGTGCTGAGAGAGTGCTGTAATTCAAACGTGAAACCAAGGTACTTGATGGGTTATGCTGACTCACTCTTTAGTATTGCAATGTGGGTACAAAAAACTTGTCCAGCCAGGTAGCTTAGTGGCTAAGGTGTTGCGCGCAGGTTCGGGAGACCCGAGTTGAAACATCTATTGAATTTGTTCTCTCTTTTGAGCAGTGGAAGCATAGTTCATGTATAAATAATTCCTTGGGTGTCTGTTGGTTTTACTTTTTGCCATTTTCACCTTGTCTTTGTGGTCATAGTTTTGTTTATTTGCTTTATTTATTGAAAACTAGAGTGTTCAGGTGAACACGTGTCGCCTGCTAAGCTTTAGTTTGAAATGCATCCACACACCAAAAATTTTCGAAATTGGTTAATATGTAATGAAGTTATAAGCACTCATGTGAAAGTGTGACTACCAACTGAAAGTGTGACTACCGGACAGACAGACAGACGGACAGACAGACGCCGGACAAAGTGATCCCTATGTGCCGCTATGCTTCGCAGGTGACACAATTATTCTGCTCCAGTGGAGTCAAACTTTATTTCCTTTGTATGCATATTCTTTGAATGGGAAAAAGTATCCAGGATGGGTTGCAATAAGCAATGGTTTAAAAAATGAAAAATAACAGTTGTAATTAGTTGTTGAGAGACCTTCAATGGCACTCAGGGCCCTATCTTACGCAAGAGTCCTTAAGCCCATTATTTGGGGATTTAGCATTGCGTAAGAGGCGTTACCCTGCAAAAGTTGCTATCTTGCACACCTGCCTATATCTCTAAAACACCTGCGCTACCAGTTATATTATGCATAGACGTGGTTTGGGCGTTATGCCAGTTAAACCAATCAGTGTGCCAGGTGCCATTGCCTTTAAGAGCAGGCTGCGCTATCCCAAATCCTCAAACCAAAACCCGTGATGGAGAGAGGAAGGCCGCACGTTTCTCCGAAGATGAAGTTAAATTGCTTGTGCATGAGGTCAAATCCAGACAGGGGAGGATCAAAATCCCATTTAAAAAAATACCCACTGCTAAATAAATGCCTACATTGACTGCAACCATTTACAATTTTTTCTTTATAAAGAGACTTTAAGTATTTAATAAAATGTTATGTGAATTACATGTACACAGTGGCGGTGGACAGAGAACAAGGAGGGCCATAAACATGTCTTTAAACTGCTTATTAGTCTTGATTTGTTTTCAGTCACTTTCCCTAATAAAAGACACTTGAACTCTCCTCTCTCAGGTGTAGCTAATTGTCTTCGTTAAGACGAGAAATCAAACACACCAGTTGAACGCAAAAAAGAGCGCATTTCAATCTTTTTTTAATTAAACAATCATTACGCACAGTTTTGACAACTTGGTTAGGATGGGACAGAACTTAACGCGGAAAATCCACAGTGGTTTTTTCGTGAAGAGTTGCCTATTAAGGCATGTGAATTAAACATTTTACTGAATTTATTATTCACTTGCCTAAACATTTCATTATAAGGGAAACTAACATGTTGACCAAGAACAATGATTGAAATCGAGTCACTAATCTCATCCATTTCAAGGGATGTTTTCCGCCCCCTCGGTTTTCCGTCCACCGCCCACCACTGTTATAACATTATAAGTAGCCTACTGATAGCACAAATTACTTGACAGGCAGGCTGCTGATGACATGACTAGCGGTGTCGCAGATCCACTGCCAGTTGGTTCCTCATTGCCCCTGCTACTGCTGGTACTATATCAGCATTTGGAGTGGGCACCTGCACTTGTATCGAATGATTATGCTTTTAGAATATTATATATACTATATATATGTAATTAATATATTATATATAATAATTATATCTTATTGTAAAAGCGAAAAAAATGATTGATACAAAATACAAACAATATAGACTTACCTGAAAGGCCCAGGTAGCTGATGTGCTGGCAGTACACGCGTTCTGGGCGTCTTCTATTATTTATCTGGTGATCAAGGCAATTTAGTACAATCTCTACCATTTTCTCAGGGGTTCAACTGAGGCTAAAGCAAGGTGGCTTTTTACAGTTAAGTTAATTCGGGAAGCGGAGCTGCATGTGCACGTCCATGTGTCCGAGTGGACGCACATTGAAGCCGCCTGGGCGCACTCTTGTAAAAGCCTAAATGGGTAGCGGGTGGTTTCAGGACCCGCTATACACTTTCCCTAAAGTGTGTGGTCAAGATAGCAATTGTAGGGAAAGCGCATAAACACGCCCACGAGCACACCTCCAGGCACAAATAAAGCATAATGTATTGCGGGTAGTATGGCCGAAAGATACCGTTTAGGGATAGTGGAAGCTGCTAAATGGGTATTTCGCGGGTAGAGGCAACGGGTAGAGTAGTGTGAAAGAAAGAGCCCTCAATGCCCAAAGTGTGCACAAATGGCCAATTTGGAGATGCTGCCTAGATGTGGTTGCTTAAAGAATCAAAAATGGTTATATTTAGATTGAATGTATGCTGTAGTAACATATGTGAAATTAAATAAGTTTTACAATCTGGTACCAGAGAAGTCTCAAATAGCACACCGTGCCCAAAAGGATGCCCAAATTGCCAATTTGGAGATGCCACTGAGACATTCCTGAACTAAAACCTCTCCAAGTTGGCTCTGCTTCACTTGATTAGAATAAACTTTGGAACAGATAATGGTGAGATTATGTGCTGTAATATTTTAGAGGTTTCAAACTGCGACTAAATTTTTTTTTCAAAAGGGATAAAAGTAAAATTTGTTGGGCCGAAATGGGAGCTTTCATTTATGCTGTGTTCCATTTACTTTAGCTCAGTGACTTATACATGGATTTTTACACCACAACTGAAATTCCCAAGGTGTTATCTTTATTATGATACCAAGAATATCGAAATAGACTTAGTATTTGCAGAGATATGCTCATTTGATTTTGGGCAAGTCATTTTGGGGTCTATTCTCCCATGGGCGTAAGTCGAAAAAAGCGCGTAGCTACGCGCTTTTCAGCCCAAGCTTATTCTCCCCTCGACTTAAGTCTGTGCATTACGCGCCTTGAAGGCACTTACGCGCTTGGGGCGGAGCAAGGCCAAAATCGGGGCGTTTCCGGGCGTTTCTCATGCAAATAACACTTACGCGTATTCTCCCCCTGGCTTACGCGCTTTTTCTGTTAAGCGCTTTTGAGGGCTGTATTAAGGTCAAGCGCCAACATAAGGCGAAATGGAATATTGCGTTTGATGTCGATTATAGGCCGAATTTAACATTAATTTTATTTTATTTAACACGGTAAAGGTTGAGACACTCACTATTCAATTGTTCATCCTTATTACTAAACTACATTTGTCATAACCATAATAAATGATCAAACGAAATCATCATATCATATTACGCAACAGCCTGTTCTCCAATTAGTTCAATTTCAAAAGCATTGCAAACAATTACAAACATACCGGTGGTCATCAAGGTCACAACTGCGCTGTCGGTCCTGGCATCTGGGTCGTTCCAGAGAGTGGCTGGTGATGTTATGCACATATCACAAGCGTCTGTGTCAAGGTGCCTGACACGGTTGACGCTATAGGCTTCTGCACCACATCAGCCACTTTAAAATTCCCCGTAACACCAGCTGAAAGACGGAGAGTTAAGGGGGTTCTACCGGGTCGCCAGGTTCCCCAGTGTTGTGGGAGCCATTGATAGTACTCACGTTGCAATCAGAACCCCTTCCACTAATAAGAATAGGCCCTATGTACAGAGACCGCAGACGTCGGCACAGCATTAAGCTCTGTTTCCATTTATACGGCTGAAGTCAGGCGCCGGTGCAGACACGGGTACGTCAAAAATCGCATATCATTGTCTTTGAATGAAGTGTTTCCATCTACGTGATTTTCACCTGGCTCCTGGAGCGGAGCCGCAAGCGTATTTTTCTGATCAGATCGATTCCAGCTCCATTACACACGAACCACACGAGGAATTCCCTCTAGTTCAAAGAGGTTTCCCCACTTTATTTTGTAAACAAACGAGTAACTTTGAAGCAATGTGTATTTATTGCCCTGTTCAGAGCAGAGCCGAGGTTTCTGCAGCGACATACATGTATTTATCATCGTCAGTGAGTCAAAAGCATACTGGCGCTTCTCTCCTGTCTTCCACGGAACAAACAGGCTGGTGTAGGAGGGGCACATTTTCAATGCTCTGATTACACTGGTTGAGAAGCGCTACATTCTTTATTTATTACTTCATTATCGCGGCAATTTGTTTGTTTGCATAGCTTTAATGCCATGGTGGCTAGAGTAAGAAACAAAAACGAGATGCCTGCATTACTTCTTGTAATTGGCACAGACATAGCCTACATAGGCCAACTATTACAGCGGTATATCGTCGGCCTGCTGATAAAACCTCGTATCATCAAAATGATAAACTTCACAGGAATATATATATATATATATATATATATATATATACAGTGGGGAAAATAAGTATTTGACCCCTCGCTGATTTTGCAGGTTTGCCCACCTCGAAAGAATGCAATGATCTACAATTTTAATCGTATATACATTCTAACAGTGAGAGACAGAATCACAAAGAAAATTCCCGAAAATCACATCATATGAATTTATAAAAATTGGTAACCATCTGATGAGGAAAAATAAGTATTTGACCCCCTGGACAAACAGCATGTTAATATTTTGTAGAAAAGCCATTATTGGCCAGCACAGATGTCAAACAATTTTTATAGTTGTTGACAAGGTTTGTGCACATTTTGGCAGGGATGTTGGCCCACTCCTCCCTGCAGACAGCCTCCAAATCATTCAGGTCCCGAGGCTGTTGCCTTGCAGCCCGAATTTTAAGCTCCCTCTAAAGATTTCCAATAGGATCCAGGTCTGGAGACTGGCTAAGCCACTCCAGACCCTTGATGTACTTCTTCTTCAGCCACTCTTTTGTTGCTTTGGCGGTGTGCTTAGGGTAGTTGTCGTGCTGAAACACCCATCCTCGACCCATATTCAGCTCTCTCACTGAGGGAAGGAGCTGTTGGTCCAGAATTCCACGGTATATGGCCCCATCCATCCCCCCCTCAATGCAATGGAGTTGTGCCGTCCCCTTGGCTGAAAAGCACCACTGTGCTTGACAGTGGGGACGGTGTTCTTTGGGTTGTACTCTGTGTTCTTTGCCCTCCAAACGCGGCGAGTTGAGTTGAGCCCAAAAAGTTCTATTTTGGTCTCATCTGACCACATCACCTTCTTCCAGGCCTCTTCTGAGTCATCCAGGTGGTCAATGGCGAACTTCAGGCGGGCCTGTACTTGTGCCTTCTTGAGCAGGGGGACCTTGCATGCGCTGCAGGATTTCAATCCATGACCGCGTAGTGTGTTACCAACTGCTTCTTTTGTAACTGTGGTCCCAGCTGCCTTCAGTTCATTAACCAGTTCCCCCCTTGTGATTTCTCACCGTTCGCATGATCAGGGACATCTCACGAGGCGAGACCTTGCACGGAGGCCCAGACCGAGGGAGGTTGGCGGCAGTGTGGTACTTCTTCCATTTCCTGATAACTGCACTGACAGTTGGTCTTTTCTCTCAAAGTTGCTTTCCCATTCTCTTGTAACCCATCCCAGCCTTGTGTAGGTCTACAATCTTGTCCCTGATGTCCTTAGACAGCTCCTTGGTCTTGCCCATGGTGGAGATGTTTGAATCTGGTTGTATGGGAGTGGGAAGGTGTCTTTTATTCATGTAATGAGGTGAGGCAGGTGTATTTGATGTAAATAATTAGTTGGGATTGGGGGTATGTCTTAAAGAAAGACTAACTGACTTGTGGGACCCAGAATACTTGCTGTTTGGTAGGGGGTCAAATACTTATTTTTCCTCATCAGATGGTTATCAATTTTTATAAATTCATATGATGTGATTTTCGGGAATTTTCTTTGTGATTCTATCTCTCACTGTGAGAATGTATATACGATTAAAATTATAAATCGTTGCATTCTTTCTAAGTGGGAAAACCTGCAAAATCAGCGAGGGGTCAAATACTTATTTTCCCCACTGTATATATAAATTAAAAAGTATCAATAAAATAATCTAAATTGATAAATATAATTAAAAATAAAAAAAAATTTAATTCTGCATGTAAGAATAGTGTACATGCGAGTTTTTGTTTCTAATCAGTTTGGAGATACGATGTTTTATCAGCAGGCCCACGATATTCAAATTTTAAGTCTGGTTTGCGTTTTCCATGGACCACAACTGCATTTTCATGGTTAATCAGAAAATCCTTGTTCCTTGTTTTCCTGATAGCCATAATCAATGAGCTCTGTACAGAGTCTTTTGGATCAGTCACACCTCTTTCATAAGGCCGCCTACATTCTGAAGTTAAGCGCTGTGGGCGTGATTGAAGCGCTTAGGGGAGAATACGCGTAACTCAAAAGCGCTTAACTCGAATCGCGTAAAAATGAACTTACGCCTAATGGGAGAATAGACCCCTTTCTGGGCCAGAGGCTCAGGGTGTTAAAGGAGCTGTAACACAATTACAGCACATGCTCACAGTTTTGAATGAAGTAAATCTGCTCAACTCCAAGTCAAAATCTAGCAGTTATTTTTTTCATCTACAAAGTTTGTATGATTACTTGTGATGGCAAACAGCTTACGCTCTTCGCATCCCTTTGCAAAAGCTTGAAATAGAACTTTGAATCCTTAACCCCTTAAACCCTGAGCCTCTTTTTTGAAAATGGCAAGCCCAAAATGAAATGAGTATGTCTCTGCGACTGCTTGGTCCATTTGAATAATCTTGGTATCGTAATAAAGGTAAAACCATTTGGGATTTAATACCTGGTGTAAAAATCACTATACATGTCACTGAGTCAGAGTAAATGGAGATGGAACACAGTGTAAATGAAAGATCTCAAGTTTTACTTCGATCCCTTGTAAATTTGTTGAGTTGCAGTCTGAAACCTCTAAAAAATTACAGCACGGAATTTCATTATTATCTGTGCAAAAGTTTATTCTGATCAAGTCACTCAGAGCAAAATGAGAGAGGAATGTCTAGGTGGCTTCTCCAATTTGGCAATTTAGGTACCTTGAGTTCCATTTCAGATTTCTCAGGTACCAAACTGTAAAACCCATAAAATTTCACTTATATATCACTACAGGCATCCATTCCATCCAAATACAACATTTTTTAATTTTTAGAATTAAAAAAAAAATCATTATTATCATTTCTACCAGTTTTGTTGCCTAGACAATTTCCCATTCAAAGATAATACATACAATGACAATTAAGTTTGACTCCACTGGAGCATATTTATTAAAAAGCAGAACAAATAAATAAAGTAATAAATACAAAGGCAGTGTGAAAAAATGTTAAAGAAAAGAAAGACTAACAAAAACCCCAGCGATTATTTGTAGAAGGAAACTGCGATTATTTCCAAAAAAAAAAAAAAAAAAGGGTACTCCAGAATAGTACCTTCACAATTTCCTTTCAGCAGCGCGGCATTTTATGCTATAGGCTACGCCAATTGACAACAGACTATGGTCAAATTGCCCATTCAACAAATGAGTAAAGAAAATACGTACTGTACTGTTGTAGTCTCAGTGTTTGTGCAGAATAGTGTAAAGATTCTGTCAGAAAACGATTTTGAAAATGAATGCTGAGTATTTAGCGGATAATTCGGACAATACCTCAAACAATCTCGTGATGCGTTTATATTATCGCGCGATTCAAGAGCACGCATATGTCCCATGGACTCAGTTTGACGCACTCGGAACGTAAGGCTGTAGCTCAGACCATGTTTCTACGATTAAGGTGGTTTTAAGCTCGTTAGAATCATCAGGACTCATACAATCAAATTCCTACGGGCATAGTCTAACTGACAGCATCACAAGCCGATGACAGAGAGGAAAATACATTGCAAGGAAGCTGTTTGCTACGGAGCTGAATTCTTTGTAGCAACACCCTGGGAAAGAACATGCTAGGATCCCGGCAGATCGAGTTTGGTTATAACACGAACACATTGGGCTAACAATAGCAAGCGCAGATTTACCCCCGAGCAGTTTTTTTTATAGCAAAATATCAAAGGTAAGAATTTTTTTCTGCTCATCTCTGTAGACTGTAAAGTGTATGCCTGCTGTTCTTTCAATGTGGTGTCGGTTTAAAATGACAGGGCTCATATCGCTGCATTCTGTGGACTTTCCTCTTTTATTTGAGGTATCATGCATAGCACAAATTCAGCAGAAATCCTGGCGAGTCAGCGCTGATATGATTTTGTCCTATGTTTTGCTGCATGCTTATTTACTTGCTTGGTGCTTGAATTGTGTTCGGTTGAAGTAAAAATGGTTACATGAGCTTTTGGCTGATTTTTTTCGAAGTATATAACCTGCGCAACTAAGAACAAGAGGAGTGGAAACAATCTTTCCACTGGAACTATCAATTTACGCTTCATGTTTATTGAAAGTAGGCTTAGAATTGGCATTTCTCCCACATTAGATACCACAGAACCACAAAGTCGAGTGTTTGCACAGAGGAAGAAGGCTAACTTTTTTATTTAGTTCATGGTATGGGCATTTCTATAGGAGATAATCAAATGAAGGGGTTTTTCTCAATATTGGGTAGTTGGCATTGAAAACTCCATAATTTTGTCATTTGCAAGCAGCTGCATCATTTCATTTTATGTTCGAACTAACTACTGTGCAGAAAAAAGAAGAAACTTCATTCAGGTTACTATAACTTAGTAGTGCTAAAGCCCCATGGAAAACTTTTTTCCAGGATGTCTACCATAAAGCAGACTAAACGGATTAAATATGTGTGATGGACAGACATTGTGGGACATTGGACATGTGATGGACAGACCCTGTGGGACAGTTTTATGACCAGCAGTAAAATCCTCAACAAATAAAAAATAATATTGTATGCAATGGGTATTTTATGCAGAAGAACAACAACTTTAACACTGTGCAAACATCTGGCACCCTTCAACATGACTGTATGGCCCCAGGTTCATAGACACATTATTTTGAATAAACACTGAGATACAAATGAGGAAATAAGAACTAATAATTATATTATTCTCATTTTCCAATTAATACAGGAATATTGGTGTGCATGTAAACGCAGCCAGTGTCTAATTTATTGTCCTGCCCCCTTTCGCTCCTCGTTGCTCTCCCTTGTCTGCTTTGAGTTTGATCTAATGGCCAGTGACTTGACTTGACTTCGACATGATGACTTGGTCACAACTCTGTCAAGTAGTATTAAAAACACAATAAAAAGTCCTTGACCCAGCTTTGACAAAAGCCAGAATATTAAATAGAGAACAGCTTCTCAATAAAGAACGGAGAACAGTACAGGAATCCACTAAAACATTTTTTTTTTCTGTTCAGTATAGCAGTATGGCTTTTGACATCAAACACCTTATTAAAAAGAACTGGGATATTCTGCTGAGTGACAACTCTCTAGCTACCATGTTGACTGAACCCCCAGTTTTTTGTTTTAGAAGAGCCCCCACCCTTAAAGATACTTTGGTCCAGAGCCACCTGCCCGCTCCTAAATCTTCCTCCTGGTTTCCCAAACCCAGAGGCACTTTTAGATGTGGAGCTTGTAAGCATTGTGATAATATCAAAAGAGACAGTATGTTTGTGGATGTCTTCAACAAAAAGACCTTCTATTGCAATGCCTTGTTGTATACAGAATAAAATGTGAGTGTGGCTGCTTTTATGTGGGCCGCACTAAACGCAGGCTGTGTGATAGATTGGCTGAATACAAATATGCCATAAGGGTGCAAAATCCAAACTACCCTATGGCTCAACATTACAAATTAGCAGGCCACACCAATCCAGATACCCTTAAAGTCATGGTCATCGAGTTAGTCTCCAAAAATTTGAGGGGGGGGGACTTAAACGTCTCTTGCAGCGAGAGACTTTTTGGATCTATACACTGGCAGCCACCTCCTTCCCTGGCCTCAACGAGGAGATTGATTTTTTCTCCTTTATGTAATATTTTATGTCATCATGATGGCAAATCCTGTTGTATTTTGAATTGTTATCGATGTGTATTCTAGTTTCATTCAGTGAAAGGCATCATCGCTCCTCTTCAGAATTTTTCCAGATTTTTCTTAATAACTTCAGTATCTTTTGTGATCTTGTTGTCATACGCTCTCAAGCTCATATTTTAGATCTAAATGTTTTTGCGGTGACTTTTTCCTACTCACAAATGCTATATTTATGAGCTATTTATAGTATTATTGGAATGTAAGCTCTGAGTTTTATATCTTTTGTCTATTTTTGTGTGATGATGAACTAGGTAACGTGATTGTGTCATATGATGCTCTTTTCTTCTATTTAAACACGTGTTTTGTATTCGCTCATTATGTCCTGATGAAGACTAGTTGGAGTCGAAATGCGTGGATATCCCTGCCAATAAAGGATTTTTAATTCATCAGAGTGCCTTGGATCTTCTGTTTTGACGGCCATTTTACTCGTGGACTTTTATTGACTAAGATTACAGGCAAGTCATTGCTTCCCCTTTCTTTAAAATTCTTTAAAATAAAATTAAAAAGTCGGGCAAATTATTTTGTCCATTTTCTGAAGAGCACCTGATTTGGAGGACACGGTGTTGAATTTTCTGACCCCATGTAGCACTCAGCCACCTTCTTTTTTTGCACAAGAAAAAGTTTTTTGATTAATGAGAAATTTGTGTCTGTTTTTCCCAAAAGCCTTTGCAAATGCCTGTTTCACAACATCTTGCGGATAACCTCTCATCAAAAACTGCACCAACAGTTTATGAGCTTCTATTTGGAAATCTTCATCTGTTGTGCAGATACGTCTATCTCTAAGAAACTGACTAGGCCTTTTTAGAGAGAGATAGAATGGTAACGTGAATAGCATAAAAAACCTATTTCTGTCTGTATGTTTGGTAAGAAGTGCGGTGTAAATGCCTCTCCCATTAAAAACTTGCCAAAAAACTTACCTTATGACTATTGCATTCCATATTGAATTTAACAGAATCAATATGGTTATAATTAGTACTGAGAGAAGGCCTGGAGATCACATTTGGAACCATTCCAAATCAAAAATGTGTCATCAACATACCTTCCCTAGAATACAATGGATTGGAGTATGGGTATGAATATGAATTTAAAAAGATATCTCAAAACTTAAGACTTAAGGCTGATGCTTCTTATTTTTCTGTGTGCGAGTTCTTCTTAGCTGCATTTGTGACTTTTTTCGTAGCTACTACACCAGAGCTAAAGAATGATTGTGGACCATTTTCAAAGGTGCAGCTCAGTCCTTGTGAAGCAAATGAATAATTTTATTACAAAAAAAATATATATTTATATACCATTTTAATTTTAGTGCAATTGTGAGCATGTAGTTTCACTATTACATTTCACATTTCATGGTGAAAATACTGACTGCTATGGAGACTACATGAATTTTGTTATTGCAACTCAAAATAATACTTTAGGAGTCGACTTGCAAAACCTGCTGGGTCAAGTTTTAAAAATAAATTAGTTATCTCCCTCAGCCTCTCTTTCAGGCACCTGCGCATGTCCCACTGATAGCTCCACTTTCAAAACCTACTAAATCGTGTTATAAATTTTATCAGAAAAGGCGAAACTTCGTCAAAACCTGCAAAGTCGAGGAGGATAACTGGCAAATTTTGCTAAGTCATCAGCCAATATCGAAACGTGATTCCGTTGTCGTTCGCTAGAAGGAACCAATCGCAGTCGAGCTTTTATAGCCTGTTCATATTTTGCTTTCTCTAACTCTAACTGGTTTGAGCAGTTCAGAAAAGTGTGATGATAGTGATACTGTAGAAGGGGGATTTGAACCCATGGACTCATGTTTATGTTGTCATTGTCATAGCAGCAATTCAACCACTGTGCTGTCTGTAGCATTGAGTTGCATGTAGAGTGGGTCCTGAGTCAAATGACTTCACCTATTGAGCAACGGAGCTGGTTTAAACACTGTCAAAACCTGCTAAAGGTGGTGTTGCATCATTATGGGAAAATTGCCCATGAAAGCTTTGGATTCCTTACTATATTGAGTGCGCAGAGAGATATATATGGCCCTAGAAAATGCATTTGTTTTTTGTATCATACAGATGTGTATCAGGACAGATGTGGACCAAAGGTGGTGTTGCGTCAGTATGGGAGAATTGCCCACGTAAACTTTCGATTCCTTACCATATTGACTGTGTGAAGAGCTGTTTGTGGGCCTAGAAAATGCATTTGTTTTTTGTATCATATGTGCTCGGAGTTGGACAGATATGGGCCAAATTTAGATGAGCACCCCCCCAAAACCAATATATTTCTTGAATGAATTTATTGAAACTTTGTGCAAATGAACTTGGCATACTGCATCTACTTTTCTTCAAATATTTAGGGTGGATCACTTTGGGAACTATATTAATTTTAATGTTAAACTTTCAATTTGTGATGAAAAATGTAGCCAAATCATGCTTTTTTTATGGCTTCAATTCCTCCTGGGTCTCATTTTTCAAAGCAATTAAGCCATGTTTGGTGTCAAATTGTTCCTTGGGATGGCAGCAACAATAACAGTTATACATTTTAGAACTAGATAAGTGGGAGTTATCCATTGATTTATCCCTATATGTTGGTTTTAGGGGGGTGCTCATCTCAATTTGGCCCACATCTGTCCTAGCACATATGATACAAAAAACAAATGCATTTTTTAGGCCCACATACAGCGCCCTCAATAATTATTGGCACCCCTGGTCAAGATGTGTTAAAAGCCTTAAAATAAATTCAATTTTTATTCCAGAAGCATACTCTCACACTGAAAATTGTAGAAATATTTAACTTTCAACTCAAGTAAATTTTAAGGGGAAAAAAATCCCTGACTAAGAAATAATTCTTTTTCATAAAATCACATGTTCCACAATTATTGGCACCCCTAACAATTCTAAGGAATCAAATGTAATTGAAGTATTCCTGTCATTTCTACAGTAGATTACAAAGTTCATCAGAGTATCTAGTAACATTTAATTAGTAAATCATCACATCCTGTTTCCCTGGGGTATAAATATGACGTGGCACAGAGGCCATTTCTCTTTTCACTCTTCAACATGGGAAAGACAAAGGAACACACCAAGGCAGATGTGAATTGACCTTCACAAGTCAGGCAATGACTGCAAGAAAATAGCCAGTCGTCTGCACCAGGTGCTATCTACATGCCAACAAGCTGTTTGGGGGCATGCACGGAGAAAACCTTTTCTCACTCACAATCATAAATGCAAATGTCTGGAGTTCGCTAAGCATTACTGGGACCTCAACTGGGACTGTGTGCTTTGGTCAGATGAGACCAAGATGGAGCTTTTGGGCAACAAACACTCTAAGTGGGTCTGGCAGAACACAAAAGATGAGTATGCAGAAAAGCACCTCATGCCCATTGTGAAGTATGGGGGAGGATCGGTGATGCAGAGGGCCTGTTTCTCTTCCAGAGGCCCTGGGAACCTTGTTAGGGTGCATGGCATCATGAACGCTTTGAAATACCAGGACATTTTAAATCAAAATCTGGTGGCCTCTGCCCGAAAGCTGAAGATGGGTCATCACTGGGTCTCTCAGCAAGATAATGACCCTAAACATGTGGCCAAATCTACACAGAAATGGTTCACCAGACACAAAATCAAGTTCCTCCCATGGCCATCTCAGCCCCCAGACCTCAACGCCATTCAAAACCTGTGGAGTGAGCAAAAGAGGAGAGTGCAGAGGAGAGAACCCAGGTTGCTGGATGATTTATAGAGATTGTGCAAAAAGGAACGGTGGAAGATCCCTCTCTCTGTATTCCCGCATCTTGTGAAACATTATAGCAGAAGATTAGTTGCTGTTTTGTTGGCAAAAGGGGGTTGTACAAAGTATTAACATCAGGGGTGCGAATAATCGGACACACATGATTTGATGTAAAATAATAATTTCTTAATGTGGGATTTTTTTTCCCACTGAATAAATGCACTTGAATTTAAAGTTGGATTTTTTTCATTGTGGTCCTATATTATTTTTTTTTTAAAACTGAATTTTTTAGAAGCTAAAGAACACATCTTAACCAGGGGTGTCAATAATTATGGAGGGCTCTGTACATCTCTCCACACAGTCAATATGGTCAGGAATCAAAAGCTTTCATGGGCAATCTTCACATACTGACGCAACACCACCTTTCCACTCCACTTTCAAAACCTGCTAAGTCAAAACTTTGTGTTGCAAAATCAAAGATATTTCTTAAAAAAATAATGAGTTGCCTCATAGATCATGTCTACAAGGCTCATAGTTTCAGTATAGTGAAAATTGGTATCTATGGAAGATAATTTTCTCAAAAAAATGGACAAACTTGACTATGCAAGTGGACTCCTCATTTCTCTGTTATTCATGCATCACTAAAATGACAAATATTTCATGATATTCAACAATCATTTGAAAAATAAAAAAAATGATATACAAAACCAAAATAAATGGCATTGGTGTTATGAAATTGTTCTGGAGGCATGATGGATGCCTCATGAAATTATTCTGATTGTGCATGAGAAACTCTGATTATTTCTTCATTCTGCTTTAGATTCTCTGATAAGTGGGCCTCAAGTTTCTGCACAGCAATTTATAGCATTGTTATCACTGTGGGTATCCCAACAGGCGCAGTAGTAGATGGCAGCATGGGCCTTTTGCACTGGGTAAATCTTCAGGGTATAAGGCGGGCTTGTTCCTTCGGTTTTGAAATATTTATTTTCTTCTTCTCTAAGGCTGGAATCATGAAATTTACTGCCGCCTTGGCTAATGTAGAGCACTCTTCTGAAAGGTTCCCCATCTTTCTTCTGGTACCAATGGACATAATTATCCGACTCCAGGCCAGAAACATTACAAGAAATAATTGCAGTGCTTTTTGACTTTTCACTTTTTGTCAAAGACAAATCCTTCTGAAACAATGTAAGTGCATCAGCCACTGAAGAAACCAGAAAAAAATATTTGAACAGTTACATGCAAAGGCAGTTTTATACTCATCTACAGATTTATTTAAAACATTGTACTTACAAATAAAAACTGAGAAAAGGACAACCCCAAAGCCCAGAGGCATCTTCTCGACGGGTGTAATTTTGTGCGCTGTGTTTCCTTTTGGTAGAAAGTGAGTTGTATGGGTTATCTCCTTGAGGACACAGTGGAAATGCCTGTGATCAGTCAACCAATCAGATGTGTGAGTCACTGCCGGCTGCCTTGACTGAATTACAACCACAAACAGAACCATGCCAGTGCACACACACGCAGACAAATACACACACACACACACACACACACACACACAAGCAGTTCACATGCATGAGCAGTACACACACACATAAGCAGTTAGCTTCTGTAGCTTTGATTGACATCTGTTCAGTTGATTCAGGCAATATCTGTTCAGTCATCAGCATTTTTCACCATCAATTGAGTAATTCCGTATTCGTAAGCAAAAGAGGAACACGAGTTTTCCATGATAGCATAATAAAGTTGTAATGCCTTACATTTATATTTTTGAATTGCTGCCGAGGAAATGGAAAGAGGTCTTCATATACCGTAACTGAAATACTGCTAAGTTGTGAGGTCAGTCAGTCAATCAATTGTCTGATCAGAGAATCAATGAGTTGGTATGTGACTGGTACCCCATGTGCTTAAGCACAACTTAAAGTTAAAAGGGGCAATATTTCCTTGCTAATTCTGTATCGTGGATATCACTGCATATTGCACATTTTTCATACCATTAGTCCGTTTGCTCACTTCAAGAACCCAGGTACACATAAGGTAAATTGACCCTTCGACAGAGCATTGCTGGGATTCATAAGATTTATTTTTATTTCCATTTAACCCTTATTCAAGATGTCTTTCCCATTAAGCTTTTGTTCTATTAGAAGGTCCTAAAGACCATCAAAGTCTTATAGAACAGGTTTTCCAACTAGGGTGTTCTATGGGAAGGTCTTATAGAACACCACTGATCTTATTGGGCTTTATTTTCTATAGAGGTGCTCTATAGGTTTCCAGCAAATTCCTATAGAACACATGAAAAATCCTATAGAACATGCTATTCTACTAAAATGTTCTGTAGAGTTCCATTGATTTTCTACAGAGCTTTATAGAATTCTATAGATGTCCTATATAACATTTTTTGCAGGGTATTCCAGCTGACTATGGGCAGAAGGCAGGGACAAACCCTGGACAGCTTGCCAATCTATCGCAAAGATTATCATCATATTAAGCACTATGGGGTCTATTCTCCCATAAGCGCGTAAGTCCTTTTTTTACGCGATTTGAGTTAAGCGCTTTTGAGTTACGTATATTCTCCCCGACTCACTTCGATCACGCCCACAGCGCTAAACTTCAGAATGTAGGTGGCCTTATGAAAGAGATGTGACTAAAAGAGAGGTACAAAGCTCATTGATTATGGCTATCAGGAAAACATGGAACAAGGTTTTTCTGATTAACCATGGAAATGCAGTTGTGGTCCATGGAAAACGCAAACCAGACTTTAAATTTGAATATCGTGGGCCTGCTGATAAAACCTCGTATTTCCAAACAGATAAGAAACAAAAACTTGTATGTCCACTATTCTTACATGCAGAATTAAACATGTTTTATTTTATTTATATTTTAATTTATATTGATCAATTTATATATATTTTTTTTATTTATTTATTTTCCTGTGAAGTTTATCATTTTGAAGATACAATTTTTTATCAGCAGGCCCACGATATGCAGCTGTAATAGTAGGCCTATGTATGTCTATGCCAATTACAAGTCGTATTGCAGACATCTCTTTTTTTATTTCTTACTCTAGCCACCATGGCATTAAAGCCATGCAAACAAACTAATTGCCGCAATGGTGAAATAATATAGAATCTCGCGCTTCTCAACCAGCGTAATCAGAGCATTGAAAATGTGCCCCTCCTACACTAGCAGGGGAGAAGACAAGGAGAACATTCTAGTCACACAAAAATAACAATGACAGTTAATATGATCTCATTTAGAAATTTGCGCGCTTGAAATTTCAAATTACGCCAATGTCCGCTTTACAACTAAAGGACAAGGCAAGGCTTTAACAAACAAAGGCTTCTTATCCCGCACGCAGAAAAATCTGAGGGGCACTGTAAAAGCCAGGCTATCTGCACTCCTGAGAAGTGTGCACTCAACAGGTGGTGAGCAACCATCATTCCTGGTGCATTTCACTGCACTGAGGAGGAGGTGGCATCCACTCTTTCTGCAGTGGAAGTGCACAGAGAATAACTTGGAGTGGATACGAATGAAGGAGGGTTACGTAAAATGGTCATATTTATTTGCCTATACTCAAAGTATCACTGTGATAGATACTGGAAACAACCTTAATATGGTTTCGAATATTTATTGTATTTTTTGGCATTTCAAGCAGTTGTGCAGTACATAGGCGTCATGGGCCGAGCCTGGGAGTTTGGCGCAGATGCTTAATATGCGCGTATCATGATCGCACACAACTTGAACATTAATGCTGTGCTGACGTCTTCGGTCTCTGTACATATTCTCATCCGGTGAAGGGGTTCTGATTGCAACGTGAGTAAAATCAATGGCTCACACAACACTGGGGAACCTGGCGACCCGGTAGATCCTCCCTTAACTCTCCATCTTTCAGCTGGTGTTTCGGGGAACTTTAAAGTGGCTGATGTGGTTCAGAATAGCATCAACCAACTGTGTCAGACATCTTGGTGCCTGTGATATGTGCATGACATCACCAGCCACTCTCTGGAATGACCCAGATGCCAGGACCAACAGCGCAGTTGTGACCTTGAAGACCACTGGTATGTTTGTAATGCGCTTGTAATTGAACTAATTGGAGAACAGGCTGTTGCATAATATCATATGATGATTTCGTTTGATATTTGTTATGGCCCCAATTTCTTATTACAATCTACAACACAACAGCAACAGCAAGGGATGACGGACACAGTTTTAAAAACTTAAAACACATTTAATTTTTAAACAAAGACAAAGACTAATAACAACTAACTAACTGACCAAGATTGATTAGTAAAAAAAACAGAAATATTTACAGTCCCTTTGTTTGTTGGGGTGGCTTGGTGATGTCCTGGGTAAGGAAAATGTTCAAACACAGGCAAAAATCTACAAAAGAAACTTCACAGGTCTTGAACAGAAATGACAGGTCTGGTCGCATGTATCCTTCTTCTTGCAATTTCTCCTACTACTTTACTGTCTCAAATCTTTGCATTATATACTCTTTTGCAGACCCCACCCACATTTAGACCTCTTTTTTTTTTATTTTCGGGGACTTGCCCCAGACATGTCCAGGACATGTCTAAACATAGCTCCAGTCTGAGCTGAATTTAAAAAAAGGTAAATACTGCCATCCAGTGGCCTATATTCACATTACACCTCCATTCCAAAAGGGAAAAATTTGGACTTATAAAGGCAAAATTTTTCTTTTCAATACAAAATGGTTAAGTGAACACTTGTCTATATATACATATCATACAATATCAAATAAACACATGATATATATATACATATTCAAACACGGGATAAGCAATCAGCAATTACATTGTCTGTACCCTTTACAGGCTTAATTTCCAAGTCAAACTCCTGTAAAATCAAACTCCAATTCAACAATCTCCGATTCTTGTTTTTCATCTTACTCAAAAACATTAACGGATTGTGGTCTGTGTACACAATCATTGGCTTTTGCCCTGTACAAACATAAACATCAAAGTGTTGTAAAGATAGAACCAGAGCCAACAGTTCCTTCTCTATTGTGGAATAGTTCCTTTGGTGGCGATTGAACTTCCTGGAGAAGTATGCCACGGGATGCTCAATGTCATCAGAGTCACTTCTCTGTAGGAGCACAGATCCACAAGCTTGGTCGCTAGCATCGACCGCGATGGAGAACGGATTGTTGAAGTCAGGAGATTTGAGCACGGGGAAGTGACACAGCAGAGACTTCAGGCAATTGAAGGCTCTCTGGCATGCATCATCCCAAGTGAACTTTACGCCTTTCTTCAGTTGGTTAGTTAGACTGAGAGCAATCTCAGCAAAGTTCTTGCAGAACTTGCGGTAGTACCCGATCATTCCAAGGAAGCGGTGCAAAGATTTTTTGTTGTCAGGAACTGGAAAGTCCATGATGGCTTGGACTTTAGCATTTATGGGTGCCACCTTACCCTGGCCTATGACGTAGCCAAGATAGGTGACAGTAGCACAACCAAAGTCACTCTTATTCAGGTTAACAGTCAGGTTAGCCTGGGTCAGGCGCTGGAACAACGTCTCCACATCTTTCAGATGTTCTTCCCAGGAGTCACTCCATGTGATCAGGTCGTCGATGTACGCACCCGTGTGTGGCAATCCAGCGATTGTAGACTGTATCATCCTTTGGAACGTGGCTGGGGCATTTTTCATGCCAAAGGGTAGGACTTCATACTGGTACAATCCAGATGGTGTGGCAAAAGCAGAGATGCCCTTGGCCCTCTCAGTTAAAGGCACACACCAATAACCCTTCAATAAATCAATCTTGGTCAGAAACTTTGCTTGCCCTACTCTATCGATACAATCATCAATCCTAGGTATTGGAAACACATCAGTTCTAGTTACAGCATTGACTTTGCGATAATCTGTACAGAATCTAGTACTTCCATCAGGTTTTGGAACTAGCACACAGGGTGAACTCCAATCGGAGTTGGAAGGTCTGATAATATCATGTTCTAACATGTACTCAACCTCTTTCTCAGCAATCTTTCTCTTTTCAGGATTCATCCGGTACGGATGCTGTTTTATTGGTTTGGCATCACCAACATCTACATCATGAGAGGCTATAGAAACTCTTTTTGGAACATCAGGAAACAGATCCTCATATTTCTTGATCAACCTTTCAAACTGATCTCTCTGTGAGGGTTCTAAGTGCTGGAGTTTTACATCAAGATTTTGCAACACTTCTGAATTTGACAATTTACATGAAAGAACTTCAGCTTTAATTCTAGGTTCATCATCTTGAAACTCCCCCTCATCTTCACAAATCTCGGCCATTGGAGAATCTGAAGTGACAGCTGCAACCCTAGCATTTCTGTCATGATAAGGCTTCAGCATGTTAATGTGACACAATTGTTTTGGTTTTCTCCTATCTGGAGTCTTCACAATGTAATTGAGATCATTGAGTTTTGTCAGAATTTCATAAGGACCATGAAATCTAGCCTGCAATGGATTGGACTGCAAGGGAAACAACACAAGGACCTTGTCTCCTGGTTTAAACTCACGGCTTCTAGCCTTATGATCATACCAAGTTTTCATTTTTCCCTGACTTGATTTCAAGTTCTCTTTGGCAGGGTCACAAGCTGCACGCAATCTTTCCTTGAACTTGCTAACATAGTCTAACAGACTGATGTGCGGCTCTTCCTCTTGCCATTGTTCACTCAATAATAGCAAAGGTCCTCTCACTTCATGACCAAACACTAGCTCAAATGGACTGAATCCAGTAGACTCCTGCACTGCTTCTCTAGCTGCAAACAACAGCAAATGAACCCCTTCATCCCAGTCTTTCTCATGGTCATAACAATAAGTCCTCATCATTGTCTTGAGAGAGGAATGAAACCGTTCTAAGGCACCCTTACTTTCTGGATGATGGACACTAGAAAGAATCTGCTTTGCACCTAGTTCATACACAACCTGCTGAAACAATCCTGAAGTGAGATTGCTACCTTGGTCTGACTGAATTTCCCTGGGAAGGCCAAACAACGTGAAGAACTTTATCAAAGCCTTCGAGATTGCAGTTGCCTTGATGTTACGTAGAGGTATGGCTTCGGGGGAATCTGGTAGATGCACACATGATTGTCAACAAGTACTGATTTCCAGATCTAGTCTTGGGTAATGGACCAACACAATCAACAATGACCTTAGAGAATGGCTCCCCAAATACTGGGATAGGCTGCAATGGAGCTACAAGTGGGTCTAACTGGTGTTTTCCAACTACCTGACAAGTGTGACAGGTTTTGCAAAAGTTGGAAACGTCTTTCCGAAGCCCAGGCCAAAAGAAGTGTTTCATGATCTTATCAAAAGTCTTGTTAACACCAAAATGACCTCCTAAAGGTAAACTATGAGCCATTGTTAAGATCTCATTCCTGTAGACCTTCGGAACAACAATTTGCCTGACCACTGCCCAATCTGCATTGGCAGGGATATCAGGAGGGCGCCACTTCCGCATCAACACACCATCCTTGAGATAATACCCAACTGGAACTGCATCTATTTCTTTATCAGGAAGGGCTCTCCTCTTTAGTACACAAATTTCAGGATCATTAGTTTGCTCCTCAATCAACCGCTTTCTGGACAGAGACAAGTCTCCAGACACATCAGAATCACCAGACCCATCCGGCTGGCTGAATAGAGAACTGATAAAAGTATCTGATAAGTCCTCAAACGGAGAAACCATAGTAGGCCAATCAGAGTCATGAGGCAAACCACCTGAGTCCTGACTATTTAATGTGCTGGGCGGCACCACAACATCTTCTTTAGGCTTCTTGGCCATAGCACGAGTCACTGCGCAAGAAGGATACAGAGATGGGTCCTCATCCCCATCTTCAGTGCTCGGCTATGAAGTAAGATGTACAGGGGGAACTACTTTGCCCCCAGCCAGGTCATTGCCTAGCAACAGAGAAACACCCTTTATAGGTAGACTTGACATAAGTCCCACCTTTACCTGTCCTGTAACTAAATCTGACTTCAAGAATATAGAGCGCAGGGGTACAGATACAGTCCTCCCTTCAATACCTTGTACAAGTATGAAATCCCCTGAAGCGGTCTCATCACGTAACTCCAAGGAGTCCATCAACAAAAGTGACTGAGAAGCTCCGGTATCCCTTAGGATATATATGGGGACAGGAGTAGTATGCTCATTCAGAGCCACAAATCCCTCCGACACAAATGGAAGAAATTCCTCCCTCACAAAGTCAGCTGTATTAGGCTTTTTAGCCCCACAAGAAGCAGGCAATTTAGCAGATCGGTTATCTACTACAGGGGTTTCTAACCTTGTTTTCACAAAGGCATTTGGTTTGGTATCCTTTTCTTTTTCTTTCTTAGCTTTAAGGAACCAACAGTTAGTTGTAACATGACCAGATTTCTTGCAATAACTGCAAACTAGACCACTTTTGTCACTGTCAGCTTTCACACTTTGATCAGACCTGTTACTGGATTTCTGAGCACCATCACCAGATTTGTCTTTGTCTTTGGGTGAGGAATCGTGGGTATCACCATAACCCTTTTTCTGAAATTGGGACCATCTATTGTTACTGCTAGACTGAAATTTGGACTTATGTGTGAGAACATATTCATCTGCAAATTTGGCAGCTGATTGCAAATTCAGTGCTTGCTTAACATCATCCTTAACACAGTTCTTGAATTCTTCAACTAACACCATCTCTTTTAGTGAGTTGAAATCATCCTTGACCTCCATAGAAGCACACCAGCGCTCAAAGCAAACCTTCTTCTCATTAGCAAATTCCACATAAGTCTGATTTTCAGATTTCTTCAGACCTCTGAATTTCTGTCGGTAAGCCTCTGGAACCAACTCATAAGCTCTCAAAATAACCTTTTTGACAACCTCATAATCAGAGGAATCATCTGCAGACAAAGCTGAATAGGCTTGTTGAGCTTTACCCTTGAGGACAGTTTGCAACATCAGAGGCCAGTGTTCCTTTAGCCACTGGCAACTCTTTGCTACCTTTTCAAAACACTGGAAATAGTTGTCTACGTCCTTTTCAGAAAATGGAGGCACCAGTTTTACCTCCTGACTGGCACGAAATTTATTTTCAGTTGCAATTTTTATTTTTAGTTGCTCCATGTGGAGTCTTTCTTCTCTATCCAACTTCTCTAATTCAAAATCTCTCTGTCTCTGTCTCTCTCTTTCTGCTCTTTCCTCTTTCTCTCTCTCAAATTCTCTTTGTTTTTCTTTTTCCTCCCTTTCAATCTCTAGCATTTTTAATTTAAGTTCCATTTCTATATTTGGATTTTCCATTGGAAACTGTTCCTGATCTCCTGGTGCAAACACATTTTCATCAATGTAATATTCAACTATCTCTCTAGCCAGTCTTGCTTTTCGCATGGCTGGTTTTACCTCTGTCAGCTCCAAATGTCTGCATATTTCCAACAGTTCGGTCTTTTTAAAAGACTTCAAAACCCCTACGGTTGGTGATGCCAAGAAATCATCCATTGCTGTTGTCAATATAATTATATAGGAAAATTCACAAAAACAATTTTACAATCTGAAATGTTAGATTTTTAATAAATGACTCACAAAATGGTCTATCCCGGACCTTGAGCCCCCAATTTGTTATGGCCCCAATTTCTTATTACAGTCTACAACACAACAGCAACAGCAAGGGATGACAGACACAGTTTTAAAAACTTAAAACACATTTAATTTTTAAACAAAGACAAAGACTAATAACAACTAACTAACTGACCAAGATTGATTAGTAAAAAAAACAGAAATATTTACAGTCCCTTTGTTTGTTGGGGTGGCTTGGTGATGTCCTGGGTAAGGAAAATGCTCAAACACAGGCAAAAATCTACAAAAGAAACTTCACAGGTCTTGAACAGAAATGACAGGTCTGGTCGCATGTATCCTTCTTCTTGCAATTTCTCCTACTACTTTACTGTCTCAATTCTTTGCCTTATATACTCTTTTGCAGACCCCACCCACATTTAGACCTCTTTTTTTTTTTTTTTTTCGGGGACTTGCCCCAGACATGTCCAGGACATGTCTAAACATAGCTCCAGTCTGAGCTGAATTAAAAAAAAGGTAAATACTGCCATCCAGTGGCCTATATTCACATTACATAATTTATAATGGTTATGAGAAATGTAGTTTAGAAATAAGGTTGAACAATCGAATACTGAATGCTCAACCTTTACCATGTTTAAAAATAAAATTAATGTTAAAATTTGGCCAATAACCGACATCAAAGGCAATATTCCATTTGGCCTTGTGTTGGCGCTTGACCTTAATACAGCCCTCAAAAGCGCTTAACAGAAAAAGTGCGTAAGCCAGGGGCAGAATACGCGAAAATGTAATTTGCCTGAGAAACGCCCTGAAACGCCCCGATTTTGGCCTTGCTCCGCCCCAAGTGCGTAACTGCCTTCAGGGCGCGTAATGCACAGACTTAAGTCGAGGGGAGAATACGCGAAGGCTAAAAACGCGTAGGTACGTGCTTTTTCGACTTACGCGCAGGGGAGAATAGACCTCAAAGAGAATATGTCCATCCAATTCTCAAACAGTTTGTGTATTAATTTAGGTAGCAGGCACAGTACTCAGCAGTGTAAATAGGAAGGAAGCGATATGTTTAAGGCAGATGAAGGTGTTATGATAATATTCACCAGTATTTGAATGCAAAATAAGTTTTAAGGAGAATTTGGTACATATCTCACTGATGGTGCTATAACAAGGATGGCTGGTGATGAACATTTCCTCTCTGAGGATCAGAGAAGTTAAGCGCTGTGGGCAGATCGAATCGCTTAGGGGAGAATACGCGTAACTCAAAAGCGCTTAACTCGAATCGCGTAAAAATGGACTTAGGCCTAATGGGAGAATAGACCCCTTTCTGAGCCAGAGGCTCAGGGTGTTAAAGGAGCTGTATCACAATTACAGCACATGCTCACAGTTTTGAATGAAGTAAATCTGCTCAACTCCAAGTCAAAATCTAGCAGGTATTATTTTCATCTACAAAGTTTGTATGAGTACTTGTGATGGCAAACAGCTTACGCTCTTCGCATCCCTTTGCAAAAGCTTGAAATAGGACTTTGAATCCTTAACCCCTTAAACCCTGAGCCTCTTTTTTGAAAATGGCAAGCCCAAAATGAAATGAGTATGTCTCTGCGACTGCTTGATCCATTCGAATAATCTTGGTATCGTAATAAAGGTAACACCATTTGGGATTTCATACCTGGTGTAAAAATCACTATACATGTCACTGAGTCAGAGTAAATGGAGATGGAACACAGTGTAAATGAAAGATCTCAAGTTTTACTTCGATCCCTTGTAAATTGCAGTCTGAATCCTCTAAAAAATTACAGCACAGAATTTCATTATTATCTGTGCAAAAGTATATTCTGATCAGGTCAATCAGAGCAAAATGAGAGAGGAATGTCTAGGTGGCTTCTCCAATTTGGCAATTTAGGTACCTTGAGTTCCATTTCAGATTTCTCAGATACCAAACTGTAAAACCCATAAAATTTCACTTCTGTATCACTACAGGCATCCATTCCATCCAAATACAACATTTTTTAATTTTTAGAATAAAAAAAAAAAATCATTATTATTATTTCTGCCAGTTTTGTTGCCTATACAATTTCCCATTCAAAGATAATACATACAATGAAAATTAAGTTTGACTCCACTGGAGCACATTTATTAAAAAGCAGAACAAATAAATAAAATGATAAATACAAAGGCAGTGTGAAAAAATGTTAAAGAAAAGAAAGAATAACAAAAACCCCAGCGATTATTTGTAGAAGGAAACTGCGATTATTTCCAAAAAAAAAAAAAGGTACTCTGATCCAGAATAGTACCTTCACAATTTCCTTTCAGCAGCGTGGCATTTTATGCTAAAGGCTACGCCAATTGACAACAGTCAATGGTCAAATTGCCCATTAAACAAATGAGTAAAGAAAATACGTACTGTACTGTTGTACTCTCAGTGTTTGTGCGGAATAGTGTAAAGATTCTGTCAGAAAACGATTTTCAAAATGAATGCGTAGTATTTTGCGGATAATTCGGACAATACCTCAAACAATCTCGTTATGCGTTTATATTATCGCACGATTCAAGAACACGCATATGTCCCATGGACTCAGTTTGACGCACTCGGAACGTAAGGCTGTAGCTCAGACTATGTTTCTACGATTAAGGAGGTTTAGAGCTCGTTAGAATCATCAGGACTCATACAATCAAATTCCTACCGGCATAGTCTAACTGACAGCATCACAAGCCGATGACAGAGAGGAAAATACATTGCAAGGAAGCTGTTTGCTACAGAGCTGAATTCTTTGTAGCAACGCCCTGGGAAAGAACATGCTAGGATCCCGGCAGATCGTGTTTGGTTATAACACGAACACATTGGGCTAACAATAGCAAGCGCAGATTTACCCTCGAGCAGTTTTTTTTATAGCAAAATATCAAAGGTAAGAATTTTTTTCTGCTCATCTCTGTAGACTGTAAAGTGTATGCCTGCTGTTCTTTCAATGTGGTGTCGGTTTAAAATGACAGTGCTCATATCGTTGCATTCTGTGGACTTTCCTCTTTTATTTGAGTCAGCGCTGATATGATTTTGTCCTATGTTTTGCTGCATGCTTATTTACTTGCTTGGTGCTTGAATTGTGTTTGGTTGAAGTAAAAATGGTTACATGAGCTTTTGGCTGATTTTTTTCGAAGTATATAACCTGTGCAACTAAGAACAAGAGGAGTGGAAACAATCTTTCCACTGGAACTATCAATTTACGCTTCATGTTTATTGAAAGTAGGCTTAGAATTGGCATTTCTCCCATATTAGATACCACAGAACCACAAAGTCGAGTGTTTGCACAGAGGAAGAAGGCTAACTTTATTATTTAGTTCATGGTATGGGAATTTCTATAGGAGATAATCAAATGAAGGGGTTTTTCTCAATATTGGGTAGTTGGCATTGAAAACTCCATAATTTTGTCATTTGCAAGCAGCTGCATCATTTCATTTTATGTTCAAACTAACTACTGTGCAGAAAAAAGAAGAAACTTCATTCAGGTTACCATAACTTAGTAGTGCAAAAGCCCCATGGAAGACTTTTTTCCAGGATGTCTACCATAAAGCAGACTAAACGGATTAAATATGTGTGATGGACAGACATTGTGGGACATTGGACATGTGATGGACAGACCCTGTGGGACAGTTTTATGACCAGCAGTAAAATCCTCAACAAATAAAAAATAATATTGTATGCAATGGATATTTTATGCAGAAGAACAACAACTTTAACACTGTGCAAACATCTGGCACCCTTCAACATGACTGTATGGCCCCAGGTTCATAGACCGTAACGATATCACATTATTTTGAATTAACACTGAGATACAAATGAGGAAATAAGAACTACTAATTACATTATTCTCATATTCCAATTAATACAGGAATATTGGTGTGCATGTAAACGCAGCCAGGGTCTAATTTATTGTCCTGCCCCCTTTCGCTCCTCATTGCTCTCCCTTGTCTGCTTTGAGTTTGATCTAATGGCCAGTGACTTGACTTGGACATGATGACTTGGTCACAACTCTGTCAAGTAGTATTAAAAACACAATAAAAAGTCCTTGACCCAGCTTTGACAAAAGCCAGAATATTAAATAGAGAACAGCTTCTCAATAAAGAACGGAGAACAGTACAGGAATCCACTAAAACATTTTTTTTTTCTGTTCAGTATAGCAGTATGGCTTTTGACATCAAACACATTATTAAAAAGAACTGGGATATTCTGCTGAGTGACAACTCTCTAGCTACCATGTTGACTGAACCCCCAGTTTTTTGTTTTAGAAGAGCCCCCACCCTTAAAGATACTTTGGTCCAGAGCCACCTGCCCGCTCCTAAATCTTCCTCCTGGTTTCCCAAACCCAGAGGCACTTTTAGATGTGGAGCTTGTAAGCATTGTGATAATATCAAAAGAGACAGTATGTTTGTGGATGTCTTCAACAAAAAGACCTTCTTATTGCAATGCCTTTGCAAATTGCAATACAAATTTTGTTGTATACAGAATAAAATGTGAGTGTGGCTGCTTTTATGTGGGCCGCACTAAACGCAGGCTGTGTGATAGATTGGCTGAATACAAATATGCCATAAGGGTGCAAAATCCAAACTACCCTATGGCTCAACATTACAAATTAGCAGGCCACACCAATCCAGATACCCTTAAAGTCATGGTCATCGAGTTAGTCTCCAAAAATTTGAGGGGGGGGGGGACTTAAACGTCTCTTGCAGCGAGAGACTTTTTGGATCTATACACTGGCAGCCACCTCCTTCCCTGGCCTCAACGAGGAGATTGATTTTTTCTCCTTTATGTAATATTTTATGTCATCATGATGGCAAATCCTGTTGTATTTTGAATTGTTATCGATGTGTATTCTAGTTTCATTCAGTCAAAGGCATCATCGCTCCTCTTCAGAATTTTTCCAGATTTTTCTTAATAACTTCAGTATCTTTTGTGATCTTGTTGTCGTACGCTCTCGAGCTCATATTTTAGGTTTAAATGTTTTTGCGGTGACTTTTTCCTACTCACAAATGCTATATTTATGAGATATTTATAGTATTATTGGAATGTAAGCTCTGTGTTTTATATCTTTTGTCTATTTTTGTGTGATGATGAACTAGGTAACGTGATTGTGTCATATGATGCTCTTTTTTTCTATTTAAACACCTGTTTTGTATTTGCTCATTATGTCCTGGTGAAGACTAGTTGAAGTCGAAATGCGTGGATATCCCTGTCAAGAAAGGATTTTTAATTCATCAGAGTGCCTTGGATCTTCTGTTTTGACGGCCATTTTACTCATGGACTTTTATTGACAAGATTACAGGCAAGTCATTGCTTCCCCTTTCTTTGCAAATTATTTTCTGAAGAGCACCTGATTTGGAGGACACGGTGTTGAATTTTCTGACCCCACGTAGCACTCAGCCACCTTCTTTTTTTGCACAAGAAAAAGTTTTTTGATTAATGAGAAATTTGTTTCTGTTTTTCCCAAAAGCCTTTGCAAATGCCTGTTTCACAACATCTTGCGGATAACCTCTCATCAAAAACTGCACCAACAGTTTATGAGCTTCTATTTGGAAATTTTCATCTGTTGTGCAGATACGTCTATCTCTAAGAAACTGACTTGGCCTTTTTAGAGAGAGATAGAATGGTAACGTGAATAGCATAAAAAACCTATTTCTGTCTGTATGATTGGTAAGAAGTGCGGTGTAAATGTCTCTCCCATTAAAAACTTGCCAAAAAACTTACCTTATGACTATTGCATTCCATATTGAATTTAACAGAATTAATATAGTTATAATTTGTACTGAGAGAAGGCCTGGAGATCACATTTGGAGCCATTCCAAATCAAAAATGTGTCATCAATATACCTTCCCTAGAATACAATGGATTGGAGTATGGGTATGAATATGAATTTAAAAAGATATCTCAAAACTCAAGACTTAAGGCTGATGCTTCTTATTTTTCTGTGTGCGAGTTCTTCTTAGCTGCATTTGTGACTTTTTTCGTAGCTACTACACCAGAGCTAAAGAATGATTGTGGACCATTTTCAAAGGTGCAGCTCAGTCCTTGTGAAGCAAATGAATAATTTTATTACAAAAAAATATATATTTATATACCATTTTAATTTTAATGCAATTGTGAGCATGTAGTTTCACTATTACATTTCACATTTCATGGTGAAAATACTGACTGCTATGGAGACTACATGAATTTTGTTATTGCAACTCAAAATAATACTTGAGGAGTCGACTTGCAAAACCTGCTGGGTCAAGTTTAAAAAATAAATTAGTTATCTCCCTCAGCCTCTCTTTCAGGCACCTGCGCATGTCCCACTGATAGCTCCACTTTCGAAACCTACTAAATCAGGTTATAAATTTTATCAGAAAAAGCGAAACTCTGTCAAAACCTGCAAAGTCGAGGAGGATAACTGGCAAATTTTGCTAAGTCATCAGCCAATATCGAAACGTGATTCCGTTGTCGTTCGCTAGAAGGAACCAATCACAGTCGAGCTTTTATAGCCTGTTCATATTTTGCTTTCTCTAACTCTAACTGGTTTGAGCAGTTCAGAAAAGTGTGATGATAGTGATACTGTAGAAGGGGGATTTGAACCCATGGACTCATGTTTATGTTGTCATTGTCATAGCAGCAATTCAACCACTGTGCTGTCTGTAGCATTGAGTTGCATGTGGAGTGGGTCCTGAGTCAAATGACTTCACCTATTGAGCAACGGAGCTGGTTTAAACACTGTCAAAACCTGCTAAAGGTGGTGTTGCATCATTATGGGAAAATTGCCCATGAAAGCTTTGGATTCCTTACCATATTGAGTGCGCAGAGAGATATATATGGGCCTAGAAAATGCATTTGTTTTTTGTATCATACAGATGTGTATCTGGACAGATGTGGGCCAAAGGTGGTGTTGCGTCAGTATGGGAGAATTGCTCACGTAAACTTTAGATTCCTTACCATATTGACTGTGTGAAGAGCTGTTTGTGGGCCTAGAAAATGCATTTGTTTTTTGTATCATATGTGCTCGGAGTTGGACAGATATGGGCCAAATTTAGATGAGCACCCCCCCAAAACCAATATATTTCTTGAATGAATTCATTGAAACTTTGTGCAAATGAGCTTGGCATACTGCATCTACTTTTCTTCAAATATTTAGGGTGGATCACTTTGGGAACTATATTAATTTTAATGTTAAACTTTCAATTTGTGATGAAAAATGTAGCCAAATTATGCTTTTTTTGGCTTCAAATTCCTCCTGGGTCTCATTTTTCAAAGCAATTAAGCCATGTTTGGTGTCAAATTGTTCCTTGGGATGGCAGCAACAATAACAGTTATACATTTTAGAACAAGATAAGTGGGAGTTATCCATTGATTTATCCCCATATGTTGGTTTTAGGGGGATGCTCTTCTCAATTTGGCCCACATCTGTCCTAGCACATATGACACAAAAAACAAATGCATTTTTTAGGCCCACATACAGCGCCCTCAATAATTATTGGCACCCCTGGTCAAGATGTGTTAAAAGCCTTAAAATAAATTCAATTTTTATTCCAGAAGCATACTCTCACACTGAAAATTGTAGAAATATTTAACTTTCAACTCAAGTAAATTTTAAGGGGAAAAAAATCCCTGACTAAGAAATAATTATTTTTCATAAAATCACATGTTCCACAATTATTGGCACCCCTAACAATTCCAAGGAATCAAATGTAATTGAAGTATTCCTGTCATTTCTATAGTAGTTTACAAAGTTCATCAGAGTATCTAGTAACATTTAATTAGTAAATCATCACATCCTGTTTCCCTGGGGTATAAATATGACGTGGCACAGAGGCCATTTCTCTTATCCACTCTTCAACATGGGAAAGACAAAGGAACACACCAAGGCAGATGTGTGTTGACCTTCACAAGTCAGGCAATGGCTGCAAGAAAATAGCCAGTCGTCTGCACCAGGTGCTATCTACATGCCAACAAGCTGTTTGGGGGCAGGCACGGAGAAAACCTTTTCTCACTCACAATCATAAATGCAAATGTCTGGAGTTCGCTAAGCGTTACTGGGACCTCAACTGGGACTGTGTGCTTTGGTCAGATGAGACCAAGATGGCAAGCTTTTTGGCAACAAACACTCTAAGTGGGTCTGGCAGAACACAAAAGATGAGTATGCAGAAAAGCACCTCATGCCCATTGTGAAGTATGGGGGAGGATCGGTGATGCAGAGGGCCTGTTTCTCTTCCAGAGGCCCTGGGAACCTTGTTAGGATGCATGGCATCATGAACGCTTTGAAATACCAGGACATTTTAAATCAAAATCTGGTGGCCTCTGCCCGAAAGCTGAAGATGGGTCATCACTGGGTCTCTCAGCAAGATAATGACCCTAAACATGTGGCCAAATCTACACAGAAATGGTTCACCAGACACAAAATCAAGTTCCTCCCATGGCCATCTCAGCCCCCAGACCTCAACCCCATTAAAAACCTGTGGAGTGAGCAAAAGAGGAGAGTGCAGAGGAGAGAACCCAGGTTGCTGGATGATTTATAGAGATTGTGCAAAAAGGAACGGTGGAAGATCCCTCTCTCTGTATTCCCGCATCTTGTGAAACATTATAGCAGAAGATTAGTTGCTGTTTTGTTGGCAAAAGGGGGTTGTACAAAGTATTAACATCAGGGGTGCGAATAATTGTGCTACACATGATTTGATGTAAAATAATTATTTCTTAATGTGGGATTTTTTTTTCCACTGAATAAATGCACTTGAATTTAAAGTTGGATTTTCCTCTTTTTTTCATTGTGGTCCGATATTATTTTTTTTTAAAAACTGAATTTTTTAGAAGCTAAAGAACACATCTTAACCAGGGGTGTCAATAATTATGGAGGGCTCTGTACATCTCTCCACACAGTCAATATGGTAAGGAATCAAAAGCTTTCATGGGCAATCTTCACATACTGACGCAACACCACCTTTCCACTCCACTTTCAAAACCTGCTAAGTCAAAACTTTGTGTTGCAAAATCAAAGATATTTCTTAAAAAAATAATGAATTGCCTCATAGATCATGTCTACAAGGCTCATAGTTTCAGTATAGTGAAAATTGGTATCTATGGAAGATAATTTTCTCAAAAAAATGGACAAACTTGACTATGCAAGTGGACACCTCATTTCTCTTTTATTCATGCATCACTAAAATGACAAATATTTCATGATATTCAACAATCATTTGAAAAATAAAAAAAATGATATACAAAACCAAAATAAATGGCATTTGTGTTATGAAATTGTTCTGGAGGCATGATGGATGCCTCATGAAATTATTCTGATTGTGTATGAGAAACTCTGATTATTTCTTCATTCTGCTTTAGATTCTCTGATAAGTGGGCCTCAAGTTTCTGCACAGCAATTTATAGCATTGTTATCACTGTGGGTATCCCAACAGGCGCAGTAGTAGATGGCAGCATGGGCCTTTTGCACTGGGTAAATCTTCAGGGTATAAGGCGGGCTTGTTCCTTCGGTTTTGAAATATTTATTTTCTTCTTCACTAAGGCTGGAATCATGAAGTTTACTGCCGCCTTGGCTAATGTAGAGCACTCTTCTGAAAGGTTCCCCATCTTTCTTCTGGTACCAATGGACATAATTACTCGAGCCCAGGCCAGAAACTTCACAAGAAATAATTGCAGTGCTGCGCACACTTTTTGTCAAAGACAAATCCTTCTGAAGCAATGTAAGTGCATCAGCCACTGAAGAAACCAGAAAAAAATATTTAAACAGTTACATGCAAAGGCAGTTTTATACTCATCTACAGATTTATTTAAAACATCGTACTTACAAATAAAAACTGAGAAAAGGACAACCCCAAAGCCCAGAGGCATCTTCTCGACGGGTGTAATTTTGTGCGCTGTGTTCCCTTTTGGTAGAAAGTGAGTTGTATGGGTTATCTCCTTGAGGACACAGTGGAAATGCCTGTGATCAGTCAACCAATCAGATGTGTGAGTCACTGCCGGCTGCCTTGACTGAATTACAACCACAAACAGAACCATGCCAGTGCACACACACGCAGACAAATACACACACACACACACACACACACAAGCAGTTCACACGCATGAGCAGTACACACACACATAAGCAGTTAGCTTCTGTAGCTTTGATTGACATCTGTTCAGTTGATTCAGGCAATATCTGTTCAGTCATCAGCATTTTTCACCAGCAATTGAGTAATTCCGTATTCGTAAGCAAAAGAGGAACACAAGTTTTCTATGATAGCATAATAAAGTTGTAATGCCTAACATTTATATTTTTGAATTGCTGCCGAGGAAATAGAAAGAGGTCTTCATATACCGTAACTGAAATACTGCTAAGTTGTGTGGTCAGTCAGTCAATCAATTGTCTGATCAGAGAATCAATGAGTTGGTATGTGCCTGGTACCCCATGTGCTTAAGCACAACTGAAAGTTAAAAGGGGCAAAATTTTCTTGCTAATTCTGTATCTTGGATATCACTGCATATTGCAAATTTTTCATACTATTAGTCCGTTTGCTCACTTCAAGAACCCAGGTACACATAAGGTAAATTGACCCTTCGACAGAGCATTGCTGGGATTCATAAGATTTATTTTTAGTTCCATTTAACCCTTGTTTAAGATGTCTTTCCCATTAAGCTTTTGTTCTATTAGAAGGTCCTAAAGACCATCAAAGTCTTATAGAACAGGTTTTCCAACTAGGGTGTTCTATGGGAAGGTCTTATAGAACACCACTGATCTTATAGGACTTTATTTTCCATAAAGGTGCTCTATAGGTTTCCAGCAAATTCCTATAGAACACATGAAAAATCCTATAGAACATGCTATTCTACTAAAATGTTCTGTAGAGTTCCATTGATTTTCTACAGAGCTTTATAGAATTCTATAGAAGTCCTATATAACATTTTTTGCAGGGTATTCCAGCTGACTATGGGCAGAAGGCAGGGACACACCCTGGACAGCTTGCCAATCTATCGCAAAGATTATCATCATATTAAGCACTATGGGGTCTATTCTCCCATAAGCGCGTAAGTCCTTTTTTTACGCTATTTGAGTTAAGCGCTTTTGAGTTACGCATATTCTCCCCGACTCACTTCGATCACGCTCACAGCGCTAAACTTCAGAATGTAGGCGGCCTTATGAAAGAGATGTGACTAAAAGAGAGGTACAAAGCTCATTGATTATGGCTATCAGGAAAACATGGAACAAGGTTTTTCTTATTAGCCATGGAAATGCAGTTGTGGTCCATGGAAAACGCAAACCAGACTTTAAATTTGAATATCGTGGGCCTGCTGATAAAACCTCGTATTTCCAAACAGATAAGAAACAAAAACTTGTATGTCCACTATTCTTACATGCAGAATTAAACATGTTTTATTTTATTCATATTTTTATTTATATTTATCAATTTATATATATTTTTTTATTTATTTATTTTCCTGTGAAGTTCATCATTTTGAAGATACAATTTTTTATCAGCGGGCCCACGATATGCAGCTGTAATAGTAGGCCTATGTATGTCTGTGCCAATCACAAGTCATATTGCAGACATCTCTTTTTTTATTTCTTTTTTTTCTGCCACCATGGCATTAAAGCCATGCAAACAAACTATAGAATCTAGCGCTTCTCAACCAGCGTAATCAGAGCATTGAAAATGTGCCCCTCCTACACTAGCAGGGGAGAAGACAAGGAGAACATTCTAGTCACACAAAAATAACAATGACAGTTAATATGACCTCATTTAGAAATTTGCGCGCTTGAAATTTCAAATTACGCCAATGACCGGTGAGCAACTAAAGGACAAGGCAACGCTTTCACAAACAAAGGCTTCTTATCCCGCACGCGGAAAAATCTGAGGGGCACTGTAAAAGCCAGGCTGTCTGCACTCCTGAGAAGTGTGCACTCAACAGGTGGTGAGCAACCATCATTCCTGGTGCATTTCACTGCACTGAGGAGGAGGTGGCATCCACTCTTTCTGCAGTGGAAGTGCACAGAGAATAACTTGGAGTGGATACGGATGAAGGAGGGTTACGTAAAATGGTCATATTTATTTGCCTATACTCAAAGTATCACTGTGATAGATACTGGAAACAACCTTAATATGGTTTCAAATATTTATTGTATTTTTTGGAATTTCAAGCAGTTGTGCAGTACATAGGCGTCATGGGCCGAGCCTGGGAGTTTGGCGCAGATGCTTAATATGCGCGTATCATGATCGCACACAACTTGAACATTAATGCTGTGCTGACGTCTTCGGTCTCTGTACATATTATCAGTGGACGGGGTTCTGATTGCAACGTGAGTAAAATCAATGGCTCACGCAACACTGGGGAACCTGGCGACCCGGTAGATCCCCCCTTAACTCTCCATCTTTCAGCTGGTGTTTCGGGGAACTTTAAAGTGGCTGATGTGGTTCAGAATAGCATCAACCAACTGTGTCAGACATCTTGGTGCCTGTGATATGTGCATGACATCACCAGCCACTCTCTGGAACGACCCAGATGCCAGGACCAACAGCGCAGTTGTGACCTTGAAGACCACTGGTATGTTTGTAATTGTTTGTAATGCGTTTGTAATTGAACTAATTGGAGAACAGGCTGTTGCATAATATCATATGATGATTTCGTTTGATAATTTATAATGGTTATGAGAAATGTAGTTTAGAAATAAGGTTGAACAATCGAATATTGAATGCTCAACCTTTACCATGTTAAAAAGATAAAATTAATGTTAAAATTTGGCCTATAACCGACATCAAAGGCAATATTCCATTTGGCGTTGTGTTGGCGCTTGACCTTAATACAGCCCTCAAAGGCGCTTAACAGAAAAAGTGCGTAAGCCAGGGGCTGAATACGCGTAAGTGTTATTTGCCTGAGAAACGCCCTGAAACGCCCCGATTTTGGCCTTGCTCCGCCCCAAGTGCGTAACTGCCTTCAGGGCGCGTAATGCACAGACTTAAGTCGAGGGGAGACTACGCGTAGGCTAAAAACGCGCTTGGGAGAATACACCTCAAAGAGAATATGTCCATCCAATTCTCAAACAGTTTGTGTATTAATTTTGGTAGCAGGCACAGTACTCAGCAGTCTAAATAGGAGGGAAGCGATATGTTTAAGGCAGATGAAGGTGTTATGATAATATTCACCAGTATGTGAATGCAAAATAAGTTTTAAGGAGAATTTGGTACATATCTGACTGATGGTGCTATAACAAGGATGGCTGGTGATGAACATTTCCTCTCTGAGGACCAGGAGTCACAATCATGGCAGTAAAGTGCCCTGCATTAAATTAACAATTACAAAGTACAGTGTGGACCCTACTGGTGAATAGCATTGCGAAACTGTACACATTTACTTTATAAATGTTTATGTTCTTGCACTGAGAAAAAAAAATCCTTCAGTGACATTATTTGCTTCTGTCAATTCCGAGAAACTGATACATCTGTTACTCAGGAAACTGCTGCAGCCCCAGCTTGAATTTTATCAGTTATAGACCACACTTGACAGGATGCCCTGAAAAATACACCTCTTAATATCTTACAATAACACTAACTTGAATTATTACATATGAGTACAGTGCTTGATGAGATACAGTATATAGTCCATACCATAGAGTAACCAATGGTCAACTCATATATGATTTTCCTCATGCGGTTTGATTTCCTGCAGTGGTACTTTCTGTATGATGACATAGTATCCATCTGTAAAGTTTCCCGCTATCTAAATAAGTGAAAAATGCATAAAATGGCCAAGTGTCTGCTTCTACTTTGGAGATCAATTAACTGTATTGAGCACATCACAATCTTCATGTGCCTGTAGTGAAAACTGAAAAGTTAGGAGAGCTTGATTTTTTTTGGGAAATTGATTGCCTTGTGCTGACAATTCATTTTTTTTTTTGGTAAAAACAAAATTCAGCCGAGTCATTCATCACACTTATTCAACACTAATAACTGAATTAATTTTTTTGTAAAAATACTGTTTTGTGTACCATGTTAATATTTTCTCCTGGCACTGGCATTTAGCAAATTCTTATTCAAAGTAGATTTCACAATTTTTTCAAGGTTACAAGGGTAACTGCCCTTACGGGGAATTGAATAAGGGACCATGGATTTTCAAGCTCTTGTCATCACCCATATGATGCTCCTGCCCTTTAAGAAGTGTATATAAAGCTATTTAAGTTTGTAAAATAATGAAGTTATGAACCACTCATAAATCACAGTGAAATAAAGAGAAAATTAAAATTACAACAAGCATTCTAGCTCAGAGCTCTCAACTTTTTTCATGTTGAGTTAACTTTTTCAAAGATTAAAGTATAATGCTTTCTAGTCCTATCAGAGAGACATCTTGTTTGGGGTTGGAGCTGCATTTGCTTTTCCATACCTTACCCTCTGTCAGTAGACTGTGACCTTAATTCAGATTAATTATAAATTAATTTTGAAATACAGAATAATTACAGCTGTGCTAACACTGCAAAATACTTCATCTTATACTGAGGGGTGTGTATGCGTGTATGTGTGTATGTCTGTGTGCATATGTATGTGTGTTACTACTGCTTACATAATATGCTTAATTATGATTTATTATGGTTATTAATTATGGTTTTTGATTTATTGATGAATATGATGAGAAATATTGAAATAAGATCCTCAACACTCCTCCCGTTGAGGCCATCCCAATCATGGCCTCACACATAGATGTAGGAACAGCTGCCGCCCCCTCCATCAGCCCTGTACTGCCCTAAGTCATTTTTTAAATAGAATCTGAATTCATGTGTGTCTGACTTGCATTTATGTCTTTCATATCATAAAAATATATGCTTTCTATATCTTGTATGCAGCCTAATGACATGTGCCAGATGTAGCCTATAGAGACAGTGCAATTTGAAAAAAGTCTCTGTTTTGATAGGTAAGCGTGCACATTGTTTATTTCCTGTTAGCCAGCAATGGCGGTAAATTCAAGCAACGATCAAGACAATGTCACAGACGCAGATTTCGCATTTCTTTTCCAAAGCTCACACTGACTCTGCTAAGCATCTAAGACAGGGGTGTCCAATCTTATCCAGAAAGGGCCGGTGTGGGTGCTGGTTTTTGTTAGAGCCCAACACTAAAATACCTGATTCTACCCACCAAGGTCCTAATTGAACCCCCAAATAAGTTAATTAGTGGAATCAGATGCTGTAGCACTGCTGGCTAACAGAAAAACCTGCACCCACACTGGCCCTTTCTGGGTAAGATGGGACACCCCTGGTCTAATAAAAGCTAAACCGAAAAAGAGACGCTCAAACGAGTGCATGTTGAGTAAAAAGGAACATGATCGCAGCAATACAAAGTCCTGAATAAACATAGGTAAAGCATATGGAAAGCATACCAACGTTGAATAGAATTACGTTGAATGGTTTTAATTCTGATGTCCAGGTCGCCTTGTTTCAACTTGAGGTGAGTAGAGCTGGGCCCTGTTTCAGAAAGCGGGGTAAGTGGTGACTGAGTTCGTTAGCTCAGAGTTGCAGGAAACTGGAGTTTTCCAGTTCACAATGCGAGTTCAGCCCAACTCTGAGTCGCGGTAACATACTCCGTGAAGCTAACCTGCTCGCTGGCAGGTTTTCAAATAACTCAAGAGTTTTTTCTCCTCCTGAAACTGCAGACTGAGGAGGTTTTAGACATTGCGTCCCTGTTCCTTGAAGAGAAAGAATATTTGTGTTCCGTTTCTCTGTGGAATATATAAATTTATTTCTACAAAATTTTCAGCCCGCATATTGTTCGTGTGACATACCGAGGATATTCTCTCAGTTTAGAACAAACTGCGTAGCTCTGTCCTTTTTTTTTTTTTTTTTTTTTAAACCCGGTAGTTTTCATTATCGTTTTGCTTTATTTCAGAAAGAAACAACCACGACTTCATTCATCAAAGACAAACTGATACAAGACCAGCGACTCCAGACGCGAGATGGGGATTAAAATAAAGAAAAACAGGCTTGAGGGCCAACAAAACTTGGCCCAAAGGGTTGCAAAAAACTAAGAGCTTCACAGAGCTATAACTAAAAGATCCAAAAACGACAAAAACAAAATCACTGGAACCTCTAGGCAGCAAACCGTGAAAAGAAAAGAATGATAAGGCTAGGAATTCAAACAACAAGAACTTGGCCTGGCTATACAAGGACATATTGATCAGGAATACTACACACTATAGCACACAAGGACATGAAAAACTGAGACTCTGTCTGCCAGCCAACTTCCACCGCCTCCAGATAAAGGGGGAAAATCAGGATACATAAGGGGCAACACCTGGAGAAGGAACAAGAGGCAAGGCATCATGATCATGAGACACGGACAGAGACTGGTAGACATGACTTACTTATTAAGGGAATGAGCGTGCTCAGCTTAAGTACCAATGAAGCATGCAGATTGGAAGGAAGCGTGAATGTTTTTAGAACAGAAAAGCTCAGCAAGACTTGAAATAGCAAAGCAGGAATCATGACAATAAACTCCCTACCTAAATTAGTAGTATTAGTAATGTGCCTGTCTAAGAATTACCCCTCCCTGTGAATGTTAGTAAATGTTAGTCATTTAAAAACAGTTAATTGCCAATTAAGCTTAGACAGCCCTGAATCCAGCACAGCACAGAAGGAACAGGGAAATACCAAAGCCAACCAGAGCTCTGAAATTTGTGAAGACGAAGGCATGGGGCGGAACGCAGACAAGCAGTGGAGTGGCTGAGCAGACCTGGCGAAACATAAAACATGGAAAAGTAAAAACATGAACAATAAAACATGAGCCATGAACAATGAAATCCTGATGGAAAGACTGTTAAAACTGTGATATGAGAAATGGTTATAAATGAAACCTGGAAAATGAAACTGTTAAAACCCTAAAAAACTGTCCTGGCCAAAGGCCCAGGACCCTGGTACACAACACAGTCAGTTTCTATCACGAGTGGGCTTCAAAGTACAAAATAATGAATAACTCTGGAGGGTTTTTAATACTTCACAATGCATGTTGGAAAGTCTGCCAATTTGCTGTAATGAATGATCAGCAGTTTGTATGTTCAATTCATTCCAAGTCAAAAGACCTCATGATAGAACAACTGTTTGAAAATTAAAAATTAAAATCAAAGTCTATGGAATTATCCAGAAATAAGTTATTTGCACCAGCTTGAAAAGAAAAAAAAGATTCCACTTGTATCATCTTAAATAAAATAAGGACAAAAAAAGCAATTTTTAAATTTCTTTGTTTCATGCAAGAACAAATGCAGCAGTTAATATTCTGTATGTCATTCAAAGTAAAATCATCCACCTGTTATCCCCTCATCCACCTGTAACTGATTTCTAATTTTTAGAAATCTAATGGATTTCTAATTTAGTTTTCTGCATTCGTAATTTAACCTTCATTTGGTTGTTTTTTTAATACTCTCGCATTGACTCAGTCAGCGATTTTCTGCCGCAAAAACTCACACTCTATTGCCGCTGAAACTGTACTTTTCTAAAAATAAGTGTTCGTACTCAGCGTACGCCTTTATTAATTTGTCCAACATTTGCAGGAGAAAAATAAGACGCACAACTTTTTTTCTCCATCATTGCCATGGTGAATCGTGTTATCCATATTTCATTGATTAGGGCTTTTAATATCCTCATGCACACGCCTGACTGTGGCGTAAGTTAACTCAGTTGATTGAACCAAGTGTTATCACCTGTTCTGAACCCAAAAACTCCACGGCCAGCAACTCAGTAGGTCAACTCTCAGTTACAAAACAAACTCAGTGTTTGTTTACCCTGCTTTCTGAAACGTGGCCCTGGTGCTAACTCGGTTGGAAATGAATTGTAAATTGTCATCCCAAGCAAAATTGAGGGAAGCTCGTGTATTGTTTTTGTCAGGTTATCTTGCATAGATCATGCTGGTCAGAATGAATCAAACAGTATAGAGAGATCGATATTGCCTCCTTGGAGTGAGTTAGCAACCTTTGCTAACTCTTGGTTGGCAAGCTAGTGAGTTTGCTAATGCTGTCTGATCAAACCAGAGTTTGTGTTTGTGTAATAACATTTTTTTTTAGTTAGTACTCAGATTTGAAATTCGTCAATGAATTTATAACCATGTGATACGTCCAGCTAAAATTGGTGATCTATATGATGTTGTAAATACTTGTTTTGTAATGCTGTGCTAAGATACTTGTCAGATACCTTGTTGTAGCTAGCACTAATTGTGTAAATTATCGTCTTTTATTTTTTTATTTTAAATTTATTGCATTTCATGTGTATTCGCATCTTTGCATTGACTTTGAATGTAATCTGTCGCGCGAAAAATTTGTTTCACATCCGGTGCGAGAGCAGCCTTGCTGAGAAGTTTCGATTTAAGAAAAGAGCGTTCATGTTCCAAGCTTCTGAAGGACAGGGGCGAGCAGCTCTGTTGTGTTTCAAGAACGTTTCAATTGTCAACAATACTGACGTTTTATCGCTGATACAGCCTTTAAGAACTGTGTGGTAATCAAAGTATCCTGCTTAAAATCAAATCCTTGCTCAGAAAACACTGTGTATACATGTATGAGCACAAACCCCCATCAACAATCCCGCCTCCCCACTCAGAATATAGTTCCAACGTGTATGGCCTCACATCAATCCACTTAGATCTTTCAAACCCTGGGTGCAGTTCCAGGCTTGATCCCTTTCCACAGAGATCTCCGCTCAGGCTCCCCCAGGTTGAGAACTCTGCCTTCTGCTTCCCAGTGTCTTCTTTTCAAAGCCCACCGATCACAGAAGCACCACTCACCTACTAACACATTCGTTTTTGGCTTATGGTGGCCTGACTATACATTGAGCCGACCGCGGCTGCCACCATCTCTGTGGTTTTACTGCCATCTGCGACCCAACTGGCCGGTGACCCAGTTGATAGCGATCCCCGTATCCTGTCGTTGTTTTCAGTCACCCAAGTGGGAATCGACGGTCTGATCCCTACCCCACTTCGCTATGGATATAAAAACTTTGACCGTTTTCGCCTGTTCACAGAGGTCGTCTCCAACGCCCATGTGCCACGTGTTGCCCTCAACTTACATGCGACAAACACGCCGATTAGACGGTACCACGGCAGTATATCAATTTATACTTCACTGTACACGGGGGCCTTCAGTCCTCTCCCTTGCACTATAGCCTCTCTTTAACGTTCCTTCGGAGCTTTGCACTTCAATTCCCGCCTGTTGACCACAAGGTTTGGGGTGCCCAATCTCCTACCCTATGGTCAAAAAATGGCACAGCATTGTCTACCATATGACCCCCATACTACACACAAGTGAATTTCTTATGAGTCCGAACATAAAATATGGCTGGTTGGTCCTTTCCATCTGTAACACTTCAAGTGAAAACAGTCTGTCTTGTACACCAGCATGTGTACTCCAGTTTTTTTTCGCGTCAGGGTTTCTCAAGGCCTTCTATTGCTCTGGTAAATGAAGTCCCAGTCTAGTGATCCACTTGAATCGAGTCATTTTGCTTATTGCAGGTAATCAGTCCAAATTTACTCCAAAGTCCCAGTCCATATTCAATATTGACTTGCGATTTTTCTATCAGATTTTTTGGTGAACAAGCCTCCAGGACTGGAACAACGGTCTCAGCATATTCTTTCAAAACTTCAGGGAGGCTCCAGGAAGGAACAAGTACATTGAACTGCCACCCGCCCATCACTTCAGCACAGCTGATTCAACTCATTAGCTGATTCAACTCAAGCTCAAGAGCTTGGCAATTAAGTAGCTAATTACTTGAATCAGGTGTGCTGAATATGAGCAGAAACCTACAGGATGGTAGCTCTCCAGGAACAGGGTTGGTGACCCCTGCTCAGACTGTGTTACAATATGCAAATTTCTTTTATTCACAAAAATGGGTACATATTGAATATTCAACTGAATAGTTTTTCTGTTGGGCTCCCAGCACATAAAGATTAACAATCGTGCCAAATCTGGTCAGTTAGTACCTTTTATTTGAAAACGCAAGTTGCTGTCCCCATCACTGTCACAGTTCCCGTCTTTCTCACTACTAGTCAGGAGAAAAGATTTTATTGGCCTAATCAAAAATTAATTTAGAATGGGAAGAAAAGTAATATGTGATCACGTTATTAGTACCCAGACAGCACGCATACGTCTCGCCGATGTCAGCACGATGAATAAAGTTGCATCGGTGGGACGCATTATGGAAAGCGTTTGCTCATTGGGAACACGTCGCCAAGACATCAGAATAAGGTAAAATGTATTTCAACAAATGCTGATGTCTCGGCGACATAGGGCCAATGAACAAACTACGTAAATACTACATCCTCTCTACCCATTCTCATTACATCGCCAATATGTCGCGGCGACGTATATGTGCTTACTGGGTATGGTGGTATCACCTTTTGAATTTAGTCTTCTGTTAATACTCCGGATTCGATTTCCCCAAATCTATTTCAGAAGGTAAACTTTCTTTTTATTTGGCATCTCCAATCCCATTCGTCTCGATCTTTTCTTGAACTGAACTGAACACAACCCTGTTAGAGCAAATCAATGGTGATATTGAAATGTCGCCATGGTAGCTCCGTGTAGTAGACATTCTTGCTGGATCCGGCAACCTAGCTGGCAACCTCTCGTCTCAGGGAGAGAAGGAGGGGATACGGCGCTCTACACTATTTTGAATGTGACTGCAATACCAGTTTTGGCCACAAACTTACATATAGCTCCTTGAACCTCCTCAGCCAAAGCGAGAAAGAACACTGTCAAAAGAGGCGCTTCTAGCCAGCCTTTCTCTGTCGCCAAAGAGCGAACTATGATTGAAAACGCAGTGACACTCCCAGAGCCCTGCCTTAGACGCATTAAACGCGTCACCGCGTCCTGACCAAAAAAATCCTGATAAATACCAATACCATTTCTCTAACCAGAGTCTCTAACGTATTCGCTACTGGTGAATTAGATCAAATGAGTGGGCCAAGCCAAGTGAGTGCTGTGTCGGTTAACAAGGATAAAATAAATGAAACCCGAGAGTCTTCATCCACGAACTGGGACAGCTGCGCTTTAAAATATATCTTGCATTGGGCAATGAAATCTTTACATCTTCCTGCCTCGCCTCCATATCTTGGAGGTAACTGAAGCTGTGGCTCTCAGGGAAGATGTACAGACTGTGCTTGTGCAACCTTTTGTGTGATTTGCGTGGACAAGGCTCTAATAGTCTCAGTGAGAGTTAACAGAACATTCTCCTGTCTCTCCATGGCATTTGCCTGAAGGTGGACTCTCTCCGCCAAATCTGCCTGTTGATTGTTCAGGCTAGAAAGACCCTTGCCATAACCAGAGAGAACAGCTTGTTAGTTAGCCAGAACTTTCTCTAACGCAGCCGTTGCCGAGGACCCCATGTCGGCTTGAGTGTTTTGTAATGGCCGGTAGTATACGGAGGCCAAGCGCAAGGACCAGAGAGAGAGAGTAGCTCGGACACAGTAAAAACACAAAGAATAATATAGACTCAACGAAAGTACTCGTGCTTCCAAAGGACGTATAATAGTCCGAGCCATGGAAGCAAAGTGAGATAGACAAAGGGAGAAGAAACTCAAACAATTAGAATAAAGAAAGTCATACTAAACCTGACTACTGATATCTTTGCCTATAGTGCAAAGCTGAAAACAGACACTCAAGCAAAGAAACGTCCTGCTTATATAGATTCTGGGAAAGCGCCGCCCCAGCTCAATCAACCAGCTGGGTAAAGAATTCGATAGCCCAGGAATTCAATGTTGTCCCGGGATGAGAGCCGCAAAGAAAAGTCCAAACAACACACACACACACACACACACACACACCTCACAAACCATGACATATACTGTATGAGTTGACCATAGGTTACTCTATGGTATGGACTATATACTGTATCTCACCCAGCACTGTACTCATATGTAATAATTCAAGTTAGTGTGATTGGAAGATATTATGAGGTATATTTTTCAGGGCATCCTGTTATGATTCTGCCATGTCTGGATTATTATCTCTGCCTAGCCTGACTATGCCTTATATTGTGTATCGTGATTTGGGTGCCTGGTTATGTTCATGTTTTGTCTTAGTTGAGTTTTGCCATGTTTTTGTTATTGCCGTTTTCATTCCAGTCCATGTTTTTGTTTCTGCCCATGCATTGCACTTTGTCTCCCCCTGTCTGGTCTCATGTCTTGTGATTGCTCACAGCCCCAGTACTGCGTGTCACATGTTTAGGTGATTTCATGTTTCTGGGTTTCCAAACATTCCTTCAAATCTTGTTTACTTCCTTTGCCTTGCTTTTCTATATTACTAACCCGTACTAACAGTTTGTTATTTTTGCTAAAGTTACTAACCTAAACTAACATTGTATATACAGGTAATACTAACCTACCAAGGAGCACTAGAGATTGTATAGCTGCACCTTACTAATTGATTAACAAGCTCTCAGCACTCGCCCTTTTCTAGTCTCCGCCTCTTGTCTTTACCTAATCTTCTTTGCTGCATTTCAGCAAATCCTTCGCACCTGCTCACTCCATCCTTTTTCTCAATTATCAGTGCACGTTAGAAATCCCTAACTGGATTTGTTTGTCTGTCTATAGGCTGTTTTGTGATCCCTGTCCTTATTTTGGCTTTTGCCTATTTCATGTGATTAGGTTCTCCCTCATGTTTGCTCCTTTGTAATTAGTTCTGACTTCCTGCACCTGTGTTCTGTTTAGCATGTGACTTCCCATATGTGTATATTAGGAGTCTTCTCACAGCAGTTCTCTGTCAGAAGGTTTCCCTTGTCTACCTGTGCTGCTCTCGGTTTCGCCTTGTATTCATAGTGTTGCTCTTCTGACTGGACCATCCAACTTATGATTTATGGCTCTGTTTTGGTATTTCTATCTACATCTGATTTCGAAGCCCTTTTTCTGCCCGACTGCGATAACTGTGTTTGCTGCCCTGGTTTTTTCGACTCGGATTCTGCCCATTGGATTGTGATTTTTGGATTGTGAACTCTGTACTGTTGCCTTCGGCCCTGCGGGGGATTTCCCCCTCGCTTTATAAAATCACATTCCTTGCACTCCTGGATTCTCGTGACTGGTTCCTGAGCGCTTCCTCACAGTACATTCTGACCAGCATGGAGCCAGCGAGAAATCAGCCTCTGCAGGGGGCAGTAGAGCAACATGGTGCCCAGCTGGAGCTGCAGCAACAACAACTACGGGGTATGATGCAGCATATGCAAGCCATGACGCAACAGACGGCCGACCTCACCCTCTCCTCGCAGGTTGTGCAGACCATCCGGCCTCCCCAACAGCTTGCCACCACCAGGCCTACTCTTGTGCCTGTTTCCACTTCTGCACCACCTGTCCCGTGTCATTAGCCACGCTTACCTCCCCCCGAGAAGTATGATGGGGACCTGGGATCCTGCCAAGCCTTCCTGACCCAGTGCAAACTAATCTTTAGCCTACAACCTTCCACGTTCCCCACTGAGCAAGCTCGCGTAGCCTACATCATTACACAGCTTACTGGGAGGGCTAAACAGTGGGCGACATCAGCCTGGGAGGCGGGACTACCATGTGTTGAGTCTGCTGATCTGCTGGGAGAAGAGATGAAGCGAGTATTCGACCACTCCAGACACGGATATGAGGCTGGGAGGGAGATTCTCCGCTTCCGCCAGAGGGGTCGCTCGGAATCGGATTACGCCATTGAATTCCAGACCTTAGCCACGAACAGCGGGTGGTGTGAGAGAGCCCTGTACGATGCCTTCATCTTTGGACTATCTGAGCGTATCAAAGACAAATTGCTACCACGTGACCTGCCCGAGAGTTTGGAGCGGATCATTGAAATGGCTATCCGTATCGACTCATGCCTGGAAGAACATAGACGGTCCGCCTTCAGAGCCAGTACCCCTAAGCCACCAGTGATATTTCCACCCCTTCCTCACCTGGAAAAATCTAAGCCGTCTCTCGACTCAGAACCCATGCAGTTCGGCCGTACCAAACTCACCGGCGAGAAGAGAGAACGCAGACGGAGGGAGTGGGCTTGGTTTTACTGTGGCAAGGAAGGCCATTACATCTCCCGGTGCCCCAGTAAAAGGCAGTGGCGCTAATGAGGAGAGGAGCATTAGTGGGCGTTACCCCTATTGATTACTCCTCAAGAAGCCGCACCTGTTTTCCTGTCTCCCTCGAGTGGGCTGGCGGAGGAAAGAAGACCACTGCCCTGATCGACTCGGGGGTCGAAGATAACTTTATCGATCAGGATATCGCCCGGAAGTGGTCCGTCCCCATCGAGGCAATCTTTCTGGATCATGTGGCTAGTTCCATCAGCACCCAAACCTGCCTCAACCATGCTCTGGTTCATGTTCCCGCTTCCCCTTCTGAAGATATCCCGAACCTGGAGAAGGTTCCCCCTGAGTATCATGAACTTAAGGAGGTGTTTTCTTAAGCTCTTGCCACCAGTTTACCCCCACACAGACCCTATGACTGCGCCATAGAGCTCAAGCCTGGTACCATGCCCCCTAGAGGTTGTCTTTTTTTAATTTTTTTTTTATTTGCACATGTGAGAGACGCATCACAAAAGAGATCACTCAAGAGGAGTGAGTCAAAAAGAAGAAGAAAAAAAATGTGCAGGTCAGGTCTGAAACCTGAAAGGGCTTATAGAGCGGCCTCACCCTGACCTTATAAATGGTTTTTCAAGAAAAGAATTAATGTACATCCTATGGGAAAAATAAAGGATAAGTAATTGAAAATAAGACGAGAGTGAAAAATACAGGACGGCAGAAAAAAGACAACCCAAAAGAAGAGAAAAGAAAAAAATAATGATAATAAATAAAGGTAAACAAGAGCAAACTAATTAAAAGAAGTAACAGCAATAGATTGCACCACAAGACAAACTGGTCCTAAGAGACCGCTATACATAGTGTTCTAATAATTTCAAGAATAGTCTCTTTTTAAATATTGACAAGGAGGGGGCATTGTCAGCAAGATTGTGATGTTCATTCCACAATGTACTCCCTTTGTATTTGACAGAGTACTGCCCTCTGCTAGTGTGGCGGAGGGGAAGATGCAAGTGTTCTGCTTGTCTTGTCCTATATGAGTGAAAACTGAAATTTCTGCAAAAATATTGTTGAAAGTGATTGGGCAGTTCCTGATTTTGATGAATTACTTTGTAAACAAAAGTGCAAATTTGTATGATATTGATATCAAATATGGTTAGGATCCTTAGTTTATAAAATAGTGGAGAGGATGGAGCTCTAGAGTTTGAGTTTGTGGCAGCTCTAACAAATTGTTTTAGCAGTAAGTGAAGCTTATTGAGTTTGGTTGGGCTGGTATTAGCCCGCACTATATTACAATAAATTAGGTATGGATATATTAAGCTATAATACAAAACCAGTGAACTGGATCTATTAAGAAATGAACCGATCTTTCTGATGATACCCAGAGACTTAGACACTTTTTTAGCCACAAAAACAATGTGTTCTTTCCAAGTACAATTTTCGTCAACCATGACACCAAGAAAGCGAGCAGAGGATACCTTTTTAATTTCGGAGCCTCAATAAAGAGCTTAACCTCATCCAGGTTATACTTTTTCCTTCCTGAAAATAGTATGAAATTGGTTTTATTTATGTTGAGACAGTTTATTCAATTTGAACCATTTTGAATTAGCTCGTAGGCCCAAGTTGGCCTCTTTTAAAAGAGTTTTTAAGTATTTATTAGAAATAAGAAGATTTTTATCATCTGCGAATAAAAGAGGTAAAATTGTACTTGGAACTGTGGCAAAATCATTGATTTAAATTAAAAATAACAACCAACCCAGAATTGAGCCTTGAGCCACAACGCATGACAATGTTACCGTGTTAGATTTACAGTTATTACAATGAACGTATTGGTGCCTATCAATAATATAGTTTTTTAACCATTGAAAAACATTACCTTGGAAACCATATCTATGTAGTTTTGATAGCAATATTTCGTGGTTCACTGTATCAAACGCTTTTGATAGGTCCAAGAAAATTGCTATGGTATATTCATTATTGTCAAGCGCAGCAGAGATTTTTTCAAAAAGATCTAACAAAGCCATGTAAGCAGAATGATTCTTGCGGAAGCCATATTGATGGTTGTATAGTATATTATTTGAATTGATATGTTGTAGAATTCTCTTGTAAACGAATTTTTCAAGAATCTTTGAAAAACAGGGTAATATTGAAATTGAGCGATAATTTGTAAAGGAACTTGGATCGTCTGATTTGAATATGGGGATGATTTTTGCAATTTGAGATCACTTGGAATTTCACCAGTCTCCAATTTTTTTTTCCCAGGGAAAAAATAAACGTTAGGGCAGGGATGGGCAACGAGGGCCAAATCTGTCCCTGGTTTTCACACCAAACTCTGGGCTTTAATTAGTTGATTATCTAAATTAGCCAAACTATTCATGAAATCTGACATTTCTGGTGCATGTCTTTAATGATCATGAATAACCACCAAAGACTGTTCTTGTCTCCCTACATAAAACATTTTTCTTTGATCAAACCTCTGCACAAATTTGTGTATGCTACCAATTAACTCAGTTAGTCAGGGTAATTGATTGAAATCAAAACCAGCATACACACCAGCCTTCTAGGACCGGAGTTGCCCATCCCTGCGTTAGGGGGTCTGCTATTGAATATTTGACCTCTTTTATAAAAGAATTTCTGACTACATCGTATCCTGAACTGGTTGATTTGAGTTTCTCAATAATGCTTATAACTTCATTTGCATCAGGCTGAACAAAGATCTTAAAGGTAAGAAATCAACCATCAATATAGTCAAGGGGACTACCACCTGGGTTTTTTATTTTTTTGCCAGAGAGGCACCTACATTGACAAAGAAATCATTAAATCTACAAATGCAATCTCATATGAGTCTGTGAATGTTTTCCCTCTGTCAGCGAAACAAAATGGTATTTTTGTCACGGGTTTCTTTTTACGTAATAGTTGATGTTACCCATGATTCTGGGTTTTGATCATGTTTTATGTGCTGGTTTTGTGTTTATGATTGTCTTTTATTTGTTCTTTTTGGTTTGTTATATTCCGGTTTTTGGTTCATTCCATGTTTCAAGTCCATTGCACTTGTCTCCCCTGTCTTGTGATCTAGTTGGTTCAGTCCGTCTTCCCTGTCTGCGTGCTCACTGACTTCGGGTGCTTTAAAGGCAGTCTGGTGTTTAAAACATTTCTTCGTATCTCGTTTTCTCCCTTCACTCCTCTGTTCAGATTACTAATGAGACTAACATTTGTATTATAGTATACTAACACAACTAACCATGTGTATATATAGATTCGATTACTAAATTACTAATGAGCACTCTAGTTTAAGTTTTAAAACCGCACCGCTACTAATAGACTAATTCCCTCTTTGCTGTCGCCCTGTTGTATTCTCCGCCCCTTTCTGCTTTCCACCGTCCTCTCCCTATGTTCAGCGAGAAACTCTTGCACGTGCTTAATTCCTTTCCTGCTCTTGTTATCTGTGCACGTAGAACTCCTGGACCGGAGCTTGTTAATTGTCATAGGCTGTTTGTGTGATTCCTGTCCGTATTTCGTATCTCGCCAATTTCCGTGGTTAGGGTTTCCCTCATGTGATTCTCTCGATGTAATTAGTCTCATTCCCCACAGCTGATCTCTGTATAGCATGTGACCTTTCCTGTGTGTACATTAGGAGTCTTTTCACTCACAGCTCTTGTCAGAACGTTGATCAATTTTCATTGTGCCGAGCTCCCTGTACGCCTGTGATTATTGCTTTTCTTCTACTGGATAGTCCGACCCTGATATTTGCCATTGCCCTTTTTGTACTGTTTTGCCTTTCTGGATTTTGACCTGTTTTTGTATGACCACGAGTACTGTGTTTGGATGCCCTGTGTATGACCATTGGCTTTGCCCATCGACTACGACTTTTTGCCTCGTTTTTGTACCTCCGCCCATCTGTCTTACTGGTTCTGACCCCTGCCTGTCTAGTCGATACTGTTTTTGGATTTCGTATTGTGGCTTGGCAAGTTCTTTTTTTTTTTTTTTTGGGCTTTGACCCGGACTCCAATAAAGGCTTTTTTTTTTTTTTTTTTTTTTTTTTTTGATTACGATCTCTTGCGAGTGGTTCCTGAACGATACCTCACAGTTGATTTATAATAGTCCATGTTTCTTTATTATTTGAGGAAGCCTTGAATTTGTCAGTAAAATATCTTTTTTTTTTTGCTGATCTAAAGAGATGAGTACATTTTTATGTTTTGTAGTTAGATTGATTTAGTGGTGTAGGGTTAGTTAAGAATTTTTTATAAAGTGTGTGTGTGGGGGGTTTTTTTTTTTTTTTGGAAGACTTCTGTAATCCAGTGGTGAACCATGGTTTGGGAAAGTCCTGTTTTCAAGTTTTTGTTTTTTTTTTTAATTTACAGTGACTGAGGGAAAACACTTATTGAAGATGGAGATAAGAGTCCATAAAAGTTTGGTAAGCACTGTTAGGGTTAGAGTGTATACATTTGTCCAGGAATGATTATTGATAAGTTGTTTAAAAAAAGCCATATTTTTATTATTTAATTTGCGATAAGTTAACTTCACTTTGATTATTCTTAACATTGTCAAGCATGGTAAATTGAAAGACTGGGAAGGGGTCAGTGATGTCTGAAAATAAGATACCCGAATAGAGCACTTCATTCAGACTATTTGTTAATATATTGTCTGTTAGCGTAGCAGACCTGTCAGTAACTCTGGTGGGTTTGTGAATGGCAGGATGAAAGTAATTGGAATATAGAGCATTTATAAAATCCTGGGTGGGTGAATGTGTTTCACTTTTGAAAAGGTCGATATTGTAGCCACCGAGAATATACCACAATTTACCCTCTTTAGGTATTAGATCTAAAGTATTCTCCAAAGCATTATTAAAGTTGTTCATATCCGTGTCTGCTGGACGATATACACAGCCAACCATAACCTTTCTGCCATTATTGGGTACTGTTAACTCAACTAAAACAGACTCTGTTGTTGCATCCTCAGAGTTTACAGACAGGTCCACTCTCTGCACATAATCATAATCATTTTGAATGTACAATGCTATTCCCCCACTGGTTTTCTTTACTCTGGTAGAATGAAGAGAGTTATATTGGTGGAGTTCATAAATACTTTTCGTGTTTTCTGTGAGCCATGTTTCCGTTAAAGCAATGACTGAAAAATCATAGTTTAGTGATGCCAGGAAATGAGCAAGATGGTCATAATTTTTTGAAAGACTACAAATGTTCAGGTGGAAAGCAGAAAACAGAAGTTTCAGATGGAAGAGTTCTAGTCAAATGTTCAAAATGTTTCTCACTGAAATCTACTATAGGCTCCTTCATTACATACATGCTGTTTGTATCAGGATCAATATTACTAAGACCAGCATTTGCAGATGGGTTGATATCAAATGGATTGAAAAGCATATTTTCAAAACAAGTAATATTGTATGTTTCTGAAGAAAGAGAACGAATATCATTATCATCATGCTTAAAAAATGGAAACGAAGATATACATTCATCACAAAGCCATGATACCCATAATTTAGAGTTAGGACTGGGAATAGGAGAACATTTCAAATGGAAATTAAGTTTACATATACCACAGTTTACATTTTGCAATTTTAATTTTTTTTTACATTTAGGACAGACATTTTTGTCTTTAGGGGTCAGTGTAGCCATCAGATTGTCCTTCAGCTGTTTATAAGAGTGTTTCAGCTCCGCTAAGGAGTGTTCTGGCTTTTTTGACAGTTAATATGAGTGACATCATTTATAAGTCCTGTTTTGAATCCGGTTTGTTTCGGACCGTCTACCTCTAGGCGCATTTTGCTCAGGGGTGGACGTAGTCATGAATGGGGTATTATTTTGAGGCTCGTTCTGATTTTATTTTTGTTTGCCTGGTGGGTGGACAATTAGACGGTCATATCAAAGGTAGGCGATGTCGCCGCGCTCACGGGCAGCTCGCATTGCTTGAAGAAGTTACTTTCTTTTTTGTCGGACAGCATCAGAGAAGTCTTATGTAGATTCCGATTCCTTTCAATTTCTTTGCGTTCGCCATTACAGACATCTTGTCCTTATATTTGAAAAATTTTACCTCCACGGGTCTAAATTTATTGCGGTCTGCATCTGGTTTCCCTGTCCGGTGCACACGTCCTAATTCTATTGATTTCTGATTCAAGTTTAATTTTTCGGAAATCAAATTTCGTACTTTGTTCTCTGTCTCTATCCATCCTTCATGTTCAGTTTCTTTGATCCCCTCAATGATTAGATTATTTCTTCTTGATTTATTTTCTAAATAAATTGTAGAGGTAGTGACAGAGAGCAAACCCTCACAGAGTTTGTAAATGTCTTGTTGCATTGCATGGCATTGATTGGATTGCACATGTATTTTACTTTTAATGTCATCCACGTCATTTTGGGTAAACTGGATGCTGTGTTTAAGTTCTTGAATTTCTTTCGACATTTCGTCAAGGCGTTTACTCGTAGAGTCCATTATTATTTGAACAAAGGATTTGAAGGTGTCTTGTTGTTGTTGGAGCAGGTCCATAAAATGGTCTTTTTGCTATTGTAATAAGTCCTTAGCCTGGACCGTGGACATGATGTCATCTTCACTAGGCTTTGCTGCTCGCTTGGGTGGCATGGTAAAGCAATTTTACTAATAGGACGGTAAAGTCAAAAGCTGACACGCTAGTTTTGTATAACTTTGAATTGTTTAATAATAAGCTTCCGTCACGCCAAACCCAGCCGACACAGAAATCGAGACGCACTCTCCTCTTTAGTGGAAGCACCACGCTCTTTCCTTTAAACGAACCCAGCAATGAAAAAAAACACCGACCAGGAAGCAGTCGGCCTAGCAAACAACCATCCACCACAAGCGGCAAGTAAAACTCACGATCTGGGCTTCAACTAAAAGTCCCACTGGACAAGCGAACAGAGATTTCCTTACCAGCAAGGACACACCACCGTGGTGGAAAAGATGCAAGCAAGGCTAAACAATCCAGTCAGGTACTACCAAGCCGGCCGTTCATAAGTAGTCAAAGAGCAATCCACAATCACGGCAACAGCAGCGGCGGCAGCGAGGTGAAACGTAGCCGGAAGTGCTGTTTTCACTGTCACATCCTGAAACCTTAGCCATGGAAAAATACCTCGGAGAGTCACTCGCAGCAGGAATCATATCCCCCTCCTCTTCTCCTGCTGGTGCCAGATTTTTTTTTTGCGGGCAAAAAAGACGGGTCCTTGAGGCCCTGCATTGATTACCGGGGTCTAAACAACATCACTATTAAGAACAGATACCCATTGCCCCTTATGAATACCGCTTTCGATCTTCTCCAGGGGGCGAACGTTTTCACCAAGTTAGATCTACGCAACGCTTATCATTTAGTCCACATCCGTGAAGCAGATTAATGGAAGACAGCTTTTAATACCCTTACCGGCTACTGGGAGTATTTGGTCTTACCGTTCAGAATTACTAACGCCCCAGCAGTCTTCCAGAACTTAGTCAACGATGTACTCCGTGACATGATTAATAAGTTTGTATTTCTTTATCTTCATGACATTTTGATTTTCTCCAAATCACAGGAAGACCACGTTCACCATGTGCGCCTAGTACTCAAACGACTATTGGAAAATCGACTGTTCGTCAAAGCTGAGAAATGTGAGTTCTCTGTCCAAACCACCTCCTTCCTGGGATACATCATTTGCCCTGACACCATCCAAATGGACCCTGCTAAGATTGAGGCCGTCATCAACTGGCCCAAACCTCCTGATGATAAGTCTTTGCAACGTTTTCTGGGATTTGCTCATTTCTACAGACGGTTCATCCGGAATTACAGTTCTGTGGCGGCTCCCCTCGTCGCGCTCACATCAAACAAAGTTCAGTTTCAATGGTCTAAAGAAGCAGAACGGGCTTTCATTGATTACAAGATGCGCTTTACATTTGCTCCTATACTAACCATTCCTGACCCCTGTCTCCAGTTTGTGGTGGAGGTGGACGCCTCTAATGTGGGAGTAGGGGCTGTCCTCTCCCAAAGATCCCCTACGGACAGCAAGATTCACCCCTGTGCGTACTTCTCCCGTCGCCTCAGTGCTGCTGAAAGAAACTATGACATCGGCAATCGGGAGCTACTGGCTGTCAAGCTGGCATTGTAGGAGTGGAGGCAATGGCTGGAGGGGGCCGAACTTTCTTTCCTGGTTTGGACCGACCACAAGAACTTAGAGTACCTCCAGTCTGCCAAGAGGCTGAACCCCCGACAAGCCAGGTAGGCATTATTCTTTTCATGATTCAATTTTCATCTTGCTTATCGCCTCGGCAGCAAGAATAAAAAACCGGATGCTCTCTCTCGATGTTTTGAGACGGATAAAGATCTACACAGTTCGGACACCATCCTCCCTAAGGAGGCTTTTATCAATGCGGTGGCTATGGACTTAGAGACTGAGGTGAAAAATGCCCAAGATGGTTCTGCCTGTCCTGATAATCGTCTATTTGTGCCTGCTAACCTGCGCCTTCGAGTCCTTGACTGGGGGCATGCCTCTAACCTCTCGTGCCACTCAGGTATCCGCCGCACATTGGATTTCATAACTCGTCACTTCTGGTGGCCCGGCATCAACGAGGACGTCCAAGGTTATGTCTCTACCTGCTCAGTCTGCGCCCAAGGAAAGGTATCACACCAACCCCCTCACGGCTTATCACAACCCCTATTCACTCCACACCGCCCCTGGTCCCACATAGCTTAGATTTTATCACTGGTCTCCCCCCTTCCAAATCACTACACTACTATCCTCACCATAGTTGATAGGTTTTCTAAAGCTGGTCATTTTGTTCCCCTCTCTAAGCTCCCTTCCGCTCAAGAAACCACCACACTCATAATCCAACACGTCATCAGACTACACGGCATCCCCACTGACATCACTTCTGATCACGGTCCGCAATTCACAGCCAAATTTTGGAAGTCATTACCTGGATGATACCTGGGTGGCACAGCCAGACCGAGCGGCCAAACTAATGCATAGAGACAGAATTAAGATGTTTATGCCTAAAAAACCCTTCCTCCTGGAGTCATCAGCTGCTGTGGGCAGAATACGCCATAAATAGCCACACCTCTGCTGCCTACGGACTTTCCCCATTCCAAGCCTGTCTCGGTTACCAACCATCTTTGTTTCCCTGCCAGGAGGAGGAGGTAGCTGTTCCGTCTGCTCGCGAGATCATGCAACGCTGCAGGCGAACCTGGAGGACTACTTGGGTGGCGCTGCTTTGGTCGGTAGCCCGTATGAAGGCCCGCGGTGACAAGAAACGTATCGCCACTCCATCACACCAACCTGGGCAGCATGTGTCGATGTCCTCTAAGGATGTACCCTTAAGGGGGAGTGGAGGAAAACTCTTCCCAAAATTTCTCGGCACCTTCACTATTGAAAAAGTGCTTGGCCCTGCTGTTCGCCTCCATCTTCCCCTTTCCATGCGCGGAATTCACCCTACCCTTCATGTGTCCCAGATTAAGTCTGTTGTTACCCACCCCCTGTCTTCTGGCCCTGATCCCCCGCCACCCACTCGCATCATCGAAGGAGGCGAAGCTTTCACTGTGCTGACTTTTTTGGACTGCCGTCGACGAGGTCGCAGATACCAGTACCTCGTCGACTGGGAGGGCTACGGTCCAGAGCACCGTAGCTGGGTCCCTGCTCACCACATCTTGGACAAATCCTTGATCTCAGACTTTCATGCTTCACACCCAAGACCATCCAGTTGAAATGCCAGGAGGCGTTTCGTAGGGGGGGGGGTACTGTTATGATTCTGCCATGTATGGATTATTATCTCTGCCTTGCCTGACTATGCCTTGTATTGTGTATTGTGATTTGGTTGCCTGGTTATGTTCATGTTTTGTCTTAGTTGAGTTTTGCCATGTTTTTGTTATTGCCCTGTTTTCATTCCAGTCCATGTTTTTGTTTCTGCCCATGCATTGCACTTTGTCTCCCCCTGTCTAGTCTCATGTCTTGTGATTGCTCACAGCCCCAGTACTGCGTGATACATGTTTAGGTGATTTCATGTTTCTGGGTTTCCAAACACTCCTTCCAATCTCGTTTACTTCCTTCGCCTTGCTTTTCTATATTACTAACCCATACTAACAGTTTGTTATTTTTGCTAAAGTTACTAACTTAAACTAACATTGTATATAATACTAACTTACTAACGAGCACTAGGGATTGTATAGCTGCACCTTACTAATTGATTAACAAGCTCTCAGCACTCACCCTGTTCTAGTCTCCGCCTCTTTTCTTTACCTAATCTTCTTTGCTGCATTTCTGCGAATCCTTTGCACCTGCTCACTCCATCCTTTTTCTCAATTATCTGTGCACGTTAGAAATCCCCAACCGGATCTGTTTGTCTGTCTATAGGCTTTTGCCTATTTCATGTGATTAGGTTCTCCCTTATGTTTGCTCGTTTGTAATTAGTTCTGACATCCTGCACCTGTGTTCTGTTTAGCATGTGACTTCCCAGATGTGTATATTAGGAGTCTTCTCACGGCAGTTCTCTGTCAGAATGTTTCCCTTGTCTACCTGTGCTGCTCTCGGTTTTGCCTTGTATTCATAGTGTTGACTGGACCGTCCGACTTAAGATTTTTGGCTCTGTTTTGGTATTTCTACCTACATCTGTTTTTGAACCCACTTTCTGCCCGACTACGATTACTGTGTTTGCTGCCCTGGTTTTTCGACTCAGATTTTGCCCATTGAATTGTGATTTTTGGATTGTGTTCTGTTGCCTTCGGCCCTGCGGAGGTTTTCCCCCACGCTTAATAAAATCACTTTCCTTGCACTCCTGGATTCTCGCGACTGGTTCCTGAGAGCTTCCTCACACATCCTGTCAACTGTGGGAAAAAACTGATAAAATTCAATATGGCGCTGCAGTGTCCTGAGTGCAAGATGTATCGGTTTCTCAGAATTGACAAAAGCAAATAATGTCACTCAAGGGTTTTTTTTTTTCAGTGCAAGAACATAAATATTTATAAAGTAAAATGCGTAGAGTTTATTCAATACTATTCACCAGTAGGGTTCACACTGTACTCTGTGATTGTCAATTTAATGCAGTGCACTTCACTGCCATGAATGCTTTTGACTGTTGGTCCTCAGAGAGGTAATGTATATCACCAGCTATCCTTGTCATAGCACCATCAGTCAGATATGTACCAAATTCTCCTTAATTTCATATACTGGTGAATATTATCATAACACCTTTATGCGCCTTATACATATTGTGTCCCTCTTATTTAGACTGCTGCGTACTGTGCCTGCTACCTAAATTAATCAATGGCTGCTGAATAAACGGTTGCTGAAAGACGCCCACCGAGATTGAACCTACAAAGCCAGCTACTGCTTACGAACCAGGCTAAGAAGCCAACTCAGTTTTATGCTACATAGTTGGCTAGGGCCGAGATGTGAGGTCGTATCTGTCCTCGCAATGTATAGGAGCCCGCCAAGTTGCTTGAGGTGGCGGGTCGAACGCTATTTATTTCCCTGAAGCGATTGCAAGACGAACGCTGTACACCGCTGGGAAGTTGTTACAGATGGCTCATCCCTAGGAGTACGAGCGGTGCTCAGTTCAGATTTTTGACGCACCAAGCCACACCACATTAATGATGGTATGGCCAGTCTAACGTTAACATTGCATAACTTAAGCTCACTAGCAAGCCTGGTGGTGGACCTTTATTTTCCTTCCTCACACAGGCATATTTTTGATCTATCACTCATATCACTCATACATTTTGAATTCGGTGAATGCTGAATTAATTGGCTTCTGTGGCTAACATACGCACCGGTTATCAATGCTAGCACAGCTGGGCATCTGGCTCCAAAGCTAAACCATGGTTATTTCAGCAGCTACTCAGCTAATCTATGACCTTTATATTAACTAACGATACCAATGTGACTTGCAACGTTTCTTTAGCATCGTCTAAATTAAGGTACTTCTGGACCTCAACAGAGCCTTTGTTCGTAGCTTCATTTTTCACTTAGGTTTTTTTTTTTCTCTGGGTAAATGTTGCATTACTGGACACCGATTACAGCCGAACGTGGCCAGCTAGTTTCCGTCGCCATTTGGCTTAATAATCAGGTTAATGTAACTAGTGAGCTTGTGGGTGATGGACTTTATGAAGAAACACATTTAGCGACAGCTAGCTAGCTTGCTAGATAACGAGGGATAGGTTTAATTAGCTATAAAGCTAGCTAGCCTCTCTATACAGAGTGATACTGATACCGTATCCGTAATCGCACTGAAAATGGAACTAATCAATTTGCGGCGAAGCGGCGGTAATTGTAGCGCTTGCAGCAAGATAACATGAAAGGAGAAGAGACTCAGAGCCAGAACATGACTGCATACCTACAAGGGAGGAACAGCAAGAGAAAGAAACATTGCGCAAAAGTGTGGAACAGGCAGCAACCTCAGTCACAGCCATAGAGACTGGCGAAGACAGCTAGATTTAGGCCAGCCACTACCAACCTGTCCCTGGACCAACAGGTGAATTTATCAGTGTGTCCTTGATGATGAAATGGATGGCTACAGGGTAAAATCATTTGGATAAATCTGTGGTTATGGTGCGTCTACAGTGAGTGAGGCATTTTCATGGGAATTATATAAAACCTTTGTCAGTAGTTGAGACTAAGAATAGTCTGAATAGAAATGTTCATTGGCCAATACTGCAAATGTAATGGAGAACACTTACTCACAAGGAGGACCGATTTGCTGTGCCACCCCAAGATTTTCACTGGCCCCATCTGGCCAGACCTATGAAGATTTTCTGGGGCCGCCACTGGATCCAGTTGCGCATCTCAAGCCCCGCTTTGGACAAAAATGAATACTCATGACCTGAATAACATGGTTAGTTTACTCTTGACTTTTAGCATTTTTCAAATACTAGAATGCATACATAGGTTGTCTTGGAGACGTATCCTCCCCAGTTGGGTCTAATATGGCTTGTCTGAAAAGATGATCAGAACGGGTTCGCTGAAATATTGGTAAGGACAATCTGGCGTCCCAAACCTACCTTCCATATACAAATCTACGCCCTTGTTGCAAATAACATAAAAAACTGCCTATTTTTGGATATTGGACAGTTAATGTGAAACAAGTAGATCAGAGGGATCTAATAGCTGCGACCTGGCCTAGCATCCGTCACGTGGCCTAGTGTCCATGACTGGTGGTTTCTTGTACAAGTGTGACCTCGAAATTGGCAAATGACCTTGAAAATTAATAGGGAACCCTTCGTCTGTACCAAGAAGCTTGTTGTAAGATTTAATAGCCATCCATCAAGTTAAACTTGAGTTACGGTGCGAAAACTGTGAAATCGGGGCAAAATCGACACTTTTTTGACCGGTGTGACCTTGGGATTCGACAAATGACCTTGAAAATCAATAGGCAACCCCTCCTCTATACCAAGAAGCTTGTTCTAAGATTTCATAGCCATTCATTGCATTACACTTGAGTTACGGTGCAAAAACCGTCAAATTGGGCAAAATTGACACTTTTTTTACCTGTGTGACCTTGGGATTTGACAGATGACCTTGAAAAAGAATAGGGGACACCTCCTCTATGCCTAGAAGCTATTTCCAAAATTTCATAGTGATCCATGAATTCTAACTGGAGTTACAGCGCGAAAATCCGCAAACAAGGTCGTGATCTCTGTGAACTTGACCTTTGACCTCGACCTTGTGCATGGACATCACTTTGGTGAAGATCAATAACTCCTGAAAATTTCATGATGATACGACGACAGGAACATGGTGAAAAAGGTGTCACAGACGGACGGACAGACGGACGGACAGACAGAAGCGTTCATAGAGCTGCTTGGTCGCAGCAAAAAATCATCTGATGGCATCATTTTAGGTTCACAGAAATAGTGATTGACATTTTTCACTGTTTTCTGATGTTTTTTTGACAAAAGATTGATCATTTAAAGACATAATCCACTGAAAATTTGATGTTGAAAATAATTGTTGATGTAGCTCTAAAAAGTATTCCAGGTAAGGACACTATTACATTCTGTTTTTTAGGCACTCTGACACAATTTGTGAAAAAAAGGGCACAGTGTAAACAATATTTTACATGATAATAGTACTCATAATTAAACAAAAATAACTGAACAGACGTCAGAGAAAAAAAAATCAGTAACAGTGAAAAATTTCTTCCTGCTCAACTAGATGTTGAAAATAATTGTTGATGTAGCTCTAAAAAGTATCCCAGGTAAGGACACTATTAGATTCTGTTTCTTAGGCACTCTGACACAATTTGAGAAAAAAAGGGCACAGTGTAAACAATATTTTACATGATAATAGTACTCATAATTAAACAAAAATAACTGAACAGACGTCATAGAAAAAAAAAATCAGTAACAGTGAAATATTTCTTCCTGCTCAACCAAACTCCGTCTTCACAGATCTTGAATATAACAGTCTTTGTGGAGACATTTCACACACAATTTAACAGTTCCTTGTGGGTACCAGTTTTGTATAGTTTCTCAGACACTGACTGAAGGTGTGCTGTGGCGACATTGTGATCATCCAGAAGAGAGTGATTATTAAAATGATAAAATTCCTGTAAAGGCTAAGATCAGCCCTAAATATCCCACCACCCAAGGTCAAGGGAAATAGGGGTACTGATGGTGCTGCAGCACCCCCCTGTGAGCTGATGGTGAAAATGTTCAGAGTGAACATTAAGTTAATATTTCTATAATAAACACACAAAAGACATTTTGGGTAAGTTTGCTCTTGTTATTTGTTAAATGTGTGTCTGTCAAGGGAAAATTAGGGGAATAATTTGTACCTACAAATTTCAAAATAAATTATGAATGATATCAATTGCAGACACATTTAATGTAGTAACAGTCCTTAACCACCTTTCACTCCGGGCTATGTAGGGGCGCGGAACAGCGCGGATGACCCTTCGTGTTAATGCGCATGGAGAACGTAACGACATCCGCGGGGATGTGCAGGGGTACGCAGTAATCCACAGTGGTGCTCAGATATCAAGCGCAAAAATTAAACATGTTTCATTTTTAGTGTGGACAGCTGTGGAGGCCCCCCATACGTAATGAAACCATGGATGTATTGTAAGAACTGGACACATTGGGCCGTATTTCCAGAGTCACGTGGACATGTGCTGGGTGACTTTTTGTTCACACATGCATAGTGTGGAGCTCACAAACGCGCTGACACCTGGGGTATCTATGACAACGGTCCGCGTTCGAAGCAATTCCACATAGGAGGCGTGTTCACGACTAGTGTTCTCCAGAAATATACCTAATTATGTCTACTGCCCACGCACGTCGGTAGATCCCTCGGTACGTTCATTACACCATTCTGTTGAATATGGTGACGTATGTCGTTTGATTTTTCCTGAAAGTGACATTTCTGTTCTGTTAAAATAAGGTGTATTTCAGAATTCAGATATTTCTGAGTTAGTGAGTTTTTACCCTTATAAGGTGTAAGGTTATGAGCTCGGATGTGAGAGCGGTTAGCTTTTCATTGCAGCGTGAATGTTATAGCTGTTTAATCAGCAATTTATTTAATGCTTGGGGGACTTCGAAGAAATATGGACAATATTGTTAATTTTATGATGGAGAAAGGGCATGTTTTGTGTTTGGAGAGGTTACTGGTGACCAGTGATGTTCAACTGCACTGATATTGATAAATTCGTGCTAAACTCAACCAGAAAATCATTAGTTCATGCTGTATTTCATGCCCCAAAAGTTAATTTGTGTTAAATATATGATTAATGTATGATTTGACAGTGAACCATTTTGATGGATCTCAGACTTTGAGGAGACACCTGGATAGCTGTCGAATTAGCTCATAGCAAGCGGGTAATCTCAAATGTAATGTTCAAGATGAATTTTACTTGTGGTCAAAAAGTTTATGATCCCAGAAATGTATAGATTTAAGCCCCAGCATTTGTCAGTATTATTTTTTTGCTATTTCAATGGTGAATTCTCATGAAGATTTTTTATGGTTGCAGCCCCTTTTCTCCACCAAAATCACAAAAATAAACTGAAATACGATAGGAGTCTTAATGCGTCAAGTGTCTAGACTCAATTGAGCCAAAGTTTTTCTGTCTGTGAAGTTGCAATCTTGAATTATAAAGTCTTGAATCAGTTAACACCTAAAAAGCTAGATTTGGCTTCTGCACAAAGGGGTTAAAGGGCCTTGGGTAACACTTTGCTTGAAGGTATCGTCATAAGAGTGACATGACACAGTCATGAACGTGTCATAAACGTTATATAAATGTCATAAATGTTGTCATTAAGTGTCATTCGGTTTTTGAGATGACAAGTTAACATTGTTTGGGTTGTCTTGATTATGACAACTTCGTCATAAGAGTGAGATGCCACTGTCATAACTGTTAAATGACACATGTAATAGTTATGACAGTGTCATGTCACTCTTATGGGAGTACCTTCAAGTAAAGTGTAACCAGGTCTTGCACTAAATTGTAGCTACTAGATGGTAAAATGCAGAAAAATGTTTGAGTCCTTCTCTCTGCTGCAGTAGCTAATGCTAACAAGTCATCCTGTAAACTAACTGGAGCTACTTGATCTAATTTGTGGGTTGAACACTGGTTATTCAAGTTTGTCATACAAATGTGCATACTTTGAGTTTTACTTTTGCTCCTCAGTACATATTCTTTGGACCTCAGCCGTCACCTCCCACAATAGTTTTCATTGTCCACCTCATGGAGTGTATCTTTCAATATTAAAAATGTGTTTGCGGCTAGAATTCTTTGTCAGGATGATCAAGAAGTGGGTGGTACCCAATCATAGCTGAGATATGTGTGGTCATAACAATAGGTGCATTGACAGGCAGAAACTACAACTGAGCACCCCCTGCACACTCACTTGGAAACATGCTTTATGAGCCAATACTAAAAATTGCACATCCATGAATGGCTTCTGCATTCACCATTTAAAATGGTTTCCCTTGTGGGGACCTGATTTGTCCCCACACCACAAGAAGCTCCCTTGACGTGACTGTTTAAACAGATGGATGTCCCCACACTGTGATAATTACCAGCGCGCGCACGCATGAAGTATATAAGCTGCCTGGCCAAAAAAAAGTAGCACACTCAAATATCTTGTTGAAACCCCTATAGCTTCGATTACTGTCTTGGCCCAGACCAGGAATCAAGTGCGAAATCAGATGTGAAATCCAACTGGTAGTTCATTGACAGCAATACGCCACAGATTGGGGACGGAACCCCTGCTGAGGGTGGAACCACTGATAATGATACAGTTTAGCACAGATGTAACAGGCAAGGCTGGGCTGGCAGTCACCGGCCAGCAGCTGCCGGGATGCACATGTGTAGTACAGACTTTGGCGACCCTGAACTGCTTCAGAGGATATGGAGGTTGCTTGAGAGGAATGCAGTCCAGTTCTGGATCCTGATAACGATTGGAAGCTTGTTCTTAATTACTGCATAAACGAACAAGATTAGATTAACTTGAACTTGGTCCCTACCCTGGACCCTGATTAGGATAGGAGGCTTGTTCGAATGAACTAAATTACAATAAAGACTCAGAAATGGCTGTCACTAGAGTACTAGTTTCATTTAAGAAAGAATTTTTACTGACATACATTGAAAGTGATCTTAGTTAGAATGTGACTTTACAATTCAGCAACTTGCACATTGAGCAGAGGGCTTAAATACCCACCAGACCGTCATTCGGAGAAAACTGTGTTATGAGATTCAGCCAGGTGGGGAAGAAGCACACGATGTGAACCAATCACACATTGTGAAGAGACACAAGGAATTCACACAAATGTTGTGACAGAAATACCACCCCCGCGATGGGCGCTACCTGGCAGCCCAGTGGTGGACCTCAGATGCTGGTAAAAGAAATCGCAAACCTGAGAGGGGTCCAAGATGTTCTGCTCTGGGATCCAAGAGCGCTCCTTGGGCCCGTATCTTTCCCAGTCAATGAGGAACTGACAGACATGTCCCTAACGTCCAGACTTTGACATGTAATGTATATAGGGTCACCGTCGATGAGCCTGAGGGGAGGCGGGAAGTAGGAGGGAGGGATGTAGAGAGACATAGACACAGGTAAATACTGGGTGAAAGTTACATTGGGAATAAGGGAGAAGGAGCCTGAAAGCAGATGACAGGATTCTGGAAATCGTGCTTAGGGTAATAAACCGGAGAGGGGAGGGACTTCCGGAAACAGTTGCCTGAGAGAATAATGTAAGGAGGTTCTTCAAGTATGGAAGGATACAGTCATAATAAGGAGTCAGGCTTAGTAGTCTTTATACCAGGATTGTACATTAAGAAAAAATTGAATCTTGAAAACAAGGGACTGTCACTTAATGGCCAGCTTTAACCAATGAACCAGGTCCCAGCAGCAGAAACCAAACAGACAGGCAAAGTTTAAATACAAAAATATCCTTATCAGCTAATAACACTTAATAGGAAATACTTGGGGGAAGTTTGAAATAGTTCACACTGTTCAGTCTCTACAGTCTTTGAGCGGAAAGGGGAAAGCTCTGATCCAGGGTGACTTCCCTGTGGCTCACTGTGGGTGTCCCTGGCTGAAGTGGGTGGGGCGATCGTATTCAAACTATGTCATGAGGGTTGTGGCGGTTGTCAGATCACCCAAAAGTTGTTACAGCACTTTGGGCAGTAACATCGAGCGTTGAGGGGGTTTTAGGTGGAACCAATCGCTTCCAGAACAGCACTGGATTGCAGAACACCACGGCAAGTACTCCAACGGCTAGAAGAGAGTCACAAAATGACCACTGTCACCAGAGACAGCAGAGGACACACTCACACTGGAGTGCAGTAAAATATAGTTACGGCCCTATAGCGAGCGTAGCAATAGCGAGCATAGAATGAAATTCGGCTACAGCACACCAGCGTTCATGCAAAGGGGTCCTGGGAATATGGGTTGCTGAATGCTGGGGTGGACATGCAGGAGAGGAAGACAACTTAGGGTTACAGCAATGGAGCACAACAACAATGATGGCACACATACCAGAGCAGGAAAACAATTACGACCCTTTGCAGAGTAGTCCTGTGCGTTGGCAGCAGGACTCTCACTCTAGCAGTCCTATTCACCTCCTTCGCATCACACAAACTGGTTTTTTATACCCTTCAAACAAGGTGTAGCCAGTCATCAAATCATTTAGCCACTAACTGCAACCATGGGCAGCAGGTCGGAGGCAATGATCTGTTCACGTTTACTCATTGGTGGAATCAGACTGTGGCAGGAAGTGCCGTCCAAATATGGGTAGAGGGGCAGAGAATATCAACAAGTTCTAATGGAATGTTTAAGTCACACAGGCAGGGGGTGGAAGCACTGCCCAAATATGGGCAGAGGAGTAAAACAGGAAGGGATTGGCCAGGTTTGTCCATGAGCAAGATGTCTAAAAGAGTCAAATTGTGATGGCGTTGGTGGTAAGACGCCAAGAGCAGTGGCTAGAAATGAAAGTAAAAACCAGCAGCGTGGTGAGAGACCAAAACAAATGGAAATCACGAGGCTCGCGCTACCAACGGACCTGACGCCGTCCGTGGTAGCAAACAGGCGAGCTCAACAAAATACAAATGAAAAGGGAAATAAACCAAAAGAATCCCTTACTCACAAACACTATTCCTCTTATGCAGCCAAGATCCTGCCAATACTTCTCAAAGACCTTACCGGCTAAAGCGTCAAGAGCAAAATGACACTCCACCAACACGAACGAGGAAGAACAGGAGCTTAAATAGAGTCCGGGCGACGCCCCCAATCAATGCCAGCTGGCTAAGGAATCCGATGGTGAGCAAAATGATATCGTCCCAGACAAGAGTAACAAAAGGAGTTAACAAAGCTCCCAAACCATGACACAAATAGGGAAGAAAGTTAATGGCAACAATAAAATCCATTACAAATTCATTACGATATTGATGCACACACAGGCATATGAATGACCACTACAATTCAGAATGAAGAAAATGTGACTATGCAGGGAAGCTGGGACCGCTCCAGCAGGTACATCCACTCCTCAAAGGTTAGGTTCACCACTAACAGCTCCCAGTCACAGATGATGTCTATCATTATATCCCTGAACGCCGAATGGCGTCCGGGGATATTATGTCTTTGGTACGACCGCCGCCGCCACCGCACTACGTGTTAATGCGATAACTTCAGTAATATTTCAATGAGAAATTTCGAGTTTTACATATAGATAAGTATCATAAAGAGGAAGAACTGATTCGATTTTGGACAATTTACGATTTCTAGATTGGCCACCAGGGGCCAAAAACTGAAAAATCACTGTTTTTATCATATCTCTGGAAATATTTGTCCGATTGACCTCAAATTAAATGCAAATGAAAGGTCATGACCTTAGGATGTGTCCCACAATTACATTATTCCTGTTTGGTTCAAAATTTTGACACAAGGTGGAGCTTTGTCACATAAAATTCACCATTTTTGCCATATCTTTGGAACTATTTGTCCAATTGACATGAAACTATGTGCAACTGCAAGTCATGACCTCATGACGTGTCACATGATGACATCATACCTGTATGGTTCAATATTTTGTGATGGAAATTTACCATTTTGGCCATATCTAACCATTATATGTACAATTTACCTGAAATTAAGTTCAAATGAAAGTCTATTCAAGGTCTATTCAAGGATACGGGAATTGGAGGATTGGGGCGTTCAGGGATATACCCCCAGCCATCGCCTCCGACAGCATAAGCCTAGTTTATTTCTGCAGGCAACAAGCGACAAGAAAAGTAAGCACAAGGATGTAATTATGTGCTTGCATAGGCAAGCCACATATTGTGCTTCCTCAGCGCATTTCTTCCTTTCTTTCTTTCTTTCTTTCTTTTTATTCTTCCATTTCAACTATTTGGTTGTCCCGTATCAACTGCCCGAGCGTTCGTGATAGAGATGCGGTTAAAACAGCAAAATGTCCGGCTTGAACTAAAACGTCTGGCTCGATCATGTGTCCCGGCCTTGTATAAACGGTTGCATAACCCCTTTGCATTCTTTCGCAATCCCCGTTTTTCATCCCTTCTTTTTTTCATGTAAGTAAAGGAGTGAAATGTTTGATCAATTTCCTCCGCGCTCGAGAATTTAGGGTGCGGAGACGCAAAAAAATGACTCTGGAAAAATTTTGAAATCGCTCCTCTGGCCACAATTTCCAACACACACACACACAGATTCTTCATCAAAACGTAGAAAAAATTGTGCAGGCCTGAGAAATGTCACTTTGGAAGAAAACGGACAAAGGGTTGGAACTCTAGGCGCCCCCAAGCGTCAAGAGCACCAACTAGAGATGCGCAAGTCAAGGTTTTTTAACACCCGCACCAACCCGACCCGACGTGACAGCTAACCCGCCCCGCCCACCCCGCTACAACTCGCACTGATTTTCAACCCGAACCCGACCCGACCTGACACAAAAAGGAGGCAAAAGAAAAAGAATACAGTGGGTCTGTGTGACATGATTTGCAATGGAAAAAAAACTATAGGCAAAAGAAAAAGAATACAGCGGGTACGTGTGACATGATTTGCAATGGAAAAAAAACTATTCCTCTGTTACGCTATGGATTCGAGTGGAGCACAACATACATTCGGCTTTTGGCTGGAATTCTTAATACAAAGTTTAGGCGCTGTCTGTTAATTGAACCTTACTGTGATTTCTGATCTTTGCAACCAAACGAAATGCCATCAGGCAAAATATTGCAAACAGGCTGTTTTACTGGAACAAAATTAACATGACAGCAGCGGCGGCTCGTGAACTAGCAATAGGGGAAGCTCAAACAATCCCTTAAAATTAATGACTGGTCATGACCTGTTTTCAATCATTCATTTAAATTACCATAACAGAAACTCCGAAAACTCTCTACATTATCAGATGTGACCAGTTTTCATTTTTAACGCATAGGCCTACTGATTACGACTCTAGACTTCTCACGGTTTTATTTAGGCTACTCAGGGGTTGGGGTTGGAAGCGATGCATTTGTTTCATGATTGTTTAAATGAAATAAGATAATTTGAAACGGCTTTATGCAATTCCGTTGCTTCAAACCCCTCCATGCACAAGTACTTAAATTCCTCGCGAAAATCTCTTATATAAGCGTTGATAGAATAATTGCTTTCTACAGCAGAGGAACGTAAAAATGCCACTTAAACTCATGCCGAATGCGTGAGAGTTGACAGGTATGCGTTATTAATGAAAACTGGCCGCATCCGATAATGTTGAGTTTTTGGAGTTTCTGTTATTGTAATTTAAATGAATGATTGAAAACAGGTCATGAACAATCATTAACTTTGAGGGATTGTTTGAGTTTCCCCTGTTGCCAATTCACGAGCGCCACTGATAGAAATGTATATCCAAGAAGTGTCTTTACTGCCGATGGCAGGCCACGCTCTGCTGTTAGAGAACACGTAGCTGATAAACGGAAGCACCTCAACAAGTTGATTTTTTGTTTTGAATAAGAATCGTGATATGCCTTTCAGTGTGAAGTGGCGAAAAAATGTTTTGTCTATGTGCTGTTTGGAACCACAGGTCAATAAAATTGCCACTACTATATAATATTTCGGTGCTGACTGCAGAACGATTTATAAGATGAGCTATCATTCAACCCTTAGATCCTTAGTCTAACCGTGGAGGATTAAGCCACGCACCAGTGAGTGGGAGTACATGGAGAGTAGAGCGCAGGAAGAGGAAGAGGTAAATTGGCATTCTATTCAGCTTAAGGTAGCGTTACATTGTTTGACAAGAGCATATTATCTAGGCTGTATGTCTAGAGCCCTCAAGTGGCCGATAGCCTATTTTACTTTTTATTCGCAATTTCGTGTGAATTAGATGTCGCCACTGTATGGCCCAACCCGCCCGCACCCGCTAAATGTTATTAAAATATTGACCCGACCCGCCCGACCCGCGGCTCGGGTTCCGGGCCGACCCGTGCATCACTAGCACCAACAAACTGCCCAATAGACAGCCGTTATAACATTATAACAGTAAAAATACTGCGTCAGAGATTAAACAGACCGGTATAAACAAATTTTAGAGCAAAATTTGTCCTTTACACAATGTCAGATGATACTTGTGTGCGTGTGCGTGAGAGAGAGAGAGAAAGAGAGAGACAAACAGACAAACTACCTACACTCTGCCAGACTGCAAGTCTAGTGTGTTTGTCTGCATGTGAGAGACATTGCTTTTAACTTTAGCGTCAACATTTTAGCAAGCACATTCTCAAGGTTTGTCCTGACGAAATGCAGTTCTAGTTTACCATTGTCAGCACACTGCAAGAGTACAGCTCAAGCTCCCACGTCGAAGGCGTCAATATTGACGATTAACTGGAGCTTGGGATCGGGAGGCTTGAGGATGAGAGTGGTGATAAACAGGCTATTTAAATGTTGAAAGGAGGAGGCTGCTTCAGGGATCTAGGTGAAAGGAATGTTTGTAGATCTTAGATTGGTTAGGGAAGCAGGGAAACTGGAGTACCTTCAGATAAACTGGTGGTAGAAATTAGTGAAGCCCTGGAATCTTTGCAGTTCCTGCACGGTCTTTTAGCCTCGACCACTCTAACACAGCCTGTGTCTCCCGGAGATCCATCTCTAGGGCACCCTGTGTCACCACAAACCCCAGCAAGGAGACCGTAGTGTAGTGAAACTTGCAATTCTCTGGTTTCACAAACAATTGATTCTGTAGGAGCCTTTGAATCACCAAGCAGACGTGATAGACATGATCTTCCAAAGTTTGTGAGAACATGTCATCAAGGTAGACACAGGCAAAATGGATCACCATGTCACGGAACATTCATGAGGATCTGGAACATAACTGGGGAATTAGCAAGCCACGTGCTCTGTCCTGGTGTTACTTTGGATGATGACATCATCCAGATAGGCAGCCACATACACAGCGTGAGAATGCTGAACCCAGTCGGAAGGTGGCCGGGGCCCTAAAAAACCCCAACGGAAATGTAACAAATAGGTATCACCTATTCAGAGTTGAGAAGACTGTTGTCTCCTTAGACTCTGGTGACAGGGAATCTGCCAGCAGCCTTTGGTCAAATTCAGTGTCATAAATAAATGAGCAGTACCCAGTCAGTCCAGGAGCTTGTAAACCCGGGCATGGGGTAGGCGTCAAAACATGAAATGTAATTCTGTGATAGCTGGTTATTCACACGCCAAATGCAGTAGCCAGAAAGAAAGGAAGAACGGCAATAAGTCAAACACAGAAACCAGACAGAACAAGAGAGTGGGGCTCGTGCTTCCAATGCACATATATCACATCCTTGAGAATATAAGGAAGCAAGGCGAGCCAGGCAGAATGAACAAAGGAAAGATCTCGGAAACCGAGATCAAAACAATTAATCACCCAAACAGTGCACGAACAACAAAAGGGAGAGAGGGAATAAGAGGAAAAAACTCCCCAAGAAACTAACTAACACTTTTCCTTTTTTGCAGCTAATTCCCAGCAAACTCTCTAGCTAGAGAACCTACAGGCTGCAGTGCAAACATAACACTGACATTCTAGCAAAGGTGGCGAGGTGGAGCTTAGGCTTAAGTGGAGTCCGGGCGCCGCCCACAATTAATGCCAGCTGGCCAAAGAATCCGATGTGGGCAAAACGATATCATCCCGGATGAGAGTAACAAAGAAAGCTCCCCAACAAATGCCAACCTCCAAAACCATGACAAATTCACCTTGCGGTAGTCCACATGAAATTGCTCAGTTCCGTCTTTCTTGCTTGCAAGAACAATGTGACTGCACTAGGCTCAATTGGACTTACTGCAGTATATCACCCTCATCTCCATTAAGGCAGTTATTTCCTCTGAACCACTTTTCTTATGTGTTCAGGTAATCAATAGGAATGCAAATGCTGTATCATGCCTGGTGGGGTTTCACTATGGTGCTCTATGAGGGTGGTGCAACCTGGCAGAGAAGAGAAAACATCAGAAAAATGTTGTAACATGGCAACTCTGTGTTACTGTGAAATGGTCATCACAAAGGAGCAAGGTTGGATTGGGGGAATTTGAAACTTCTTTCACTAACAACACCAGAGATACAGTATAGGCTCAGTCTCTCTCCAGGCTTTGAGGAGATTGAGCTTGCAAATGACTGGAAAGCCAGTACCAGCATGAAGCAGGCACAAAACAGTTTGCAGAGAATGCCTCCTTCCTCTTCTTTGGTTTTGTACAGTTAAGGGTGCATTACCCATTACCACCATCTGCTGAACTACAGTTGGAACAGTTGATTAACTTCAGACAAAGTAAAACTACAAAAAAAAAATGATATATGATGATGATGATGAAGGAATCTCCTGTCGGTTCAACAGATGAGTAGGCAGACAAGTCATTTGCCGAGGTAGGTCCTCATGTGGGTATGACGACCGATTTTAGACGCTCATGAACGGCCAGAGATGCTGCAGGGGAAGAAATAAATAGAGCTGGAGCACTGTTTCCTGCTCTTTCTTCTCATGAATAGCAGCTGCTCTGTTGACTTCAAAGGCCCTAGTGGCTAACGTGTTCTGTTTTCTCCAAAGAGCTCTGTCATGGGCAATTGCTTCCCAGGAGTTGTCATTGATGTTGCAGCTCCTGAGGCTTGCCTTCAGATTGTCCCTGTACCTTTTAAGAGGTCTTTCCTGGTTGTGATGCCCTTGCTTCAGTTGTCCATACGACAGCATCTTGGGAATTCTGTTGTCTTCCATGCAGACAACGTGTCCTGTCCATCTTAAAGCTGGCACTTGACGATCAACCACTCGATGCTGGGGAGGCTGCACTTCTTCAGGATACTCATGTCCTGCCACCTGATGCAGCAGATATTCCGTAGACAATGTGGATTAAACTGCTCCAATAGCTGGACGTGCCGGCGGTAGGTGGTCCAGGTCTCGCAGCAGTAGAGAAGTACGCTCAGCACCACGGCTTTGTACACGGCATCTTGGTCCAGAGGTCCGTAGTCTTGCCAAAGTCTCTTTGTCAGTTGGCTGAAGGCCACACTTGCCTTTCCAATGTGCTGCATCACCTCAGCGTCCAGAGATCCACTGCTCGTAACAGTGCTACCCAGGTAGCAGAACTTGTCCACAGTCTTGATCTCAGTGTTGTTAATGACAATGGGAGGAGGTGGTGGCACGTTGGTAGCCTGTGATGGTGATGGCTGGAACATGGCTTTAGTCTTTTCAAGGCTGATCGTAAGCCCGAATCATCCGCAGGCAGTTGCAAAGTGATCCATTATGTTCTGCATGTTCTCATGGGAGTTTGCAACCAGTGCGCATTCGTCTGCGAAGAGGAATTCACGTAGGATGGCCTCAAACCCTTTGGTCTTAGCTCAGAGCCTCTGCGGAACTGGATGTACACCCCTCTGTCACAGCCGCTGTAGGTGTGAAGCAGCATCGCTGCAAACAAGATGGAGAACAAAGCAGGGGCAAGGACCCAGCCCTGTTTCACTCTGTTGCACACTTAGAAGGGATCCAAAGCATCATCATTCTCTTGAATTCTGGCTTGCATGCCTTCATGGAAGAAGGCGATAAGTGTTGTGAGCTTGTCTGGACAGCCAAACTTTTGCAGGATCTTCCACAAGCTATTGCAGTTCACGGTATCAAAGGCCCTGGTGAGCTCTACAAAGACCAGGTGGAGCTCCTGATTTTGCTCATGGCATTTCCCCTGTAGCTGGCGACAGCGAAAACTATATCGCTGTCGCCCCAACCGAAATCCGCACTGCGATTCAGGAATGATGGTCTCAGCAATGTTTGTGATGAGTCGGTTGAGAATGACTCTGGAAAGAACTTTCCCAGCGATGCACAAGAGTGACATCCCGCGATGATTGTCACAGCATGTCTTATCCCCCTTTCTCTTGTAGATGTGCACTACGGATGCATCCGTAACGTCCTGTGGGACTATTGCTTCACAGATGGACCTGAACAGTGAAGTCAGTTTTTCTATAAGCTTGTCACCTCCATTCTTGTAGATGTCAGCAGGAATTCCATTTGCTCCTGCTGCCTTTCTGGGAGATGTCTGCTTCAAAGCCTTAGCAATCTCAGCAGTGGTTGGGTGGTCTGCCATCGCTTCCTTAGTTGGTAGTTGTGGTAGAGACACGTTCACCTCTTTGGAAATAGTCAATTCTCAGTTCAGGACACTGCTGAAGTGCTCTGCCCATCGTGTATCGATATCGGCTTTCTGGGTCAGCAAAGTGGGCTGGTCAGCAGATCTTACTAAGGCTGAACCAGATGCCTTGAGTCCATAAACGGTGCGCAGGCCATCATGAAATGTCTTCATGTCATGGTTGTCAGCTGCTGCTTGTAGCTCCTCAGCCTTTCTTTCCCACCAGTTATTCTTCATCTTCCACAGTTTCTGCTGGAGAAATTGCCTCGCCTGCTGGTAGTCCTGTTTCTTCTTGCTGTTGGTATTGTTGGCAAGGTGATCTTTATATGCCTTATGCACCTTGTCGATGAGCTTCTGGATGCCTTCTTCTCTCTCATCAAACCAGTCTCAGTGTCTCCTCCTTATGAAACCGAGGGTATCAGCTGCGGCTCTGTAGACAGCCTCTCGGAAGGTCCTCCATTCCTCTTCCTTACTTTCTTGTTGGTGATAAGCTGAGCAATATTCAGCTTCTCGGGGGGCTTTTCCCCAGCCATCTTCTTTTTCCAAGCTAAGTTTATGTTCATCTTGCTCCGGAGCCGGCAATGATCGGACCAGCAGTCAGCTCCTCTCATGCAGCGTGTGCTGTGAACATCACATCTGTCTCTTTGGCGCACTATGACATAGTCCAGCATATTCCACTGCCTTGATCAGAAGGCTTTCTTTTGGGATCCTTTTATCTCCCCTTCCCGTTGTCGGGGGCAGCAGTGCTATCCCGAGAAAAGGCTGCACTGTCACTGTGGGAGGATATAGGCACTGCATCTACCACCGTCTACAGTGGACGACCATTACCCCACAGCCGCCTGTGCGCAGAGTCTTAACTAAGACCCCCCCAGCAGCATCCTCTGCCTGTTCCCGTCGCCATTTCTCCATCACCACAGGACTTTGGACTAGGTTGGATATTGGGTGGCGCCTAACTTGTTTTCAGCGACCTGTTTGCCTGACCAGCACATGATTTTTTAAGGTGAAGAAGGGGTGTGCAGTTCCTTCCCCATTCTCTCACCTACCGATGCTTATAGTCCCACAGGTGCAGAAACTGCCACATGTAAGACGCCCCCAGCAGGTGCAGCTTTTTTTTGGAGTATCTGTCTCCTTGGAGGACTTCAACGAAAGATATAAGGGGTTCCTCCTACCCCTGACTCGTGTATGGCGGGTGCGTCATGCCCAAACAGGTCAGGGACCTGCCACTGCCGCATATACAATATATAGTTTGTATTTAAGTAAAGATATTTAATACAAATGATGTAGCCTTGACAGAGTCTGGGATTACCTTAGAGACAGATGCAAGTGAAACTGTGAGTTTGAAACTGTGGGAAAGAGGAACTGAGACAAGAGCGTAGGTACGCTTGGAATAAACAGCTGATTATCTTATTAAATAAAACTGCAGGACAGTGTTCCTATTTTTTTAGGCAAAGGGTTGTCAAACCAAAAACTGATTTGATTAATATTTTTTCCAATTCAAAGATCATGAGATTGTCATGATACATTTTTCTATATTCAGAACTATAATACCCTGAATACTACCTTGTATTATGGTATTTGGAAGCATGCACAGCCTGTTGTGAAAGGGGCTTGCTGGTTTGTTCACCTGGACTACATACACTCAACAAAAATATAAACGCAACACTTTTGTTTTTGCTCCCATTTGTCATGAGATGGACTCAAAGATCTAAAATTCATTCCAGATACACAATATTACCATTTCTCTCAAACATTGTTCACAAATCTGTCTAAATGTGTGATAGTGAGCACTTTTGCTTTGCTGAGACAATACATCCCACCTCACAGGTGTGCCACATCAAGATGCTCATCAGACACCATGATTAGTGCACAGGTGTACCTTATACTGCCCACAATAAAAGGCCACTCTGAAATGTGCAGTTTTGTCTCACAGCAAAATGCCACAGATGGCGCAAGCTTTGAGGGAGCGTGCAATTGGCATGCTGACAGCAGGAATGTCAACCAGATCTGTTGCTCGAGCATTGAATGTTCATTTCTCCACCATAAGCCGTCTCCAAAGGCGTTTCAGAGAATATGGCAGTACATCCAACCGGCCTCACAACCGCAGACCACATGTAACCACACCAGCCCAGGACCTCCACATCCAGCAGGTTCACCTCCAAGATCGTCTGAGACCAGCTACTCAGACAGCTGCTGAAACAATTGGTTTGCATAACCAAAGAATTTCTGCACAAACTGTCAGAAACCGTCTCAGGGAAGCTCAACTGCATGCTCGTCGTCCTCATCGGGGTCTTAACCTGACTCCAGATCGTCGCCGCAACAGACTTGAGTGGGCAAATGCTCACATTCGATGGCGTCTGGCACGTTGGAGAGGTGTTCTCTTCACGGATGAATTTCGGTTTACATTGTTCAGGGCAGATGGCAGACAGCGTGTGTGGCGTCGTGTGGGTGAGCGCTTTGCTGATGTCAATGTTGTGGATCGAGTGGCCCATGGTGGTGGTGGGGTTATGGTATGGGCAGGCATCTGTTATGGACGAAGAACACGGGTGCATTTTATTGATGGCATTTTGAATGCACAGAGATACCATGATGAGATCCTGAGGCCCATTGTTGTGCCATACATCCATGAACATTACCTCATGTTTCAGCAAGATAATGCACGGCCCGATGTTGCAAGGATCTGTACACAATTCTTGGAAGCTGAAAATGTCCCAGTTTCTGCATGGCCAGCATACTCACCGGACATGTCACCCATTGAGCATGTTTGGGATGTGCTTGACCGGCGTATATGACAGCGCGTACCAGTTCCCACTAATATCCAGCAACTTCGCACAGCCATTGAAGAGGAGTGGACCAACATTCCACAGGCCACAATTGACAATCTGATAAACTCTATGCGAAGAAGATTGCACTGCATGAGGCAAATGGTGGTCACACCAGATACTGACTGGTTTTGAGTCCCCAGACCCCCAATAAAGCAAAAACTGCACATTTCAGGGTGGCCTTTTATTGTGGACAGTCTAAGGTACACCTGTGCACTAATCATGGTGTATCCACCCTCTGCTTGCTTGACTATGTCTCCTGCTGTACTTTCTGTACCCACCTACTCCCCGGTTCGGCTCACTCATCCAGTGCCTCTGGGTAGATTCCTCATCACAGCAAGTCAGTGATTCTGTTATTGAACTGATTTGCCACTTTGCATGCCTACTGATTACTATGTCTGCCTGTGGTGAAATTAAAGATTCTAACTGCTATCTTCGGTGCCGTTTGGTTTCAACCATATTCATTTAGCATATAGTCACTAAAATTGACTATTTTGTTCCAAAACACAATTAAGATGACATACACCTCCATAGTGCGAAAGGAGAAAAAATCGTGCATTCAGCAGCATAGTTAGGAACCTTTTGACTTCTTTTGCTAACGTCTATTTTTGGCCCATTGAAAAATGCATGCTCATTTTCAAATGTGCTCATTTTCAAGTGTTTGATAATGCAGAATTTTTATTCTAAATGTCCTGCATCCATAACTATTTCATACAATGTGGTTTCAGAGGGTAAATAATCTCTTAAAATAAAATCTATTAAAAAAATTATTGGCTGTTGACAATTGTGATTATAGCTGTGGTTGGCCCAAAAACCAGCATACACAGGGGTTACCAGTATTACCTCTGGAACCCCCTGAGAATTTGTATGTGTTTTTGTGTGTACATGTGTCTACCCATACGTTGCCTTGTACCAGCTCTAGGACCAATAAATGACTTAACTTTTCATATTTTACTGGTCCTTCTGATCATAGGCCTCAGTATAAATTACTTGTGGTTTTACAGAGAGTAAAGCAATGCCTTTATGCCCATTGTTAGAATATGCTGGTCATCTTCTTCAAATCTAACACTAACATAAATGTTGGTTGACTTTATTTGTATTAATTAATAGTGAGTTAATCATGTAATCTTTTCTTTTACCTGTAGTTTATGAAATATTGAAATTCAAAGTGACTCCCGATTCCATGATATATGTGCCTGGTAATAGGGACATTTAAGATTATGTTGCATTTTAAGTTCAATCACGAAGACTTCGGAATTAAAATGTCAAAGATTTGACAATGGAATTAACAAGGAAATTAATTTGACAAAGTCTTTGGCGATGACTCCGTCCTCATGGACCCTCCAGCAAGGAGGGGTGCTGATCTGCCTGGGTAGTAGGCAGAGGCGAAGCTGCCCCCCTTGAAGGGTCATCAGATTGCCATGGGGAGGATGGATTTGATGCTGAAGAGGCCGGAGTCGGAAGTTGGTGATGATGGGGAGGTGGTGGGCAATGCAGCCCGATACAGCCATCTATACCGCTCATAATGACATACTGTATATCCAGAACTCCTTACAGTCTGATCTTTACTCAGTTCAAAATTGGCTCTATAAGAACAAACTAGTACTGAATAAGAAAAAATCTTGCAGCATGGTGTTTGGAACTAAATTCCGGCGCCCACTTCATGTTCAATTACTTATAAAGTTTAATGATGATTCACCTTTAGAAAACGTAGAGGTGTTTAAATACCTCGGGCTCTGGTTAGATCCTGAGCTATCATTTAAGTCACACATTGACTACATATCTAAATATGCATATGGTTGTCTTAGCCAATTCTATCGCTCTATAAACTGTTTTACTTTTGAAATCAGGAAAAAACTAATATTAAAACTTATATTACCAAAAATAGATTACATGGACATTGTTTATCAAAACACCAATGACGTCATTCTCAGGCCCCTTAATGTGCTTTTTAACTCTCTATGTAGGTTTGTTCTTAGATGTCCTTTTAGAACTCATCACTGTCTTATGTACGAAGCACTTGATTGGCTGCCACTCCAAACCAGAAGACAACTGCACTGGATCCAATTCATTTTCAAATGTATTCATTTTAATTACCCCTCTTATTTAAAACAGCATCTGATTCACTATATATCACCTTATCCACTTAGACATTCTCAAAATCTCTATTTTGCTGTCCCCAGAATTTCCAAGGAAGTAGGTCGTAGGTCTTTTGTTTTCAAAGCCCCCTCTGACTGGAACAACCTTCCCCCCACCCTCAAGTCCATCACCTTATACCGTAGCTTCAGTTCTGCTTTAATTTCCCATCTTAGAACGACTTGCTCATGTTTCATCAAATTTTGATTACTGTTATTATTTTCATTATTATCTTACTATTATCTTGACTTGTATTGTTGTTATTGTTTCATTGTTATCATTTGTAAAATGGACAAGGATGGTTGGGATGATGACATCAGGCTAGGAGGGTATAGGGAGGTAAGAGTTGAAGAGCTATGTGTACCTTGTGTGTATTTATGTTTTTTTTGTTTTTTTTTTGTATGTGTTTTGAAACCTCTTTTTGTATGAATGTACTTGCATTGTATTGTATGTATTTCATGTGTTTTAGGACCCCCTCGAAAATGAGATGGTTAATCTCAAGGGGCTATCCTTAATAAATAATAATAATAATAATAATGCGGAATCTCTGAAACAGCAAAACGGAACGTGTCATGGGCATTTATATAGAAGATAAATGGTTACGGTCGGGTAAGACCGATTGCTTGTCTCCTACGTCTTGTGATTGAACTTTCGTTTACACTCCCATTTCAATCACGAAGACTTCGGAATAAAATGTAAAAGATTTCACAATGGAATTAACAATGAAATTATTATGATAAAGTCTTTGGCGATGACTCCATCCTCATGGACCCTCCAGCAAGGAGGGCTGCTGATCTGCCTGGGTAGTAGGCAGAGGCGAAGCCGCCCCCCAAAAGGAGAGACTTGGAGGACCGAGGAGTCATCGCAATGAACATATCTGAAAGACAAAATACACGCGTTTGAGAAATTACAAGCATTTTGCGCTAGATAAGCGCAAATGGATTGTGCCACTGCTAGTGGACGTGAAGTGTGCCAGCTAGGGAACGTGCTCCCAATACCAAAGTGCTCGCCAAGCACTTGTGAAAGGACCACAGTTAGCGTTCGTGCAGGGTATGAGAATACTTACTGGTTAGGCTTTTACCTTGAAAGCCTTGTGCTAATGAAGCAATTGTACTTCCACAGCGAATGGACGTGAGGAGATGCTCGCCTAGCATCTGATGATGTGCCAGCTAGGCAACATGCACCCAAAACCATAGCTCTAATGAGCAATGCCACAGCTAGTGGACCTGAGGAGATACCGATGAGGTATCTGTGCTTACTTCCCAGAATGGACACTCATTCTCTGCCATATTACTTAAGTGCATAAGAACAGTCACAGCTAGTGACGTGAAGTAGATACTTGCAAAGTATCTGTGATGATGTGCCAGCTAGGCAACATACACCCAAAACCTTAGCTCTAATGAGCAATGCCACAGCTAGTGGACGTGAGGAGATGCTCGCGTAGCATCTGTGATGATGTGCCAGCTAGGCAACGTGCACCCAAAACCTTAGCTCTAATGAGCAATGCCACAGCTAGTGGATGTGAGGAGATGCTCTTGTAGCATTTGTGATGATTTGCCAGCTTGGCAACGTACACCCAAAACCTTAGCTCTAATGAGCAATGCCACAGCTAGTGGACATGAGGGGATACCGATGAGGTATCTGTGCTTACTTCCCAGAATGGACACTCATTCTCTGCCATATTACTTAAGTGCATAAGAACAGTCACAGCTAGTGACGTGAAGTAGATACTTGCAAAGTATCTGTAATGGTGTGCCAGCTAGGCAACATACACCCAAAACCTTAGCTCTAATGAGCAATGCCACAGCTAGTGGACGTGAGGAGATGCTCGCGTAGCATCTGTGATGATGTGCCAGCTAGGCAACGTGCACCCAAAACCTTAGCTCTAATGAGCAATGCCACAGCTAGTGGATGTGAGGAGATGCTCTTGTAGCATTTGTGATGATTTGCCAGCTAGGCAACGTACACCCAAAACCTTAGCTCTAATGAGCAATGCCACAGCTAGTGGACGTGAGGAGATGCTCGCGTAGCATCTGTGATGATGTGCCAGCTAGGCAACGTGCACCCAAAACCTTGGCTCAAATGAGCAATGCCACAGCTGGTGGATGTGAGGAGATGTTCGCGTAGCATCTGTGATGATGTGCCAGCTAGGCAACGTGCACCCAAAACCATAGCTCTAATGAGCAATGCCACAGCTAGTGGACGTGAGGAGATAAGGTATCTGTGCTTACTTACCAGAATGGACACTTACTCTCTGCCATGTCATTTAAGTGCATAAGAACAGTCACAGCTAGTGATGTGAAGTAGATACTTGCGAAGTATCTGTGACAGCTTGCCAGCTAGGCAAGGTGTGCCCATAACCAAAGTGCTAGCCAAGCGCTTGTGCTTACTTACCAATATAGATACTTACCATCAAGCCATCTAAATACAAGAACATTGCCACTGCTAGTGGACGTGAGGTAGATACTTGCGAAGTATCTGTGACAGCTTGCCAGCTAGGCAAGGTGTGCCCATAACCAAAGCGCTAGCCAAGCGCTTGTGCTTACTAACCAATATAGATACTTACCATCATGCCATATAAATACAAGAACATTGCCACTGCTAGTGGATGTGAGGTAGATACTTGCGAAGCATCTGTGACTGCTTGCCAGCTAGGCAAGGTGTGCCCATAACCATAGCACTTGTGTGCATACTTACCAATACGGATACTTACCATCATGTCATCTAAATACATGAACATTACCACTGCTAGTGGACATGAGGTAGATACTTGCAAGTATCTGTGACTGCTTGCCAGCAAGGCAATGTGCACCCATAACCAAAACGCTAGCCAAGCGCTTGAGAGCTGCACGACTGCGAGTGGACGTGATGTGGATACATGCGTAGTGCCCGTGATGGCTGCCGGCGAGGCAGCACGTGACCTTGGCGCTTGTATAGCACACGGGAAATTGCCACTGCGAGAGGACAAGAAAACATGGCATAGCTGTTGTAAAGGTTTGACAACTTCAGAATAAACATTGCAATCATTTAACAGCAACTTATTGAATGACAATTAATTTGCAACAAACACATACCTTGCACATTTAACATTTGAAAATAATGCCTGAATAGCATGGTTTATTAATGCCCAACAACAGTTCACATCTTTTACCTCAATTGGACCACAAACAAGCACACTTGCAAGCGAGACCTCCCACTTGTGTAAAGTAAGGACGCTGCTTTGATGAGGTCACGAGAACTGCACTTCGATTATCGTTGAGGCTGAGGGCTGCATTTATGAATACCCACAGATAACCAACGCCCATGCTTGTAAATTGGAATGTTCTGTCTGCAATGAGCTGCAAATTTAACTCTCAGAACCTGAATGAATGTCCCGAGTAGGTAAATGTGACAAGCATTAGATTGCCACTTGTAAGCTCAGCCATACCTAGTGAAGGAGAAATGAACTAACAGCATAGCATTTGTACATTTTGGTAGCTTGAATGGATTGCTGTGTTCATTGACAAAGCACAAGGACAATTCATTCGCACAGAGCAAACATCTATGATGTACGTCCATAACTTATAAACCATCAAAATTCAGGCATCAATGATTCTTGTAAGTAAGTATCACCCAACACCTAGTTAAGACTTGAGTTTGAACAATGACTGAATACAAGCGAACCACCACGAACTTGGAAGTAAGGTATGGATACCAATTTGATGAGGCCACCGAGAGCTGTACCTTGACTATGGTTGAGGCAGAGGGCAACAGACAGAGACTGATGCCCATTTCCAAATTAGCACATTTACTCCGTATTGGAGAAGGTTAGAATTAATATTCCTTAACGCACAAACAATGAAACGCAATAACAGACTGGGAGTCAACCAACAAGTGACAAACTGATTCTTTTGTCTCAATTCTGAAGATTGAAACCAGACCCCCAAAATGAGGGTCGGACCCTGAAACTAGATTCACACCCGAGCTGTTCGATAAGGTTGCACATGACAAACGCAACTGTGGAAATTAAGACTGAATACAATTGAATACCTTGGAAAAAACAAACCATAGAAATTATGTAAAAACTGAATCAAACCTTGAAATATGAAAGAGCTCAACCATTTTACATCATGATTATCTTCACCTAATTCAGGAGCAGTTCTAGTGACTGGACTGGGACAGGTTTCAGATGACTTTAAGGTAGATTACCGCTATAAACTACCATAACCTTTTCCACATTTCACGCGCTGCTTCTCAAAACCACTAGTCCAATTTTAATGAAATTTGGATCTTCAATACTATATAGCATGATGGTTGTCCTGGACCCAAATATATGGCTGTAGTAACACGTGGGGATTATTTCTACACGCAGGAGGCATCAACTGATGTTTAAGAAGAGGTTTTAATTGTTGCCGTTCCCGTTCTGAGCTGTTCTGTTGCTTCTTTAACACCGTGATAACTACAATGCAAACAGAACAGAGATCGATATACTTCACTCGGTTCAGTTAAAATCATTTGACTAACACCACAAAACATAAGGTATGAGATTAGACATACCGTTGTGCGCTTTTCCCACATGTTCCAAACTTTGCAGAAAAAAAACTTTTTTTTAATCAACGAAATGCTAACGACTGGTCTCATTCTTTTCTGTTCATCTGATGACGTGTACACATCTCTTTTTATCTTTCCCCGATCATGTGATCAATTGTGCGGTTTTCGCAAATTAAACCATTTAAAGCAAGAGGTAAACAATCACTTCACATACATTTCCAATGCCCAATTACCCAAATAAAAGATATGCTCATGAGGCAAGTACCAAAAAATGAAAATTACAAAAAAAAAAAAAAAGGGATTTGTCTGCAGACAGCTACAATGGCCCTTTTGGTACTCTTAATTTCAGGGGGTGCTGAATATATGATCAGGTAGAGAGTTTAAGTCAAGAGCAAAAAAAAAAAAAAAAGGTTTTCAAAAACCTTAGCCCATAGATGCTGGATCAGACAATCTGGGCGCAGAGTTGAAATGTTTTAGTTACTGATTTATGGTGTTTTGAAAATGTCATGATCTGCCCCTTTTGCATAATTTATGCAAATCAACTCCATCCCTGCTGATTTGAATGTTTGCTTTTCATATTGATAAAGCTATTTGATGCAAGTGATGAAATAAAGATTCTGATGCTTAATAGCAGAATTCTAGCTTAAGGACGGAGATTCCAAACTTCCAAGATCAAAATCAGGAACAACACTCATCCTGACTTGCGGATCGATCCCAAGGCAAAGAGTTCAAAATAAATTTTACCAAGAATGGCAAGGGTAATGAGGAAAAGCGGTCTTTTTTTATCATTTCTCACCCCCATCCACATAAGCCTACCTATATATTGCAACAAGACTATACTCTTTCTAATGAAGGAAGCAAACTTGTATGAAACGATTTCATATTTTTTTCGCCAAGATTCCATGGGAATAAGGCCGATAATTTCCATCCCGACAGGTTACATCCGATTTCCAAGTAGTGCATATTATGAATGAATGAATGAATGAATGAATGCTACAAATTTACACGCGACTTCTTATGCACTTCACATTCGAAGCGCCTTTAAAGCGATATGCGGTTATACTAATCACTTGACTGACACTTGTGGAACGCTGACCTGATGATATATATATAGCATGCTTGCGTTCTATGCTCAGTAATGCTCTGGTATTTCCGGGGCACATACTCTACAAACACAAAGGACAACTCGCCAGTATCGGTTCGCAATTACAAGTGCAAATAGCTTTAATCCTCAAGACACATTCAAGCCGCCAATCGATTGATAAAAATACTCACGGTTTTCCCGTGTCGCAAGTATAACTAGCGACCCAGGCCGGAGTAGATTGACGTTGGCGGTTGGTCTTGCAGTTCAATCGCGCCGTCTGATAAACTCCTTCATCTGATCTCGGCTGGGTGTCGCAGCTCCATCACCACCATGCTGCCCCGCGGTCTGTCTCTGTTACTGTGCACGTGTGCTCCGCTGCGGCCAGGCGTCCGTCTTCCTCTCCTGTGAGCATTTTTATCCCAGCACTTCCGCAGTTATCCCCTCCTTCCCACAGCGACCAATTATGCCGTCCAAATACACGTGCAGGTTATCCAAAATTCAATTAAGCCTAGAGGGTGCATAACAGTCTCCATGCACAAGAACACGATACTCAAAACACAAAATCAAATCAAACAAATACAACCATGCATAATTAAACACACGGGCATGCATAAACACTGCAAACACAATAAAAAAAAAAGAAACAGCACCTCTGCCTTGACATTTTTTCCCACACTTTGAGGTTGCCAGTCCCTGCAACATAGATCTAATCTACATATCTCACTGGGGTCAATCCCAAATTTACCCTTGTAGAACGGTGCAAGGCTGCTTCTGGTTCAGCATTCACAGGAGGCAATACTGCTGGGTCAGGGGGGAAACCGTACATCAATGGGGGCGTAATCCTCTGAGCCGGGGCAACTGGTTCCACCACTGGAGGTGAGGGTTCAACTGGGGGAGCTGTGCACACTTTCAATGAATTTCTGTGAACAATTTGAACACGGCCACCTCTCTCTGGCTGAACCTTGTATACCAGCCCTGGGCCCCCCACCTGTTCCAAAATTAAGTAGGGCTCTGGATTCCACCAACTACACAGCTTCCCTTTCCCTTGCCTGTTCCTGTCCCAGGAGAAAGAACAGAGCATATTAAGCAATGTCTGATTAAAACGCTCGGTGTAGCCGTTACCTGCATGGTGGTATGGTGTAGTACGGCTTTTAGTTATACCATAAGTATCACAAAGTTGCTTCATTAGTGCCGACTCAAAATTAGGTCCCTGGTCTGAATGGAAACGTGCAGGACAGCCAAAAGGCTGGATTAAATATGTCTAAAGGGCCTTTACTGTAGTCTGCGCAGTTTGATCATGAGTGGGGACAGCCCAAGCAAAGCGAGTAAACAAATCAGTTGCAACCAAAATGCTCTGATACGTATCCGTGGGCCGGCCTAAGGACAAAAAGTCTAACCCTACCACCTCTAGGGGGTACAACACTGTAATAGGGTTTAGTGGAGCCCTGGCCTCTACCTTCTCCTTTTGCAGACTGCAGGCGACTCAACCCTGATGAAACAGGCGTACCTCCCCCTCCATACCGGGCCAGTAGAACTGCTGCCGGATCTGGGATTGGGTCCTCTCCACTCCAGCATGGGCAGCCACTTCATGGACACTCTTCCAGACATCCTGTCTCCTAAAACTGGGGCACACAATCTGGAAACGCACTTCATAACTGTGAGCAGGCCCGCCGACAGGGGGGGACAAACGGGTATCTTGTCCCGGGCCCAGGGAGGAGGGGGGCCCAGAACTGGGCCCTCATGAAATTGTGGAATAATTATTCTATTATATTTCAAAATATGCCTATTTGTGGAAGAAATGTATATTATTTGCATTAAAGAAATTATTTCTAATTGTTTTTACCTTTATTGTCCTTCAAATAGGGATCAAGAACCCCCTGCCACTCCCAACACAAAAATGGTTTGGCCTGTGATCAAAAATGCGACGTCAATTGATTTGCGCTTCAGTTTGCTGACGTGTGTCAGTGTTAGTCAGGGGCACAAAAAAGCAAAAGAAAAAAGTAAATGAGAAGAAGAAACCAGGAGCCTTAGGGATTCACTAAATAAATATATTAAAAAGGTTCTTCTGATGATGCAGGTACGAGTAAAGGCAGGGCAGAGCCAGGTAAGGCACAGAGCAGCCACCGTTTTCCAGCCCCGTTAAGTCACCCGGTCCAGCTTTTCTTGCCCCCCCGCCAGGCTAAGCGTCACGTGTTCATTTATTTTACTGTAAATAGGTTTTTATGCACCAAAATAGGGCCCTATGATTTAGTGACATGCGCTAGAGGTTAGTTTGGTGAGGCAGAAACCTCCCCTTTGCTCGATTAGCAAGTAATTAAATGTTTAAAGGATATACAGAATTACCGAGAGCCGAGAATTTTTCCTAATTGATTATTCAGATTTCCATCCTTGCAGTCACAAATTGCAGCGTATACGTGAATGTAGTCATTATCTCCTCTATCAGTATCAGGCTTCCTATAGGCTTGGTCTTAATTGTTTTGATTGTCAATCATTAATAGTACGTGGGAACAGGTTCACAAAATCCTGTGATAGAAGTCTGTGTCACTGTCTCACTTCACCGCACGTCTCAGGCCTCCAGTAAGCAAATACTCGCAAATCTGCAGTTTCGTGAGCATTTCAAGTTCGATATACTGAGTAATAACGCCGCGGAAATTTAAACTGCCCGTCATTCTGCCGAATAGTCTTACTAAACTAGTAAAATTGAAGTCAAGAGCACATCAGCCACACGGGACAACAAGCTATTTTATGTTTAAAATGTTCCGTTCCTTATCGCGCTGATGGGAGCGGAGCATATGCTGTGTAAAAAGATGGACGCAACACTCCGGTCTGAAAAAAGCCCATACGGAAGTACCGTAAAATGGCATTCTATTTAATGGCCAGCAGATGGCGACGTCGGTGGTTGCTGAAAGAAGTTCAATGCTATAGAAGACTATGAGAAAATGACCCTACTTTCCCACCTGATTTTTCATTTAAATAATAATTTTTAACATTATCTTATGGTAGCTATTGAAAGTTTCAAGTCTCTTTTGATATATCATAATGTTCATTTTTGTAAAGTATGGTCCCAAGTAGACGAGAATAAAGAATTAAGTCAGAATATGCTCTAGAGGCGTGGCTATCCTCTGGTCCTTGTCCGATACGGTCAGATCCACCTCTCACGTCCCTCCACGGATCTTGATTCTCGCTCTCGTCCAATAGAAATCACATCCGGTTTCAAAATGACAACATTGCGCAATTCAAATTGCCAAATCAAGGCTTCCTTTATGTTATGCTGAAACTAATGGGTGATGTCACGGTTGCTTCGTCCATCTTTATATACAATATTTGGACCGGAGGTTGGGGTGAGTAGCTGGGGGCGGGGCACATTGAGAGTATTTTGTCTCGGGCCTGGCCAAGGCTGTCAGCGGCCCTGACTGTGAGGGTCTATCATTCTTCGGCACAGTAGTCTATTCTCAACCGTCAGCCTCTTCCATTATTGCAACAGTCTATGGGCGGTAGGGGACAACGACTGGCGTTCCAATCTTTGGGGTGGTGCTCGTGTTTCCACATACCTCTCAACAGCTTGTATATCCTGATCTCTAACCTGTGCCTCTTCCCACTCACTGCCGATCCACTCCTCCTCACCTCCCTCAGGAGTTAATTCAATGGCGGCCGTGACTGGGACAGCCTCCATTTCAGGCCCTAAGCCTGGCACATCTGTGGATAGAGTGTTAGCTGGAAACCGAGACAGTGCATCTGCATTAACATTACTTTTACCTGAGCGGTACTTGATGTCATAATTGAAGGAAGCCAGCTGTGCCACCCAATGCTGTTCCACCACGCCCAACCAGGCCGTCTGCAGATGAGCCACAGGATTGTTATCCGTATACACAGTAAATTATGTGCCAGTCAAATAGTCTTTAAATTTTTTAGTCACCACCCATTTAAGAGCCAAAAGTTCCAACTTGAAAGAGCTATAATTAGCATCATTGCGCTCTGCTGGATGTAGGTTGCGACTGGCATATGCTATCACTCGTTCTTTCCCCTCTTGCACTTGAGCCAAGACCGCTCCCAACCCCTGGTTACTGGCATTTGTATAGACGCTGAATGGAAGGGAATAATCTGCATATGCCAAAACAGGTGCTTGTGTTAAAGCTGTCTTCAGGTCATCAAAAGACTTCTGACATTCAGGGGACCACTGTACCCTTCGATTTTCAAGCTTCTTGTCAGCGGGAATGCCTGTCAGTAGCTGGTTCAGAGGGCGCGCAATTTTAGGAAAACCAGGCACAAATAGTCTGTAATAACCAGCTAGGCCCAGGAAAGCTCGTACTTGCCTTATGGTAGTAGGAACAGCCCAGTCTGGTACTGCTGAGATTTTATCCGGGTCAGGTCTCACCCCTTAGCGATCCACTACATGGCCCAAGAATTTCACTTCCTGTTGCAGCAGCCTACATTTGTCCAGCCGCAGCTTCAACCCATGTCCCCACAGTCTATGGAACACCTCATCCAGATGTTTCAGATGGGAGGAAAAGTCAGGTGAGTAGATGATAATGTCATCTAAATACACGAGTACAGATTCGGACAATTGACTATTGAAGCACTGTTGCATCAACCGTTGGAACGTAGCCGGTGCATTACATAAACCAAATGGCATCCGCTCAAACTCAAACAAAGCTGTCTTCTCCCGATCCTGGGGATCCATCTCAACTTGCCAGTAGCCATTAGCTAAGTCAAGAGTGGAAAACCTCTCTGCTCGGGTCAAACTGGTCAGGGTCTCTTCAATCCTAGGCATAGGAAATGCATCTTTATGGGTTACTACATTCAGTTTTCTATAGTCCACACAGAATCTCTAATTGCCATCATTTTTCCTCACCAACACTATGGGTGCGGCACCAAGAGCTACAACTCTCCCTGATGATACCCTTCTCCAACATACCTGGAAGCAGGGACTTCATCTCCTTATACATTGCAGGGGGGAGGGATCGGTACCGCTCTCGGACAGGTGGTGCGTCACCGGTATAAATGTGATGATGTACCAAATATGTACGTCCAAAATCCTCATCATTTAAGGCAAACACTTGCTACCATTTCAGCAGCAGGGCATGCAGTTCTTCCAGCTGTTTCTCAGACAGATCAGGTCGGCTAGTGAGCTCACTCACCCCTTTTGGTAGTTCTTGATCCTCCTGATCAGCTGTCAAATCCACCAACGCCACCTCAACAACATCACCATTTCCGAAGGACAGGTTCAGGTTACGAGGTCCATACATGTCAGCCTCATCCACCAGGGCACAATAATTTGCTCATCCTGGGCCCATCCAAGCCCGACCCCACACCAACAACTCACTCCTCGGGGGAACTCTGATGATACGTCGGTCAGCCAGCCGCACATATCCCAGCAGCCCATATTTTGCCGCAGTAGCCTCGATATGGCGACATTTGGCAAATGCACCCTTCCATATTTGCTGGCTTCGCAACCTCTTTGGGAAAGAAGCAAACTTATTGGGCCACTTAAAGAGAACATTCCAGCAGGCTGTCACAACATTCATTCCAATGAGGAGTGGTCGGGTACAGTGCTCATCTTTAACAATCACTACCCCTCGTTCCGGCATCGCCACACCCTCTATCACCATATCTAACACAGCATAGCTTATGTACGGAATCTCAAGACCGTTAGCTGCCCGTAACTGAAAGACTAAAGGGGTCGTACCAAGCTTAGCCTGGGCAAAATTCTGTTCAAAGAGACTTTGCCACATCAAGGTAACCTAAGACCCAGTGTCTATCAGTCCAGACAACTCAACCCCTTCAATTTGCACTCTGATTGTTGGACACTTTCCAATGAATGTTTCAGCGGCCCTTGTCTCCTCTGGTATGCTCTCAGCCCCTGCCCCTCGGACCTCAGCAGCAGGGAGGGCTAGTTTAAAGCTGGCTGCGGGGCTCCTGGCCCCCGACAAAACCGAGCAATGTGGCCTGCTTGCTTACACTGGCGACAAATGGGTCTACCTTGTTCATCCCAGTGATTTATCTGTGAAGCCAATTGCCGTCGTTTTCTCCTAGGTTGTATTGGAGGTTGCATGGAGTTACTAGGCGGCCGAAGGAGCGGTTTAATCTCTTTCAATAATTCTTGTGTGAATCCAGTCATTTGCAGTTTCACATCTTCCATTATCTCTCTTTTCAAGGTCTCTTTCCAGCTGGTGTCCTGTGAATGAGGGGGCACACGAGAATTATTCACAGAAGCACATATTACCTCCGAATGTGTTTTCCCATGTTCTGCAACAAGCAGCAGTGCCTCCTTTCTGAGTTCCGCAAAAGTTTCATCTGGATTCCGCCGAGCGTAAATCTTCAGGGCCTGGGACAGCGAACCCTCATGTAAACCCAGCAGCAACTGTTCACGCAGCACTGCATCAGGGGGAGCACCATCAGGGTCATGCCACCGCAATCTGCAATGCAACTCCCATAACCTCAAAATATATGAAGCCACGGTTTCATCAGGCCTTTGAATACAGCTAAAAAAATTAAACCTCAGCACTGGGGTAGGGGTAGTGTCTCCATAAAGAGAATACAAATAACGAAAGAGTTTCTGTACCTGATCTTTTACATCTTTTTCCAAAACATTCACTTGCCGCTTAGCCTCCCCAGCTAATGTACCCAAGACAATGTCTACTTTTCTGGCTTCTGGCAATGGTTGTGTCCCCAGCAAACCTGAAATTTGTTCTTTCCAATCACTATATTTTACATCCTCACCCAACCCCCTAAATTTGGGAAGCCAAGGGGCACCAGGATACACAGGCATCATCATTTTTACAACTCACAGTAAAATCTCTAGGGCTTTTCTAAAACTCTGCTCAAGTCTCGATCCTGCCGATTACGCCAAAATGTAAGGGACCCGTGGCCGTAAGGCCAAGATTACTAAAACTGAAGCCAATAAAACTCCAAACTGCTTATATATTTTTAAAGCAGCACAACAATGCCCACTAGTGAAACACCAGGGAGCTAGACACAGGTTCTTAAAATCAAGTAGAGCAGAGTTTTAAAATAACCACGAAGGCAGAAAATAAGGGTAAAAACGATTTAATAACACCAAAGAACTCTTGCCATGAACCCAACCCACAGTCACCCAAAGTCATAAAAAAGTCAATAAAAATTTCTTGCAGAGCAGCGCAGTCCACCCAGGTTTCCAGAGTCCTGACGTCACACCACAATCCACGGGGTTAACTCCGTCTCAGCACTGGTATTTCCGGGGCACATACTCTACAAACGCAAAGGACAACTCGCCAGTATCGGTTCGCAATTACAAGCGCAAATAGCTGTAATCCTCAAGACACATTCAAGCCGCCAATCGATTGATAAAAATACGGTTTTCCCGGGTCGCAAGTATAACTAGCGACCCAGGCCGGACTAGATTGACGTTGGCGGTCGGTCTTGCAGTTCAATCGCGCCGTCTGATAAACTCCTTCATCTGATCTCGGCTGGGTGTCGCAGCTCCGTGACCACCACGCTGCCCCTCGGTCTGTCTCTGTTACTGTGCACGTGTGCTCCGCTGCTGCCAGGCGTCCGTCTTCCTCTCCTGTGAGCCTTTTTATCCCAGTACTTCCGCAGTTATCCCCTCCTCCCCACAGCGACCAATTACGCCGTCCAAACTCAGTACACGTGCAGGTTATCCAAAATTCAATTAAGTCTAGAAGGTGCATAACAGTCTCCATGCTCAAGAACATGAAACTCAAAACACAATCAAATCAAACAAATACAACCATGCATAATTAAACACACGGGCATGTATAAACACTGCAAACACAATAAAAAAAAGAAACAGCACCTCTGCCTTATGACAAATGCATGGGGGCATTTGAGGGGATAGAGGTCAATTCACCAGGTAAAGTGTTTGGCATTAAAAGATGTGAGCAATTTAAACTATATGTAAAACGGCGCTTGTCGCATTAAAATATGGGCAAGACTGAAGTAAATTATTTGTACTTTTTCCACACAAGGAAAATATTCACTTGTATTAGAATATCCTTCACCGTCCTCTTCCCATTCAACTACACCACCATTTTTTGCCATTTTTTATTGGGAACATAACAATAAAAATGGAAAAGAAACAAAAAGCGTTAATTTGTGAACAGCTCTGCTGGCTACGATTCAGTCCCTTGAAACTACCGGAGAGCAAAAGCATCTACGTTAAAAAGTGAGTTTGGTGAGTCAAAATGCAAATGAGGTCTGCGACACAAAATAGCACAACGACCGCTTTATGCATTGACACATCTCCTCACGCGCTGTTCAACGTCTTGAAATGCAAAAGTTTCTATTTTAAAGCTGGTAACTACCAAACTTGCCAAAGGTGATAAATATGCTGTTTGCGATTGACAAAAGTGTGCATGACATAACCACTGCATGCTTTTCCATTTGCAAACGGATGGAAATGAAGTCTAGTTTAAATTGGGACTGCAAAAGTATAAGTTTGCATTTATTTTTGTTTTCTTGGTTGATTATTTTTATTGTCATTGGGGAAAAAATGCTCACCAACAGAATGAGCCCGATTTTACACTGTTTGTGCTTAAGTCCAGTACATCAGATCACATCAATGATTTTTACTTTACATCACCCTCTTTCATGATTAATGCTTTCGGTTGTTTCTCATGGATTTCAGAAAAGGCAGTTGGCTTGAAGGCCTTTCAATACATGGGAAGGAAATGCACATGTTCCATCAACACTTCACATGGACTGGGAACAAGCCAGTTTGTGGTGTGCGATTTATTTTCTATGAAATGGTTATTTTGTCTACCAAGTTGTCAAACTGTGTGGAGTTACTGTTAAACCACAAGCAAGTGCAAAGTATTTCCTTAGTGCTGAGAGCATTATCTGTAAGTACATATGCCAGGGGCATGGGCATGCTCTGTGACTGATTATTTCTGACTTGCTTTTTCACGATGAAAACAGATGAGATCAGTTGTCAGAAAATATTACTGTGATTCTAGAACAAAGAGCACAGTCTTTGAATATATTGAAAATTCACATCAGCCTGTGTGACAGGACTATTTGATGCCTTATCGTTTTTGAGTTCATGCATATTGTAGGTAAATAAAGAAAATAATAATAATTCATCCACAAATTAGCACTTATTTAATAGCAAAGATGGCATACTTTATGCACAGTGACTGAGGCATTTTTTTGTTCTTCTGTGTGTTAAGCACCACAAGGAATGCACCACAAAATTATAACTTCAGAATGTATTTATGTTTTTTTCGGGCTATTTAAAACGCATTCTTTTTTGCTTTAACTATTGATTTCAGCGTCGAGCACTCATCACACGTGTTTGAAGTGAATCTCTGCAGTTTCCACTCAGGATGAGATTAAAATCTAAAATGCCTTGTGCTCTTTTCAGATTCTGAAGACGTGACACAGGGCAAGCCAATTTTGTCTTGTCTGATAAATGTCTTGCTGCTTATGGGCCTTGACTGCCATTCATACGACAACCACATAATCACTTTCATATTTCTAGTGATCATTAAAAAAAGGGAAATATTCTGTTTTTGCAGCTACTTATACTGCCGCATTTAAAATAACAAATTTTAGGGAAATACTGTGCGCACACACTGTATGAAGCGCACCTTCCCAAAGTCTTTGTGAGACAGTTTTCTCATTGTTAATATGTCAGCACATATTATTTGCACTGTAAAAAACAGTATGGCATAGCACATGATAACTGACTAAGCAAGTGCTGACGAGAAATTTGCTTTCCTGTAGCAAAGAAATCATTCTGTCATTAATGGTTTTTGTAAATACTGTATACCCTGTTGTAAAAAGCATATACTGTGTATGTAATTTTAGATCCATAATCAAACAATTTATTTGAAAAAAAAAAAAAAAAAAAAAAAAAAAAATATATATATATATATATATATATATATATATATATATATATATATATAATACATTTTGGCTCAGTACAACTACTTAAAATTTGCTTAATAAAGCATTACTATGTATTCTGAAAAATATGGGCAGATTTACAAAGTGCTGACATTTCTACTTGGTGAATTTAAGTGTATAAAAATACCAATAAAAGCTGGGAATGTGCAAATAAAAGGCATATGAATTCAAGGGATAGTCAATACAAAACAAACAAAATAAAATACACTGATGTTGCAGTCATGCCTCATTTCCGATGCTTCATGGGATAGCTCGGTGGCCGAGTTGCTTCCGGTCTTGCGGAGCTGCAGAAGGTTACTTTAGTGTACGAATACTTTGCCGTATGATACCTAGCGTCGAAACCATAATTAGATGCTTTCAGCTAAGCTGCCACGTTCGCTCACTTGGTTAAGGTGCCGCATTGCGGAGCAGTAGTGATTACCACAGTGCGGGTTTGATTCCCAATCGCACCAGTATTTTCAGAGCAGCGCACAAATGGCTTTGCGTTGCATGGAAAACTAATTGTGAAGGGACTGACTGGATGGGATACTGAAATAGTTGCTTTGTTCATTGCTCAAGCGCCTATTGTTGGCCAGCTGGGCGCTTGTCAGTACGATTCTAAGCTTGCTTATGTTCAGGTATCCTCCACGCTCGTTCTGAACATGCAAAGTTTCAACCTATGAGTGTATAGAACTAGCGGCTGACATGTGCGTGCTTCGGAGGAGAGCCGCGAACTGTGTTCAATCTCCCGAGTTGGCAACATGGGGTTGCAGATGGGCGAATTGTCGAATTTGGCATTCCAGATTCTGGTGGGATTGGGATTTTAAAAAAAAAAGAAGAAGAAGAAGAACCTTTTAGTTGGGGAACATGTTGTTTTGAGAAGGGCCTTCCATGGCAATATTCAGGTTATTAATATAATTTCTAGTATAATTTATGGCGTGGCTGTTAACTATCACACATGATGTAGGCCAGTAGTTCTCAAACCTCTCCCGGAGTACCACCTCTTTTGCACATTTTAGATTTCTCTCTGCTAGCGTGGATGAGCCTAATGATTCGCCCATTATCAAGCATCTTCACGGATGATGAGCTGATCATTTGACTCACCTGTGCTGGAGCAGGCAGAGCTCTACAACATGCAGGAGAAGTGGTACTCCAAGTTTGAAAAGTACTAATGTAATGATAAGACTGCTATCGTTCAATGTTATTTTGCGCATGCAATAGACCTAAGCACTACCAAGCTGCACACCGGAAGTGTGGTAGTCTCGGAAGTGCAAGAAATTTCAGTGAAAAAGCTAGATCTGGCAAATTTTTTGTTTTTATTGACGACTGCTTTAACTGTTTGATTATATACAAGTATTTGATTATATATAAGCGTTTCTACCGTGGTCCATGATGGGAGTTTTATAGGATGACAGTGGCCCAAGCCCCAGAGGGCATGAGGGTCACTGATTTTTTTTTATGAATATGATTTTATGAATATGAAAATAACCAAAGCATATGCCATTGCCTAAATGGTCATCAGATATCAAACCAAATGAACTCATATGGAGGATTTTGGAACAACGCTCTTGACAGCAGTTTCTGCCACCATCATCAAAACACCAATGAAGGAACTATCCTTGGGAAAATGGGGAATAAATCTGTCCTGAGACACTATGACTGAGGAATAATTGTTGGTATCAGAGAACGGTCCAGTCAGAAAGATAAATCACAATGAAACAAGGCGAGAGAAGCGTAGCACAGGTTACACGGAAGAACGATCTGACAAGAAAGTGAACCAAACAGACATCTTATATACACATCCAGGAGAACACATGATCAGGGAGAACAGGTGCAATCAATGGAGACAATGATCAGGGAGAGACACATGAGGAATAAACTAATTACATGAATTTGGCTGTAGCCAAAACGCAGACAGGGATCACAAGACAAACCTATGAACAGAACAACAGCTCCGGTCAAGGAGTACTAAAGTGCATAGTAAAAAGAAAGGAAAGCGCAAAGTAAATGTGGAATCCACAGAAAATAGCAGCAGAGATAATTAGGGATAGGCAAGGAGGCGGAGACTAGAATTGGGCGACTGCTGAGAGATCATTTGTCAATTAGTAAGTGCAGCTATACAATCCCGAGTGCTTGTTAGTAAGTTTGTCCAAATATACTGTACAAGGTTAGTGTGGGTTAGTAATTAGCAAAAACAATAAACTGTTAGTATGTGTTAGTAAGACAGTAAAGGAGAGAGGAAGGAAGAACACGAGATAATGAAAGAAGATTGAAACCCAGAAATCAATAAATCACCTGAATGAGTGGCACGTAAGACAAGGGACCGTGAGCAAAGATACACACATGACAAGACAGGGGAGACAAAGTGCAAAGCATGGCAAAGAAAACATGGCATGATAACTAATAAACTAAAACATGAAAAATAATAAAACAAGGAAATCTAAAATACCAAAAACACAATACATAATCCTAAGAATGGTCAGACAAAGGCAGTGGTCACTTAACACGAAAATCAATAAACAATGCAAGGCCAGGCACAGAGCTTCAACAAGGCAAGGGATCATGGCATAGCAGAACTACCAAAACCAAAACAGCAGAATCACGACAATTTCACAAGGAATTAAGGCTTTTCCTGTCATGGTTTTGGAGGTTGGCATTTGTTTGGGAGCTTTCTTTGTTACTCTCTCTGGAACGAAATCATTTTGCCCACGTCAGATTCTTTGGCCAGCTGGCATTAATTGTGGGTGGCGCCTGGAATCTATTTAAGCCCAAGTTCCGCCTCACCACCTTTGCTAGAGTGTCAGTGTTACGTTTGCACTGTAGCCCGTAGGTTCTCTAGCTAGAGAGTTTGTTAGGAATTAGTTGCAAAAAAGGAATAATTTTAGTTTCTTAGGGAGTTTTTTCCTTTTATTTCCTCTCTCCCTTTTGTGCACTGTTTGGGTGCTTAATTGTTTGATCTCGGTTCCCGAGATCTTTCCTTTGTTCGTTGGTTCTAGCCCGCTTTGCTTCCTTATTTCTCTCGGACGAGATATATGTCCTTTCGAAGTGCGAGCGCCTCTCTCCTGTTCTGTCTGGTTTCTGTGTTTGTCTTTTTGCTGTGCTTCCTTTTTGAACGGCCACTGTATTTGGCATCTCGAATAACCAGCCAACAAACTTCCAAGGGCAAAGGTTGGGGCACAGATAGCAAGCACCTCCGCTCCGGATCTGTCACGGCACTGACGGGGGGGGGGTTGGGGTGGTATTATTGAGAGGTCTTCCTAATAAAACGGTCACTGATTATATATGCTGGCAAAAAATGTGCATTCATCATGCCAAAGAAGCCTGCTATAATGGAGGATAGATGATGAATTTGACAACTAATTGGTAATGAATTTTGCAGTTTTTTCAGTTGCCTTCTTAGTTACTTTTGTTTTCTCTAAGATTGAGGTAATACAGTTTAGGATTTTGGTATTGTATTGTAGTGCTTAGCTTTTCTGTCTGAATGTTTTGTGCTTTTTGTGTTCTCTTTGTCTTTTAAAACGTTTTCTCGCTTTAACATATCCTTTGGACTGTTTCTCTCTCAGTATCTATTAAAACTGAAATAAATTCTATCAATCATAAACAACAAATAAATACATTCCATTACCTTTAACTAGATAAGTGGGCGAGCATCCGGAAACTTCTCATGACTAGCAGAGACCAACTCGACCACAAATAATGCTTTACAAGTTAAAGATAAAGAAATGCTGTCATACTGCAGCAAACTCGGTGTTGCAACCACTGGAACAAATGCACCATGTTTCCGGCCACAGACTCATGTTTATTAAAAATTTGCTTGCGCAAGCTGCAAACAGTGCTTCAAGAAAGTTTTTTTCATCATTTGGCCTTGCAGGAATAAAAATAAATACCAAAGATATTACCTTAAAGCACAAATTTAAAAGGGCTTCATTGGGCGAATATGATACGTACAATGGAAGTAGGCAAGTAGTAGGATTAGTCGGAGGTAGCCTGATTAATTTGCGGAAAGTAAACTGAAACTGTCCCATTTTGAATGAGGGGCATTTCAAAAATTAACTCACCAAGCCCACACCCGTTTACTAAGAAACAAACAATCAAAAAAGAAACACTTTAGATGAATTCAAATAAACCCAGGGGAGTTTGTGTTGAGATTCCCGTCCAATATCTATGTACATCAGCTCAAACCAAGAACCATAATGGAAGGATTTTTGTTGACTCAAGTCACTATAAATATGAAGAGTTTGATCGCAAAATGAAACATATCCATTTGAATCGTTTTTAGAAAAATGCTCAGTTTTTTCATGAGAAAATTAAGCACAGAAGTGCTCTCTCACATGTTAATATGCCTTGCTAAACAAGTAAAAACACAACACCATAATACAATGTAATCTGAGGATCATTATACGAAAACATGCCATTTTGTTTCCCTCCTACAAAACTGCTCTGTAAATCTGAATAAACAATAAAACTAACAAACTAATTTTTACAATTTAGTTTCCATGATATGCCTTGTAAGATGAAGACAAATTAATAGCTTTTGTCTTTCATTTTTAAATTCTTTTACAGTTTTTCTGTGTGAAGCAGCTTGCAAGAAATGTAAAAATGGACAGTCCCTCAGTATGGTTTTTCTACTTTTTCTAGTTATTGAGGCCAAATAAAGTCAATCTATCATCTAAGAACTTTCACTTATTTAAGGCCTCAAATGTTGTTTCATTATTCATTACATTCCTAATATGTGTAAATTGTTGGAAAAAAACCCCCAACAGTTTACTTGGCTCCCTAGGTCGTTTTCAACCCTGTTGCTTTCACTGAAAACACTTCTTCAGAGATAATCGACTGTTATAAAAGTTGCAACGTTTCCAGGAAGTGTGCTCATCTGCCTTTCATGAAGTTGATAATGAAAAGACAAATGAGTGTCCTCTTAATAAGGTATTTGCGAGAACCGTGTTGCCCCTGACAACCTCATTACCCTCTGCCAAAGATTCAATGGCGTGGGTCCATACATATAGCGGGAAACAGTGAGAACGCACGGACAATACCACGTTTTTGGAGTTAAAATACTGGACTTTACCCATCAAATATTATCAGACCAGGAGTGTAAGAAACAACTATGATATCTCAGGATTGAACATGGCAATTTTCTGCTTTCTGTGTGTACACAGAGTTAGATATTTTGCACATTTAAAGATGCCCCCCAAGAGCATCTGTTTTATGTTATCTAGAATAACTTGTAAAGCCTAATACATGCTGGTTTTACTGCATTTCACATGAGTAATTATCATATTATAGCTGTCTTAATTGGCAAGTACACTTCATACAAAAGATCAACATCTTTTTAGAAATTTCCTTGCAGAAGAAATGGGGAAAGAAAGAGGTGCATTCTCCTAGACGTAACTTTTTATTAACTGACCAAACACTAAGACACAAGTGATGGCAAGATACTGTTGGCATTAAATGCATCAAGGAATAGATGGTTATATCTTGTGAACTACTAAAAAATATGAGGCACCACATTAGATAAACATGTAGCGATACGGAATGTATATGAATATCCATGAAAAGTCTTTAAAATTAGGGGTGACCATAATGCATTTCACCCAATATATTTCTTTTTAGGCCCTTATCGGTAATGATGCATATATGATTCATTATTGTGTAACTCCACATGGCCATACTTTTAACATGTATGGATACAGTTAACTTTCCATTCCCAAGTTCTTTATGAAAATCATCATATCTGATCTATATCTCCCATTAATAGAAAATAATTTTAATAAAAAAACTCATAAGACAGAATGAATACGACTCAAAATAGGGTAAGAAGCCTTCCTTCCCTAGGGGCATCTTACCCCAAACCAAAAAGGGCATCTTACCCCCAGCTCTACCATATTGTTTTTGACTCATTAACCCCAATTTCTCCTATTATCGCCACACAAGACACTCTTTTTTTACATGGCACAAGAGAGTTACACGGACATGTCCTGCAGACTCCTGGAGCATTCAAATACTTGTGGAAAAATCATTCATTTGGTCATTTTTTATAAGAAAGACAGTAAAATCACAAATACTTTGAGTTCTCACATGTCACTTGCACTGTTGACTCATCTGTTGCTCAGGATTTCCCTCCCGGTGGCACTGCATTTATCTAAGTCAAGAGCCACATACTGGGCACAGCTGAAATTGAATCATAAGCCAAGGGCATCTTACCCCACTCTACCCTATCTCCATTCAAACAAAGAAATTCAATGCTTGCTCGAAATGTAGGCGGACGAAAGCATACAATCACAACGGGGTACTACATGCAAAAACTCAAGAGACTCATGGGATAATTTGTGAGTACAAAACCCAAAACCAGTGAAGTTGGCGCGTTGTGTAAATCGTAAATAAAAACAGAACACAATGATTTGCAAATCCTTTTCAACCTATATTCAATGGAATACACTGCAAAGACAAGTTATTTAATGTTCAAACAGGTAAACTTTGTAATTTTTTGCAAATATTAGCTCATTTGGAATTTGATGCCTGCAACATGTTTCAAAAAAGCTGGCACAAGTGGCGAAAAAGACTAAGAGAGTTGAGGAATGCTCATCAAACACTTATTTGGAACATCCCATAGGTGAACGGGCTAATTGGGAACAGGTGGGTGCCATGATTGGGTATAAAAGCAGCTTCCCTGAAATGCTCAGTCATTCACAAACAAGGATGGGGCGAGGGTCACCACTTAGTGAACAAATGCGTGAGCTGATTGTCGAACAGTTTAAAAACAACATTCCTCAATGAGCTATTGCAAGAAATTTAGGGATTTCATCATCTACGGTCCGTAATATCGTCAAAAGGTTCAGAGAATCTGGAGAAATCACTGCACGTAAGCTACAAGGCCGAAAACCAACAATGAATGCCCGTGACCTTCGATCCCTCAGGCGGTACTGCATCAAAACCGACATCAGTGTGTAAAGGACATCACCACATGGGCTCAGGAACACTTCAGAAAACCACTGTCAGTAACTACAGTTCGTCGCTACATCTGCAAGTGCAAGTTAAAACTCTACAATGCAAAGCGAAAGCCATTTATCAACAGCACCCAGAAACACCGCCGGCTTCGCTGGGCCCAAGCTCATCTAAGATGGACTGATGCAAAGTGGAAAAGTGTTCTGTGGTCTGACGAGTCCACATTTCAAATTGTTTTTGGAAACTGTGGACGTCGTGTCCTCCGGACCAAAGAGGAAAAGAACTCTCCGGACTGTTATAGGGGCAAAGTTCAAAAGCCAGCATCTGTGATGGTATGGGGGTGTATTAGTGCCCAAGGCATGAGCAACTTACACATATGTGAAGGCACCATTAAAGCTGCAGTTGGTAAGTTTTAGAAAAGTAACTTAGTGACAGTTTTAGCAAAAATGACAAAGTGTCCAGACAGTGCTACATAAAACTAGTACTCTGTAATTAAAAAAAGGCTCCTTTAAACCCACCTAATGCTCCTACTGCAATGTAAAAGAATCGTTCGGACCGACCAAAAAGAACCAATTAGAGCCAGGATGGTGTCTAACAGCCATCAAACAGTGCACATGCACGCGCTGCAGACAGCCCCCTCCCCCTTCCGCCTCAGTTCACGCCACTGCTCAGTCAAGTTCAAATCTCAGGAGCTTAGAAACATCAGCGAGGAAAAAATACCGATACCTCAGTTACCAGCAACAGCACACATGGCAAAGACAAGTAAAAAAGGAAGCCAGAAGAAAAAAAAGCACAAAAGAAAGAATTTAACAAAACCCAGGATAAAACCAGAGTGAACATTGGAGTGGATTTTTAGAGGTGGAAGGAACTCTGTGATCTGAAAGGATTAAAAATTGATGCAGAGTTTGCAACTTTTCTCCTTGACAGGTAAACCCTTGCTTTATTCGTTGGTTCATTTTTGCTTTGCAAATAAGCGAGTGAACGTCGCTTACAAGCACAGTCGCTGTTCGAATAGCCAGTGTCTTGTAATTGTTACAGTACTCCGCAGTGCATGTCATTTTACTGTTATGTTGTAGTCGAACTCACGTTGGCTTATTTTAGATGCTAGGGCTAACGTCACTGGCGTTGTTTTATTAGAAAGCAGCAGAAAATCTCTTTATGAAGTGACCTGTCAGTCTTATCAGTTGTGTTGTTGTCCTTATAGATATGTGTAACGTTTTTGTGCCCTCACAGCTAAATGCTGACATACATGATTTACTGGGCATTCAGCTGGATTCACAACAGTTTCTGTACTCAAAAAAATGGGTAAATTACTGAAATAAGTGTGCGCTGGGTTTTTAATGAATACATACTGCTGTAGATTTCTTTTCATGTCGACATGATTTATTTCTGCTCATTTGTTGGCAGGCGTGTCGTTGCACCTGAAAAATCTGGGGCTAATATCCCTCCTTTTTTTAAAAAAATAATTAATCCTGGCTAATTCTAGATGGGTTTCCGTTATTAACACGTTTTTCAATTCACAAATAATCAAGTGGCAATAGAAGAGACGGCTTCTCTTCTTCATGCAATCTAAAAGCGACAAAATAATGGGCTTTTGGGCACGGGACGTTGTGCGTGCCGATATACCTCGAGGTTTTCCAGCACGAGGATTTTTGGCTCGGAACACCCCAGAATTTTCAGGTCTAACGACGCGCTGGTTTGTTGGCCAGTGCAGTGTTGACTGTTCGGAACAGTAATGTCTCGCCTCAGGAACTTGGCCGTTTTCATAACGTGAACGTGCAAAATCTCTCCGCAGTTGTATGCATACAGCTCGCGTGCCTTCGCGTGCACGGTAGCCATCTGGGGGAGGGTCTTAGGAGTGCAGTGGAGAGGGAGGGGGAGGGATCTGAAAGTTACTTTTTTCACATTATTGTGCAAAGTCCTCTCTCTCCTGCAGCTGCAGCTTTAATGCTGAAAGGTACATACAGGTTTTGGAGCAACATATTGTAGCGGTCTCACTACATAGGACTGAGACTGAGGCAGGAATAGCGGTTCTCGCATCGCCCGGGGCGGGCTTCCCTTTATTTGCTGTTCGGCCCTTAAAAGGGTCGTTTCTTCATCTTGAACAACAACGTAGCTCATTTTCTCCACCTCACACAACATTTAAAAACACACTCGTGCTGGCAACTCAGCCCTCTTATACCCCCCGCCCCGGACCTGATTGGCTCTTTTCCCCTCCCCAGGTGCAGCCAATAGAATTGCTCCACTTTTTTTCTAAGCTTTAACAACGAGCTTTTACACAAACTGGCAGGACCACCACATTGCCCCCACCTAAGGGTTCACTGTCCTCGACGACCCCACAACAAACAACCCTCCCAAGAAACAAAACAACAACAATAAAAATAAAGAAAACATTACCCCATAACGAAGTCCCCAAAATGTCCTGGTGTCTGTCGCTGACAGACAGGCCTGCTGGTATGCCCAGGCTGCTGTGTCACGGCGCTGGCAGCCCGAGGCTGGTAGGGGGCCAGCCTGTCTTGGTGTAAGACCACCACCCGCTCGGCGTCAGGCATACGCACCCTGTTGGTCACTTCTCCCAGTCTGTGCAGCACTTCTTCAGGGCCGCGCCAGTGTGGTTGTAGTTTGGGAGATAGGCCTTTCTGGCGTTTCTGGCAGTAGACCCAGACCTGACTCCCTGAAGCAAAAGCTCGCCCGCGGCAACGGTTGTTGTGGTGCCGTTTTTGGCGAAGGCCCGCAGTTTCCTGAACCTTCCGAGCGAAGTCGTGTGCCACTCGCATGCGTTCAAGGAGCTGGTGGTAATAGGTAGCCTCTCCTATCCGGGGCTCCTCCTCAGAGGGGGGGGCCAAACACTAGGTCGACGGGTGTTCGGAGCTCGCGCCCTAGCATCAGTGCGGCAGGAGTGCAGAGGCTGGATTCCTGCACGGCTGAGCGATACGCCCACAGCACCAGCGGTAGATGCTGGTCCCAGTCCCGTTGCTGTTGGCTAGCTAGAGTTACTAGTTGGGTGGCGAGTGTCCGGTTGAAGCGCTCTACTAATTCGTCACTCTGAGGGTGAAGGGGAGTGGTGCGAGTTTTCACAATGCCCAGGCGTTTGCAGACAGCGGCCATTACCTTGGCTTCGAAGTTCCGCCCCTGGTCACTGTGCAGCTCCCCTGGGACTCCGAATCAGGCAAACATTTCTTCCTCCAGGCGGCTGGCCACCGTCTCAGTGCTCTAGTCAGGAATAGCGTACGCCTCGGGCCACTTGGTGAAGTAATCCATCGTCACTAGGACGTACCGGTTGCCAGACTCAGTGGTGGGGAATGGCCCCAGGACATTGACACCCACTCTCTTCATGGGTGCCCCCACGACGTAGCGCTGCAGCGGGGCGTGTGAAGTCTCGGCAGGACCCTTGTGGGCCGTGCAGGTATCGCAGCAGTGAACGTGAAGCTCAACGTCTCGGCGGCAGCTCGGCCAATAGAAATGCTGCCGGAGACGATGCAGGGTCTTGTTGACCCCGAAGTGGCCCGCCCCCACCGAGCCGTGCACCAGACCAAGGATTTGCGAGCGTAATGAGTGAGGCACTAGTAGACGCAGCAGGTCGTTGCCCCGGCCGGGAGCCCGTCACTGCTGATACGCCAGCCCGTCTTGCAGCTCCAGGCTCCCTTGTTGCCCCCAGTACGCGTTAAGCTCCAGCCCCCCAGCCGAGACCTCCGGCCAGGTCAGAAATGCGCCAGCCTCCAGCCAGCCCCTCACCTGTTGCAGAACAGCATCAACCTCTTGCGCCTCCCGCAGCTGCTGATTTTCCCACAGCAGCCACCCTTCCGCCTCCTCTATTCCCCGCACCTCCACCACCTGTGGTTCAGGTTGGTCCCGTTCCTCCATTCTCTGACATGGCTTACAGTTTAGTTCGGCGCATGGGCGCCGTGATAGGGCATCAGCATTTCCATGTAGACGGCCCGCACGGTGCTCAATTATAAAGTTGTACTCTTGTAATGTCTCTAACCACTGTGCTACTTGCCCTTCGGTTTCTTGAACCGCAGGAGCCACATGAGTGAGGCGTGATCAGTGCGGAGGCGGAAGGAGGTGCCCTGGAGGTAGGGGCGGAAGTGACGGATGGCTAGGATGATGGCCAGCAGCTCTCGGCGTGTGACGCAGTCGTTCTTTTCAGCTCGGCTCAGAGCACGACTGTAGTAGGCGATTACATACTCCCCCTCACCGTCTGCCTGTGATAGCACTGCCCCCACGCCTGCATTGCTAGCGTCAGTGTCCACAATGAATGGCCGGCAGACATCAGGGTACGCCAGCACTGGGGCCTGAGTGAGGGCTGTCTTGAGCTGTGCGAAGGCTGCCGCACACTCGTCGGTCCAGTTAAAGGTCTGGTGCTTGTCAGTGAGGCGGTGGAGAGGGCTCGCTATGGAGGCGAAGTCCCGCACGTAGCGCCCATAGTAGCTAGCCAGCCCCAGGAAGCTACGCATCTCGCCCACGTCCGCCGGTGTCGGCCACTCTGACACTGCAGTTACCTTAACCGGGTGGGTCGCCACCCCTCGCTCGCTTACGAGGTGCCCCAGGAAGGCCGTCTCCCTCCGGAGAAGCTGGCACTTCCGGGGATTAAACCATAGCTCAGCCAGTCGAATTGCAGTAAACACCACACTTAGATTCTCGAGGGCTTGCTCAAAGTTGCTGGCGTGCACCAAGAGGTCGTCTAGGTACACGACACAGCGGCTTCGAGGGACGGTCGACAGCACTCTTTCCATGAGCCGTTCAAAGGTCGCCGGAGCGTTGCAAAGACCGAATGGCATTACCCGAAAATTCCACAATCCCTCCTATGGTGAAGGCGGTCTTAGCTTTAGCACTAGGAGCTAGCCTCACTTGCCAGTATCCACTGCGGAGGTCCAGCGAGCTGAACCAACTAGACCCCGCGATGTGGTCTAGCGCTTCGTCGATGCCGATAGTCAACACAAAACCGCCACTCTCCATTTTTTTTACGCACCAGTACAGCAGGTGCCGCCCACGGGCTGTCTGAGGGCTCTATGACACCAGCTGCAGCCATCTCTCTCACCCTCTCCTCCGCTACCAGCCGCTTGGACAATGATAACCGATGGGGGCGCAGGCGAATAGGTGCGGCATCACCAGTGTCAATGGTGTGCTGCACCAAATCTGTCTGCGTGCATTCCTCATCGCACACTGCGAAAAGGCGTTATCAGTCAACAAGCGGTACAGTTGCTGGCATCAAGAAGGGGCGAGTCCACTGCAGCTGCGTCGCCACAGCTCGCGGACGGCCTCAGCCGTCTCGGCTGAGGGTGAGGCAGGGCATGAAGAAGGAGACCGTGGCGGGGCTGCTCCCGGGGCCGGCATGCTGGATAGGGGGCTGGCTAGCGTGCTGCATGGGCGCTGGTGGGCTAGCTAGCAGGTCGGCGGGAAGCCGTGTGTTGGCTGTGTAGGCCCGGCGAGCTCTTCTCGCCGCCTGCTTTCTTTTTGCAGCTCGGTGCAATGGAACTGTGGTTTGGCCGATGGTGAGTGTAGCCTGTGCTATATCAACTGTAGCTCCCCATGATGCTAACAGGTCCAGGCCTATGATACATGCTTCCCCAATATCCGCTAGCCAGAACTCCTGTTCGGCTAGGTGGCTATCCACAGCCACACTCACTGTCTTCTTGCCCTTCATGCCCATCCTCTGGCCGGTCACGGATTGCAGCCTGGTCACTGTCGGTTCCCAGGTGGCGTTGGGGAACGTCGTCGGACGAGGGAGATGGTGGCTCCTGTGTCAACCAGCGCACGGCAGGGTTGGCCGTCCAGTCGGCAGTCTAGGTACAGCCCATCGGCCCCACCCAGCCGGCCCACCTGCGGTAACGCACCTTGCTCATCCGCCCTAAAAAGGGCAGACTGGAATTTTTGCTCATCCGCCCTTACAAGGGCAGAATGATGTTTAGCTAGAGGTACGGGTGGGGCCGGGCTAGGTTCAGGTTCGGCAGGCCGCACACAACTGGGGAGGATGGCTACTGGGGGCGGCGGGCTCCTCACAGCGCTGCCCCCGGCTCGTTTCCCGACAGCTGTGGCTCCCTTGGCTTTGGTGGTGGCGCTGTGCAGTCCTGTGCAATATGGCCCCTCTCGTCACACCGGAGACAGCGTCGATGTTGTTTTGCCTGACCGGGAGTGTGAGCCCGCCTCACTTGCTCCTCTTCCTCTTCCAGAGCCACTTCACGTACTTGTGGGTGTGACTCCCCTGGACTTGTTGCGGTCACTTCCTTGATGATGTCCTCTACTCTTTCGGCCTGTAGAAGGGCTTCATCGAGCGTCTGGGGCGTGGTCAGCATGACGTGGTGCCTCAGTTGTTCTGGGGTGAGAACCTGCAGGAAGCTGTGCAGCGCTAGCTCGTCTTGCTCACGCGTCCCGAATGCGGGGTAGCCTTAGCGGGCATGGAAGCGCAGGTCGGCGGCTACGGCCCCCCACTGTTCCCCCGTTTGGCAGCGGCGAAGAAACAGCTTCTGGCGGTGTAGCCGGGTGGACTGGCGCTGCCCGTATCGCCTTTCTAACGCTTTGGTTAGTGAAGCTAGGCTAGTCTGTTCAGTTGGGTCGAGATCGAGTAGCGTTTGAAGTGCTGGACCTTCCAGGGCTAGTGCCAGATGGGTTGCTGCCTCGCCGTCCATCCACCCTCAGCACTGGGCCGCCAGTAGCAGCTGAGTCTGGTAGGGCTCCCAGGGCGCTGCGCTGCTAAACCAGGGTAGCTTCACTCCCTTCTGTGGTTCCGGCACCCCCTCTCTCTCAGCTGCCGCCGCCGCTGCTGTAGGAGCTCGTGCGGGACGAGGTTCGCTCCTTCCCCCTGGTGCGCACAGCCCTCTTGTTTGGCTCCTGCTCCCTGAGGCTCTGTCCGCTTTCGCATGCAGCCCCGTCTTCAGTTCTCCCTCGAGGCACGCGATCTCGCGGCGGATTTCTTCAAATCCCACTTCTGACACCAATGTAGCGGTCTCGCTACTGAGGGACTGAGACTGAGGCAGGAATAGCGGTTCTCGCATTTCCCGGGCGGGCTTCACTTTATTTGCTGTTCGGCCCTTAAAAGGGCCGTTTCTTCATCTTGAACAACAACGTAGCTCATTTTCTCCAGCTCACACAACATTTTAAAACACACTCGTGCTGGCAACTCAGCCCTCTTATACTTCCCGCCCTGGACCTGATTGGCTCTTTCCCCCTCCCCAGGTGCAGCCAATAGAATTGCTTCTCTTTTTTTCTAAGCTTTAACAACGAACTTTAACACAAACTGGCAGGACCGCCACAATATGTTGCCATCCAAGCAATGTCTTTTTCATGGACTTCCCAGCTTATTTCAGCAAGACAATGCCAAGCTATATTCTGCATGTGTTACAACAGCATGGCTCTGTAGTAAAAGAGTGCGGGTACTAGACTGGCCTGCCTGTAGTCCAGACCTGTCTCCCATTGAAAATGTGTGGCGCATTATGAAGCGTAAAATAGGACAACGGAGACCCCGGACTGTTGAACAACTTTAGCTGTACATCAAGCAAGAATGGGAAAGAGTTACACCTGAAAAGCTTCAAAAATTGGTCTCCTCAGTTCCCAAACGTTTACTGAGTGTCGTTAAAAGGAAAGGCGATGTAACACAGTGGTAAAAAGGCCCCTGTGCCAACTTTTTTGCAATGTGTCGCTGCCTTTAAATTCTAAGTTAATGATTATTTGCAAAACAAAAAATAAAGTTTCTCAGAACATTAAACATCTTGTCTTTGCAGTGTATTCAATTGAATATAAGTTGAAAAGGATTTGCAAATCAATGTATTCTGCTTTTATCTATGATTTACATAACGTGCCAACTTCACTGGTTTTGGGTTTTTGTAGTTCCATTCAGTGGTTATCGCAGAATAATTGACCGTGCCATGACAAACTAAAGAAAATGCAGCTGCGATATTTCAAAGTGCGGGACGCCGTGCGCAAGTCTGGCAGCTCAAGTTAGGAGATAGCCTTGATACATTTTCATGGTATGAGGCAGTGGACAGCATAATAGGCCAAAAACGGAAGGGCGAAAGAATTTCGTATTCAACATCCACCTATGCTGAATGTAATCAGTACATTTTCAGCCTACCTTGATGTTTGGGTACCCAGAGAAAGATTTGGATGTGTAAAAACAAAAACCATTCAGTCAAGAAAATTTTGAGTTTGCTGTAAGTGGTAGCCTAATCCATGTTACAGATGACACTCCGGGTTGCCAGGGCACACACAGCATATGTATGCGCGATATTAATGTTCGATATTAATATTGTAAACCCCCTTCTCAATAAAAAAAACCCCCCAAAATAAATTGGCGTCTTTTTTTTAAATCATTCCCCATTTAAAACCATTTAGGTGCATACTGCAACACGCTATATGAGAATTTTTACATAAATGCAAGTGTACAGTATGATATTACTAGTGTGAAAGTTGACCAGTGGGGAGAGAGGAAAGGAGGGACAATGGTATGGTTGCACGGTACAGAACAATCGTACCTAGTGTGAGAGCGCCCTCATAATGGTCAGGGTCTACTGGCAGTCCTTGATCCTACAAAACTGACCTGCACAGCGTCACTAAAACATCCTTTTTTGTGACAAGAAACGGTCACTCCACGGTCTTGTAGATATTTTTTTAATTTTGGAACAGTCCAAGTGTTGAAGGTGGCCAAATTTTGAAGAAATAAATGGCCAGAAAATGGGATTCTCAAGTCCATCCTACCTAAAATCAAGATGGCGGACGGACTGGCTTGACAGACCTCGCAAAAAGCCTGGCTAATAACCACAACTAGAGGGCGTTATGGTTCTGTGCTCGCAAAAGGCCTATTGACATAGACAAAAAACGAGACCGTGCCCTCTCTATTCTTGGTGCATTCCGCCATGGTCATATAGGCGCCAGCTTCCAGTCGAAGCAAAACCCATTGTAAACATCTTGAACACCCCTGTCCAGAAATAAATGATCTAGAAAAAAAAAATAAAGATGCTATCGAGCACTTTCTCAAATAAGGTCATTCTTATTCAATGAAAGCTTTCAGGATATGACCAATGTGATCAAAATCAGGTAATCTCATAGTTAAAGAACTCAAATATTTATCCATAAATATCATTAAAACTACAGTTTTAGAGAGAATTGGGGAAAAAAGTATTTCTGCACGGTCTGCATGGATTTTACAGCCAAAAGCGCAACATTAACTTACCATTTTGATATGTAAATCATACGCATCCAAATTGGTAAAAGCACTGCATGCTTTGTTTTGCCATGACCGGATGATAAAACCAATTTACCATTAGAAAGGGTTTTTTGCGCTGTCTAGTTTTTCCTCAACGTCATAGGTCCTCTTCTTTTAATTACTTTTCTTTGAGTTATGTAAGTGTAATCATGTGACCAGTCTTGTGATTTAATTGTCCTACTTGTGACAGAGGTCGCTAATGTCAGTCTAGCTAAGCATACTCCCGCGAGCTGACGCCAGGCATCTCTAGAGACAGAGAAAATGGGGAATTTCCATTTATTGGGCAGAATCCACATTAACCCGATGCAGATAGACATTTAGCTGAAATCAACTGTAAACTAGGCTTATGCCGTCGGAGGCGACGGCTGGGGGTATATCTCCGAACGCCCGCAATCCTCCAATTCCCCAATCCTTGAATGGACCTTGAAAAGACTTTCATTTGAACTTAATTTCAGGTCAGTTGGACAAATGGTTCTGAAGATATGGCCAAAATGGTAATTTTCCATCACAAAGCGCTACCTGGTGGAAAAATATTGAACCATACAGGTATGATGATGTCATCATGTGACACGTTGTGAGGTCATGACCTTGCCGTTGCACATAGTTTCATGTCAATTGGACAAATAGTTTCAAATCGTGGGACACATCCTCAGGTCATGACCTTTCATTTGCACTTGATTTGAGGTCAATCGGACAAATATTTTCAAAGGTATGATAAAAACAGTGATTTTTTCAGTTTTTGGCCCCTGGTGGCCAATCTAGAAATCATAAATTGTCCAAAATCGAATCAGTTCTTCCTCTTTATGATACTTACCAATATGCAAAACTTGAAATTTCTAATTGAAATATTACTGAAGTTATTGCGTTAACACGTAGTGCGGCGGCGGCGGTCGGACCAAAAACATATTACTCCCGGAACGCCATTCGGCGTTCGGGGATATAATAAAGCACTCTTCATGAGCGTCAGGACTGTTTGGAAAGTCATATCATTGCAGCCAAGGTCCCTACGCACACTTTGTCCGGAGGAAGAACTGTCTGCTGAGTCTCAAGGTGCCACACCAGTGACCACACAAGCAGACTCTGTGGACCTGCAGGGTCAATTCATTTCCATAAAGGAATCCCTTGGTAAGATCTATTTACTGCCAGAGTTATGGTTGAAACTCGCATGAGACCAGGCAAGGAGTTTGAATGAAAAATGGCACTTTAACGCTTTCACAAGTTCGGTTAGGTATGTGGAAACCTGTTTGAAGATTCTCAGCGCTGCATATGACCATGCACAAGAGGACCAAGGGAAGATATGTGACTCTCAAGGTACACATCTCTTCCCTTCAAGACATTAATGCTCTGCTGTTGTCGTTTGGGGTCAGTTTGACCCACCGACATTTAAATTTTTCTGTGCACTGCCAAATCACACTTTCTTCCACAGGGGAAGCCATTGCAAACACCATGTAGACAAAGCCGGTTATCCAGTTACATGGCTCATGCCCAAATGGCAACCTCTGGGGCTGAAAAGTGAAGCCAACATGACACGTTAAAACCTACTGTTCCTCGAATGGCCACTTGAGGCTGGTCGCAAAGATAGGTCAATCCCCATTGACCCACATGTTAAAAAGCCCAATTTTACTGCAGAAATAAACATATTTACAAGCCTAGTTTAAACATGGATTTAGGCTCTATGGCTAATTTTCCCCTCCGTGAAAACTGTGGGGGGAGTGAATGTTTATGTCACTCGCCCATTTACATTATACAGTACAAAAATAAAGGTCCAACAGGTTTGCTAGTAAGATAACGTAACGCAATGTTAACGTTTGACTGGCCATACCACCGTTAATGTGATGTAGCTAAGGTGTGTTCAAAAAGTAAGCAGAGCGTCCGCTTGCTCTCCTAGGGGGATATCATTACACAGAGAGCCAACCGAGTCAACTTCCCAGAGGTGTACAATGTTTGTCTCGCAACCATTTCACGGATACAAACAGCATTCATCTCGCAACCGCTTCACAGATACAAACAGCATTCATCTCGCAACCGCTTCACAAACACAAACCGCATTTGTCTCGCAACCGCTTCAGGGATACAAACAGCGTTTGATCCACCTCTGCACGCCACCTCTGCAGGCTCCATCATTTCATTGGGATAGATATGACCTAGCTTCTTAGCCATTGCGAACTATGTAGCATCAAGCTGAGTAAGCATGGTTCATGTAAACAACCTTCATTCGACCTGCCTCGGCTCCACCAATGCTCCACATCATTGCCCATTTTTTAATTAGCCGGGGATTTGGGCGGAGTCAGGCACTGCCAGATGGTGACTGCTGGGAGCACTGGCCAACACAAATTGAGCTCCATTCTGGATTTTAAGAACTCTACTGGCAACATCACAGAGACTACATTCATTGTTTTATACAGTCAATGCTCAACCTGCGCTTCAGACAAAAATTAATTTTCAAGACCTGGATATTAAGAGTGGCATATTGGAGCTTGCTGGCTGTGTGGGATTCTCAATCACTGATTGGCTGCATGGATATTTTGCAGTTTGCAAAAAATTGGCTTTGTGTTTATTGCTTTTTGGAATGAAACATGCACATGCAAAACAATGGGATATACAGCATGGTGCTATGGGCTGAACTTGCCATTACTATTGGCCCGCCAATGGTGATTGTGCAGTGGTTGAGGCAGTGGCATTTATTGCATTTTGCGATGAAATTCTTCAGTGTATACATCCAAAAATACAAGCAAACACCATTCAAATGTATCAGTGGGTCAGCATATCACTGAGTGTTCAGTGAAACACAAAGATCAAGCAATCTCACTTCAGCAGGAGTGTCGCTTGATTTTACACATTGGGATAGTAAGCCCATATCAACCCATCATTTTATTGAAAGGACAATATTAGGATGGCTACTTCGAGGTCTAAATTTGACTTTTGCGTGAAATTCCTGATATGAGGTACTTTTGTGTTTAATCTCTACTATAGCCTTGTAAAAACAACAACAACAACAATAATAATAGATAAGAAATATACAACCCCAATTCCGAAATATTTGGGACGAAGTGTAAATTGTGAATAAATTCTAAATGCAATGACATTCAGATCACATGAGCCAATATGCTTTTTACAATAGAACACAGATAACATTTCAAATGTTGAAACTGTGACATTTTACATTTTCATCCGCAAAATGAGCTCATTTTAAAATTTCTGGCTGCAACAGGTCTCAAAAAAGTTGGGACACAGGCAAAAAAAGGGCTGAATAAGCAATTAATATATAGGAGATTCAGGTGAAAGAACATTTAGCAAGTAATTACATTAGCTGGCATTAGGTGTGTAACATGATTGGCTATAAAAGGGATGTCTTCGAGAGGCTAAGTCTCTCAGAAGTAAAGATGGCCAGAGGCTCTCCAACCTGTGAGACTTGCGTAAAAAAAATGTGGTATACTTTAAAAACAATGTTCCTCAACGTCAAATTGCAAAGGCTTTGATGGTGTCATCATCAACAATGCATAAGATCATCAAAAGATTCAGAGAAACAGGAAAAATCTTTGTGCATAAGGGACAAGGCTGAAGACCTTTACTGGACGCCCGTGATCTTTCGGCCCTCAGACGACACTGCATCACTCACCCGCGCGATTCTGGCATTGAAATTACTACATGGGCCCAGGAATACTTCAAGGAACCACTGTCTGTAAACACAGTCTGCCGTGCCATCCACAGATGCCAGCTAAAACTCTATCATTTAAAAAGGAAGCCATTGCTGACCATGATCCAGAAGCGCCCCCTTGTTCTGTGGGCCAAAGCTCATTTAAAATGCGCTGTAGCAAAGTGGCTAAGTGTCCTGTGGTCAGACGAGTCCAAATCTGACATTCTTGTTGGAAATCATGGCCATCGTGTCCTCCGGGCTAAAGAGGAGTAAGACCACCCCTCCTGTTATCAGCGTTCAGTTCAAAAGCCAACATCTCTGATGGTATGGGGATGCATTAATGCATATGGTGTGGGGCGCTTGCATGTTTGAAAAAGCACCATGAATTCTGAAAGGTTTATAAAGGTTTTAGAGCAACATATGCTCCCCCCAGACGACATCTATTCCAGGGAGGGCCTTGTGTATTTCAGCAGGACAATGCAAAACCACATACTGCAGCTATTACAACAGCATGGCTTCATAGTAAAAGAGTCCGTGCTGCCTGCCTGCAGTCCTGATCTTTCACCGATTGAGAACATTTGGCACAAAATTAAATGAAAAGTCCGACAAAGAAGACCCAAAACTCTCCAGCAGCTGGAAGCGTGTATTAAATAAGAGTGGGACCAAATTCCAATGGCTAAACTCAAGAAACTTGTCTCCTTAATACCCAGATGCCTCCACTCTAAGTGAAAAACAAGAGGAGTTGCTCCACCATGGTAAACAGGCCCCTGTCCCAACTTTTTTGAGACCTTTAGCAGCCATAAAATTGGAAATTAGCTCATTTTGTGGACAAAATTGTAAAATTTCTCATTCTCAACATACGCTATGTTATCTCTGTTCTTTTGTGAATAAAATACTGGCTGGTGTGATTTGAAAGTCATTGCGTTTTGATTTTATTCACAATCTACACTTTGTCCCAACTATTTCGGAATTGGGGTTGTACTTTATTGAACCTTGTGGGGTGAAGGTCTTTTGCATTTAACCCATCCTATTGTTAGTAGTAGCAGTAGGCAGTCACAGAACAGTTCCCAAGGACCAATTCCAGTTCTTAAGCCAGTTCCTTGGTCAGGGGGTACCGGTAGGAGTGTTCCTACAACACAGGTTTTTCTGGGTGGGGCAAGCCGGAGTGCCCAGAGGAAACCCATGTAAATGGAATGAACGTGCAAACCTCATGCAGAAAGGACCCACGCCAGATTCAAACCCACAACCTTCTTGCTGTAGTAGTAGTAGTAGTAGTAGTAGTAGTAATAATAATAATAATAATAATAATAATTATAAACAACAACAACAACAGCAGGCAATTAAGACAATTAGGTAATAATATAGGTAATAATTGGAGCCTTGGAACCTTTCGCTTCTTCCCCTTTTCTGGCGAATGTTCATTAGTGTATTGAAATACAAGAGCCCTACAATGTCATAAGAACTTCAGAATAGAAAAGGAGATCTACCTAAAGTACATAACCGCATTTGGTACAAATAAAATAGACATACATTAATGCAGCATTAACTTTTTATTATTCCAAGGAAGACAAAAAAAAACTCAAACAAACTGAAAACCATTGCTCTTTAATGGAATCCACATTTGTCCTCATGTCAAAGCTATTGAAAACTTAAAAAAATGATATATAATCTCATTTTTTTTAAGTAGTATTTTAAATATTATTATTTCTTTGTTTTTTTTTTTTTAATTTAGTCGCAGAAAATGTAATTAGACGTTGACCGCATAAAAATGCGACTAAAATAATTACCAAGTGCAATTCTAATAGAAAGTGAATTTTCATGAATAGCTAAGAAACGACCTTTTAAATCAAACCAAGGAGAAAAGAGAAATTTCTCAACCTCGAGGACGACAGCCAGCCGGTAATTGCACTGCAACTGGAGACAAAATATAGCCTGAGGTCATTAAACGGGATGGTCTACTTCCAAATTCGAAGGCCAAACATGAATGCAAAGGTTTGTCTACAAAACGAGCTGAAGAAGGAACAGCATAGCCCATACAAAATCAATCAACCAGTGGGTATTAAACAGTTAGGCAAGAGCAAAATTTGAAGCCTAGAGGACTATTCATGGCAAACGATTAATGATGAATTTACTTCAACAATAAATGGTGCTGGTCCGAAAAAAGGCTTTACTTTCTGGACCTGTCCATATACCTCTTGAACAAAAAGAGGGATGCAAAACCAAAGTAGGCTGTGCTCTTTAGTATCATCAAGGTATAGGTGAGGCTTGCCAGATACAGACTCCTCGAGAGCTCAAAATCTGGAAGACAAAACAAAAACAGAGGCTGATATTCTACGACAAGGAGATTTTACATATATTAAATCAGTGGTGGCTGGTGAACTGCCGAAAGGGGAGGCTCAAAACAATCCCTTAAAATTAATGATTGGTCACGACCTGTTTTTAGTCATTCATTTAAATTACCATTACAGAAACTCCAAAAACTCTCAACATTATCAGGTGTGGCCAGTTTTCATTTATAATGCATACCTGTGAACGCTCACGCATGCGGTGTGAGTATAAGTGGCATATTTACGTTCCTCTGCTGTAGTCAGCAATTATTCAATCAACAAGCATGTAAGAGATTCTAGCGCAGAGTTGAAGTCCTTGTGCACAGGAGGAGTTGGAAGCAATTGAATTGCATAAATGATCTTATTTTATTGAAACAATCATGAAACTCATGCATCACCCTGGAAAAAAAATGTTTGATAGAAGTGGTACTCAATCCTGGTCCTGGAGAGTCGCAGTGTCTGCTGGTTTTGACGTTACTCGGCACTTAATTGATGAATGAAAGCAGCTGATTACCCACTTATCTCATCTCACCTGGAGTCTAAGGTTTAAATGGGGTGGAGAAAACCAAACTCACCTCACCCTGTGGCTCTCCAGGACCAGGGCTTGCTACCCCTGCCCTATAAACTTTTATCTATACTTTGTACTTCTACTTTGTCTGGATTACAACAATGCTAAATGTCCAACCACATTGACAAATTTTGGTTTCCACGTAGACTGCTGTCACAAACTGCATCTCCGTTTTATTGGCTCTAAGAGTCTTGTGGTCGGTTAGAGGCAATTGATTGATTGGCTTTTTATTCCTTTAGTACAGGAGTAAAGCAAACACCACAGGGTAAGCTGAGATAGGTTTACATAGGGTGGAGAAAACCAAAGACACCAGGGGAGGTGAGTTCAGTGCTGAGTAACGTCAAAAACCAGCAGACACTGCGGCTCTCCAGGACCAGGGTTGAGTACCACTGTTCTATAGAGTTTCTCTCAATGGAACTCTATAAAACTTCGTTGTAAGTTCTTCAGAACCTCAGGTTCTATAGAAAGGCTAAAGAAAATTCTGTACAAATTCTACAGACCTTTGTGTTATCCACAATAAATTCTTGAGACTGGTCTACAGAACTGAAACCCCTTGAGAATCCATTGGAAGGCTAAAGGGATTTCAACAGAAATTCTAAAAAGCTGTGTCCAATATTAATTCTGCAGCTGGGTCTACAGAACTGGGAACTCAATAGAATATTTTCTGTCTGAATTCTATAGAAATATCTCCATATTCAAAATGGTTTCACAGAAGTAGTTCTCAACTTCTAGTTCAGATATTGACAAAACAAACCTCACAACTCCTGTAGGACAATACTTCATATAAGCTACTTGGCAAAGATCACTTCAGCTGATCAAGGTGGCAAAAAAGTCATTGTAATCAAAGTCTCTTCCTCACTGTTCCAGCGCATTCTACGAGCAAGTGTGGTGTCGAGATAGAAACCATTCGCTCTGAGACTCTTATTTGTACTTCTTTTTTTTTGTGTTTTCTCTTATATTTCATTTACCGTAGTATAAGCGTGTGTTCTGGCATGTTGTTAGTCGGTAATTTGGTTTGGTAGTGGAATTGCTGGTGAATTTTGTCAGCTTGGCTGTCGGCTAGGCTAACGGCGTAGCAACTGGCTGGCGGACAGCATGACATGCCTGCGGTGGATCGTGGTGCTCATTTTGAGAGATTGATCCACAAATATGCAGTGAAGCTGGTGCCAACAGTTAGTTGTTCTGTCATAGAAGCTGGGTTAGTGGTAGGAAAGGTGGTGAGTTATAACAATGGACTGTATATTAACTGTTAAATCTAGCTCTCGGATGTATGCTGCCGTCATTTTTTTAGAGAACACTGATAAAGCAAGGGATGTTATTGAAAGGGGAGTTTATTCATGACACTTACTCTTGCTCTTCTGTTGGTGAACCCAACTTGAAGGAGTTTGATATCTAATGTTACTCTGTCTATTAAGAATTAAGTTTTGGTAACCCCGCAAAAAAAATGTTTGGTAGAATTTTTTATAGAGGAAAATTTATAGAAATTCTGTCGAACTTTAGGACCAAAGTTTTATATTACAAGGTTCTATAAAATGCAGTTCTATAGAATTTTCAGACCAATGTTCTATAGAATAAGGTTCTATAGAATTCAGTTCTAAAGAACCTTATTCAGTAAAACTATGGTCCAAAATTTCTTCAGAATTTCTACAGATTTTCCTCTATAGAAATTCTATTCTATTCTCGCATTTTTTGCAGGGTGCTTCCAATCCCTGAATCAAGAAATGCATGAGAAGTCCCAAGTCGTAATTGGTATGCGTTATAAATGAAAACTGGCCACATCTGCTAATGTTGAGAGTTATCTGAGTTTCCGTATTGATAATTTAAATGAATGATTGAAAACAGGTCGTGACCAATCATTAATTTTAAGGGATTGTTTTGAGACTCCCCCATCATCATTTGACCAGCCGCCACTGAAACTTGAGTATATGGAATGAAAGTCTGAATATATAGAATGAAAGTCTGAAAATATGGAATAAAATTCTGAAAATATGGAATGAAACTTGAATATATGGAATGAAAGTCAATATATGGAAAGAAAGGCTGAAAATATGGAATAAAAGTCTGAAAATATTGAATGAAACTCTGAATATATGGAATGAAATGTGAACATTTGGAGTGAAAGTTTGAATATATGGAATGAAACTTGAACATTTGGAGTGAAACTTGAATATATGGAATGAAAGTCTGAAAATAATATTTTCAGAATATAATGAATTAATCTCTGAATATACGGAATGCAGAATGCTGTAATCTTCTGTCAATATGTTTGAATATCTATGAAAAACATCTATATTTAAAGAAACTCACCTCAAGCTAAATAATTCAATGTTATAGACAAGTTTTAGAGCATGATTGAAAGAAATCCTCCACAGCGGAATGTGTAGGTTCCTGTATATTCACATGACTGCAGATCCACAGTCTTATCAATTTGTTGATCTTTACTCTCACTTGCGAAGCACTATGGATTTCGACAACCATGCGTAGGTTTATGTAAATTTATGCGAGCCAAACTCGTCTTGCGGAACTTTATGGCATAGTGGATCTACCCTATTCGTAATGGACCCTTAAAATAATAGCTGAAAACTGAGGATTGATTTAAGACCAGGTTTTAGTTGGTAATGGCTTTATGCCACCTTAAGATAGCAACGTGCCAACAATTTGGCGGACCACACCTCATTTTAAGACCAACATGTTCATGGGCACTAATTTTGGTGCAATTTGCTCTCTTTCCCATCTATGCAGTGGATTGACAAATGACATTTGCGCTGGTCATACACAAGCAAAGACACTTGTGTCCTGCTTTGCACAAGCTGTAAGATAGAGCCCTTCCTCTGCTATGTAATTGTGTTTCTGTTTGTGGACATATCTTAATGTCAAACAAACAATGCATTGTTGTCTAAAGTTAAGAATCACAAAATCAAATGCTGTTATTTTGTATTAATCAGAGTGAACGGACTAATGGAATCTTCCATCAGTTGTGCCTTTTAAACAGTGGTGAGGGAAATCTTTTACTTGTGGGCATGTTCCAAAAAGGTGTGACGTTTCGTTTAAAAAATAAAGTAGTATGTAACAATTGCTTTTCATTAATTTTCGCGGCAAAACGCCTTAATGTTTCACTCTTAGAAGTGATTTTTGCGCCCTACTGTTGCATTATGGTATTATAAATCAAGTATAATGGTCCCCACTTTAATTTTCTCCTTTTTTGTCCATTTCTACAACACCAACTTTGATGGAAATTCCTAAATTAATCCTGTGTAATGTCTGCCTTTTTTTTGCCTATAATAAACCACTGGCAATGTGAGATGCAATTGTTTGTAATCTGGAGTTATGGCACAAATCTTACGTTTCAATTTGTACGAACCGTGCCAACTATTTAGTGGGGAAAAAATCATTTTAAAACCAAATTACTGAAGTTGTTCACTGTTTTTTTTTTTTTCTGGACAAAATGCACGCATACTTTCGTTAAATAAACCTCGTCATATATTTCCACAAGATGGTTCTTGACAGCAGTTGCATCACATGACTTTACACCGTGCTATCCGCTGTATGCGTATCAATTTTATTGCGGTGATAGTTCGACCGTCGTTTTTCGTCCTGGTGATAGCTTGACCGCAGTGCACCTGCGAGGGTGAAGGCATGTTTCTTCCAGGATTAACTTTGGCCTGAGTTTCCTGACGTGCGGCACAGTGGCCTGTGGCGCTCCCTGCATTATGAAAGAGTGAATAAATTTCTTCATCAGTAGAACAATATTGGATTTGGTTATGGGTGTTATGGTCCATACATGCGTTCGCCAAAGTGCTAATTATATCTTCATTACTTAATATTGCTTAGACCAGATTTTGTGCTGATTCACTAAGAATGTCGCACTCACTTTTGCAGGAACAGCGATAACTAATCATCTCAACACACAAGATGGTGACGTCAGTTTCCATTCAAGATTCTTACGTTTCATTCCATGTATTCAGAGTTTCATTTTACAGGGTGTTTAAAAAAAAGTATACCCAAATAAAATCATCATTTTTTATGAAAAAAAAACTAAATTTTTTTTAAGTGTAATATGTTGTTGGAAAGGGCTGATTGAGCTCTTTCCAATGATGCCTATAACATGCATTCATTTCCGCGGGTGAATGAGTAGCAATGCATCTTTTGAAGGGCACCCAGATCCTTACTGTACCAAATGTTGTGTTCTTCATTACGAAGAATTGGGAAGAGAAATCAAACAAAAAGATTGATGAAGATTACTCATTTATTCAGTGAAATGTTCCCCAGAGTAAATTCATGGCCCTGGCCCCTCAACATGACCGCCCTCCAGAGATGCAGCAAGTCTTCCCTAGGCAACCGAATGGAGTGTTCCGTCGGGCTTGGTGGGCACAGGATGGAGTCCCTGCCCACAGATTGCGAGCAGTTAGACAGCGTCTGGCTGAATTGTTTGGAGAGCGCGTAGTTGCTCATTACCTTCCGGTGGAATGGCCTCCAAGATCCCCAGATCTTACCCCCTGTGACTTCTTCCAGTGGGGTTATCTAAAAGATAAGGTTTTCACCACACCTCCAGCAAATCTGGATGATTTAAGGCAGAAGATCACACAGGGAGTTGATAACTTGCGCCATGATCACCAAATGATCCAACGAGCTGTCCGCGACATGGTCAGACCATGCCAGCTATGCATTGATAGGCAGGGCGGTCAGTAATGATCTGGTACAGTAGGATCTGGGTGCCCTTCAAAAGATGCATTGCTGCTCATTCACCCGTGGAGATGAATGCATGTTCTAGGCATAAGAGGTCAATCAGCCCTTTCCAACGACATATAACACTTAAAAAAATTAAGTTTTTTTCATAAAAAATTATTATTTTATTTGGGTTAACCTTTTTTTGAAACGCCCTGTATATATTCAGTGTCATTCCGTATATTCAAAGTTATATTCCATAAATTCAAAGTTCTATTATTTATATATATATATATATATATATATATATATATATGTTTGTATCACTTGTACAGTAGCCTATTCTCAAACATTTGAGTGACAAATGGTTGTGGTTCTTCTGTGTAGGAAAGATGTCATGAACCTGAAGTTCACAGCAGTAGATATCCTACTTTCTCAAAACACCACGCATCAGATTCAACTTACATGCAGTTCCTACTGCCACATATGCCATCTTAAAGAATTTCGACTTCAAATACATTCAAAAGACAAGAATACAGTCTAACCGTCTTTGATCCCATCTGGCACTGTCTGGTTTGATTCTGTACTATTGCACGTTGTCACCCGCACGGTTGAGTCAGGCGAACGTTTTCTCCTCGAACGTTCTCCTCCCGTCCTTGAACCTTTAAAAATAGTAAAAAAAAAAAAAACCCAACCTTATCAATCTAAAAGAAAATACTTGACATTTCCAGTGCGCGTCCGCATGTAGGCTACGCTGCAAGGACCCACACTGCACAACTGTAGAACATGTGACATGTTTATAATCTAAACACCAGTTTTTAAAAGCTAAATGCCCTGCAATTATTTTTGTAAATGGGTGTTCTCATTCAAAACACTAATGTTTATTGGATGTTGTCATCGAGGTTCTTCAGATTTGTTGAATAGGCCTACACTTTAAAATTAAATCTAAACGCTGTGATATGTTTAAAAAGTGTTAGCCTACAAAAAAGTATTTAGAACTTAAACATTTGGTCTTGCAGTGCACGTAATATATGCAAAGGACATGGTGCCCTTTTCTGAGGTATTTCCTCCTACGAACCAGCCTACAAACTGAATAATTGTGCTTACCTTTCGGAATCAGCTTTTTGTATTCCTTTGTGTTTCCTTCTTGTTCTACAATACACCAGTGGCTCTTCTCAACAGTCGTCTTGTCGATTATCAACATACTAGCGCGTTCATCATCTATCTTCTGCTCCATAATCCTTTTCTCCGTCACTGAAACTTCCTTATCTTCTTCCTTCCATTTGAAATTGACAACATCTGGAAACATGCCTTTGGCGATGCAAAGCAAAGTTGTTTTACCATCCTGTGGGTTACTTGGGGGGAAAGCGATCACCGTCGGGGGTTTCGTTTGGCCTGTCCCTGCAAAATCATAATTAGGAATTATACATTAACTGAGGAGAAAATGGGCAGCACCATCCACTTTCAAAAATAAACGGTTTAAAAATTAAGTTATTTTACTGAGGCTCCCCATAAACACTTAGAAAAAAAGGGGTTACTTAGCTTGGTGGGTCTACGACCTTAAGAGCGCATTGCGGTAACTACCACCTATACTTGTGAAAGATAGAAAACTATATTTTTTTGATACCCTGCCAGAAGAAAGGTCTCCACTAGCTAACTTTAAAAATATAAGTTTTAAACCATTAAGATTTTAATTTTTTTTCTAATCGATTTTTTTGGTATTTTTACCCCATCAGCAGCCCAAAAACTGTCAGTAAATTGGACTTTAATCGTAGGCTCATGCACATAAACAAAGGGCCCGCAGACAAAATACTTGACTTTCGTCAAAAGCTTAACCTTTCGCCACCTTTTCAGGAGTTTCAGGTTGCAAAGTAATTTGATTCTTAATTTTTGACAGATTTTCATAAATAACCTCACTTACAAAAGTCACGTGACATCTAATGTTTCACAATATTCAAGGCACAAAAATGAAACCTGGTTCATTGTTTTCCGACCAAAAACCACTACCACATACTCAAGCTCTTGTTCTTCTTTTTTATTCAAAAATATTTTGGGGGAAATCAAATTACAAGATTTGTGAGCACTCTGGAAGTGCCCTACTTCGGCCTCTATTGTAACACTTGGCCCGATCGATTCAGATACCTACGAAGTTTGGTGTACAAAGGTTATTTCCTCTTTGCTAGCAAGCATATTGGCATTTAAATCATCTGACCACAGTTTCCACAGTTTTAGAAAGTGGCGTTTTGACTGCAGTTGGTTGCCAGTCGAGTTTATTGTCACTTGATTACGATAGACTATTTGAGTTCTCTCTTTGACTTCGACAATGACCTTGATAATGCTTACAACCAAATCAAGATATCTATTAAGGATATTTCTTCCTCTTTCCCAGGTTAATATAAATGTCTTTATCTGAATTAGAAGTACACACACAGTGCTGGTTCATTTCCGGTAGCTCATCTCGGCGCAAGTGGTTTGTATTTCATTTGCTACACTTTGTGCTTGTGAGCTCGCGTTGGCTTTTATTACTTTAGGCTTTGGATGACTTTTAATATTTTTCTGATTTTGTGTGCAGCGTAAAGATTAGAGTCTAAAAAATATAATTCAGGGGGGAAAGGGGCTAGGTCCATTGGCCTGCAAAGAGGCTCCATGGCCATGTGCAAGTTTGGAAGGCTCGTAGGCCAGGCTGGTAGTTGTGGAGTTAGCATAGACAATCCTTCCAATGTTCTTTGCATAACTTTGAAAAATTGTCGCAAGGACATCAGCGGTCATCTTAAACTACATGCTGTGCGGGATTCCTCATTGGATTCCGAGGCAAAGTTAATACTGACACAAGCAGGTAAGCGCAGGAGCATTCTCCGTTCTTGAGGATTATTTTTCTTCACACTCTCACTTGGCTTTGTGGCGATTGTGCAAAATCTGAACATCAAAGTTTGGAGAACAAAACGACAAGGTTTTGCATTCAGTACGCTTCCATTGACTGAACACATAAATATGAATGGTATAGTTCATGGAGGAAAAGCCCCATGCCTATGTTGAACGTGCTCTCACACATTATTTTCATGTTAGGCATTTTTCTAATCCAAGACAGTCACCTGGAACTCACAATATATCCACACCATAGAGACATCTATGGAATCCGCTGGCATTCTAGGAAAACAAAGTGCTCGGCGGCAAAACAATTTGTATCTCATGGAGCTGTAAAAGGGAACCACGGAATAAAATCATGACAGAGTCATCTCCTTTTTCAGTTCACGCAAGTTCTACTCCCTGTGGGGTCAAGTAAGTGCAGCTTGTGAATCAAATTAAAAATAAAACATATGATTCGGCGAATTTCAAGGTAAATGAGTCAATTCGTAAACATAAAAACGCGCATTTCATCTTTGCATGTAGGAAGGTATCCAGGTCAGCCTGCTAGCTGTCCCTTTTTGGCGTAAGTCCGTAAATAGGCAATTTCATTTATAAGCATGTGCTACCCCAACTACCACAATGTAGCGCACATTTGATAGGGAATCGCGCGTTGCATTCTGGTACTTGTGGTACCGAATTTATATTGGCAATTCTAAGAAGAAGGATGAGCGCGCGCTTTGTTCATGATGGATGAGTGTACCTCGGAGGCCGAGCGCACCCGCAGTCTCTTAGTGTGTGCGAGCGTGATTCATTCTGAATAAATACTATGTTTTCTAGTCTTGGAGTGACCGTATTTTAATGAAAATTGCTTAATCTCATGCAAAATGGAATCTTCGGATCGGCAGTCGAGAAGATGCTAGTAGTAGAAGGCACACATTATAATACCAGTGAAGGCTAGACGAGATTTGTTTATTCTTCCCTCATTTGTTTAATCTGTTATTTGATATTTTCAGTTACTTGTAGAGAATGCAGACGTCAATTAGATGCTAGAAAGGATGAACTGAAGAGAGGACCTCATTTACAAGTTTTGCGAGAAAGGTATTATCAGTTTTGATCAATAATTTGACCATTCTATGTCGTAGCCTGAAGTGTTTCATGGGTGCCATGTCAGTGAGCAAACGACTGTTGTTGTTTTTTTTTTTTTTTAGCTCGATGTGCGATAGAGCTTTAGAAAACCATAGAATTGCAAATAACTAACATCTAAACTAAACCATACTACTACCATACGGAGAAGAATTGTGTATTGTATTGAGTCTTTTTTTTAGCAACCGAAGGCCGAATCTGAAGATGAGATTATGACAGATGCCTTCAAAAATCTGATAGATATTTTTGAAACAAATTTGCATTATAACACCCGCAATTTGTGTTATTCAACTTTATGTAATACTCGGTTAGGTTCAGATTTTTACGGAAACGGGTCATCAAATTCATCAAATACAATTTGCCTAATTATGTAAAGTTTTCTTGTAGTGTTAATTCTTTTAAAGCAGGTCTAGACATTCTTAAAAAGCAAAATCCCGATTCTCCCCATACTTTTTGGCATTTATCACAAGAAATTTTTAATCGTATACCTAACAAACAAGACCCTGATCAATTTCTTAGATCCCACCCAGAGGTTGCTATGCGTCAGCATATTTTTCAGTTTTTTTTCCTAGTATTTATCTTTTTTTTCAAGTATTTAATTTTTTTCGACATAGGCTAAATCGGAATCGATTGTTAGATATTATTTATATATAGATTGTAAATTTATATGCTATTTGAGATGCCCAGGGTGGCATAATAATGTCGGGATCCTTCTTGCCTGTCCCAATGAAGGATGCGTGAAGCTTTACCAACACAATCGTAGTCTAGAGAAGCACCAATCTTTTGGAAAGTGTGAGGTGTTGCCGGAAAAATTAACTCTTATTGACAAAGCCAAAATCCCTATCTTTCACAAGTGTAGGCTAGGTGGTAGTTACTGCAATGCGCTCTTGAGTTCTTTACGGAACCCACTTGGCTAATTGATGCGACAAGCAACAAGCACAGTGACTCACGGAAAGGACCATTTTCGAAGTCTACCCCCTAAACGGGAATTTCAGGATTCCTCGGTGATCTTTTCAACAGTTGAGAATCGCTGCCCTCAGGGTGTAGCGACTCTAAGAATCGACGAGGTCCAAAGAACCCTTTGGCGAGTGCGTGTTGCCTGCTAGTCAGGCGCCGGCAGGGTAAGCAGTGAAAACGCAAAATTAGGCTACTTTTGACTTACTTCCGAGTCGACATGCCGACTTTGTATGATAAGCAATGAAATAAATTATTTACGTAATAATCAAGACCGATGAGCAGCTTATAAAGATTACGAATGATGATGTCTACGACATAATTAGGCAACAATGTGAAATTGCAGGGATGGCCAGCGAAAAAAAGAAAAATGTTTCCACATTTGTAATGAAAAATCAAAAAAATCAAAATCAAAATTATGAAAAATTGATTTCGACATGCCTCTTGAATCTGTGAACGGAGCATAGGCTATCAGAGGTGATCACAATGTTGCGTGAACAAATTTTCCCAAATCTCTGTCGTTTGATGAGCATTTAAAGTTCAGAATGCAAAAATGTAATGTAGGGTAAATAAGCATTGTCAAGAAATTCCATCTATTAACGTTAGGTTAACATAGCGGAGAATAAATCGTGCTCATCAAGTTTACCGAACGGTTTGAGAAAGCGTGAAGAAATAAGGATTCTGCCTTCTGCTGAGCTCAGAGGGCTGGTGTGGCCCATAAGCTATTGACATTACTTAGTGATAAAAAAACACGGATTCAGGCTACTTTCGTATTTTTTCCAGTGAAATAATGAAGCATTCCAGTGAAAGTAGCAGTGGCGGGCGGTGAACAGAGATCAAGGAGGTCGAGAAACATGTCTTAAAACTGCTTATTCGTCTTGATCTGTTTTCAGTCAATTTCCCTGGTAAAAGACGCTTGAAGTCTCCCCTCTCAGGTGTAGCTAATTTTCTTCGCTAAGACGAGAAATCAAACACACCAGTTGAAAGCAAAAAAGCGCATTTCAATCTTTTTCAATTAAGCAATCATTACGCACAGGTTTGACAACTTGCTTAGGATGTGACTGAATTTACCGCGGAAAATCCACGGAGGTTTTTTTCGTGAACAGTTGCCAATTAAGGAATGCAAATCAAACATTTTATATAAATTATTATTCACTCGCCTAAACATTTCATTATAAAGGAAACTAACATGTTGACCCAGAACAATGATTGAAATCGGGTCACTAATCTCATCCATTTCAAGGGATGTTTTCCGCCCACCAGTTTTCCGTCCACCGCCCGCCACTGGAAAGTATCCCATCACAATTATTTAAGAATGAATATCACTTCGAGCTTCCTAAGGTATGTTGATAGACGACCAACCATTACGACTCATTTGCAGTGTGTTGAAAACGAAGCTCCATCTACAGATTAGAAATATTGCATGATCTTAAATTCAATTGCATGAGCGAAGTAAAAAGGCTATGAATTCTTGTCTTTTTTTAAGTTCAAAATGTAGGCCCACGATAGCCGCTTGTTATTAGGCTATTATTGTTGTTGTTGTTGTTATTGTTATTATTATTATTATTAATGTTATTATTATTAGTAGTAGTAGTAGTAGTAGTCGTAGTCGTAGTTAGTAGTCCAGTATTATTATTATTATTATTATTCGTAGTAGTAGCAGCCTAGTAGTAGCATTAGTATTATTAGGCTATCTGAACTTATAAGCTCCTACTTCAAAGTATTGGAAGAACTTTGCTCGAAGATATTTAGACAGCAGGTAAGACTCAAGAATTTTAGTATGGGCTATAATTATGTGTGGGTTTTCGCGAGTATTCTTTGAATTAGGCCAGCTTGCATATTTTGACAGAAGCAATTTTAGATAACATATAGGATATATTAAATTATTAAACGATGCAGATAGAATCACTTACCTGAAACAAATAATGTTGTCCCCGACGAAAAATATTTGATGTTGCCCACAGTGCTGCCCGAAATAACAAAAACTTGAGGAATGATTGTTTTAAATTTTAAAAGATATATATTATTTTCGGTTTCTCCACAGTTAAAATGTATGCTAATGCTTTTGACTCTTAAGGTTAAAACCGACATTGTATTCACGCAAAACTAAATTTGATGGCTTTTATCTGCAAACGCGATTAGTAAGCCGCTTGCCCGCATCAGATCAGGCGAGGCACATATTTCAGCACGGGACTCCTCAGTTTTAAATAAAAATAGACTGAAACAATATCAAGCCCTCAGAAAACATTTGATTTACTTACAATTAATGGCAGATACAAACTCTAAAAATGTACCACTCATCCACTCGGCTCAATTACTTTACAATAGCCCAGATAGACTACTATGATGCGATATGTTACATTAAGCAATCCACTGCTTGCGGCACCCTCGTCAAATCGTGACATATATTGTCTCACACTCACTTTCATTCTGTAATGGTCAAGAATTACGGTATTATACTTGGGTCAATTTTTAATAATCTCTATTTCGTGCATTTACAATTGCTGCTTGTTGCTGTAATTATGAAAGATGATACGTAACGAGGACCAAAAATAAAAATAAATAAATTCCTATATTTGGATATAATACATTTTTGTTCTCCACCCTTCGATACAGAAGACTTAAACATAAGGCATAAAGTCAGATTTGCTTCATGTTCATTACTTACTTGTTACAGTTAGTTTAGCTCTGGATCCAAATATTTTTGCTAATAGCCTGCACTATCACACTACCAAAACAAAACAAAACAAAAAAAACTAGTACAATACTTCTAAATCACCATTAAACGATTTGAAAAAAAAAAAAAAAAACAATTAATTCTAGTAATCATTGGTTTACTATCAGTCATGAGTTCCTCTATGTCAGCATGACGTATTTAACTCATGGGGCCTGTGAGATATGTAGTAGACTGCAAATGAGCTCAAAGTTTTCCGATATGAGCTAAATGTGTAAATTATTCCCATGACAGTTTAAAGAATAACAATGTTTAGCAAACATATTGCATCTGTCAGTTTTTACATTAATTAATGAATAAAAAAATAAAGGAACTTGTAATTCAATTTAATTTGGATGGCATAATACAATGTAACAATTAACTGTGTTAAAGCACACCATGAAAGGCTTTATAGCAGCTTTATATTTATAAACCCCAATTCCAATGAAGATGGGACATTGTGTAAAATGTGAATAAAAACAGAATGCAAAGATTTGCAAATCTCTTAAACCTACATTTTATTCACAATAGAGCATCGAAAACATTCTGATGCTTAATGTGAGACATTTTACCATTTCATGAAAAATATTAGCTTATTTTGAATTTGATGGCAGCAACTGTTATGTTGCTAAAATAATGAGCATACAAAGTGATTCAACAGCAGCCACTGTCAAGTTTACTTCGGTTTCTGCCCAAATAATAACAAACAAAATACGCAATGTAAAAAACGGCCTGTGGAGAAACATGGAACACATCACAATTATGCATTCATCCTAGTAGAACTGTAGTTAAGCCAGACTTAGATAAACACAACATCCACCACCGTCCCCCTTGGTCGCGGGTCCGTGGCCACCGATGGACAGAGTCTTGACAGGGGAAGCACAAGCTCCCCATGAGCACGGCAGGGGAGACCCCTGTGGTGGTGGAGGAGGGTCTGTGACAGTACAGCCATCAGTGAGTATCCCTCAGACATGTGAGCACGCAGTCCATTTTTCAGAGATAGGTTGAATCATTCCACCCCCCCACTGGCTTGGGGATGATAGACGGAGGTACAGATGTGGGTAACACTCTTGGCAGTGAGATAGGTGGTGAATTCTGAGGACAGGAACTGAGGACCGTTGTCCATAGTGATTGCACGGGGAAAGCCCCAGCGGGCAAACAGCTGGTTAAGGAAGTTAATCACAGCAGTCGAGGTGACCGTACTCACGGGAGCCACTTCAGGCCACTTAGAGTACAGGTTGTAGATTACCACAAGGAACCTCTGGTGGTGAGGCACATTGTACAGCTCACCACAAATATCAAGCTGTAGATGGTCCCATGGTGCAGGTGGCCAGTCCAGGGGCTGGAGTGGAGGTGGAGCAGGTGACCCAGTCTTGCCACTGGTGAGGCATGCTGCACAGGACCAGACGAGTGACTCTAGGTCACGGTCTATGGCGGGCCACCTCACAACGTCATGGCACTTTTGCTTAGCTTTGAAAATACTAAGGTGACCCTGGTGTGCCATCTGCAAGACACATCCTCTGAGGGCCAGTGGGATGACAGCACAGTGACCACGGGCGATGCAGGCCTCGCCCCAGCATGACAGCTCATGCTTCACTCGGGAGTATGGCTTGAGTTCAGGTGGGACGCGGGCAGGCCAACCCTGTCTGATGTACTCACAAAGCATGATGAAGATGGCCTCGGCTGCTGAGGCAGTCTGTAGATCACGGAGGGAGACTGTGTCCTTCAGTGGTGAGTGGACCAGGTGTATCGTGTCATCCTTGTCCTCTGGAGAGACAGTAGGGCACTGGGTGGCAGGGCGGGATAGGAAGTCTGCTACCACATTATCTCATTACCAAGAGTGAATTGTAGCTGAAAGGTATACTGCTGCAGGCAGTCTGACCATCTGTAGAGCTGAAGGGGCCTGTGTCCTGCACCAGAGGTTGACATCAGGGCTGTCAGGGCCTGGTGGTCTGTTCTTAGGGTAAGGCCAGCCGTACAGGTACAGATGCCACCGCTCACACGCCCAGATGCATGCGAGTGCCTCCCGCTCACCCACTGAGTATTTCTGCTCAGTAAGACTGAGCGCCAGGGAGACGAAGGCTACGGGCTTCTCCACGCCATTATGAAGCTGTGACAAAACGGTGCCCAGAGCCACTGCCGAAGCATCGCAGGTAACAAATGTGGGGCAGTCCAGCTGGAAGTGCGCCAGGATCGGAGCTGTGGTGAGGAGATGCTTCAGTTCCTCGAAACCTGCCTGGCACTCAGGAGTCCAGGTTTAAGGGGCATCGTGTTTGAGCAGCATCCTCAGCGGGGCTGTGATGGAGGAGTATTAGGGCAGGAACCGCATGTAGTAGGTGGTCATCCCCTAGAATGATGCCAGCTGTGAGGTTGTCGTGGGAGCGAGGACTTCGATGATGGAATCCACATTTGACTGGAGAGGAGAGATGCTGTTGGCAGACACACGGAATCCGACAAAATCTATGGCAGGTGCAGAGACAATACACTTCTCTGTGTTCAGAGTGACATGGCGGCGGCTGGGTGAGGCAAAAACCTGTTCCAGATGGGAGTGATAGTGGGTGGCAGCATCATCTGGCCCGTGCACCCCAATATCGTCCAGATAGGCCACCCTACCTGGGCAGCTGGCGAGGATTGTGGTCATAATTTTCTGGAAGCAGCTGGGTGCTGAGCTGAGTCCAAAAGGAATCTTCCTGTAACAGTGCAGGCCAGTGTGGGTGATGAAGGCCGTTAGGTTCCGACTCGGTGCAGTGGGACTTGTAGGTAGCCCTGACGCAAGTCCAGCTTCGGGAAGACCCAGGAGCCATGGAAGTGGGTCATGAGCTCTTCTGTCATGGGGAGAGGGTATTTGTCAGGCACCACCGCCTTGTTGACCTAGCGAAGGTCAACGCAGACTCTCAGCCCACCTGACTTCTTCCTGGGAATCACGAGGTTCGACACCCACGGAGACGTATCTTTGGGTTCTATGATGCCATCAGCCTGGAGATGTTGGAGCTCCTGTGTAACGCTGTCCTGCAGAGCCAGGGCACACACCGGAGGAGTTGGACCACAGGAGACACGCTATGGTCCAGGAGCAGTTTGTGTGTGAATGAGGTGAGGCACCCCAAACCATTGAACAGCTCAGGCCAGTTTTGTTGCCATGGAGAGACCAATTGTAGTATCCTTGTTCCACTGTTGTCCTGCAGGGTAAAGCCGCAACTGACAAAGAGGTCGAGGCCCATGATATTGTCACCGGGTCGTGTAATGTGGAATGGGAAGCGGTCCAAAGTCGTGGAGGTGTTGGGAACCGGGAGGTGGAGTAGGCCAACAACGTCAATTTTGCTGTGGCTGTAGCCACTGAGAGCAGTGGATGGGGGCTGCCGCCATCTGTTTGGGAAGAGTAGTTTGCAGGTGGTAACATTCAGCAGTGACACCTTGACCCCAATGTCAAGGAGAAGAGGAACACAGCAGTCTTCCAGATAAACAGGGCACCTGGGGAAGGTCACTGGGTGGGGGCCTATGGTGCGCACCGGCACCGCCGGGTCATGTGACTGCTCAGGGTAGTCAGCCGGAGAGGACCGGCACCACTTTGCAAAATTGTTAGGCTTCTTACAGAGTCTGCATGTTTGGCCCCTAGTAGGGCAGACGGCTGGAGCCACAATTCCCACACCGCCTCTGCTGGCGTCTTTGCTGGGGACGTGCCATCTGTATAGCAGCATCAGGATCAGCCAGGCTATCTGAGCTTGATAGCTGTTGCACTTGCTGTTCCATAACAGTTGTATGAGACTGGCTTTCTGCTATTTAACATTCAGTGGCTACCACCACTTGTAAGGCAATTGTTTGTGCATTATCAAATGAGAGGTTTGCATCCTTGAGCAGCAATGCCTCCTGAACTCTGGGATAAGATGTTTTTTCAATGAGCTGGTCTCGAATGAGTTCATCCGTGACATTACCAAAATTACAGCTCAGTGACAGGGCTTTTAAATGTGCTACAAACTGCCTCGCAGACTCACCAGGGTGCTGGAATCTTTGTCTGAACAGCAGCCGTTGAAGTATTATTTTCTGTGATTTCACAAAATGTCCACTCAAAGCCATTATGGCTGCATCGCACGTTCCCAGAATATGAATTGAAAATCCTGTTCCCCTCCACCCCAAGTAAGTGTAGGAGGATAGGCCGCTTCCTCACACTAGCAGCGCTGTCCAAGCCGGTGGCTGAAAGGTACGTTTCAAACGACTTTTTCCATTGATCCCAAGGGACGACAGGATCACCAGGGAGGGGTAGAAAAGGGTCCGGAGGTGGCAGGGAGAAAATAGGGACATCAGCCATTCTCGTCGCCAATGTTATGTTGCTAAAATAATGAGCAAATAAAGTGATTCAACTTAACACCAGCAACTGCCGAGTTTACTTTCGGTTTTGAAAACAATACTGCCCACCTACGGTGACCTTCCGGTAACAAAATATGCTACGTAAAATAGCCTTTGGAGAAACATGGAACACATCACAAATATGCATTCATCCTAGTAGAACTGCAATTAAGCTAGACTTAGATAAACTCAACAGCAACACGTCTCAAAAAAGTTGGGACATGGGTAATAAATGGCTGAAGAAGTAAAAGGTACTGATAAACAGCTGCAGGAGTATTTTACAACAAATTATGTTAATTGGCAACAGGTCAGTTACATGACTGAGTATAAAAACTGCATTTTAGGGAGTCAGAGTCTCTCAGAAGTAAAGATGGGCAGAGGCTCACCAACCTCCAAAAAATGAGTCTAAAAATTGTGGAACAATTTTGTAAAAATGTTCCTCAATGTAGAATTTTGCAGATTTTCAATATCCCACCAACTAGAGGACATGATATCATCAAAAGAGTCAAAGAATCTGGAGAAATCTCTGTGCGCAAGGGACAAGGCCAAAGGTCAATATTGGATGCTCGTGCCAATGGCATGGGCAGCTTACACATATGGAAAGGCATTATCAATACTTAAAAGTATATAGAGGTTTCACAACAACGTCTCTTTCAGGGAAGGTCTTGCATATTTTGGCAAGACAATGTTAACCTTCATACTGCATCCATCACAACAGCATGGCTTTGCTGTAGAAGAGTCCGGGTGCTGAAATGGTCTGCCTGCAGTCCAGACCTTTCGCCAACAGAAAACATTTGGCGCATCGTAAAACAAAAAAATCTAGATTAGAAGACCCAGGACTGTTGAGCAGCTAGAATCCTACATAAGACAAGAGTGGGACAAAATCCCTCTTCCAAAACTCTAGCAATTGGTCTCCTCACTTCCCAGACATTTACAGACTGCTGTTAAAAGAAGAGGGATGCTACACAATGGTAAACATGGCCCTGTCCCAATATTTTTGGGATGTTTTTCTGCCATCAAATTCAAAATGAGCTAATATTTTTCATGAATTGGCAAAATGTCTCACTTTCAACATCTGATATGTTGTCTATGCTCTGTTTTTATTCATGTTTTTGTTGTGATTCTGTCTTTGCCATGCCTTGTCCCATGATTTATGCCCATGTCATGTTTCAAGTTCTGTACCTGGCCTTGTGCCATGTTTAGATTGACTCTTGCGTATTCCTTGACCATTTCTCATGTCTGACCATTCTTAGGATTGTGTATTGTGTATTGGTAATTTGGATTTTCATGTTTTATTATTTTTCATGTTTTAGTTTGTTCATAGTATTCATAGCCATGTTTCCTTTTCCATGCATTGCACTTCATCTCCCCCGTCTTGTCTTGAGTGTTGTATTTGCTCACGGTCCCTTGTTTAGCGTGCCACTCATTCGTGTGATTTATTGGTTTCTGGGTTTCAATCTTCTTTCATTATCTCATGTTTTCCTTCCTCTTACTTTTGCTATCTTACTAACACATACTAACAGTTTGTTAATTTTTGCTAATTACTAACCAACACTAACATTGTATATTTTGACTAACTTACTAACGAGCATTCGGGATTGTATAGCTGCACTTACTAATTGACTAACGATCTCTGAGCATTCGCCCTATTCTAGTCTCCGCCTCCTTGCCTTTCCCTAATTATCTCTGCAGCGATTTTCTGTGGTTCTCCACAAATACTTTGTGCTTTCCTTTCTCTAATCTATACACTTTGGTACTCCTTGACCGGAGCTGTTGTTCTGTTCATAGGTTTGTCTTGTGATCCCGGTCTGCGTTTTGGCTACAGCCAAATTCATGTAATTAGTTTATTCCTAATGTGTCACTCCCTGATTATTGATACCATTGATTGCACCTGTTCTCCCTGGTGATGTGTTCTCCCCGGATGTGTATTTAAGATGTCTCTTTGATTCACTTCCTTGTCAGATCATTCTTCCTTGTTACCTGTGCTACGCTTCTCTCGCCTTGTTTCATTGTGATTTATCTTTCTGACTGGACCGTCCTTGATATCGAGCTTTGCCTATTCCCTGTACTTTTGCCGCATTCTTGTTTTTTGACCTCTTTTGTCTGACTACAATTTTTGTAATTGGTGCCCTGCATATGACTCTGGATTTCGCCCCTTGGACTCTGATTTTGGATTGCGGACTTTGTACTGTTGCCAGCTATGTTGGGGGGTTTCCCCCTTCAGAAATAAAGCCTTCTTTTTGCATTTTACTAGAGCTTGCTCTTGGTTCATTTCGTAAAACCTCACAGTTTTACACAATGTCCCAACTTCATTGGAATTGGGGTGTAGCCATAACTGGCATTTCCTGGTAGACATTAGCTTTAAAAACTTCTCAGAAATTAAGGTCTCAGAAATGTTTAAAACAAAATCATTGATAGTTTAATGATGATATTTGACCCTCACTGTTAGGCCTTCTGAAGAAATAAGACGCACCAGTCACAACAAGCTTTGTACCACTTCCAACAATTTTATCCCATATGCCACCACTGCTCATGATATTGCAAAAACTGACACTGTGCAACAATGCAAGGACATGTTGACATACACACATGAAAGTATAGCCAGAGCGCAGGTAATTAGCAGAATTACAGGAAAAACAAAATAAATCAGTGCAAGAACACAGACAAAATCCAACATTTCAAGGAGATCATGGAAGTTCTGCATTAAAGTAGAGGAACATACACCTACTGTAGAATGAGAGAAATACAAACAATATCTAGCATTATGAGAGCATGGACATAAAGCATTGCATGAATACTGGACCACCTAAAGCAAGGGGTTTAAAATTTTAAAGTTCTATGCTTCATATGGTTTCATATTTCACTTTGCCAATATGTTGATGCAGATTAACTCTGAGCATGCAAGAAACATGGATGGAGGTTTAATGCTCTGCTATGTAATCACAATGAACAATCAAAAAACGTTAAACAATTTTGCTATAAGGGCTCACGAAAAATGTCATTGAATGAGTATTTTTACCTATAATTAGCACTGGCCTGAAATACATGCACCCATAATGACACAATCTGATTGGATTCCATAGTTTAAATCAAAACATTATAAAAGAGAGATGGATTGCCTGGCCAAGAAAAAAGTCACTCACTCTAATATTCTGTTGGACCACCTTTAGCTTTGATAAGAGCACACAGTCCCTGTGGCATCATAGGCTTATCCAATGTCACAAAAATTACAGTATCTCTCTCCAGAGTGACGTTAATTTTTTTGCAAGATTTTGTATTAATTATTGAAGAGTTGGACCACCACATTAAGTCTTCTTCAGCTTGTCCCAAATATTCTCAATGGGGTTAAGATGTGGAAGTGATGTCTCATGCTCCCTGAACCAATTGGAGCCTGATGAATCCTGGCATTCTTATCTTGAAATATGCCTGTGCCATTAAGAAAGAAAAAAATCCACTGAGGAAAAACCTGGTCATTCTGTATATTCTGGTAGTCAGCTGACTTTATTTTTTGGGCACACATCATTGCTGAACCTAGATCTGACCACTGCAGCAACGGCGGATTATAACACTATCTCCACAGACTTGTACGGAAGGCTCTTGGCATGATGAGTGCATCATGTCATCTGCCTCTCTTCTTACCCTTATGCAGCCATCTGACAGGTGGCAGATTCAGAAATCATACACAGACAGAAATCCAATTCACAGGTTTTATTCAGAATCTTAGTCAGGCAATCCAGGTCAATAACAGGCAGTGAGAATTCTGCACAAATGGGAAAATCCAGAATCGTGATGAGATAATAGTAAACAAAACCAGGAAGTTGGCACATCAAAACCAAATCGCAAAGAGCATCTTAAAAACCAAAAAGCCAAATCATAAAACAAAAACGGGTATCAGTCAGACACAGAAAGCAAGACAGAATCGGAAACTGGAAAACGAACTACATCGTACACGGGGAGGTCTTGGAAGATAAATAACTTGTATACTAGCCACCGGTAACCAGGCCAAAACAAACTTTCTGAGCACATTTCTTCCTTGAGAATGATGGTTCACCACTATACTTCCAAGTTTTAACAATATACTGGACAGTCCTTTGCTCAATTTTTGTTATTTCCTGCATTGTTTTCTTACTTGAAGCAGGCTTATAATATGACTTATCGAAAACAGGATCTGTCTTCTGACATGGTTGTCAAGAAATGAGAAGCTGCTTAGTGCATCAGTCAGGCTTCAATAACTTGTTGGCGGCTGTAACATATTAATCACTACAGTAATGATCCGACAGAAGGCTCTCTCCTGCTTGCTTTGTTAAATCCATGAGGTGACCTCTTATGGCCAGACATGGTAAAATGTTTCATTAACCCAATTACACAAATGCCAAATCAAGCTAATCTTTGCCTACTATGCATGACCCCTATTTAAGACTTTATATCTCTGGACTTGAGTGTCATAGAGACCGGAAAAATTACTTCAATAACGCAAGACACTTGTTTCATTTGGAAACATTATTTTGGGACAAAAAAGTGCTGCAAACACAAGGAAACTTCATGAAAATTCAGCAATGTACGTATATTGTGGCAAATTAGATACAACCCAAAGGTCGCTATCTTACAAGCATGACACATGTGACTTTATGACCGATGCAGAGACCATTTTCTCAACCAGCATCCAAATTGCGTAAATAGTGAATATATTTGCATCAAATTAAGGGCACATGGGTGTGTTGGTCTTTTCTTCCCAAAGCTCAACGTCCCTGAATGGTAACGCCGGCGTTAGGAGATTTTCAATGGTGTGCAGTGAGCCTCTGACCCCTAAATGCATAATTGCTTTCAAGCTGTTCCTGTTTAAGATTCCCTGCAAAAAAAAAAGTTTTTTATGACTTCTATGGAATTCTATAGAACTTTATAAAACATCAATGGAACTCTATAGAACATTTTAGTAGAACAGCATGTTCTATAGGATTTTCAGTGTGTTCTATAAGAATTTGCTAGACACCTATAGAGCACCTCTATGGAAAAGAAAGTCCTATAAGATTATTTCTGTTCTATAACACCTTCCTATAGAACACCCTAATTGAAAACCCTGTTCTATAGGACTTTGATGGTCTTTAGGACCTTCTAATGGAACAAAAGCTTAATGGGAAAGACATCGTAAAAAAGGGTTAAATAAAAATAAATATAAATCTTATGAATCCTTGCAATGCTCTGTCAAAGGGTCAATTTACCTTATGTGTACCTGTGTTCTAGAAGTGAGAAACCGGACTAATGGTATGAAAATGTGCAATATGCAGTGATATCCACGATACAGAAGTAGCAAGGAAATCTTTTCCCTTTTAACTTTTAGGTGAGCGTTAGCACGTGGGGTACCAGGCAAATACCTACTCATTGATTCTCCAATCAGACGATTGATTGACTGGCTGACCACACAACTTAGCAGTATTTCAGTTACGATGTATGAAGACCTCTTTCCATTTCTTCGGCTGCAATTCAAAAATATAAATGTAAGGTATTACAACTTTATTATGCTATCATGGAAAACTTGTGTTCCTCTTTTGTTTATGAAGACAGAATTATGTTGAAAGTTTGACCTTTTGATCTTTTCCCCTCCATGCTCAACCTCTGAAAAGTTTCTAAACATAAGATACAGGGGTTTTGCCGTAATCCCAGAACGTGATTTCCTGAGCGTGACTTCCTCTCTGGACAGCTTCTCCGGAGATCTTCATGAGATCTGGGCAAAACCTGACGTTAGGTTGTGCCATCCAATTAGTACAGACCTAGCCAGAGCCAACCACTTTGCTGGACCTGCCCACACCGGAAACTATTCTAGCAGGCACTAACAACGGCATATCATACTATGCCTTAGTAGCGTCTACACTTTTGGAAATATAAAAGAAGAACCGCAGATCATTTGAGGTGCAATTTTGTCCGTATCTCTCCGTAAGCTGCTTGTCCGTTTACTTTTGGACGCAAAGAAAAAAAATATTTCTCTTCCAAAAGATGATGCCACCAGAAATCAGCGTGTAGCTTTTTTGGTTTGCTGGCAGCAAACAGCCAAGGATTGTGCTCAGCATTTCACCAAAGAAAGCTTTGTTAATAAAGGATAATTTGTAACAGGATAAGCATTTCAGCTGCTTCTCAAACCTGAAGCAGTTGCATCGATCAATTGCTCGGAGCCACAAGCTGTAAGTAACGGTATAACTGCAAATAATGTAAGTGAAGCTAACGTGTTACGGGTGGTTAGCAGGACCACTAGCGATAGTTAGCACTAACAACTGGCCTCAAATGCAGGCTTTGTAAAATATCTGAAGATAAAGCCTGTATCAGTCGCGACTGATCAGGCACAGAAGCTGTAAGTTGCTTTTAAGCCAACCTGACATGAAAGCCAGTTGATTGTGGCTGTAGCACAGCAGCTAATGTAGCCAAGTTACTGTTGCTAATGTTTGTGTCCTAAATATGAGTGATATCAGGGGAAATTCTACAGAAGATGTGTGAATATAAACCTCATTTAAAGCTAACTTTAAATACTTATTTGTAATTTGGATGCTTGGTACAAATGTTCACAGTAACAGAACTTACTGTCTGTAAAACCTGCATTGCTAGGGTTTGCCTCTGTGGTTATGACCACTCGGTTACCAGCTACTGCATGTTAGTTTGCGTGCCGTGCTAATGAAAAATGCTCCTAGTTAACATACATGCTGTAATTCTGATCAGTATGCTTGTTTATTCCGTAAGCATCAATGTGGCAGTTTCATCATAACGTTGCCCGATTGCAGCCACTACAGTTAGTGATCGCTTCACTTATCAGCCTGATACATCTCCAAGTCTGGGCAAGCTTTCTGATGCTACTGGTGAAAGCAATAGGTAAGCTCACAGGCTATAACATGTCCGGTATAACAAATGATTTCTCCTCATTGCCATCGATTGAATATTAAATTCTTTCCTGTGAAAGTGATCGATTGGCTAGCTCCACATAAGCAACGGTTCACGCAGACAGAACTTACAGTCTGTAAAACTTGTAATTTGTTCATGACATAACCGTAGCTTAATCTAGCTCTTGCACGCTAGCCATAATGCGCCCATTTTCCGCGAGGAAAAACTAGTCATTCCGAAGAAATAAGTAAACCATTACCACGGGCAATTTCCGAAAAGGACTCCCCCCTGCATTCTCGGACTAATCAAGTGGCAGTTAGATCGGGAGATTGCAAGGGAGACGAAAAGGAATCTGCCCACTTCTCCTATTCCGTTGGGTAAGACCTTTGTCCCCTCACTACCTCGGGAGAGAATTATTCAGTGGGCACACATCTCACTGTCAGCAGGACATCCCAGAGTCAAACGCGCAACCACAATAATCAGCCGAAAATATTGGCGGCCCCACCTGGCCTCCGACATGGAGGCAGCTGTGTTCGTGCATGATTTGCACAATTTCTAAATCACTGCGCCAGCTACCTGCAGGAAAGCTAAACCCAATTCCAGTCCCGCATCGACCCTGGTCACATTTAGTAGTGGATTTTGACATGGATCTACCAGATTCTGAAGGTAACACCCGTATCCTCATGATCGTTGATTTATTCTCTAAGTTCTGCAAATTTGTGCCTTACCCCTCACTACCCTCTGCACTCCAAGGTGCCAAAACTATGTTCGAGCAGGTATTCCACAACATCTGACATTGTGTCAGATCGTGGGCCACGGTTAACATCCCGTGCGTGGAGAGCCTTCTTCCAGAAGGCTTAATATGCCCAGAACTCTCTGAAGACTTCATCCACTGGACTTCCAGTGCGTGCTCAGATGGCAACCTCCCCTTTGCCCGTGGGACCAGAGCCAGACAGCGACCCCAGCTGTGGACGCCTGGTTCTCTGAGGTGGAGAAAGTCTAGGAAGACACGTCCAGATCAGTATGGTGCTCTGCTATCAGAAGATCCAGGTGAACAGAAGATGCTGGGATGCCCCCCAGTACCAGCCGGGTGATAAGGTCTGAGATCAGGTCTTCACCAGGGACTTGCACCTCCACCTGCCCAGCAAGAAGCTCTCCCCACTGTTTATTGGCCCCTTTCATGTCCTTCGGAGGGTCAATAATTCAGCATATTCCATTCAATTGCCAAGACATTATCATATCAATAATATATTTCATTTCTCCCTCCTCAAGGTGGTGCGTGCTGGACCCCTGGCAGAGGCAACCCCCCCCCCGAAACCCTCCGTCCTGGAGGTGGATGGAGGCCCAGCCTACCGGGTGTGTAGCCTGTTCCAATCCAGATGACGAGCAGGCAAACTCCGCTACCTGGTAGACTGGGAAGGGTATAGTCCAGAGGAAAGGAGTTGGATCAACCAGGATATCCTGGACCCCCAGGTCCTAGCTGAATTCCACCAGGCCCATCCAGACCAGCCTGCCCTGCGCTCCAGAGGGCGCCCTCCCAGACGAAGATCCAGCACACTGGGAGTCTTGCCTCGGAAGGGGTACTGCCAGGTTTCGCCTTCCCAGGGCCCGCATGCCGGCTGAGTAAGATCCGGAACAGCTGCCTCACTCATCAATCCACCGTCTCCTCCTGTGTCTCATTTGCTGCTGGGCTCCCACGGCAGCTATGTAAACCACAGCCACACTATAGCTCTTTGCTAAGTCTTGTAAAGCATGATTGAACTGCTGTGCTTATAACCCTTTGCAATATATATGAATCTAATCTTTGCTAATTGTGCTGTGTAGTCCCAGCTCATTATTGTGTGGCACCTTGTTTCCTGTTTCTTTGCTTATTGTTTGTAATACAAGTGTTGCTGTCTCGTGGCCTGTTATTTTGTATTACTACAGTTTACTTTCATTTCGGAACCTTTCATTTTTATTTGTATCTTTTGTGTGCTTGCCTCCTGCTTGTGTGGTCTGCAGCAATAAACATAACAACCAAATCCACCTTTGCACTTGAGTCCAGTCCACATGTTCCTGGCCTCCGAGCCATCCTTTACAATAACTGATTCATTGAATTAACAGCGCTTCTTACATCGAAGCTTTGGTAATTTAACTTAAATGAATTGGTTATTTTTGCATTGGAAAAGGTCAATGCATGGAACATATATATTTAAAATAATTTAAAATTCATGCCATGTCACAAATTTTTATGTTTGCAAAATCATTGATGAGGTCTTTACTGTCCAGCATCTGGAAAAGTTATAAGAGGGCTACAATATGAGATGTAAGAATGGTAATTATCTAATCAATTAATAAGAAACAAAATGTAAAACGAGGCTGTCATCTTCAGCAGCACTTACTGCATAAAATTCAACTTTAAGATGAAATTTTGAGAAATTTCAGTTATGGCTGTCCATGCAATACTGTAGCCTTCCTCTAATGCAAAGCTGTGTCAGTAATGGCTACGGAGCTTATGGTAGCGTATTCGCTGAGTAAATGATTCAATTAATTGCCTGATTCTTAATTGGTAACAGGATGAGAGTTAACCTGCAATATGGTAGCTAATGTCACTGGTTGTAGACAGTTTTACTTTTACATAAACAAACTTCACACACGGAACTGAGTCGGCAAAACAGCATTTTTTAAAACATTATCTTAGGCGTAATAAGCAGATCACACACTGAATAAAAAAAAATAAAAATACGCATTTTGTGAGCTAACGGAATTCAGTAACTATAAAAGACATATCCACATTAATGGTCACATAAAATGTCAAAGAAAATGCTTGATGCAATGAACAATAATGTAAGCTGAGAGGAAATAAACAGTAACTCTACTGACTGAACCTCGCAACTGAACAAATTTGCACTAAGTTGCAAATTAGAAAGTGTAATTGGGAACGGGGTTGGAGAAGTAATGTGCTTTAAGGCATGGTGAGAACTGAGAAATAATCCCTCTGATGGCAAGTCCCGAAAGGAAGAGGTTAAATGAGGTGTGGTCAGGCACACTGCTGGCGTTTTGCTGTCTTGAGATCGCATGAAGCTCTTGTACGATTATATTGTGTATCATAGTCTCCTAACTTAACTAATCCATGTATATATTACTACCTAACTAATGAACACTTCAGGTAATTTGTAAAGCTGCACCCCTACTAATTATTACTAATTCAATCTCAGCAATTGCCTTGTTTTGGTCTCCGCCCCTTGCTTTGCTTTCTCTGCCTCTCCCTGCGTTTCTGCGAGATCTCTCGCACGTGTTTGATTAATTATTGAAATATCCAATTCACCTGTTCCCTGCATGGCATGTGACTTCCCTTGTGTCTATTTAGTCATTACTGCAGGTCATTCCTTGTCAGAACGTTGATCAGTATTCTTTCGTGCAGAGCTCCTCGCATGCCAATTGATTATTGTTTCTTCACGACTGCTTCGCCCAACCTTGATATTGCCTAGCCCTTTTGTTCTTGTTTTGTCTTTTTGGATTTTTGGATGTATTTTCTGTACGACCACGATTTTGGATGCCCTGTGTATGACCCTCTGGTCTGGATTCCGACTATGATTTTGGCCTGCTGCCTATGTACCGTCGCACATCTGCTTTACTGGTTTTGACCCCTGCCTGTCTAGTCGACTTCACTTTTTGGATTTCGTTTTTGGCTTGGCTATTCTTGTGCCTCCTGGTCCTGACCCTGTTTTCAATAAAGGCTAACGATTTTTGGAATCTCTGCTCTTGCAAGTGGTTCATGAAGGCACCGTCACAAGCATAGCCCATCAATATCCAGGTGATTTGCGATTCAAAGTGCAAGATTACACATTTAGGTATTAAAAAATTATTCAGAATATAGACATGATTTCTAAATACTGGCAAACTCTGTCATTCCCACAGTCTTCCCTGGGAAGCTTTAAGTTTTTGCGTATTTATTTTTCACATTTCTCACGATCGAATTTCCAATAATGAGCGTAGATGGAAGGGGAGCGGTGGGTGGAGGTGACTTCACTGGTGATGAGGAAGATGATGGAGACTGACGGACAGAGCGAGGGCCTGGCACTCACTTAATGAGTAAGGGTGATGAATGACTAGGCTTAATTTAGTTTAAGCAAAAAAAAAAAAAAAAAAATCTTTTTTTACAGTAATTACACCACTTTTTAAGCATTGTAAGAACAAGGCAATCACAGTATTTTGAGGGTAATCCGTTGCTGAAAAACTTCCACACACTCTTAACACTAGAACCGCCAGAATTCCAATACCCCCTAGAACCGCTGGGCGGGGTCATTTTCACCCCCTGCCACAACACCCTAAAGAAAGATTTTTTTTGAAGCAGTAAAGTTGTTCATTTTCATCTATTTTTAACATACTAAGTAAGGCTCAACAAAATGACTATTTAAATTCACTTTATGGGGTTTATTAATTTTGCAATGGTTTTATTCTATTTTAATTGTAATTTGAAAGGATCAAATAAATTTAAAAATCAATTAATAAACTGTAAGCTTTAAGAAACAACAGAAAAAGTATCAACACATTTAAATAATCCAATTATTGTAGAGGAAAAAAAACGATTTTTGAATAAAAATGTGTTGCTTTAGGCTGGGAAAACAAAATTAACACCCCAGATTTTGCTCTTTAGGCTGCACTGCACAGCCAGCGCATTACGCCGCCAGTCATCCACTTTCCCCCGCTCTTTCGAGACTCAATATCCTATCCTGTCCTTACAATAAATCTTCAATTTATATGTAACACCAATCTCCTTACCTCTCTGTCTTGTACTTGGATTCATTGTTGAAAACAAATTTGATAAGATGTCACGCTGATGGTGATTAAAAAAAAAAAAACAAAACATGGTGTGGTCACTGTTTGTTAATTTTACCATAGCTTACTTTCATAACATCAGGAATAAGGTCAAATTGATTTAAAAATTTTTTTTTTTTTAAACTGTGGACTAAAGCAAGGAAACAACAAAATAATTTCAAATTTTTTTTATTGTAGAACAATGCAACAAATTTTGGATAAGGTATTTAGAAATGAATGGAGCGCTATCAATCTCTCTCTCACAAACACACTCATGCATACACACTAACAACATCAAAGTAATTTACACATTTAAACAATTCAATTATTTTAAAAGAATAAACGAATTTTGAATAATAACGTGTTGTTTTAAGCTGGGATAAAAGAAAAGAAATTACTCCCCGGATTCCGCTCTGTAGGCAGCACTGCGCAGCCAACGCATTATGCAGCCAATCATCCACTTTGCCCAGTTTTTATTGATCTCTCTTGGAATCTATCTGTCTCACATCTGATCAGCTCTAGCTCCTGATATGAAATGCCAGCCTAAAAATGAAATGTATCAAATCTAGACAATAGGCGTTGCTTGGCAATACATCTGTGGCGCTAATTTTGAGTGCAGCTACGCAGCTGTTAATGAGGGGTAAAAATGACCCCCCTTGGCAGTTGTAGGTATAAATGGTCACATTTTTTTTCTGTCTATCCAACACCCATCATAATTCACTACATGATTAAAAAATCTTTTTTAGGAAAAGTCATGAACTGACAGATGTAGGGATTTTATTTTGACAGAGTTACGAGCATTTGAAAATGCCAGGGGGGTAAAAATGACCCCTTGGCGGTTCTAGTCTTAACAATTCAGTTTTTCACCGCGGGCACATAAAGAGGGTGATGTGCTCAATACTATTAACCCCTTAAGCCCTGAGCCTCTTTTTCAAAAATGGCAAGCCCAAACAGTGGCGGATTTAGATATGGGCGACATTGGGCAGTCGCCCTGGGCGGCATCTTGACAGGGGGTGCCGGTGAGAGCGCAAAAAAAAACACTCATTTGCTGCCATCACTTGCTTACACAACTCCACTCAGTGGATTTCAAATATGCGCCTGGATGCCCTCTAGTCAACTCTGCTAGCAGCCTACGTTCTGGCAAAGATACGCCTCTCGGAGGAGAGAGGGGAAGGGTCAAGCTGTACATATACAGTAAGTATACGCCGCATTAGCAGCTTAGTTTGGTTCATTGCTCAGACACATTAGAGAGTCATCTAGGGCTGCACGATTCTAGAATTGAGATCACGATTCTTTTGCAAAATTTTTTTCCCCACAAACTGAAATGTTTATTGTTGTAATAAAAGAAAAAACAGTTGACCGCTAAAGTGCGCTTTAAAAGAAGGTTTAAAGAAGTAAAAAGACAAAATGAGCAAAATAAGTGCACTTTAAGTGCCTTTGACTCCACAAGGCCCTGAACAAGGGATGCAACGATGTCAAACTGCAACCCACGAAATGACTCTGCTCAATTATAATGTCATATCCAACCGACAGGCACCGATGCAAGCCCATCCGAGGTACATTTGCACACAGACAAAAGCCTGCACAGAGAGAAAGCAGCACGCCAACTGCATTCCAGCATAAACCAAGATTAGTACTTTTGGGGCAACCCTCCAAACCCAAACCCAAACCAAACCATGAATATGACCCTATAATTTTGAATGCACTAATCTGTCGGGCGAATAATTTGATTTGCCTTCGGTGGAAAAGCAGCTTAAAAATCAAGCAATTTATTTAGCCAACAAGCACAACCAGCATGTAGCCTACAATGATTAAAAAGCGATAATGAGAATTAGACATACCAAACAAGGCTTCCGTGGAAGAGTGCCAATAACCAATAAAAATATTACAAAATAGGCCGACGCAATGAGGAAAACATTTCATGACGCATATCCACCATGAGGTGCAATTTATTTTCGTACTCACGTCAAATCGTCAAATGTCAGCCAATAAAAATAATCTGGCAAACGCACAAAGGTGAACCTGTGCTGTTTCCAGGTCATTTGAATTTCAAAATGCGACTGCTAAAAGAACAATATAAAAATTAATTTCACCGTCTTCCGATTCTAATATCGAGGGATGACTGCAATAAAAAGTCCAGATGTTATATATTGGACATCACTGTTTATTCCAGTCAGCCCTCGATATGCAATTGTGCAAATCAAGTGCTTGATTGTCAGTTGAACATGAGACTAAGGTGAAACTTTCCTGCACTCTGCACTTCAATATTTCTTGTTCTCTCCCTTGTTGCTTCTGAATCTATACTGCTAGTCAACTCCGTTCAACTCGAAAGACCAGCGTCAGTTACTGTTTATCTCCTCTGCCTTCTACATGACTCACGTGACGTAGAGCTGCTTTGCCATAGGATGAGCGTGAATGCAATGTCAGTGTTGCGTCTGATGGCGGTCTCAAGTGCCCCCAAGAGACCACTTACTACGCACTACTCTGAGTTTGAAAACAACCAGTTTGTGTTGTTATGTGGGACAAAAAAGGCCACTAGATGGCAGTATTGACATTTTTTTGGGTAAGTCAGTCTGGAGCGAGGTTTTGGGCATGTCCTGGGCATTTCTGAGAGGGGAAAGAGAATGGAATCCCATAGAATGAAAAAAAAATTTATAAGGTGGGAGGGGGCTGGAAAAGAGTATATAAGAAGAAAAATTGAGAGAGTAAAGTAGAAGGAGAAATTGCAAGGAGAAGGATACATGTGACCAGACCTGTCACTCTTTTCAAGACCTGTGAAGCTTTTTGTGGATTTTTTGCCTGTGTTGGAGCATTTTCCTGTCCCAGAAGAAACCCCATCTCTGTAAATATCTCATTTTTTTATATTTCAATCTTGGTCAGTGCTTTATTTTATTAAATCTGTTCAAGTTTTAAAATTTTGTCTGTCATCCCTTGCTGTTCGATTTGCCGTAACAAATTGGGGCCATAACAAAGGAGGGATTTGCCCAGGGCGCCATGGTAACTAGAACCGCCACCGAGCGCAAAATGAAATGAGTATATCTCTGCGACTCCTTGGTCCATTTGAATAATCTTGGTATCATAGTAAAGGTAAAATCATTTGAGATTTCTGCCCTGGTGTAAAAATTACTATATTTGCCACTGAGTCAGAGTAAATGGAGATGTAACACGGTATAAATGAAAGATCTCATTTTGCACCTAACAAAGTTTTACTTCCATCCCTTATAAATTTGTTGAGTTGCAGTCTGAAACCTCTACAAAACTAGGCTTATGCTGTCTGGGGGTGTATCCTCGAACGCCCCCAATCCTCCAATTCCCCAATCCTTGAATAGACCTTGAATAGACTTTCATTTGAACTTAATTTCAGGTCAATCGGTCAAATAGTTCTGAAGATATGGCCAAAATGGTAATTTTCCATCACAAAGTGCCACCTGGTGGCAAAATATTGAACCATACAGGTATGATGTCATCATGTGACACGTTGTGAGGTCATGACCTTGCAGTTGCACATCGTTTCATGTCAATTGGAGAAATAGTTCCAAAGATATAGCAAAAATGGTGAATTTTATGTGACAAAGCTCAACCTTGTGTCAAAATTTTGAACCCAACAGGTATAATGTCATGGTGAGACACATCCTCAGGTCATGACCTTTCATTTGTACTTGATTTGAGGTCAATCGGACAAATATTTCCAGAGATATGATAAAAACAGTGATTTTTCCGTTTTTGGCCCCTGGTGGCCAATCTAGAAATTGTAAGTTGTCCAAAATGAAATCAGTTCTGCCTCTTTATGATACTAACTTATATGCTAAACTTGGAATTTCTAATTGAAATATTATTGCAGTTATCGCGTTAACATGTAAATCAGTTTTTGGCCCCTGGTGGCCAATCTAGAGATCGTAAATTGTCCAAAATCGAATCAGTTCTTCCTCTTCATGATACTTACTCATGTGCAAAACTTGAAATTTGTAATGGAAATATTACTGCAGTTATCGCGTTAACACTGAAATCAGTATTTGGCCCCTGGTGGCCAATCTAGACATCGTAAATTGTCCAAAATCGAATCAGTTCTTCCTCTTTATGATACTTACTTATGTGCAAAATTTGGAATTTGTAAATGAAATATTACTGAAGTTAACACTTAGTGCGGTGGCGGCCGGACCAAACACATAATATCCCCCGGAACGCCATTCGGCGTTCGGGGATATAATAATTACAACAGAAAATCTCATTATTATCTGTGCCAAAGTTTATTCTGATCAGCTAAATCAGAGCAAAATTTGAGGGGAATGTCTAGGTGGCTTCTCCAATTTGGCAATTCAGGTACCTTGTGTTCCATTTCAGACTTCTCAGATAACGAACTGTAAGACTCATTTAATTTCACCTATATGTCACTACTGGCATACATTCCAGCCAACTACAACATTTTTTAATTTTTAGAATAAAAAAAAAATATTTTTTTCTGCCAGTTTTGTTGCCTATACAATTTCCCATTCAAAGATAATACATACAATGAAAATGAAGTTTGTCTCCACTGGAGCAGATTTATTAAAAAACAAAACAAATCAATAAAATGATAAATGCAAAGGCAATGTGAAAAAATGTTAAAGAAAAGTAAGAATAACAAAAACCTCAGCGATTATTTGTAGAAGGAAACTGCGATTATTTCCCAAAAAATGTGTGCCCAGGCTGGGAATCAAACCCTTTCAGTTTTTCTTCGTAACACAGCATTTTAACCACTAGACTACAATAACTGATTGTAAGATTGAGGTCAAATTGCCAATTTAATGAATGGGTAAAGAAAAAACTTATTTTACTGTTGTTGTCTCAGTATTTATCCGGAATAGCGCAAAGATTCTGTCAGAAAACGACTTTGAAAATGAATGTTGAATATTTAGCAGATAATTATTCGGACAATACCTCAAACAAACTAGTTATGCGTTTATTTTGTTATGCTATTCAAGTACATGCGAATGGCCGATGGAGTCAGTTTGATGCACTGGGAGCGCAAGGCTGTAGCTCAGTCTAGATTGCTGCGATTAAGGTGGTTTAGAGTTTGTTGGAAACAGCAGAACCCATATAATCAAATGGCTACTGGCATAGTCTTATGACAGCATCACAAGCCAATCGCAGAGAGTAAAAGACATTACAAGCAAGCTGAATGCTAAGGAGCTGAGATCTTTGAATCAACGCCCTAGGAAAGAACATGCTAGGATACTGGCAGATCTAGTTTCGTTATAACACGAACACTATAACAATAACTAACAATAGCGAGCGCAGATTTACCCTCGAGCAATTTTTATTTCAAAATATCAAAGGTAATTTTTTTTTTTGGCTCATCTCTGTAGCCTGTAAAGTGTATGCCTGCTTTTCTTTGAGTGCGGTGTCGGTTTAAAATGACAGGGCTCCTATTGTTGGATTCTGTGCACCTTCCTCTTCCATTTGAGGTATCGTTTGTATGCATAGCACAAATTCAGGAGAAATTCTGACGATTCAGCACTGATATGCTTTTATCCCATGTTTTGCTACATTCTTATTTACTTGCTTGGTGCTTGAATTGTGTTCGGTTGAGGTAAAAATGGTCTTCATGAGCCTAAGTTTCTTTGCAAAATGTGGATATGCCGCATGACAATGTTGCGATTTGGAAACATGCTGTATTTATTATGCGTAATCACCACCTCCCGGTACCGGGGCGTAGGGCTTAAGGGGTGAATTCATCTTCGAAGTAGAAGCAGACACTTGGATATTTTATGCATTCTCCATTCATTTTGATAGGGTGAAAATTTACAAATGGAGATTGCATCACAACACACACAAAGCGCTACAGCAGGGAATCAAACTGCATGGGGGAAATTCATATATGAGTTGACTATTGGTTACTCTATGATATGGATCATATATCTCACCCAGCACTGTACTTGTATGTAATAATTGAAGTTAATGTGACTGTAAGATGAGGTTAATTTTTCATGGCATCCTGTCAAATGCGGTATATAACTGATAATATTCAAGCTGACACTGCAGTATCCTGAGAAACAGATGTATTGGTTTCTCAGAATTGCCAAAAGCCTTCACAAAGCAACTGGGTTGCTGTTTTTTTTTTCTTTAGAACAGGAACAAAAATATTTTTAAGTAAAATTGGGTCTGTCACGGCGCTGGTCCGTGCCGGAGAACCATTTGATTAAAACAGTGGACGTCTTGCTAAGACTGGTGTATCATGTAACAATTCACTCACTCTGTTCCACGCATGCCGGCAATACAGAATGGTGAGAAGTTTTGTTACATTGTTGCGTGTTCGTCAGCTGTCCCAAAGCGGTAACTTTGTTTCATATCAGAAATGTAGCGTTGATTTGCTTGCTGGTTTGTTAAGTATCTGTCAGGAAGGGCCTACTGACAGCAGTATATTTAAACAACTAAACAAACATGCATGCAATGAAAATGATACAAAACCAAGCAAATTCGTATTTAAATATTTTTATTTAAGGAATTGAACGAACCTGTGGAGTCTTGCTGTGTGCCACGACCAAACAGGAAGTAGTGGTCTGACGCCTCTATTTCACGCAATGTACTGAATGCGTGTACCAATGTTTCTTAAAGGGGCAGTGGGGAATTTTTGGCTTTTGCGATTTGGCATGTAAAAATGCTTTGATATGCTTTTGTTACTCTCCTGATAATTAATTTAATGAGGATTTTTGATCCGGAATTATACTGAATTGTTTGTGGATATTTAAACTTGAATATGCAGTGTTTTCTTAATGAATGTAATTTAAAATGGTATATCCCGGGGGTGTGGTTTTGGGTGAATGGAAGGGATGAATGGGAGTTGGGTTCACAGTTCTGGAGGAGAGGAACTGTGAACAAGTGCTGTGATTTGGACCAGTTGCTTGGTGTAGCCAAATACTGCACAATTGTCAGTCTGTGCATTTGTTTAGACATTTTTTGACGGTTTTATCAAATAGATTTCTTCTTTTTACTATTATTATTATTATTTTGGTATTTTTCTATTTTGTAAATTATTGCACTACTGTCATTGGGGAAAGGATAAACCACCATTTTTGCATACTCACTCCAAGTTGGCTGACGTCTTTGCTGCCTCTACTGCCGACCATTGTAACAGGGTCATTCTGCGCCAAGTGATCAAATGGCTCCCAGGTTTATTTTTCCTTAAAGTATGTCAAAATGAACCTTAGGGTGTATAATGAACAGCAAACTTTGACCTGGAAAAAGAAGGGAAGGAGGAGAGAACCACAGCTGAAAACTTGCAATTATGTAGCTTTTAAACAGATGACACAGAAGTGAAAATTTGATTGGGTTTGCTACTGTCCCACGAGTTTTCAGCTCCTGTTAGAGGGGCAGTTTTTGCCAATTTTCAATTGTGGACCTCTTTTAGACCCCAACTAATCCATAAATACACTATCAGAAGTGGTTCATAAGCCTTCGACTCATCAATATGTACAAATATTTGACATCCCTGCAAATACATTGATGTTATTTCACATTATATGTGGTCTCGGTGTCCCTCCAAACCCCTAGGGCTGTAAGGTCCGTCTTGTGAAAGTTACTTCTTTGGGAACCCACAACTGCTCAATGGTGCAAGATAATGTAAACCTCAGCACAGATTCTAAAAGAGTGGGCAAGAATTGGCTAATTTACCAATTTTCAGCCTTCTGGGACTCTCCATTGTGGAGATATTGACCTCCCCAATCCACTTTGGGCATTCACGTCCTAAAAAGTGGGCATGGCACCCAAAATGTGAAGGACCATAAACTCCAAACCTTATGGCCCAGTCACACAGCCGATCACGCACGAATCACTCACAAATCACGCACAGATTGGGTGCGTGCTTGTGCGTTGAGAAATTGACCAATTTTTCGGGGTGTCGGGGGGTAGAAATCTCTGACGAATCAGGCATGAATCACGCATGAACCACGCATGTATCACTTACAATCACTGACGAATCACTGACATATCGCGCACGTCGACGCATACTAGCAAATACGGTGCAGTATTCCACGAACATTCGACGCACGCCCGACGCATGAATCACCGATGGAGCACGTCCAAACACGAACGCTTCACGTATTGTCAGTGGATGTCAGTGGAATGAACGTGATACTTGCGCATTTCATACGTGATATGAACGTGGGGCATCAGTGGACGGACGTGGACGTGCGCGGGTTCAAACCAGTTCTGACGCATAAGCACTGACAGCCGACGAGTGTCCCGCGCATAGTTACGCATACTTGACGCATAAACTACGCATGCCGACTCATGAATTACGCACACCAAGGCACAGTTGTGCGTCGGAAAAATTTTGAACCGTTCAAAACTCAAAATCACGCACAAACCGCCTTCGACGCACATCCACTTACAATCACTGACAGTCCACATTCGTTCCACCTACGAATTACGCATACGACGTACGCTCCGCGCAGAAACGAAAATCTGTGCGTAATTCGTGCGTAATTCATGCGTTTTCGCTGTGTGACTGGGCCATTAGTTAGTTGGACCCTGAAATTTTTCAGGTCCTCAGTACATTTTGACAGACTTTAAGCAAAATCTGAAGGCCCAGTCACACAGCCGATCACGCACAAATCACTCACAAATCACGCACAGATTGGGTTTGTGCGTGCTTGTGCGTTGAGAAATTGACCAATTTTTCGGGGTGTCGGGGGTAGAAATCTCGGACGAATCACGCATGAATCGCGCATGAACCACGCATGTATCACTTACAATCACTGACATATCGCGCACGTCGACGCATTATAGCAAACACGGTGCAGTATTCCACGAACATTCGACGCACGCCCGACGCATGAATCACCGGCGGAGCACGTCCAAACACGAACGCTTCACGTATTGTCAGTGGATGTCAGTGGAATGAACGTGATACATGCGCGTTTCATGCGTGATATGAACGTGGGGCATCAGTGGACGGACGTGGACGTGCGCGGATTCAAACCAGTTCTGACGCATAAGCACTGACGGCCGACGAGTGTCCCGCGCATAGTTACGCATACTCGACGCATAAACTACGCATGCCGACTCATGAATTACGCACACCAACGCACAGTTGTGCGTCGGAAAATTTTTGAACCGTTCAAAACTCAAAATCACGCACAAACCGCCTTCGACGCACATCCACTTACAATCACTGACAGTCCACGTTCGTTCCACCTACGAATTACGCATACGACGTACGCTCCGCGCAGAAACGAAAATCTGTGCGTAATTCATGCGTAATTCATGCGTTTTCGCTGTGTGACTGGGCCTTGAGATGGTGACCTGGGAAGTTTTCAGAAAATGTGATCACTTGGCATGGAATGACCAAATTTTTGGGGTTTATTCAATGCTGTTTACCAGTTTGGTCGATAGTTTACTCAGTGGTTATCAATTTAATACAGGGCACTTTACTGCCATGAAAATTTCTGACTCCTGGCCCTCAGAGAGAAACAATTTATCACCAACCATCATTGTTATGGCACCGTCAGTCAGATATGAAATAAATTCTCTTAAAAACTTATTATTTTGCATTCATACACTAGTGAGTATCACCATAACAGCTTTATGTGCCTTTATGGGTAATATACTCAGCAACAAAAGTTTCTGTGACACCAATATTGTTAATTATTTTTCATAACGCAATTATGAAATTGTCATACATGGTGATATCAGACAGAAACAGTTCACGTAAACACAACATTGAAATGGAAATCGTGAAAATGCGAGAAAATGACTTTGCACGTGAAAATGTGCGTAAATCATGCTTGTGGATGGCAATAAAAGAGGAGAATTTTTGGAATGTTCACATTGTGCCTGATGAACGACGGAAGCATCACTTATCGAAAACACAGCCATTTCGGATCAGGAACTCTACCCTCTAAATGCCAAGACTGTCTGAAAATGATCGGTGGAGGGCCATTGGGATGATTGAATCCGGAACCTCGCAGAGGGAAGTTGCTCATCGCCTGAATGTCCACCGAAACACCATTTGGAACTTATGGCAGCGTCATCAGCAGACAAGACATGTCAGAGACCGTCCTCGCAGCGGCCGTCCACGAGTAACCACTCCCAGACAGGACAACTGGATTCGAACAACCCATCTCCGAAATCGATTCCAACCTGCAACCATAACTGCAAGAACGATACCTGGTTTGAGGCGACTGTCTGCACAGACAATCCGTCGCCGTCTCCGTCATTTTGGCATTGTCCCACGTCGGCCAGCAAGACGTTCAATACTCGCAGTACAACACCGACGACTGCGTCTACAGTGGGCACAACAACATCGACGGTGGATCCAACGTCAGTGGGATCTTGTACTCTTCACTGATGAATCAAGATTCATGCTTAACCGATGTGATGGTCGTTTACGTGTATACCGTCGACGTGGAGAACGTTATGCCAACAACTGTGTTCAGGAATTTGATCGTTTTGGAGGTGGTAGTGTCATGATTTGGGGAGGGATCACGGCTAGAAACAGAACAGATTTGCTTGTTATTGATGGAAATCTGACAGGTCAAAGATATCGCGATGAAGTGCTACGGCCATTGGTGGTACCGTTTTCGATGCAACGTGGTCCCGGAATAACGCTGCAACATGATAACGCCAGACCACACGTTGCAAGGATTGTACAGCAGTATCTGATGCAACAACATGTCAATGTCCTGCCATGGCCAGCCAGATCCCCAGACATGTCCCCAATCGAGCATCTTTGGGACGAGATGGATCGACGTTTGCGGCGGTTGGATAACCCGCCAGCTACACTCCAGGAATTGCGACAACGTCTACGTCAGATTTGGAATGACATCCCACAGCAATTTCTGGCACATCTGATTCGGTCCATGCGCCAGAGATGCGTTGCTTGCATCATGGCACAAGGAAGTCACACCCGGTATTGAAGTGTGAAGGTCACAATTGGTTAGACGTCAGACAAGTGCTTCATGACGCATGAAAATGACATTTTTCGTTTTGAGTGACGTTGGCACTGAAAAGTCAGTGTTTCTCCTGTTAAATAAACATATTGATTGCATTGAGATCTTTGCGTGTCATTTATAACATACACATAAATGGTGTCACAGAAACTTTTGTTGCTGAGTATACATGCCATTTTCCTCCATCCAGACTGCTGAGTGCTGAGTCCTGCTACCATCACCCACTGGACTAAAGTTAAACACCTACAGAAAATCTGAGAACAGGATAGAAATATTTTCTTGTGTGTTATGATCCTGCCATGCCTGTCTTGACCTTGCCATGTTTTGATATTTGCTTTATTGTTTTCCTGACACTTTGCTATGTCTGACTATTCTAAGGATTGTGTATTGCGTATTGGCATTTGGATTTGTCATGTTTTGTCTTAGTTTACTTTTCCATGTTTTGCATTTAGCCTTAATCTCATTCCGGTTCATGTTTTCCATTTTGCTTTGCACTTTGTCTCCCCCGTCTGGTCTCATGTCTAGTCATTGCACTCAGCCCCAGTCTTGTGTCTCACTCTTCGGGTGATTTATTGGATTCTGGTTTTCAGTCTTCCTTCCGATCTCGTTTGCTGGCTTCACTCTTCTTTTCTATCTACTAACAAAACTAACAGTTTATTATTTTCTCATGAGATTACTAACAACAACTAACCTTGTATATAATACTAACTTACTAACGAGCACCAAGGATTTGCATAGTTGCACTTACTAATTGATTAACAAGCTCTCAGCACTCGCCCTGTTCTAGTCTTCGCCTCTTTGCTCTCCCTGATTACCTTTACTCCATTTTCTGTGAAAGCTCACACCTGATCACGCTGTCCTGTTTCTCATTATCTATGCTCGTTAGAAACTCCGTGACTGGAGCCGTATGTTTGTTTATATGAATGTCTCGCGTTCCCTGTCCACGTTTTGGCTTTGGCCAATTTCATGTGATTAGGTTCTCCCTCATGTGCCTTCCCCTTGTAATCAGCCTAACTTCCTGCACCTGTGATTCTCCCCATGTGATCTTCCCAGAAGTGTATATTAGGTGTCTTCTCACAGCCATTCTCTGTCAGATTGTTTCCCGTGCTGCTTTTCTCTTGCCTTGCTAATCATTGAGTTTCTGATTCTGACTGGATTGCCTGACTTCTGATTTTTGGTTTGCCCTTTTGGATTACTGTTGCATCTGTGTATTTTGACCTTTTTCTGCCCGACCTCGATTTTGTGGATTGCTGCCCTGATTACGTTTCGGACTGTCCTTTGGCTTATGAGTTCGCTTCTCACACAAACCTTCGCCTGTGTATGATTTTTTGTGATTGGTGCCCTGGTTACGAACTCTGCTGTCCCATTGGAATTTGAGTTTTTGGATTGCGGACTCTGTACTGCTGCTCTCTTCTCTGCGGGGGTTACCCTCCCCCCCCCCTTACTCTATAAAGCTCTTCATTTTTGCAATCCCGTGTCCTCGCATTTGGTTCCAGATCTCTATCTCACATTGTGCTTTAAATGATGATGAATAAGTATTTGTGTGAAGATAATGGCCATATTTGCAGAGCTTCTTTTTTCACTATTGATTGAGCAATGCCTGCACCTTGACAATTTTGTGTATGATTAAACAAAACACAACTGTAGGTATCTTGCTGGCTGACACTGAATTTCTGGAAATAATTTATGACTTTAAGGTGCAGAGTTGATTATGTTTTTGAACTGGAAAAAGTACAATGAGGCAAAATAAATGAAAGAGCATTCAAAAGACAACTGAGAAAATTGCAATAGAAGTTGCAGCAAATCTTAATTAGGGTACAAAAAAGCAAAAACACTATATACAAACCTATTCCAATGAAGTTTGCACATTGTTTAAAATGTGAATGAAAATAGAGTACAACTATTTGCAAATCCTTTTGACCTATATTCAATTGAGCACACAAAAAAAAAAACTTTCATGTTCAAACTGAATTTTTTTTGTGAGTATACACACATTTTGAATTTGATGCTGGCAACATGTTCCAAAAGAGCTGGGACTGGGGCATGTTACATCACCTTTCCTTTTAACAACACTCAACAAGCCTTTGGGAAGTGAGGACACTAATTGTGGAAGCTTTATAGGTGGAATTCTTTCCCATTTTTGCTTGACATAGGACTTCAGTTGCTCTACAGTCCGGGGTGTCTTTTGTCGTATTTTGCGCTTCATAATGCACTGCACATTTTCAATGGGAGACGGGTCTAGACTGCAGGAAGGCTAGTCTATTATCTGCATTATTTCACTACGAAGCCACACAGTTGTAACACTTGCAGAATGTGGCTTGGCATTGTCTTGCTGAAATAAGCAGGGATGTTCCTGAAAAAGATGTCGCTTGGATGGCAGTATATGTTCCTTCAAAACTTGTATGTACCTTTCAGCATCGATGGTGCCATCACAGATATGCAAGTTACCCATGCCATGGGCACTAACACATCCCCATATCATCACAGATGCTGCCATTTGAGCTTTGTGTTGATAACAATCTGGATGGTCCTTTTCCTCTTTAGTCTGGAGGACACGACATCCATGATTTCCAAAAACATTTTTTAATGTGGACTCGTCAGACTACAGCACACTTTTCCACTTTTTGTCAGTCCATCTCAGATGAGCTCCTGCCTAGAGAAGCCGGAGGTGTTACTGGGTGTTGTAGCTATATGGCTTTCGCTTTGCATAGTAGAGTTTTAGCATGCACTTGTAGATGTAGCGACAACCTGTTACCTGACAATCGTTTCCCGAAATGTTCCTGAACCAACATGGTAATATCCTTTTCAGAATGAAATGGATATTACCATGGCCTGTCAGCGTAGACTGACAGGCCTGAATCAGCAATATCTCTTCGTGCAGGTGGGGGTAATAATAGGCTTCAGCAGGTGGCAGATCGAAGTAGGCCTGTTGGGCAATGCTGGTCAGGAACTGTGCCAGGATCCCAACCCACTCATCCGGCTCCCACATCTCTCATTCTGCTGGTGCCAAAGCGATGCCGATGCTGATGCCAATTGCGATGTCAGAGGGCCTCTATTCTCTAGGATCTTATGACTACTCACACTGTTATAGGGCATATCTGCAGAGAACCGAGAGAGAAGGGTGATATTAATTGGGCGGGGGGGACAGGGACGGCAATCAGAGGGCCCCTGGGCTACAGGGACGGCAATCAGGGGGCCCCTAGGCTATGGGGTACGGCAATCAGAGGGCCCCTGGGCTTCAGGGACGGAAGTCAGAGGGCCCCTGGGCTATGGGGTATGGCAGCCAGAGGGCCCTGGGCCATGGAGGACGGCAGTCAGAGGGCCCCTGGGCTGGCCCTGCTGTAGTGCCTCTCGTGAATACTCCTAAGGGTAATTCCCTAATGTTTACCAACTAGGGGTTCAAGGAAGTAGGAGGGAATGGTTTCAGAGGGCCCTATGATTATGAAAGCCCCTGCTAAGGGTCACGACTTCTGGCGATGTGGGGGCTCTAGGGAGAGCCCTAATGGGAGAGCATACAGTTAAGAGAGCCCTCTGATTACAAATGTTCTTACAAAGGGCCTCTGAATGAAAGTCCTTTCAGCGAGCCCTAAGGCCCAGGATATGCTAGCTGTGTGACTTAATTTACGTGCGCAACCGCACATACTTGCAGCAGAACGATCAGAGCACTATGCACGATACTGGTCGTGTTGCCAAAAACAAATCACCAAAAGTCGCTGTTAGCTATCTGAAAAGTCGCTATGATTACGTCATGACGATACTATGATGTCATAACGTCACGCATGACTCACTGATCTCAAGAAAATGTGTCTACATGGCTATGTTGACAATCCCAAAGGCTACAGTTTCAAGATCGGGGCTAATGTGCAGTGCTGCTTAACCATGAAATAGGCTTCTGGTGGCGGTGCAGAACCTAAGTTACATTGGAAAAACAACGATTTTGACACTCAAGAGATGTGTTTTTTAAAGTCGCCAGATTCACCTAAAAAGCTGCTAAGTCGCTAGATGAGGTTTTAGTCGCCAGAGAAGGCCAAAAGTCACTAAATCTAGCGACAAAGTTGCTACATTGCCAACATTGGCTACTGGCGGTATCATGTAGAGAGCAGATAGCCAACCGGGCCCTCATTAATATTTTCCACCATTGTTTGACTCTACCACGAGCTCAACATGGAAGTTCAGAAGATCGCCCCTCGCGGTTGTGTCAATATTGCAACAAGCGCACGTCTGCTTACCTTGTGATCAAGTGTGCTACCACGCGTAACATTGACATGAAATACGCATGGCAACGTATTCGGGCATAAAATATGCACACGGCAACCATATCCTGGGCCTAACGCTGGCCCCAGTAGACAGCTAGTAGAAGCAGGACCTATTTTCTATGAGAAGTGATTTCGCTCCCGCACAGTATTGTGTGTACACAATAGGACATGGTCCTTGGAGTGCATCGAAACTGTCATTGCGACACGTCCATAAGTTCAGAAATCTCTAACTCCATGCAAATTTATCGCACGCCGCGACCATATCGTGAAGCAAGTGTCCAAGAGCCGAGCTAGACTCAGGGGCGGGCTGTGCATTGGTCCGGTCACAATACACAGCAGATTCACGTGTCATTATAACCTATTGTTATCTTCGAGGAGAGTAGTAGACTGGTAGATATACACGTTCAGAACACTGAGTTTCGCACCGCTTCACTTTGCAGATTTCGCTTCCATATGTCCCCACCATAAAGGGGTGTACTGCACACACCAATGCCAACAAAGTGAAGTCCAAGTGAAAATCCAATATCGATACAACACTCCCACATTACACTTGGCATTGCTTTTATCGAAACTCCTCACATGGCAGAAATTTTAGAAGTTTAAGTGAAAATCCAATATTGTTAAATCCATTTATCGAAACTCCTAACAACATTCTTACATTAAAACCTTTCCTAGACTAACAGATTTAGCATCCAACAACCTATTAAAAAGCTCATTGACATTTACATTATATTATATTGTATTGTATTGTATTGTAATAATAGTGTACCTTAAGACTTAAAGCTATTGTAAAGGCTACTGTATTTTCAGTGAACAAATTTTGAAGTCTAAGTGAAATTCCAATATCGATTTTCCAATGGACTGAATGAAGAGGCGGAGACTTGGGCTGTCTCTATATATATAGCCCCCTGCTTCACCACTCCTCACAACCTGACCTTTCAGCTTGACAACTTGCTTTGTATTCAACCTGCGCAACCTGACTTGTTCAGCAGTTTAACATTCAACAGCCTTTTTGAGGGCTTATATCCATTTATATTATATTATATAATATTATATTATTAGAAACAACACTGCACCCTCAAAGGCTCAAAGCCTTTGGAAAAGGCTTAAGAATTTCCAACGCCCTTTTTTAAGGCTTGTTGCCTAGTATTGTATTGTGGGTACTCCTTTATACTGTATTATATTATTGTTATATTATTACAATAAGTTGTGAAAGTCCCCGTGAGAATCCAATAGATATAACATTACACTTGGCATCAGTAGTATGGATTGCAAACAAAAAAGTGGGGCTTCAAAACGAAAAGCCAAAAAAATAGGAGGCAAAGCAGGCCGATATTTTTTTTTTAATGTGCCTTTGATTTCTAACTTTTTTGACAAGCCTCAAGATTCAAATATTGATAATGTCATCAGTAGCCCGAGTTGCAGCAATGAAGAGATCACCACTGGTTTGATCATACCGGAGCCCTCACAGACCCAATCAAGCATAGACCCGGCCTGTCAGGCTCAGGCCTCAGGCCCACACTCAGACCAGGCATCGCCTGAGAAAATCTTTCCAAGTGAGGAGGATTGCACGGAGCCCAGTTTCACACCAGAAGCTGGGGGCACCAACTCCGGTCATGAACCTCTTAAACCTCATAAAGCATGACCCAGCTTTATGGCCAAATACCACAACCATTAAAGACTTGGGCACTCTTAGGACAGGAAACTCAGTGTCAGACCAGGCATCACGTGAGAAAGTCTCGTCAAATCAGAAGGGGTACACCGAGACCAGTTTCACATAAGAAGCTAGGGGCTCAAACTCCTGGTGTGAAACAGTTAATGACCCTGCTTTATGGCCAAGTGCCATTACTGAACAGGTCAAGTCGATTCTGGTTAGTAGAGGAGCAGCTGCTGCTTTTCAAAATCAAAGTGAAAAGTACCCTGCCTCAAGTAGGGATAGGACCATGGGGGGCATCACTAGGAGTTTCATAAATTCCTTAATCAAATGCTGTCTTGCTAATGGCCAGTCTGTGACTAGGCAGTGGCTACTGTACTCCCCTTCATCTGATAGCATCTTTTGTTTTGCTTGCAAACTGTTTTCAAGTAAGCACAATGCGTTTGTCCACGGGTTTTCTGATTGGAAACATTCTGAGCATATCGGTGAGCATGAGAGGAGTGAAGAGCATTGGGCTTGCATGTTAGCATTACACAGTCGGTCCAAATACACAGGAAGAGTTGATTCTGATCTTGTCAAACAAATTGATGCAGAGAGGTAATACTGGTCGGAAGTTTTGAAAAGAGTTGTTGCTGTAATTCAGTTTTTGGGGGAGAGGGGCCTTGCTTTCAGGGGAGATGATGAGCGGTTGGGATCTCCTCACAATGGTAATTTCTTGGGCATTATCGAACTGTTGGCCAAATTTGACCCTTTTCTAGCTGATCATCTCCAAAGGTTTGGAGGCAAGGGCAAAAGCTCTGTGTCCTACCTCTCATCCACAATCTGTGAGGAATTTATCCACCTAATGGGAGAAAGAACAAAGGAAGCAATAATCAGCGAGATTACAGAGGCCAAATACTGCTCTGTTATCGTTGACTCCACTCCAGACCTTGCTGAGTGTGTTGTTGCAATGGTGGAGAACCTGGGCCTAGACTTAATTGTCGAGGCCAGTCTTATTACAATGCAAGTAATATGTCAGGAAAGTACAATGGAGTCCAAGCTCATCTGAAACGAATAAACCCATTGATTTGTTATGTCCCCTGTGCACAGACACGGCGCTCGGCATACGCTTATCACGCACTGCGCGTAGGGCACCAACTGCCTGGGGGGCACCAAAAAAATCAAGCCCGTAAAAAAAATAATAATAATAACAGTATTTAATATTTAAAATAAAAGTTTGTAAAGCATGTTAATAAATATAAGTAATAAACGTAGGCTTATTTACGCGAAAAAAGATTAATCTCCTGTGCGGCCCTCTCATCGGTCTCCCTTTGGTGCCCCCGCCTCTTGCAAACTCCTGGCCCGGGGGCCTAGACCCCCTATAATCCGGCCCTGCATACATGGGGTCATTGTCTGTTTGGAAGAGCCATTTGCAACCAAGCTTTCACATCCTGGCTGATGTCTGGAAATGTTGCTTTAATATATTCAAATAATTGTCTTTCCTCATGATGATATCTTACCTCATATTTTGTGAACTGCACCCGTACCTCCTGCAGCAAATCACCCCCACAACATGAGGCTGCCGCCCCTGTGCTTCACGGACAGCATGGTGTTCTTTGAGTTATAAGCCATCCCCTTTTTCCTTCAAAAGTAATGAATCTCTTTACGACCAAAATGTTGAATGCTTGTTTCATCAAACCGGAGGACATTTCTCCAAAAAAAGTATGATCTTAGTCCAAGCGTGCCGTTGAAAACTGTAGTCTGACTTTTTTATGATGGTTTTAAAGCAGTGGGTTTTTCTTTGCTGCACGGCCTTTGGGGTTGCGAATATAGGACTGTTTACTACAGATATGGATACTTTTTTGCTTATTTCCTATTTTGGTGCTGTTCTGGGATTGATCAGCACTTTATCAAAGTATATTCACCTCCTAAAGACAGAACATGCCTCCTTCCTGAGAGGTACAATGGCTGCGTGGTCCCATGGAGTTTATACTGGCAAATATTATTTGCATGGATTAACAAGGTAGCTTTAAGAGGAACTATGTAAGTTGGTCGGAAATCGCTTGCTTCTTCGTTGTTTTGGTGTTTTTTTTCCCTCTCTGCAGCTCCCCCTATAGTTCCGTTGTGCGAATTTCACACAACTGTCGTTAAAGTCTCACCGCAGCCACCTACTCCTCCCCCGTCCATGAGCATTTATTTACAACAAAGCCGACGAGAACGCAGTCCTGAAGGATGTCTACCGAGGTAAGTTTTACCCTGTATATCTGTCATAAACAAAACAATTACAGGAAAAAATAAAATGCAAAGGATAACTGCGGCTTTTTTGTTTATGTTTTCTGAGTTTTTTTTCCTCAGCACCGATATTTATCAGACGTAATGGTTTTGTAACACACTCTTCAGGTTGCTGTTCTAATGAATCTAGAACTAGGCTGCACTATGTAAATAGCGAACTGCACAAAACTCACAAAACCTAAATTCGGCAGACAAAGTTATGTGGCTTATAGTAAAATTGCACTCCTGGGGCAGAAACAGGATGATGTAGTAAACTAAATAACAGCAACGTGACAAACAAATGTGTTTACCGGTAACTATGCTAACATCTCTGCTAGCTAGCAAGCATCAAGCACCACTCATACAATAATCGCGCAAAGGCCTTTACAAACAACAGCAAACATGAAGAGTGGGCAACGACATATGAATACAAGGAATACATACATTTTTTCGCAACGATACTAACAAGTGCAACAGCAACAACGCCGGGTCGGCATCTGATTTGCATGATTCTTTCTCCTTGAGCTCTCGCCATTCTGAAAAAGCTCGACCAAGATTAACTTGTGTCTGACTTCTCGCTCGGTCAGATGTTTGTTTTCTCTTCCTCACCTCCTCTGACAACGGCCACCTCTTCTTTTTTGCCGGCTCCGCCATCGTAACACCAGTGAAGAGAAGCTGTCTTCCTTTAACAATTAGCTGGGGAGTGTTTTTGTCACGTAGTGTAAAGCTGTTTGTTTCTTGTGATAGCTCCATCCAGCGACAAGATTTGGGACACTGGGGCGGTGGACCTGATCTTGCAAAGTCGGTTTTCAGCCAAGATACGCTAGGGAGTGGGCATATAAGCCCCATTCTGCCCATAACAAGTCGCTTAACCATCACAGTGACTCCGAGGCACAATAATTCCGGCCGGAATCCTGCATAGTTCCCCTTTAAAGCTGCTGCAACTGATTTGGTCATTTTAGCTGGTTTCCTGCCCCTGGCCTAAGTCAGCAGTCCCCGCTTCCCATCCCCAAGCCTCACACAAACACGCATCAGTTTTCGACAGAGGCAGAGATTGAGAGCAGCAACCAGTTACAATATAAGTACAATATAAACAAACACTCACAGTGATTGTCGAGTGAAAGCTACACCGAGAACATGGACTAATGACACATTACATCCACATAGAAACATTGGTTTCTGGAGATCACGATCACAATCATCGATATAAAAACATTTTCTGCTAGCCCTTTTAAAGCATGCTTTATTTTTTCTCATATAAATACATGCCATTGACCAGTTATGTAACAGCCTCCCTTTGTCAGCACAAATACCAGTAGCTACTAAGTTGTGCTGCTACACAGCTAATCAAGCTGTAGTTAGCCACGAATGATGACAGTATATTTATAAACTAACATTAGCTGGATTAAAAACCACCAACAGGACTACCCGTGACTAATTAACCTGCATAACTACTACAAAGTAGTAAAACATAGCTTACCGAGATACTATGACCTGAGTAAATTTGGAATATTGGCTGCTTTTCAATGTTTTATGTCGAATATGAAAATGTAGCTAAGCTAAGCACCTTAAATAGCTTACGCTCACAGACCGCTCTTCCCCCACAGATAACATTACTGGAGGAAAAAAAAAGGATGATAGCAGAGGAAGTCGCTGGTGGCTGGTGTATTTCATAATACCAATAAGACTCCAGAATTGTACATACTGCTTTACTGCAGAGGACACTGATTGAGAGACCTGAGTTATGGACCAGATACTCAAAGTCAATGATCTCTGTTGGAATGTGGAGCTATTTAACACTTGTGTGTTTCTTTTTAATCACAGCAGCTTTAAAGGGACTGTGTCAACTGGGTCACAAGCGTAGTAGAGTCCAGTCGATAAACATTTTAATACATGCAGTGCGATATCAAGGGAGCAGAAATACAAACACCTAGCTTATTAGTACATGTGTAAAGCAAATTCGTCACTGTTTTAAATACAGAAGATGGCCTGTAAATGCGGAGTTGCTAGTGTAACTGCATTATTGTCATGACCCAGCCCCCAGGGTTACACCAATAACTTTCTGGACCAAAGGGGATTTCATAACCCCACGAATATAAATGTTCTTCCCCCATCCTTTGTGAAGGATCCCCCAGACCACCAGCAACATGAAATCCACCACCACAAGAAAAGGTTTTAACAGCATTTATTGCCTCCCACATCTGGCACCTTCATCATACATACACAGCCTATCCCACCAGGGTAACAACATGAATCATTAATGAGTTTCTAAAAATCACACTTAAGACACTGCAACAACAGGACAATGAACCAGGTCTATATCAGGAAGGTGTCCACAGCAAAGTCTACACCACAATAAGCCGGTGGGTTATGACTGTTACCCTCTCCTTCTGCCACAGGGAGGCAGTCAGTTTCGCGTTCTCTATTCTAGTTAGGCAGCCGTCCATGGAGTTCTAAATCGTCTCTCCAAAAAGGGGAGGAGAGAGGGAAAAAAGAGAAAGGGAGAGCACACCAGCATTTCCAACAACATTACAATTCGCAATCTAAGTCTCTGGCTAGTTACCCTCCCCAACGCCACACTCAAACTGGGACATACCCTGTATTTAAATATACGGACAGCCAATAAACTGTCCGTATGTAATCAATCTTATCAATCACCACCTCTCCGGTTGCACAGCTGTCTTCACTCACTACATGACAGGTAAATTGCAATGACATGTCAGCACATACTTAGAAACGCAATTACCCACACGGAGCCCAGCATTGCACTCGTAAATGAAAAAAAAAAAAAACATAAACAAAGACAGCCCTGCCCCTTAATATCTCTGTGAACGGCAGGGGGGTGGCATTACCTTTGACGAAACCCACAAAGATTAAATTATACTATCCATCCATATTTCTTTGGGCAAAAAGACATTGAAAGTGTTAGGTAAGGTAAACCGGTGAATTTGTGGTGGTGTTTAAATCTGTTTGGATTGCATGCATCCTTGAGAAGCTTGGGGAAAATTTTATCAAGTTACTGTGTTTAATGTTCCCAGAGCCTCTTTTCCGCAATGTTTTGTCTGACATGCAGCTGTCATAGATCCTTTTGCGAACGCTTCCAATTCGACGGTCGCCACGGGACTGTCATGGTTTAGGCGCACATTTGGTTGTTGGACCTTTCTTTGTTCTATCGCCCAGCACGATATCGGATTTCTTTTGCATCAAATTCCTGGCCCAGCTGGCTGATTGAGCTGGGGCGGAGTTTTCTGGAAAACCCTACATATATGGCGGGGGTTCCCCACGCCCTTCGCTAGAGTGTCTGTTTGTTGCAAGCACTTATGCCGAAGATATCTCTAGTCAGTTGTAAGCGGCAAGGAAGGGCAGAGAAGATTACCTGGCGCATAGTCAGGATTCCAGCAGCCTGGTCCTTGCGGTGATAAGGGCCCCGCCATTTGGCAGATAACCCCCAGGGTCATGGGATCAGACTCAACCAGACTCTCTGGCGCCAATTTCAGCTTGCCACAGCCACCTGGCCACTTGCCTCAGAAATGAGGGACAATTTCTGGGGTAATCGTTAACGCAGATGTCTTGCAAAACCACCAAAAACTGCTGACCACAAACTTCTGGCCTGCGATACCCATGCCGGACAACTCCACAATGCCATCCAATGGACTCTGACATAACTGCACCCGTACAATTAAAATACATTACCGTCTGGGCAAATATTTCTAAAGACTTAATTTTCTGAGTAAAACACTAATCTCACTTACGATGTCACAGAATAATGTGTATTTTGCTATACTGTATGATAAGAATGGAATAATGGCATTAATGCAGATTATTCTTGTAATTCGGTATTGTATCGGACGTTTCATGACCAACTCTAGCGCAAGTAAGTCGTGTTTGATGTCATTTTAATCCTCTAAATTTCTGAAATCGCATAGGAAATATTTCGAAGGAATTAAAATTGTGCCATACCCTCATTTAATCACTTTAGGAAAAAATATACTTCAGTGTTCCTTGTGGTCATGTCTCCTCCCAAAGCCCCTCCGGAATGGGGAAGCCTTCTTGGCTTGAATTACCCAAACGACCCATGACCCCGCCATAGGACGCAGTCTGGAGTTTGGGCATAAAAGAGGGGGAAACAGAGAAGTCGGGGAAGCTTGCATTCATCTCTCCCTCATATACGTTGTGTATATGTGTACTTTTTGGCAGCGCCAGGTATGAATTGACTTCTTTTCTGTAATGATGTAATTAGGTCTTGTGATTTAAGCTTGTGCGTGCCGGCGAAATAAATTGATATTCGCATCTGTGGTGTGTTTCTGACTTTGGACAAACGTATACCTACTGGTTCGGACTCCTGGATCCCAATTGAGTAACATAGTCCGTAATTGCGTGCTTGATCAACCCGCTTAGCATCTGCGTTATAAGGTGAATTTTCCATGCTGTGTATGGTGCTATTAATATTGGCTTCAAGCATGACTCCGTTTAGATCTTTAGGAGGAAATCTTAAAAGACGCGAGGCCTCTGATCGATGTAATTCCGTTATGCCTTGTAGTTGCTCGCGGTGGGCCCCGGTGATCCCTAGTCATAATGTATTCCTATGTTAAATTACTGCGCTTAATAGGCCGCCAGCCTCTGAGTTCTTTCGCCGGATTGGGTTGTTCAGATGGTTTTGGTCCGGCGGAGTAAGGTATAGACCTGTTATGAGTCCGATGCACAACGGAGCTCCAAATTGAGTAATTAATTGACTAATTAAAATCTGATAATATTTATGCAGACACATAATAACCGCAAAAGATACAAATTTACTACAATTTACTACTACAAACTACAAATTTGTATCTTAAATTTGATATGGAGTCAGATATATTAGTAACCACTAAGATATTAGGGCTGCAGCATCCGCTCGGCACGTCTCAGGCCATTTAAAAGCAGAACGTGAAAGACGTCATCACGTGAGGCCTGGGGCAGAGGTCCAGTGCTGACGCTGTAGCCAGACCCCACTATTATAATGGAGACTGCGAGGACCAACTTTAGCTGGCTGTTAAGGCAAACACGCTGAGACCTTCCGCCTCAGCTAGGACCCTCCTTGGCCTAGTTGCACGGTGTTTACACAGTTTCTTGTGACTTTGTATCTTCCAAGTATTATTGCAGTCACTTCTCTGTAGGAGTTATCTCTTTTCAAATTATTTTTCCCTCTCGGAAAATGAATCTGTGCTGTCCGTTTCCGTCTCTCTCTCTGGTCGCTGATCTAGGTGGCTAAGCTATCGCCCATTACAGAACACTCTAGCCGTCATAGAGTCACCAGCCACGGCTACGTTATAGAGAATTCTGGCTGAGCAGCAAGCTTCTATCTCGGAATATGGCGAAGGCCTGTCTACCCTGAACAGCCGACAGACAGATTTGGCGAGCGAGTCCGCTATGAGGACAGTGCATTACAAAAACATGAGAATGTCCTGTTGGGTCTCACTGAGTTTTAGAGCCTTATCTACACAAATTACACAGAATGTTGCACAAGCACAATCCCTACACTCTCCTTGTGAGTCCAAGCTACGGCTGCCCCCCTCCCCAAGATATGGAGGCGAGACAGGTAGACGTAAAGATTTCATTGCTCAGTGCAAAATATTTTTCAAAGCTCAGCCTTCGCATTTTGATTATGAAGAGTCTCGGGTTTCATTTATTTTATCTCTGTTGACTGACACAGCTCTCACTTGGGTCGGAACATTAATTCGATCTAATTCACCGGGCGTGGGTTCAGTGGAGACTCTCGTGAGGGAAATGGTGTCGGTGTTTGACCAAGATGAGTGTGGGCACGATGCTGCTATACGTTTAATGCATTTTAAGCAGGGTTCCAAGAGTGTTGCTAAGTTTTCGAAAGCTTTTCGCTCTCTAGCTACAGAAACGGGCTGGCCAGAGGCGCCTCAAATGACTGTTTTTATTCATGTCTTAGCAGAGGAGTTTAAAGATGCTCTCGCTGCTTTAGAACCCTGTATTTCTCTGGATTTGTTGATTCGTACTGCGGTGCGAATTGATAATCGAATTTGTGAATGCAACAGAGAGAAACGTACTGCTTTAGCTCTCGCTGACAATGGGGCTAATTTTCCTTGTGGTATGCATACAGCTCCCATTCCGCCCACTGAAGTTTCCACTCCTGGGGAGCCGATGCATGTTGTTGGCTCATATGAGAGCCGAGCTCGTAAGCCTGTTCGCAAACGAATTATCTGCTATAACTGCAACAATGCAGGACATTCTCATCCACACTGCCCTGCACTTAAACGGGAGGTCTCTCTAGCTGTATGGGGGATGCTAGAGGGACAGACCCAAATTCCCTTCCGAACCTTAATTCCTGTAGAATTAACTATGGGGAGACAGACAATTCTTATGGAAACCTTTTTGGACTCGGGGGCCATGGATTGTTTTATGGATGCGGAATTGGCTAAGAGGCATTCTATTCCTATTCGCCTCTGTTACACTCACGCAGTGTGAAATCTTCGGATGGTCTCCCGCTAGGTTCGAGAATTATAACCGAGGTCTCTGAAGCACTAACCATGTTCGTTCCCTTTGGAGGCCATTCTGAGGAGGTCCAATTCTTTATGATTTGTTCCCCTGTTTTTCCTGTTGTTTTAGGACACTCTTAGCATCAGAGACATAAGCCTCACATCTGTGGGGGTAGTCAGACTAAACCGATTTTCCAGTAGGGCGCTAATTGTAGGTCCCACTGTTGAGTGAGTTTGACGTGTAGTCCCGGGCATCAACCTAGGGGGGAGGCTGATGTCGAGAGTGATTCTGAGACGTTTGTCTTACACAATCCTCCTAGTCAGGAAGAGGAGGTGGAGGAAGGGTTGGAGTGGGATCCTCAATTTGACAGGCGGCAGCCAGAGGATGATTGTGATTTGGAGGATCTCTCTGACTGTGATTCGGTCACGGAGATGGCAGTTCCCGAACAGGTGGAGAATTTGGGGGCCACTTTGAATTTTTATCTGCCTCCTAACATTCCTTGTGATTGTGCTGATCTTGCGGAGGTTTTATCAAACAACGAGCCTCGACTTTACCTCCTCATCGCCCGTACGATTGCGAGATCAATCTCCACCCTGGTATTACTCCTCCTAGGGGTTCACTATACTCACTGTCAGGGCCTAAGTGTAAGGTTATGCAAGAATATTTTCAGGAGGCTCTTGCTAATGGTTTTATTCAGTCATCCACTTCTCCTGCCGGAGCGGAGTTTTTTTTGTGGGAAGAAAAGATGGCGGCCTGAGACCTTGTCTTGATTTTAGGGGTTTAAATAATATCAGCATTAAAAACCAATACCCCTTTCCGTTGATGAATTCCGCGTTTGAATGTCTGCAGGAGGTGTCATCTTTTACTAAGCTAGATCTCCGGAATGCTGATAACTTAGTACGCATTTGAAAGGGGGATGAATGGAAAACGGCATTTAATACGCATGACGGTACTGGGAATATTTGGTCATGCCATTCGGTTCGGTTAACGCCCCCTCTGTTTTTCAGGCGTCAATGATGTTCTCCGAGAGATGTTGGAGAGATTCATCTTCGTTTATCTTGACGACATTCTGATTTTTTTTTCAACTTTCTCAGAGCATAAACAACACGTCAGACAAGGGCTTGAGGCCCTTCTTAAAGCCAAGCATTTTGTCACGGCTGAGAAATGTGTTTTCATGCCAAGACTATCTCGTTTCTTAGTTTCATTGAGTCGGAGGGGTCTGACACGGTGCCAGCATTCAGGAATTAGTCTGCCTCTCAAAACGTTAAGGAGGTGCAACACTTTTTGGGGTTTTCTCATTTTTATAGGAGGTTTAGCCTTAATTTTAGTGCAGCAGCTGCCCCCATTGTTGCGCTCACCAACAAGAATGCCTCCTCACCGTTTGATTGATCCCCTGCTGCTGAGGCTGCTTTTCAGGAGTTAAAGAAACGTTTTAGCTGAGAGCTCATACTCATTTTTCCCGATCCCTCCCTCCCATTCGTTGTGGAGGTGGGTGCCATTTTGTCCCAGCGCCTCCTTTGGGACAATAAGCTGCACCTGTGCACCTAATTCTCTCGGTCATTGTTGGCGGCCGAAGGGAATTACAGTATTGGTGACCGAGAGTTGCTAGTTGTTAAGCTGGCGTTAGAGGAATGGCGTCATTGGTTGGAGGAGGCTGAGCATCCATTTGTGGTTTGGTCGGATCATAAAAATCTCCGATACATTCAACAGACTAAGCGATGTAATTCCCGGCAGGCGCGGTGGTTGTTTTTTAATTGCTTTAACTTTACGTTAACTTATCGCCCAGGGTCTAAAAACACCAAGCCTGATTCCTTGTCCCGGATTTGCGACTGCTCTGGTCACGACCCCATTCCGGAGCCATTATTCCGACTGATCAGATTGTGGCTCCCATTCAGTGGGACGTTGAGTGTGATGTGCGGGCGGCCAATCCCGGTCCTGGTGGGGAGCCATCTGGATGTTTGTTTGTTCCGCTTTCTGTACGCACCCAGGTTCTCCAGTGGAGGCACTCTTCCCACCTGGTGGGTCACCCGGGGGTTCAACGGTTCTTGGCCCCACCTTTTTGATGGCCTAGCATGATTGAAGACATCCGGGAGTTTGTAGCAGCATGCGGTGTCTGCGCTAAGAATAAGACTTCCCATTTCCCTCCCTCTGGTTTGTTGCAGCCATTACCCATCCCTAAACACCCGTGGAGCCATATCGCTCTGGATTTTATTACGGGTCTGCTTAATTCTGAAGGCAACACTGTCATCTTGGTCTTGGTTGACCGTTTTTCTAAGGCCACCCATTTTATTGCTCTGCCGAAGTGACCTTTGGCACGGGAAACGGCCCTTCTTGTTGTGGACCATGTTTTCCACCTGTATTGCCTCCCGCAAGATGTGGTTTCTGACAGGGGCCCTCAATTCATGGCTAAGTTCTGGCGGGCCTTTTGCAGTCTGTTGGGGGCCACTGTGAGCCTTTCTTCTGGCTTTCATCCAGAGACTAATGGACAGACAGATCAGACCTACCAGTCTTTGGAGAATATCCTTTGATGTTTGGCGGCTGATAATCCATCATCATGGAGTCGTTTTTTAGCTTGGGCTGAATATTTCCATAATCCTCTGGACAACTCCTCCACAGTCCTTACACCATTTGAGCCTCATTTGGTCTATCAACCCCACCTTGTCATGGTTTAGGCATGCGCTTATCGGATTTCTTTTGCATTGAATTCCTGGCCCAGCTGGCTGATTGAGCTGAGGTGGAGTTTTCCGGAAAACTCTATATATATATGGCTGGGGGTTCGTCACGCCCTTCGCTAGAGTGTCTGTTTGTTGCGAGCACTTACGCCGAAGATTTCTCTCGTCAGTTTCTGTGTGACTTTATATCTTCCAAGTATAATAGGAGTCACTTCTCTGTGGGAGTTTTCTCTTTTCTAGTTATTTTTCCCTCTCGCATTGCTTCCATTTTGCGGACTTATATTCGTCCTTGGAAGTGCAAGCTTTTACTGGAGGTTTGTTCCTCTCTGTGTGTTTGTGTCTTATGTGTGCAGTTCGTTTCCCTCACTCTCTCTGGTCACTACTCTTGGCAGTTAAGCTACCGCCCATGACAGGGAGGCATAACAATCGACGTAGGCTAATTTAAAAGCAATAATTACACTACAATAACCCAAACTATGACAAACTGATGCTACGAACAGGCTCTATGATCGATAAAGATAGTTTTTTGGTAAAATTTTAAGTGAACTTCTCAAGGATGAACGCGATATAAACAGATTGAAATGCTTACATGAAATCTCCAAAGATCTTGACATAGTTAACCTAACGCTTTCGATAAGTTTTGCTTTGTCACTCGCATGCGCCTCGCTGACATTGCCCCTTTAAGGTATTTTTAAATTGCTCTCAATGATTGCTGATATTGTTTGATTTTCTCATGATGTCACACAAAGAGGCATTGGGTTTGAAGGTAGGCCTAAAAAAGACATCTACATTTTGTACAAATGCCCCTCCAATTGACTCAAATGATGTCAATTAGCCTAACACGAGCCTCTAAAGCCATGACATAATTTTTGCATAATTTTGCACCTTTTTGGTGCAGTCAACTAAGTGTAAGTGAGCTTCTGATCCACTGGAAATGTGATACAGTGAATTTCAAGTCAAATAATCTGTCAGTAAACAATGGCTGGAAAAAAAACCTGTCTTAAATGTTCTTACTGCCTTGCCAAAACCATAGTTTGTAAGCATAAAATCTGGAGGGGTTAAAGAAATTAGTTTCAATCATGTCAACCAAAGTGTATGTAAACTTCTGACTTCAACTGTATCTACCATTTAGATTCTAGTATTAGTGAGGGAAACAGCATATTTGGAAAGCACCTGTTTTGCCTTCAAGACACACATGCTATGCTGGTACCCTAATCTAAGCCTGCAATCTATGTGGCCTACCTCCCGCTGAGTTTCTCTCTCAATACATACCTGGGCACAAACCCATTTATTGAGAGTTAATTTCCAAAGCTTATCATATAGCCCTGCATTACCCGTTGCTTTCTTCACATTCAAAGTAAGTCCATAGAATTCCATAGAAATCATGAAATGCAATTCAAAGACCTATATATATGGCAAGATAAAGGATAACAGAAGGGATTTGCTGTTACGTTCTGCATGCTCTGCACGTTCCCATTTAATGTTTATTTCCCCTTGGTTTGTTTAGTTCACACATTCTGTATTTTCTGCCTTATTATGCACATTGTTTTCCCCTGTGATGTCTTGCGTTTCTCTGTTCTTTGCCAGTGCACGCCCCTGTCTGTGAGCTGTCACATTTCTGGCGATTACAGAAGTTTCTGGTGTTTTACAGGTTCCTTCATGCCTTGTTTACTTCCTTCAACACTAATTACTTATGTGGAATAATACAAAACATCTTTCGTATTCTTATCTTATTATTATCAGTATTGTTATCAAAACTTTTTTTGTATTATTATTTTTATTATCTTTTACTGCTTAAAACATCTTTTATGTCAATACCCCAAACCTATTTACCCAGAGCGTGTGTCTGTGTGTGTGAGGAACTACATGTATGCAGGTGACAACTATGCAGACCAGTTCGACACCAAACGCACGATGGAGGGGAATAGGGAGTTTATTAAAATAAAGAAAATCAGGCACGAGGGCCAACAAAAAACTTAGCCCAAAGGGTTGCAAAAAACAAACTAAGGAACACTTCACAGAGCTAATAACTAAATATCCAAAAATGACAAAAACAAAAGCCACTGGAAACTCCAGGCAGATAACCATGAACAGAAATGAATAAAGAGATTAAGAAAATAAACAACAAGCCTTGGCTTGGATAAGGGAATAAACATAATTACTACTATATACAATGATAAGCAAAACAGAAGATATGAAAAGCACTGTACATGAATCGTGGGCAAAAAAACTCGTGAACATGGACAACTTGCACTACACAGTAAGGCACATCAACTCACAATGAAACTTGAGACTCTGTCTACCAGCCAACTTCCACCGCCTCCAGATAAAGGTAGAGAAATCAGGACACATGAGGAGCAACATCTGGAGGAGAAACAATGGGCAAGGCATGATCATGAGACATGGACAGAGATTGGTAGACATGACTTGCTCATTAAGGGAATGAGCGTGCTCAGCTTAAGTACCAATGAAGCATGCAGATTGAAAGGAAGCGTGAATGTTTTTAGAACAGAAAAGCACAGCAAGATCTTGAAATAGCAAAGCAGGAATCATGACAATAAACTCTCTACCTAAATTAGTAGTTTTAGTAATGTGCCTGTCTAAGAATTACACCCCCCTGTGAATGTTGGTAAATGTTAGTACTGTAATAATTACCCGTTTGGGCAAACCCAGAGAAATCAGAACACGTCACACACACTTCAATTAAAGGAATAGATACAACTTTATTTCATAAGCATAATTATTTCACGCATAAAAGCAGAGGTCGGTCGAACTGGCACAGCCACAGAGTAATCAGCAAAAGGGCTAGGGCTAAACTACATCTCACCAAAGGTGCATCACTGCAAACATGAAATAAATAGGGCACACTGCGTTCAGATATCCACTACAAACTACAGTAAGCAAATCACTCGGTGTTTACACAGCACACGTTTCCCCGGCCCCCTCGTTAAACTACCGTAATGGCACATGCCCGACGCTCCCCACTAAAATGTAAACACTCACAATCACGCGCACACACACACACACACACACACACACACAAGTTCAGCAAATTAAAACGGGCACTTCCCTGGTCCTCTAAGACCCTCCCCTGGGGTCTGGTGGTCCACAGGCAGGTACAAGGAGACGGCAGTAATGCAGTTCAAAGTCTATAGGTCACAGGGCATTGGCAACCCAGCGTTCAGAAGGCGACCAGACAGGTGCAGTCGCAGCAGTCCAAAGTAGCACAGAGCTTTTACCAGCAGCCTAACGTGAGCGGGCAGCACGGCATGCTCGCATTGTTCAAGTGGGCACGCCAGGCACAGCGGTGGACCTAACCAAAGTCCAAGGGCCTTATACTAAATTTCCCCCACTAGCCTATCTTCACCAGCGGCGACCCTAGCGACCGCGACCGACACCAAGCGTTCCCCAGTCTTTGTCCAACCGCTCACCCTGGCGTCCCATCTTCTTTTGCCATGCCACCCAAGTGTCTATATCGCTTCAGGTGAACACAATCAGCGGCGCGCCACCAATTAGGCACTACTGATCCAATTAGTGCAGCGCCTCGCAGTGTCAGCCATTCACCACAGTACTTAAAAACAGTTAATTGCCAATTAAGCTTAGACAGCCCGAATCCAGCACAGCACAGAAAGAAGAGGGAAATACCAACGCCAACCAGAGCTCTAAAATGTGCAAAAACGAAGGCACGGAGCGGAACGCAGACAAGCGGTGGAGTGGCTGGGCAGACCTGGCAAAAAACAAAACATGGAAAAGTAAAAACATGAACAATACACATGAATTATGAAATGCAAAATCCTAACACAAGAAACTGTTGAAACTGTGATATGAATTATGAACATGAACTATGAAACCTGGAACATGAAACTGTTAAAACCCTAACACACTGTCCTGGCCAAAGGCCAAGGACCCTGGAACACAACAGCAGGGGAGATAGTGGCTCACGAATGCAGAAATCCAGCCAAAAGAAAACGCCCTAAGTGCAGTCCAAAGTGGCATCAAGTATCCCGTAACCGCCTTCCTGTGACCTGTCTAAAGCAGACTGGACAATACTATGTAGAAAAGCGGGAGCCATTTTGGCTGCGGTTATAGACAGATGTACAGCCAACTGATGTACAGCTAAAGAACTGTGGATTATAAGAACTGATGCCCGGGCAATGCCCACGCAGAGCGCTCTCCAAACTGTGGCTGAGAACATTCCTCTGTTGCGGTTTGTAATTTACTCTTTGTCTGTTATGAATTTAGTATATTTCAATCGCAATCTGGTCAAGTCTTTGTTTCAATTGTCAATTTCAATTTCCACCCTTCACGAACACCACCGGGTAGCAAGAGGTAATTTCCTCACAAAATTGGTGACCCCAAAATGGAGGGGGAAGACTCCTGGATCTGACCAGAAAACTCGATCAGAATTTGGACAACGCCTTGACGGCAATCGCCAGACACTTCACGGCCAGCCAAAGAGAGAGGTAAGCAGAACCTTTTTAATAAAATCTGCATAGGATAGAATTCGAAGTGTCTGACGTTTGACGGAAAGGTATAAAATTATATTATCATACTTTTATATGATTTCAGCAACAGAAACGGGGTAATAATTTATACTGATTCCCTGTATGAGCAGGAACGGTCCGAACGGTCTGGTGGTCCTATACGGGAGATCCATCAAGGACGCCTAGGAAGATAATACACACGTGTAAGCGACAAAAGAAGAGAGATAGAGGAGAAATATATATTTATATTTTTAAAATTCTTTTTCGAAAATGTGATAAAAGATAAAGCTGAGATAATAACCAAAACAAATGGTTACCATGCCTATACCAAAACAAAAACAAAAAGGTAAGCTGTTGACAATTGTCTTGCATGTGCAGCAAGATTATACGCTCGAAAAGGAGTAGGAAGATGTAAGAACTTATTTAATCCTACCCCTTGCATTACTGCATTCTACAGTCAAGTTAATTAAATTCTCCATGATTATCCCCCGCCAACACGAAGTGGGAGGGGGATATAGGTTTGACCTCTGTCCGTGCGTCCGTCCGTCCGAGAGAAAGGGGAAAACTTTTCTCAGAAACTATTTCAGATAGGACAGCCAAATTTGGTGTGTAGCTTCAGACCATAAAGGCCTTGATGGAGTTTGAAAATAAGAAGCTCACGATTGGCGGGGGATGTTGTTGACCATGTCGACTTGTTATATTTACAACATTCACCGTCTATTCAGGAACCAATGGTACTTACAGTGTATTGACTATAATATTCAATAAGCTACTTATATACAAATATACACTGAATATTGCACCTGTATATAATACTGAATTTCTATACTTCTAGTACCCCCTGCGCATGCACGGATAGTTAGGCGGATGAGACCGAAAATAGGGTCCATCGTTCACTTTTTCAGGAAAGCACCAAATTTAGCACACACATAGTATAGACCCATACAATTGATTTTTGAGGTGGAGCCCAAAAATCTGGGCCCCCTGGTGGCCGCCATATTGCATTCCAATATGGCCGCCTAGTTAAATCTGTTATGAGCAATATCTCCATTAATATGGAAGATACAGTCTTACTTTTAGGGTCTACCCCCATGTTTTAAAGGGCAGCGGATCCAATGATATAAATTTATCAATTTATAAATGCATATAAAAAAAAAGAGGAAAAGAACCATCCGAACTGTTATAGGCGCAAAGTTCAAAAGCCAGCATCTGTGATGGTATGGGGGTGTATTAGTGCCCAAGGCATGGGCAACTTACACATATGTGAAGGCACCATTAATGCTGAAAGGTACATACATGTTTTGGAGCAACATATGTTGCCATTCAAGCACGTCTTTTTCATGGACGCCCCTGGATATTTCAGCAAGACAATGTCAAGCCACATTCTGCACGTGTTACAACAGCATGGCTCCGTAGTAAAAGAGTGCGGGTACTAGACTGGCCTGCCTGTAGTCCAGACCTGTCTCCCATTGAAAATGTGTGGCGCATTATGGAGCGTAAAATACGACAACGGAGACCCCGGACCGTTGAACAACTTAAGCTGTACATCAAGCAAGAATGGGAAAGAGTTCCACCTGAAAAGCTTCAAAAATCGGTCCCAAACGTTTACTGAGTGTTGTTAAAAGGAAAGGCGATGTAACACAGTGGTAAAAAGGCCCCTGTGCCAACTTTTTTGCAATGTGTTGCTGCCTTTAAATTCAAAGTTAATGATTATTTGCAAAAAAAAAAAGTTTCTCAGTTTGAACATTAAACATCTTGTCTTTGCAGTTGAATATAAGTTGAAAAGGATTTGCAAATCATTGTATTCTGTTTTCATTTACGATTTACATAATGTGCCAACTTCACTGGTTTTGGGTTTTGTGGAAGGACAAAGTTGTAGAAGTGTGCAGAATTATTATTCCTTGTGTAATCAAATAAAAGTCCCTGTTTCTTAATGAAACAAGCGTATGCCCTTCTTGAACGATTAGTAACTGTAAACAAGGAAGTTTCAAGGAAGTAATAATTGAACATTAATTACATGAACGTGGACAAGTGTTTCTAATGTGGCTAACTGAATTGCTTTGAGATGCAGAATAAAAGTCCAATATTTAAATGCTCTAATATTTGCCAGTTGTAATGCATTACTGAGAAAAATCGCCAGTGATATCTTATCAGAGTTTTAAGTAATAACACCATTTGAATTTCTTCAGATTTGTGAAATTCTAAAGAGCTAGAAAATCTAAGCAGTTTTCTGTAAATAATTAGACTGTGTGAGATTGTGTTAGAATACACGATATACAGTAAGAAACTGTGTGCCAAATTTAACTGAGAGTTTTATTTATAAAAATAAAAAATCAAGAGCATAATGGGGGATTAGAGACTGGATGGGTTTTTAGATGGAGGAATGGAGAGTTAAAACAATGGAGCGAATGGAGCCTTATTGAATGAAGCAGATAAGGGAGCACAGATAAGTGAAAGGTCAACATGCAGAAGTCAGAGAACAGAGAATGATGCATTGAGATTGAGCAAATGCGACTGGAACCGTTCCTGACCGGAGAAATGCAAATGAATTAAAGATCTTTTCTCCATTTCAAACAGGGACAATCAACCAGTGATTCTACATGGGAAAAGAAAAACAAAGGGGCATGATAACTGTGAAGGCATTTTTGTTGTTACTCTTACAGTTTTAAAATTAATTGGTGTAGTGTTTAGTGCACTTTGATTTTATTGCATTATAGTTTTACTGCTTAAAAAAAATATTTGTTAGAAATTTAAGTGCTTCTCAGCTTTAGGCTCCAAGATAACTGTCTGTGGGAAAATACTGATAGGAGGGGTGCTGCACCTGGATAGGAGTTATGGGCTCATGTCTGGGAAATGTCCCAACTTAGCAAGATAACAGAATTGTTTCTATCTGTACCAGGCCTTGAAACTGAGCCCCGAAGTACAAGATGTGACTCCTCCAAGCGAATCCTTAGAGCAGAAATCTTCAAAGAATAAAATGTTTGTGTAATTTTGTGATTGATTGCTTGAACGATGCCTGGCTAGAAAGGTATAAGAATTGCTTGTGAAAATTATTCAGCAGAGACTGACCTCTGACTGCTGTACACACAGAGTCCCTGTTCGCTCTCTCATTCTGCAGAATTATATTGCAATAAAGGTTGATCATGTTTCTTTTAACCTGCTCTAAGACTCTTATTACGACACAAGCTGAGAAAATCCTCCACAATAATCTTAATCTGTTAATTTAACTTTTACAGGAAAGGATCCAAGGGAGTAAAAAAAAAAAGCAAAATTATGTTGATTAAGTTTTTGCTCATTGTTGTATACATCTACTCATTCTCTTGAAACTTTTTCCTAGAGAGCGTACTGCAGAAAAGAGATGAAAATTTACCTTGTGTGAAAGTGATGAGCTGGCCAGCTGGGGATTTAACTGTGGGTTTTCAGCCTAAAGTGTACCTTCTAAAATAGATTTGGGGAAATCCAATTTGGGGCCGGATCTACAAAAGCTTTGCGTGTATAAAAACGTGTGCAAACTCATTGCACATGCAAAAAAAAAAAGTACAAACTGATTTACTAACAGTGCACAGTAAGGGTTGCCTCTTTCAAAGGTGCGAAATAGCACGTCTGCATCCAGTTAGTACGTCTGCCACAATTAATATGCAATATGGGGCGTTTACACGCAATTGTGGGTGTTGGGAGGAGAAAATGTAAATATATTAATTTAGCACGCACAAATTGATTTATCAAACCTGAAAGAAATTTTGCGAATAAAATCTGCGTCTATATTTTAACACGTGTCAAAAGGAGGTGCAAACGGTTTGTATGCGTAATTGCGCACACATGGCTACAGTTATTGTCGCAAGAAGGAGACATCGAAATCATGAGAGGAGACGCAGGGAACGCATTTTTCACCCTCATGAGAACGTTTTTGGAATGAACGAAAAAAAAAAAAAAAAAAAAAACCCCACCATTAAAACATATCGCCAATCCAGCACTGCCATTTGGGAGCTGTTGGAGGACCTCAGAGAGGATTTGGAGCCAGCCACGAGAAGGAGTCACGCAATACCTGCAATGACAAAACTCCTTGCAAGTTTGCATTTTTTTGCGTCTGGGTCATTCCAGCGTACAGTAGCTATTACAGCTGGGATCTCCCAATCTCGTTTTTCAGATGTGCGGTCTGAAGTCCTAAATGCCATGTCGCGCCGGATGGCCAAGTTCATTAGGTTTCCACGCACTCGACACTTATTGAATGAGACCAAACAAGGTTTTGCAGTAGCTGGATTTCCTAGAGTTATAGGGGCGATTGACTGCACCCATGTGCAGCTTGTGCCCCCCGCAGACACTGAGCACGTGTACAGAAATCGCAAACACACGCATTCATTGAATGTGCAGTGCGTTTGTGATGCCAAAGGCATCATTTCCAACGTTGTGGCAAAATATCCTGGGTCAGTACATGATTCTTTTATTCTAAGAAACAGTTCTGTTTTCCAAGTTGCGAGATGGCGAGTTTGGAGATGCCTGGCTTGTGAGTCAATTTGTAAAATCCTTCGCGAAATTTCTCATTAAACACAAGAGCATGTTTCACATTGATTCATATGTTAAGGTGACAGTGCATACCCCCTACACCCCTTCCTCCTGACACCTGTTCAACCCGACCACTGCCGGAGAAATAAGATACGAGGCCCATATCCGTACACGGAATTGTGGAGCGCACCTTCAGAATCCTGAAGAGCAGGTTCCGTTGTTTGGATCGCACTGGTGGAGCACTGCTGTACAGGCCAGAAAGTGGCCCAGATTGTAGTGACCTGCTGCATGCTATATTACATCGCCAAGCAACACGGGCTGGAGCATGAGGCCATGCCGGAGGAGAACGCCGACCTGCCCCCCCTGTATGGAGCAACAACCCAATGCTGCAGGGATGCAGACACGCAGCACTCATTCGAAGTCACTTCTTGTCAGCTGTTTGGTCTGTGCATTTCTCTATTTTTCATTCAATATTGCGTTGTAGATTGCAATACAATGCTGTTCCCTCTCGCTAGTGTGACCCAACAAACTGCAGAACATTGCAAAGTTAAGCAAATCAACATTTATTGAAAAGACTGAAATCACTTTCTGAATTCCAAACATTAACGAAATACTCATTCACGTCTAATTATGTTAAGTCCCGCAAAATCATATTAAAGACATTGTTTCAGTCAGAAAATGTATTAGGCTATAGTCTTGACATTTAGGGTGGAAAAAAGAAAAGCAGTTCATTATCGCCCATTTTATACAAAAAAAAAAAAATTCTCACAGGCAATAGACGACAACTTAAAACGCGGCAGTTGAATGTATCACGTGTTTCCTTTTACGCTGGTGGAACTTGCCCGTCATGCGCACCTCTCCGGTGCCCGGCTGCCTAGCTGTCGCTGTGGGACTCGGTCGGCCCGCTTCACCTGGATTGAGGGCAGTCATTGCCTGCATCCCTACCCGTAGCCCTCTTGCCACAGAATTGACAGCCATCGTTAGGGCAGATACTGCGCTGACCATCTGTCTGCAGTGCGTGGCAATGGCCTGAGTATCGCGCCTTGCCGCCCGTGCCAACGATGACGCCGCTCGCATCTCCCGTGCAATTGTCTGAATGGCTGCAGACGGTTTCTTTTGTTCCTCCAGCAACTCCAGATCAATGTCCTCGGGACCCTTTCGAGGCTCTGCAGGGGTGGCGGCTGCTCTGGGGGGATTTGAGGTGGATGGCTGGACTTCTGCTGAAGATTCTACATTTAAAAATGAAATGTTTTTTGTTTGGGATTTGAGTTAAAGGACAGCAAAATGTTACCACAGGAGGTACATTCATTTCTCACTTACTAAATAAATATCTTTTCAGAAAAAGTGTGTTTATACAGTATTATTGTGCGCCTACCTTGTTCTGCTGTTTGGTCCAGTGTCATACCCGGCAATTCCAGTGACTTGCGTCTGGCAGAACGTTAACTGTACCCGTTCCTCAATGCTGGTCAGAGGCATCTCATCCACTGTGCCCCCACCCGTATTCTTTGCAGATGTTTTATTATATGCCAATTTCTCTTTTGTTCGTCTTCGGATATCTTGCTATCATCTTTTCACTTCATTCACTGTTCGCATCGTTTTACCCACAGCATTTACTTTTTCACAGATTTCCGCCCATATGGCGTTCCTTTGTGCGACAGTCAGATTTCTTTGCTGTGGCTCATTCACGTGTTTATTGGCTTCATCTACCAACACCTCTAATTCCATAAGGTCGAATTTCATTTTGCGCTTTTTTCTCTCCAAACTCTCCATGCTGCAAAGCCCTCATTTAAATAGGGTGTGTCCAACACGTTTGCACCTGTTGCCATTTGCGCAATCACTCTTAGTAAATCACCTGCAAACCGCGGTTCAGCCCCACACGCAAAATTCTAGATTGCACGCGCAAATTAGTACACGCAAATTGGGATCTTAGTAGATCCGGCCCTTGGAGTATTAACACAAGACTAAATTCAAAAGGTGGACCACCATATAATTGAAAAGGTCCACTCGTATCGTGATCACATATTACTTAGCTTCCCGTTTCTAAATTTATTTTTGATTAAGTGGACAGTCAAATAGAAAGTACTGACTGATTTGACCCTTATGTGCTGGGAGCCCAAAGGGAAAACTATTAGCTGAATATTAAAAATGTTCTAATTTTTCTGAATAAAAATGTACAAATTCTAACAGTCTAATGCAAATCCACCCGTTTCTGCTGATTACATGGAAAAATTGTCACCATGTTTGTGGCTAATAAGCCCTAACTGTGCATTTGCCCCATGCTTTCAGCAGAACCCTAGACTGAGGTGGATTGCTTAATCATAATTCATTGAAAAAAAAAAAACATTTTGTCCCCATTGTTTCAAAGAAGTGCTATCTGATAATACTGCATGTCCTGGACTCAAGGACACCCCTCTATCAAATCTTGAGATTGAATACTTTGTTGATGGTTCGGCGTCAAGAGTTGATAAAGGCAACCTGTTGTGATTCTGCTCTGCCCTGTCCATGCTTCCCTGATTATTCTTGTCTGCTCTTTTGGTTTTGGTATTTTTGCAATGTCTGACTATTCTTTGTATGATGTATCGTGATTTGGTTACATTGATTTGTCATGTTTAGTCTTAGTGTACTTTTCCATTTTTTACATTTTGCCATTGTCACACTCCGGTTCATGTTTTCCATTTTGCTTTGCACTTTGTCTCCCCCGTCTGGTCTCATGTCTAGTCATTGCACTCAGCCCTAGTCCTGTGTTTTCACTCTTCGAGTGATTTATTGGATTCTGGTTTTCAATCTTCCTTCCGATCTCGTTTGCTGGCTTCACTCTTCTTTTCCATCTATTAACAAAACTAACAGTTTATTATTCTCTCATGAGATTACTAACAACAACTAACCTTGTATATAATACTAACTTACTAACGAGCACCAAGGATTTGTATAGTTGCACTTACTAATTGATTAACAAGCTCTCAGCTCTCGCCCTGTTCTATTCTCCGCCTCTTTGCTCTCCCAGATTACCTTTGCTGCATTTTCTGTGAAAGCTCACACCTGATCACGCTGTCCTGTTTCTCATTATCTATGCACGTTAGAAACTCCGTGACTGGAGCCGTATAGGAATGTCTTGTGTTCCCTGTCCACGTTTTGGCTTTGGCCAATTCCATGTGATTAGGTTCTCCCTCATGTGCCTTCCCCTTGTAATCAGTCTAACTTCCTGCACCTGTGATTCTCCCCATGTGATCTCCTCAGAAGTGTATATTAGGTGTCTTCTCACAGCCAGTCTCTGTCAGATCATTCCCATGTTTACCTGAGCTGCTATTCTCTCGCCTTGTTATTCATTGAGTTCCTGATTCTGACTGGATTGCCCGAATACTGATTTTTTGGCTTGCCCTTATTGGATTACTGTTACCTCTGTGTGTTTGAACCCTTTTTTGTCCGACTACGATTCTTGTGGATTGCTGCCCTGGTTACGATTCCTGTTCTGCCTCACTGGATTTTGACTTTGGGATTGTGGACTCTGTACTGTTGCCTTCTGCCCTGCAGGGGTTACCCCCCTCGCTCAATAAAAGCAGTTTTATTTTGCAATCTGTTCTTGCATTTGGTTCCTGATTGCTCACACAACCCATGTGTTGTACTCATGAATCTGTTAATTGTTACCCTCTGGACACCAAACACGTCCCAATCAGGTTAAAATTGCAACAGAGCAAAGTTACTATCACATTTTTTTTTTTTTTTTTTTAGAAATGTCCAACATGAAATAGATGGTTAGTTATACAGAAGGGGGCAATCCCTACACTCCTTGGGCCATACCACACGTACATCTAACACTGTGTGGGGAAGAGGTATGCGATAGTATTTGACCTTTTTCTAAATTGTAGAAGCTATAGATGCAATCACAGTAGCAAAAATCCAGAGTAGAGAAATTATTCCTTGGTGGGGAATTCCAAAGACATTGTATCGTGACAATGGGTCAGAATTTAGGAATGAAGTCTTGACCCATCTGGGAGCAAAATTGGGAATAGGTCTGAAAAAGCATTGTGCATGTCATTCGCAATCAGCAGGATTAGTGTAGAGAATTAATGGAATCCTGAAAGCAAAACTGGCAAAAGCCATGTACTCCACTTATTTGACAGGGTTGAGGCCCTCCCACTGGCACTATCTCTATGCGCCAGCAACCAGCGAATGACACATTTCTTTCACCACATGAATTACTCACTGGAAGGCCCATGTCTGGGTCCCCACCGCAGCCTTGCTGCAAACAGACCTGTCAGATTGTGTGGGTTCTGGGCAACATGACTAAGCATCTCTATCGCCAGGTGCAAGCAGCAAATTCCACAGGAGACGAGGACAACGACACCCCGGCCCCAGGGGTGACCACTGGTGACTGGGTCTGGTTTAAGGCACCAGGCCATCCAGACCGGGACGAACCGATCTGGACGGGACCGTTCAAGATCACTGAGGTTTCCGACTGCGTGGTGCAGGTCGAAAAGGAGGGAGATAAGACCTGGCATCATTTTGCACACTGTGCAAAAGCAAGACCGCCAGAGCGGTCACTGAAGCAGGTAAGAATTAACCTGTTGTCATTGCAGGAGATCAACGAGGAAGATGGTAATGGAGAATCGAAGGAGGGTGAGGAAACGTAATGAAATGTGGCTAGGAATAGGGAAGGAGGGATTAGCTCTCCTAGTAGGATTTTCTTTACTTCTTGTTGGCACTTTGCAATGCACTGAACGCACTCAGAAAGATGCCCATACGACACCAACACCACACCAAGAATTCACTTAAGACATGTTGATGGTAGTGGCAGTAGCAGGAGGACTAATAGCAGGAGGAGCATTCTCCAGCCTGGTCTTGCAGTATAAACATTGTTGGGTCCTAACACATACATCACCGGAAAACACGGACAAGACTAACTTAATTGCACCTCCCAAAAGTAACGTCGCAGACACAGCTATAGTGAACTCAGACCCCTGCGGAGCTAAGGTAATATTAAAGGTGGACCCGGACAGTGAGAACACAATTTTTCAATTTGATTTATGTAACATAATCGACTGTGGTACTGACCCCTCCAAATATAGGGGGTATGACGTGCATGGTTGCCAGTTCATTTGGGGTTTTCCCACAAACAACCCATGGTGCCTATCCTGGTCTGACGTATATTGGAGTACCAACCCCCGGCAAGTGTCGATCACGGCCAAGAGTAATAAGTGAGGGAACATGCAAGGGAAAGTAACTATGATGAGGGGACAACTAGTGCCAAACGGGGATAACGGCAAACAAAATCCCATAATCATTATTACCAAGAGGGGGTTAAAAAATCCGCAGCCCATGCAGGGACATGATCCTAAAAAGTGTCAAACGGGAGGAAAGGGAATCCCAAGGAGCGAACCAACCTTCTACATTATTATGGGGGTGGACGTAACTGGTACAGATCCAATGGGAATGGTTAGATCTAGGATAATATTAATACTAAGGATAATATTAATTGTTTATCCTTGCTTGCTCTGGCTCAATTTTTCTTCGGCCTCAGTGTGTACTCTTGCATGTTTCTGATGAGCCAGGGCCTGCATAACTACATGAATTTGACCAAGTGCATCATGGCGTATAGTTTATCTGGAGCCATGCAGTCTTGACAGGGCTAAGATGTTCTCTTTCTCTCCCAAGTTCATGTATTCTCATGAAAAAGAGAACAAGAAGATCTTGGGATGCCGAACGATAAGATGTATGTATACTTCGGGGCCGACTTTACGTGGGCTGTGTACGTCTGCAACATTCATGTGGATACCATGATGCGTAAATCAGCCCGGGGGGATGGAGGATGTCAAGATGGACCCCTACATAAACCACAGGATCAGAAACTGTCCTTATCCTTGTAACGACTGACAAGATTTGTTGTGTGCAGAGATCCTTTTTCTGCAGAAAAAGTAAACTGACTTTGGCTTGGATATTAACTTCTTTGTCTCTGATTTCTTTTTGAAGGTAATACCAGGAATAAAAAATCCAAATTCCTACAACATTTACTGCCTCCCAAACCGAAGAATAATACGACCCCCACAAGTGCACCCTCTCCCAAGAAAGAACCTGAATCTACATCTGCCCCAGAGGTGGTATGGAAATTTGATTCGGCAAAAATAACTTTCCAAACAAAATTGGCAATAGAAACTGGATATCAAGAAAACAATGCATGGATAAACAGAATGGTAGAATACGCAAAACAGGTGAATGGTTGTGACTGTATAATATGGTCAGGGGCCAGACCCACCTTATTAATATACCCATTCGCATTTGACCTACAGTATATGACCGCACCATGAAAAACCCAGGAAAAGATATGAACAGCTTAATTTGGCTAATGTCCTCCGAAAACCCACCAATGGAGTGCAAAATATGGGAAACAGTACACCCTGTGGCCCTAGCTAATGTGAAGCCCCCAGTGTTTGAAAAAGGGAAAGGTAAAAATCGTGACCTGTAGTAAGAATAACAATACCATTCCCCAGTCGCATAGGCACACTGACGAGCTGCGAGGAAACCTTGGATCTGACAGGAAATGAAACTGCAAGCATTATTTAGAAACACTGATATGCTTCAGCCCAAACAGCATAAGGTCACTTTAATAAGTACTTTTGTACAATCTCATCTTCGATCAGTCCTTGTCATCAAAGAGCATGACAAGCCCAGCCCACCCTGCCTCATCATTCCCCCAGCCTCTACTGAGTACCTCAACTCTACATTGCCAGATCACGGAAAACATTCGAAAGCCCTCCTGCTTCAGGTATTTAAAATGGCATGAAGACAAAAAATTTGTTGTCACAGATGGTTTCGGAAACCCTGGGAGCGCTTTTTCATTTTTGGGGTGGTTCATTGGTAGTATTTTTTTTCCACGTTTCCTGTTGCACTGTAAGTGGGTTATAGCCAGTTTTCAGGTAACATAATGTGGATGTATTTTGTTTCGTAATTCAAAAGCAATGAGTCTGATTTAATACAGAATCCATGGTTTTCTCATTACTTCTCTCGTCAATCGAATATTTCATTCAATTAGTCTTAAAGCTTGAAATAGAATTGGTTTAAACTTATTTGACTTCATCTGGTTAGTTAGCCTCATTTAAATTTTGGAAATTTCAATTACAGTAAATTTATTACATTAGAATATACAGTACATGGCATTTACATGCTAAGGGGTACTGACAAGCAATACTAGGCCTACTCGTTTTCAGTATTCAGAAAGCTAATCGTTTACAAAGGTTTCATATAAAAAAAAGATATATATATATATATATATATATATATATATGGATTCATATGACAAATCTAATTTGATTACTCCTCGCTTCCTTGCAAAGCAGATTCTCCGTGCAATGTATTTGGGACGTCTTCGAGCAATATACTTGTGACAAGGAAGCGAAAAAAGCCTCTGACCTTAAAAAAAAAAACTCGTCAAGAAGAACTACTTTCACTAAAGTGAACTTAATTTCCTCGCCGGCAGGAGTTTGTTCAGAATTCAGTGGTGTAGTCTACGTGATACGCAGATATACGCCGTATGCCCACTAGAGAATATGTCAATGATTTGCGTATACCCTCTTACAAATGTGCGAGGATACGTAACAACAACATTTTGTAATGGAGCTTTATCACATTTATTAATTAAAGGTTTTCTGCCACGGAATTATAAGTTGAACTTATTTTATGTAAATTTTCTTTCTGAATTCGAATATGACCATGTTTTTGCCTAAAATCATTCTATAATGCAGAAATCTAAACCAAACAATTATGTTTGGGAATGCCCCTAAAAATTCTTTTTTTTTTTTCACAACTGTTCCCCAGTTTGGGCGCGACGTATACTCAGGAACGCTCAGCCCTGCCCCCAACCCGGCATTCATAGATCCTGGATACAATCCTGACCTATAGCTACCCATCGCGCTTCCTGTCAAATTGACCAACATTGTTCAAAAAAAGGCCAGTCTACAATTATGGATGATGAGCAATCAGAAGAAGAGAATATTTCAGGTGCAGAATTGTCTGATTTTGAAGAGGGAGAGGCAGAAGAAAGAGGGATTCAACCGTTCTTGTTCGAGCCGCAGGCATCCGATGATGGCTTTACATGATTCCTGGTGTACATGATGACAGGGAAGATCTTGTAGCGAGTGTAATGTGAAAAGAAGCCACTAGATGGCAGATTGACCTTTTTTTGTTAAGCCCAGACTGGAGCTAGGTTTGGGCATGTCCTGAGCATGTCTGATATGGAAAGTCCCAGAGGAAAAAAAAAAAGTCTAAATGTGAGAGGGGGCTGCAAAAGAATACATAAGGAGAGAAATTGAGAGAGTGAAGTAGTAGGGGAAATTGCAAGGAGAAGGGTATATTTGACCAGACCTGTCACTCTTTTCAAGACCTGTGAAGCTTTTTGTGGATTTTTGCCTGTTGGAGCATTTTCCTCACCCAGAACATCACCAAGCAACCCCATCTCAAGGGACTGTAAATATTTTTCTTCCTGTAGTATCAATCTTGGTCAGCAGTATAAATTGTAGGTTAGAGTTAGTCTTTGTTGAATTAAATCTGTTTTAGTTTTAAAATTTTGTCTATCATTCCTTACTGTCTTATATGTCGTAGCAAATTGGGGCCATAACACGAGACTGGGCAACAATGACTGGTTAGTTATTTACATCGTTTCTTCCATTAGATTTACATGAACATGAGAACCTATGCAATTTCATAGCTATTCATTTTTGCAAGGCAGTCACTCAGTTGTGAGATATGAAAGTGTGCACGTTGCTGGTTTTCATTTTAGCTGGAGGTTTAGCGTTAGCTGTCAAATACGGCGCATTGAGCCAGCATGGCTCTTGGCCGCTGATTCGCAAAAAAAAAAAAAAATACAAACCAAAAAAAAAAATTTTTATGCTTGCTTGAGGTGGGTTATCACTTTTGCAAACAGACTTACGCATAATCTGAAATGGAAACACATTTTTCTTATAAACGTTGATGCGGAGGGTTGGCTCCGATAAAGAGTAGACACATGGCTACTTAATGCACCTTATTCTGCATAAGAAGCCATGTGCTCTCTCAGACCATGTAACTCTACACAGTCCATAGTCAACTTCCGCATATACTTCACTTTGCAGTAAAGTGCCTTTTTTGAGATTATCCAGGATCACTAGCCTGATTGAGGGGTATAGTCATGAACAGTAGGCAATTCCAGAAAGAAAACACTGACCGTTCTCCATTTTCACATTTGAGGTTGCCTAGCAAGAAAGTTGGTATGCGTTTATCTGACATAGGTACGCAGGCACATCACCGCCAACTTAAGAGTTGTTTGTTTGCTCTCAACCACTCAAGGGGAACACATAGAAACATCAGCGAATTTTGACAAGATTCGCTTCAAATTCCAATGGAAACATAGCTTAGTGACTGCTGTCAAAAATATATTAGCAGCTTCTCTGCTGCCCCTCTTCTTGGGTGGCTCTTTGCTACATTCACCTCGATTCACCGTCAAAGTACCCAACTTCACCGTAGGAATCGCAAGAGGTTTTAGTAGTCGCTTTCTCCCCATATTAAAAGCGCTGTTGAGCCTGCTGTCAAAGTCGGTGTCCAGTCCTTCCTGGCCAGGGACTGCTCACCAGGTTCGGATTGTTGCACAATTCGAGGCTGGGAATAAAGATGGCTTCTGAGGATTCTGTCTCTCTCCAATTCTTCACGAACAAGGCAACCTCAAAAATATGTTAACATCCAGTCGGGAAACCACAACACGGCTTCTGTCGTTAGATCGGTAAAGTCAGCCGGTGGTTATCTGGTCAGCATTGGACACCACACACGTATCAACAGTAACTTCTTCGTGAATTGTTTCTGCTCTGATAATTTTTTTATTTCCGATATTTTTAGGGGACGGATGACAATAAGAGGTCTCATTTCATGAGGCGCTGAAAACGCTATCCCGTTCACAGGGAGGAAAAATGATGCAGCGAATGCTTACGAGTAAGTGAATACAGATTGGTAAAATATGCTGACATTATTTTGGACTATCATGAAGCCTCCCTACTGTATCTAGACATTGATGTTAGTGTGTGGGGTGTCACTACATTGGTGAAACACAATTATATTTATTTAGAATGTACATTGCTGTTCCAGACCTGGAGTGGAGGGTGATCCTTGCCTTCTGTATGAGTTGATAAGGTGACTTTACCATGTTGGGTGTAATACTGTATTTATGTCAAGCCTGCTGAATGAATGCATTCATGATGAGATTGACTGAAATGACTTGGCTCCTTTTTTGCCAGTGAAAATAGTTGGTAGCCATGAAATAATGTAATACTTTACCAGTGTTTCCCGTGTGTGGATCACCAGGTCACCAGCACTGAGTTAGTCCTGCTGTTGAAAGTTTATGACTTATTATGCATAATGATTGGTCCACTCTCAGTTTAAAGTGCTCATGACACAAATTAACTGAGGATGGCTTTATCACTGACATTTTGTTGTACTTTCTTGGCCAATTTATCATTTCTGTTTAGCACAGAAGCTCTTCTGATTATAGAAATTGAAGGAGAAGCATGAGTTTGGAAGGAAAAACATTTGAAATGTTTCATCTGGAAACAGGATATTTTTCATTTTCTTAGCTGTCCTTCCCATGCAAGACCCTAAGTGCCCCAGAACTGGAGTCAGCACTGAGGGGGTGAGGCCACTGCTGCAGAGGCCTGGCAGAGGGTATTTCTACTTGTAGTGGATGGTGGTGTCCTTCAACAACTTTGCATCTCGAAATAAGCGGACTTGTGTACCACTGGAAGAGCGCGATTTGCGACACAGCCATGGATCTTTGGCAGTGTCCAAAATTCCAAACTAACAGACTACAGAGTACGGGAAAACGTCATGCGAGACTTCTGAGTATGTCCAAAATCGTGGTATGAAACCAGTATGCGATATGCGTACTATTTCCAAAGAAATATTACAGTATTCATACGGTCTATAAAGAAAAAAGAAGCCCAAAGTCGCGTATCATAAGCATCCTACACAATACAAAGAAGGAGCCCTATGCTAACGTTACTGTAATGTTACCCGGTAGCCTAAGTGAAATTAGAATATACGTTATCATTAACTGTAATAGCAGGGGATTGTTAGTATATTTAAATGTATCGAGAACAAGCTAACTCTACTAACACTTGTGTGATGGTTCAATGAATGGGAGAGAAGGGGAGCGATAACTTAGATATTACGCATGTGTGTGTGTGGGTGGGTCGGGGGGTGGCTGCAGTCGTGTGTGCAGTGGTACAGTGACAGTCATAAACAGTATGCTATATATTTATATATATATATATATAATATTTTGTATTAAAAATGTGTCTTGTGTTTCCGTTGTTATTGGTGGCTTAGTGTTAATTACAACAAGTGTTTGCCACTAACATGGCATTATCCCCCGCCGCCTCAATTTAACCTAATGCTATATCCCCCGCTTCGCGCTAATCGCGTGGCAGGGGATAAAAAAAAATGTCTGTCACAAAATGACATTTAATGTATGGAATTTAAGCAGGGTCCAGCCTATGTTCCCAAAGTCCTATGGTCTCTCTAGGCAATTTTTTCAAGCTTGTTCACTCATAATCTTGTTATAAAAAAAAAAAAAATTATTATTTCCATACTTCTAGTGGTAGGCTTATTTACATTATCATTTTATATGAGACGTTTCAAGAAAACTTGCAATTTTGCTACACTCTATGAAAAAAAGGTTCGTGAAGGGTGCTCGTTAGCACCGAAAAGGTCCGCAGTAAGGAACGGTTCCCTTCAGAACCTGAAGATGGAGCTGAAACCTATAGGGTGCCCGTCCGCACCCGTGATTAGTCTCTCACGCAACCGCACTAACGATCATTAGCCTAATTAACACCTCGGACCTATTTTGTGTTGAACTTCTTGTATGGCATATTTTTTATTGAACAAAATTAGTAGAATGCCGCGCTGCCGCATTTTTAAACTAACTTATTTTTAGAAAATAAACTCAACGCAGCTCAACTAAAATGGCAGCACCGGCTTTTTTTCAAGTGAAGTCAAGTATGAAGTCATAACTCGTTACTTCGAAGTCGTGATTCACAGGTTCACACCTCTGCTGGAACGCAGCATACTCCTCGAAAAATACAACAACCAATGGCAGCGTGACATTTGTACGTGCGAGGATAATTGATGTGGACAATGCATTTGTCGCGTTCAAGTTGGCTTTGTTCATCAAGCTATATACGCTAGCTCACTTTGTTACATGGCTGCCAACATCCCGCAACGAGAAGATCGTTTAAGGACTAAAATGGAATTGTTTTGCCATTTCTTCTCATCATATTATTTATGCAGCTGCTTTGATATCTGTTTTATAAACAAGTGCATTTACTTTACAATAAATTCAAATGTCTTCTTGTCAATTTGTTCCCCGTGTCATTATGGAGATGCCAACAAAGGTTGAATGCACATGACAAAAGAAAAGTCTTCATATATGCAAAACTGGGCAGCAATGTGATTGTCATTGACATGCATTTGTTTACCCCTTACAAGTGTAAATACAATAAGAAGCGCCACCTGCCAGCCAGCTCATCGCTCCATGAGACCCCGGAAGGCACTTTCATGATTACTCAATTATCATCTGTCATTAGTCAATCAGCCTGCACACCTGTTTGTTGTTCCCTCAGACAGATATGTATATATATATATGTGTGTGTGTCCTGTGCAAAGGCTCTTTGTGATATCTCTTAAATGCCACGCAGTAAAGCCTGCACCAGACGGTGCAACTTTTGACTGAGGCAAGTGATGCGCTTGTAAACTGCATCAGGCATACATGCCAAATCTTCCGCTATTGGTGGTAGACTACCGCTTTCAGGGCATTTCAGTCTGAGAAAAAAAATTCCCCAAAAGCGGTAGAGTTGGCATGTATGCATAAGGCAATGTTGCACCGTGTGGGGATGGTTTTTGCTGCGTAACTTCCCCGCCTAACAGTATAGCAGCATATCTAGCATGCTAGATATTTTTTCGTCATGCGAAGAAGTTACTCACCGTGTTGGGGCCACCGGGGCTACCTGCTGCAATGTTACACCTGCTTGGCCAATCACAACGTGCAGACCCATTGTATGATGTGCAGACGAGTCACATGACACAGAAAATGGCGGCGCTCTGAGGCTACGAGCGCCTTTTGGGTGCTTTAAAAAAGGTATAAGTGAGAACCCTTTAAAGGTGCAGACAAGCACCCATTAGACGAGGTACATATTTGCACCCGTGAAATGGTAATAAGAACCTTAAGGAGGGGCTTGCAGCCACCCTCTACTGAGGTGTGCGTGGTCACCCCTAATAAGGGTGCTCATCTGCACCTTTTAGGGTTCTTGCGTTAACCCCTTATAGAGGTGCTCATTTTGGTGTGCTTATGTTCACCCCTTTTTAGGGTGTTCATGAGCACCGTTTAGGGTGCATGTGTCCACCCCTTGTAAGAGTGCTTGTGAGCTTTGGTGCTGCTATTGTAGCAAATGTGCACCCGTATAAGGTGCTGAAACAAAACTTTTTTTCTTAGAAGGTAAAAATGCCTGAAACAGGGGTCAGTCTCCCACATGATGAAGTAAAATGACTTAATATTCCATTGCCCTTTTATCGAAGGGTTTGCCTGGGATGTGCATCCATGAGAAACTCATATAGGTTGAAACAGTTTTTTCAAAATCACTAATTTTGTGTCCCATACATGACCATTTTTGACCATTTTTGGACCTGGAGAGGAAGGCAAAATTGAATCCTTGTTATGATTCTGCTTAGTTTGCCATGTTTATGATGTTCTGTCTGATCTCTGTATTGACTGACCATGCCTTGAATTGTGTATTGTGATTTGGTTACTTAGATTTGTTCATTTATTGTCTAGTTTAGTTTTTCCATGTTTTGTATTTTACCATAGTTTCATTCCGGTCCATATTTTTGTTTCTGCCATGCATTGCACTTTGTCTCCCCCTGTCTGGTCTCTTGTCATTGCTCACAGCCCCAGTACTGCGTGCCACTCTTTCGGGTGATTTAATGTTTTCTGGATTTCAACCATTCCTTCCAATCTCGTTTACTTCCTTCGCCTTGCTTTTTCTCTATTACTAACCCAGACTAACAGTTTGTTATTTTTGCTAGAGTAACTAACACAAACTAACATTGTATATAATACTAACTTACTAACGAGCATTGTATAGCTGTACTTACTAATTAATTAACAAGCTCTCAGCACTCGCCCTGTTCTAATCTCCGCCTCTTGTCTTTATCTAATCTTCTCTGCTGCGTTTCTGTGGAATATCCACACCTGCTCACACTGTCCTTTCTCTCATTATCTATGCACATTAGAACTCCTTGACCGGAGCTGTATATCTGTCTGTAGGATTGTCTCGTGATCCCTGTCCGCGTTTTGGCTGTTGCCTATTTCATGTGATTAGGTTCTTCCTCATGTTCCCTCCTTTGTAATCAGTCTGACTTCCTCCACCTGTGTTGTGTTAAGCATGTGACTTCCCGTGAATGTATATTAGGAGTCTTTTCACAGCATTTCCCTGTCAGACCGTTTCTCTTGTTTACCTGTGCTGCGATCTCTTCGCCTTTTACTCATAGTGTTACTCTTCTGACTTCTGACTTTTTGGCTCGACTCTTTGGTACTATTGTCTACGTCTGTTTACGAATCCTTTTTGCCCCACTACGAGTTTTTGATTGCTGCCCTGGTATTCGACTCTGTTTACGCCCACTGGATTTTGGCTTTTGCTTCTCTGACATATCTGTGCCTGTGTACTCAACCTATTTTTGCCTGCCCACGAGTATTGTGATTGGTGCCCTGTTTAAGGTTCCGGATTTCGCCCTTTGGATTCTGATTTTTGTATTTTGGACATTGTAACGTTGCCCGCTCTGTTGGGGGTTCCCCCCCTTCAGAAATAAAGCTTCCATTTTTGTATTCACTGGTTCTCGCTTGCGGTTCCACACATAATCCTCACAATCCTTCACTGTAGCTTATTAATCCAACATTGGGTTGTGAAATGCCAAATATTGTATTCTGCGGCTAAAGGGCTATGTGTTGCACTGTTTATTCAGTCTTACATGGGTTTATATCATCACGGCACGCTTTTTTTAAAAGGGGGTTTTCATAACACCTAAACCATGATTACAGTGTTCTTTGATCTGGACTGAGTAGCTAAGTAAATATGGAGGTCTTCCTGGGTCGTTCTTGCATAAAAAACATGAATGCTCATTCACAATTGAAAGAAATGTGCACAGGTCAGGTCTGGGGTTTGATACCTGAATACCAACCATTTTGGCAGAGGCTTCTGCACTGTTCCATACATAACCAATAATTTCCCCTGACTTCAGAGTCACATTTGGTAAGCAAAACAGATAAGGTGAGAATAGACTTCATTAAACACCCCATGCGATCTTGGAAACTGGGCTGCCAAAGGAAACATGGAAAGGAAACGCCAAGTTAAAAAAAATTATGAGCATTTTCATGATGGTTGAAATATCTTCCCTCTGCTTGACGCTGATGACAAGTTTTCTGTAAACGCTCCATATAAATCATCATTTAAAAACTCAATTTTGTATATACTCAGGTTATCTTTGTCAAATATAAAATTTTTTCTGATGATCTGAAATGTTTATGTGTGGCAAATATGCAAAAAAATAAGAAATCAGTAAGGGAGCAAATACTTTTTCACTGCACTGTGTGTGAATATTTTATATATACAACGCCCTCCATAATTATTGGCACCCCTGGTTAAGATGTGTTAAAAGCCTTAAAATTTATTCAATTTTTATCGCAGAAGCATACTCTCAAAATGAAAGTTGTAGAAAAATGTAACCTTCAATTCAAGTGAATTTTAAGGGGGCAAAAATCCCTGACTAAGAAATAATTACTTTTCATAAAATCACCTGTTCCACAATTATTGGCACCCATAACAATTCCTTAGAAATAAATGTAATTGAAGTATTTGTCATTTCTACAGTAGTTTATAAAGTTGATCAGAGTATCTAGGAACATTTAATAAGTAATTCATCAGTTCTTGTTTCCCTGGGGTATAAATATGATGTGACTCAGAGGCCATTTCTCTTATCGACTCTTCAACATGGGAAAGACAAAGGAACACACCTTTCAAGTAAGGCAGATGTGTATGGACCTTCACAAGTCAGGCAATGGCTACAAGAAAATAGCCACTCGCCTGCACCTGCCTATATCTACTGTCAGAGGAATCATTAAGAACTGGAACAGTGGTAAACAAGCCTGGATGAGGACGCAAGGTTATTTTGCCACCACGCACAGTGAGGAGGATGGTAAGAGAAATAAAAAGTTCTCCACAGCCCACTGTTAAAGAATTGCAACAAATGGTAGCATCTTGGGGTCATAAAGTCTCCAAAACAACCATCAGGCATGCAAGGAATAAACCTTTTCTCACTCACAATCATAAATGCAAACGTCTGGAGTTGGCTAAGTAGTACTGGGACTTCAACTGGGACTGCGTGCTTTGGTCAGATGAAACCAAGATAGAGCTTTTAGGCAACAAACACTCTAACTGGGTCTGGCGTAGCACAAAAGATGAGTATGCAGAAAAGCACCTCATGCCCACTGTGAAGTATGGGGGAGGATCGGTGATGCTGTGGGCCTGTTTCTCTTCCAGAGGCCCTGGGAACCTTGTTAGGGTGCATGGCATGGCATTTGAAATACCAGGACATTTTAAATCAAAATCTGGTGGCCTCTCTCCGAAAGCTGAAGATGGGTCGTCACTGGATCTTTCAGCAAGATAATGACCCTAAACATGTGGCCAAATCTTCACAGAAATGGTTCACCAGACACAGTATCAAGCTCCTCCCATGGCCATCTCAGTCCCCAGACCTCAACCCCATTGAAAACCTGCGAAGTGAGCTGAAGAGGAGAGTGCAGTGGAGAGGACCCAGGTCGCTGGATGATTTAGAGAGATTGTGCAAAGAGGAATGGTCGAAGATCCCTCTTTCTGTATTCTCCCATCTTGTGAAACATTAGAGGAAAAGATTAGGTGCTGTTTTGTTGGCAAAAGGGGGTTGTACAAAGTATTAACATCAGGGGTGCTAATAATTGTGGCACACATGATTTGATGTAAAAGAATTTTTTCTTAATGTGGGATATTTTTTTCCCCCACTGAATAAATGCACTTGAATTAAAAGTTGGATTTTCCTATTTTTTTTCATTATGGTCCTGTATTAGGCTATTTAGAAGAGACTGAATTTATTAGAAGCTAAAGAAAATATCTTAACCAGGGGTGCCAATAATTACGGAGGGTGCTGTATAGCTCTGAGACGGGTAAGTGCGAGTTTCACAGTAATCCTATACCCACTACAAAAAAAAAAAAAAAAATAGACTACGCCACTGGTTCATATTGACTTCGGTAAACAATAGCAATAGCCTACTTAAAGTGTTTGATAGGACGGTGTCACGAACATCGACTTCTAGGCATACCCGTAGGCTACTTTTTGTGTTCAATTCCGCTTAACATCATCACCGTGGCCGTCGTAATAAGCACAATAATAAACTGCGGCATCACTCATTTCTGCTTGCGTTATGGTGAGAATACTTTTTCTGCCGTTCAAAAATCCTTTAAATCTCTTTGGGAAGTCGTCGTCATTCACTCCATCCGATTTTCCAGCTGGTATATATAATACACGCCGAAAAGCGTCATTTCTGTGTTGGTACCAATGGATATGCGTGCTGGGCAGAGCAATTTTATCACCCACGACACATTCAATTCGTGTAGTTCTCCCTGCTCTCACCAACTGCCACGACCTGGGGTTCGTAATTAGCGCCCACGAACAACCTGAAATAGATGAAAAACGATACATTTTTGGCTTGGCTATGTCCAATGGTACAAAAGCGCATCAACATATAATAATAATAATAATAATAATAATAAAAATAATAATCTAACAATATTATTATTATTATTGTTGTTATTATTAGTCTATTATTATTATTATTATCAGCCTATTATTATTTTTATTATTATTATTATGAATAGTGCTGTTGCAAAGTTAATAATATAAAGTCTCACCGAGCACAAGGTACAGTATGCATGAGTGAATTGTTCCGTCGTAAAACATATCGGTGTCTGCAACAAGCGCCCGTTCTTCTCCCCGTTCCTTCTCACTATAATTCTGATGTAATTCTTTGTTCTAATTTTGAAGGTGGAGTCCCGATCCTCTGACGATTGGGCGGACGCGGCCGATATAAATGGAGTTGTGCAACTGAAATGCAGAATAATTAATTAGACTTGGTTCCTGTTTCTAATCTTTTTATGGAGAGAGATTAGTCTCAATAATAATCATTGCTAAATTCATACAGACCTAGCTCAATCCACTCAAAAAGATACATTACACTTACACAATGTATATGAATATGCTCAAATCACTAGTCTAATCTTCAAATTTTTCATTCGTGATTTCTTCTTCTTTTTTTCCATAAATGCAAATCGATTCGAGGGGAAAAAACCCAGAGATTTAAGCATAAATGTCCTTCTCTTTTGCTAAAAAAAAACATCTTCTGATTTGTTCATGAAAAAAGCAAATCAATTCCCCCTGTCCCACACTGAACTTGAGGCACCCAGAGGGTCTCATTCCTGAAACGTGAGCAGAACGAATTTCTGTGTAAACGGTTCGCCGACGGGAATTTACGTGCATCTCCTCATTCATCAATATTTTAGTAGCTCCGATCTTTTCGTAGCAACTAACAAAATCTACACATGCTGCTGACCACGCGTAGTGCTTGTGTTAATTTAAGAATGCACAAAATTATCATTTTAATTCATATTGCGCTCTGTACACAATATGCCTATGAAACACATGATATAGCCTAAACATGACAAACGATTGAAATATAACACATTTGGTTAAATTAGTGGCAATTGGCAGGTTTAAGATCCAGATTAGGTAGGCCTGCATGACTGTGAATTATCTATGTGAATCGACGCAATGGATGACACGTTCTTTCTCGGCTACACGTTGAATGATGATTATAAAAAAATAATAAAAATAAAGGAAGAGGCTATTCGCTCTGCGGCGGTTCAGCGTAATAAAGATCAGAGAGCGTGGCAGATTTTAAAATGAAATCTCTAACTGGCCCAACTTTACAATTAAATGCGTAATAACGTTGTTACATTTGCAAACCATCTGGCATTTTGGCGAAACAAACCAGAGGGTTATAGGCTACTAAGAAGCAAGCGGGTTAGTGAGGTAGGCCTATGTCGAGCGTAAACCTTGGCTTTTCAATATCACGAAGGTGCCTCTCTTTTAACGTGGCTAGATTACCAGGGTAATTTTAACTTCGAATTTAACCTGGTCGGGAGCAGGTTGTGTGCAGTCTGGATTAAATCGGCTATTCGTGGCGCTGCCTTATTACTAAGCACCTCCTCTGAAGTTGACGTCACCTTTCTTGAATAATCTTATGAATTTTGGTGCCAGAAACGTACGCGGTTCTCTTCGGAGGAAGACTGGCATGACCTGTTCGCTTTTTCTGACGATATTCTCTATGAACGCAACAGATTCACAGCAGAGGGAATTCGTTACTTATGCGATCTACTGGAACCATATATTGGCAAAGAGGCACTTACAGTTGCAGGAACAGTAGGCTATGCATAATGTTGCGTTATTTTTTTTGCCACGGGAACCAACAACATTCAGGTGGTGATGCAGAAAATCTGAGCAAGAATATTGTATGCCGCGCTATACATTTTGCACAACATGCCATTAAAATAATTTAAATATGTTGTGTTCCGTGGTCAGTGTCTGGTTAGTCAATTTTAGGTTTCCATCATTTTTGTATGTCAGTTTTTTAGTCCTTCTCTTAGTGTTTCACATTTCATTCCTCTCCCGTGTTAGTCCAGTCCATGTTTTACCCATGTACTGTCTTTGCTTTCTCCCCGGTCGCGTCATTGATTGTAGCAGTTTCTGTGTTAATTGATTGTGACACTATTTCGGGTGATTTACGGGATTCTGGGTTTCATACTTCCTTCTGTTCTCGTTTGCTAGTTTCCCCTTGCCTTTCTATTCACACTAACATTACTAACAGTTTGTTGTTTTCTAAAATTACAAACCAAACTAACCTTGTATATAAAACTAATCTACTAATGAGCACCCGGGATTGTATAGCTGCACTTACTAATTGACTAATTATCTCTCAGCAGTTGCTCTGTTCTAGCTCCGCCCCTTGCTTTACTGTTCACTGGCTTTGCTAAAGTTTCCCGCAGAGTCTCTGCATTCTTATAATCTGTTCTGGCTCTTTTTCTGTACACTTAGGAGTCTTTTTATCCAGTTTATTTATCCCGTCTTTGGGATTGTCTTGTGATCCTTGTCTGTGTGTTAATGTTAATCTGTTTTCAAGTAATTGGTTTCCCTCATGTTCCACCCCTTGTTAATTAGATTAAGTTTCAACACCTGTGTCTGTGTGCCCCCTGCCCTATATTTCTGAGCAGTTTCTGCACGCGAGCAGATCTGACTTCGCATGCATTCCCACTCTCACTCTCCCTGCCTGGTGCACTTCTCCTCTGGTCCCCTCAGTTTTCCCTCTGTGTTCTCAAGTTCAGCCTCCTTCCCTGACCAGCCTGCCCTTCCTGCTGCCTTCAAGCCCCTGGTGCCCCCTGTCTCCTCCAGCGTCTTCTGTGACCTTGTGCCAGTCTTCCTCCGTCTCCAGGTGTCCTGAGCACCAGCCGCCCAAGCCACAGTCCTGAGCACCAGCCGCCCAAGCCACAGTCCTGAGCACCGGCCGCGCCCAAGCCACGGTCCCGAGCACCGGCCGCGCCCAAGCCACGGTCCCGAGCACCGGCCGCGCCCAAGCCACGGTCCCGAGCACCGGCCGCGCCCAAGCCACGGTCCCGAGCACCAGCGTTCCTGCCTGCCCTGTGTCCTGTCTGTCCCCCTCCTGATGTTTTCCCTTACCCTTCTCCTGGCCAGCTGTGCCACCCGAGTTAGCCATCTGCCAGCTGTGCCAACTGTCTTGTCTTGAGTATTTCCTAGCTTCCTGAGTTCTGGTTTTCTTGTTCCGAGTCTGTCCCCCTGGTATCTGTTAGTGTTTTGGATTCTTGTTCTGTTTCAGCGCTAGGCACGGCGTTTTTGTTGGCCGGAATGCCCCCTTTTTTCCCTTGGATTATTTCTGTATTTTAATATCATTTTGGATTCCCGCTTCTGGCGTCTCACTTCCCTTTTGTGCCTCCCTCCCGTTCCGGAGTCTTCCGAGTTTCCAAGTTCACAAATGTTCATGTTTGCAAGCTCGTGTTCCCCTCGTATCCGTAACAAAATAATTGTGAAGGCAAAGCAGCATAGGGCGTACTGCTTTGAAAAATGTTCTCATGCTTTGTTTTAACTTTCTGCCAGTTCCTCTTGGAACTTTAGAAACGCGTTTTCTTTGCCTCCACTTTCATGTCAAACCATTTTCGCTTCACCTCGGACATGCAGTTCTTTGGACTGCAGAGACAACATTAAGGGCATCTGTCACCTTTCTCCAGGCCTTCACTTTGCCTGTCACTCACATCACTGCTAACAGATGAAAATAAAATGGTTTTTTCTTAACTCCGCTTCACCTGAAATTATTTCTATCTCCACTTCGGAAGAATTTTTTTTTTTTGTATGCGCCATGACTGACAGGTCTACTGATGCATCTACACCTCTTTATAGTGGTCATTGACAATTCATGGGCGGGGATTTATGATAATAGCTGGTTACCGGGAGCGCGCTGTCAGTTTACAATGGATTGGCATTCGTGATCATGCATACGAGTTAATGATCAGAGTTTCCCGCGGCGGTCATGAATCCGGAGTAGGGTTTTAGTAGCGTGGGCTTCTATGTGCAAGTCTACGCACATATTTCATTCTCATGAATGAGACCCAGAGAGTGCGAAGTGCAAACCTCTGCCAAGGCAGCACAGTCGAAATCATGCTAAGTGAACATGCATGGATCATATAGCCTATACTTTGACCGATTGTGGTAAAAATTAATTAGGTCCATCCCTGATGTAATAGCAACCCATCCACAAACTTTCAGAGATTGGGGAGTTACCTGATTTAAGGCTTTATAATTCAAGATTGCAGCTTTACAGACAGAAAACTTTGGCTCAATTGGGAGTCTAAATGCTTCAAGTGTCAAGACTCATTGTATTTCAGTTTATTTTTATGATTTTGGTGGAGAAAAGGGGCTGCAAACACAATCTTCATAAATTCTACTTTGAAATTGAAAAAAAAATAATACTGACAATTGAAAAACTGCTGGGGCCTAAAACTATACATCTCTGGGATCATAAACTTCTTGACCACAAGTACAATTCATCTTGAACATTACATTCTAGATTACCTCCTTGCTATGAGCCAAATTAGACAGCTATCCAGGTGTCTCCCCAAAGTCTGAGATTCATCAAAATGGTTCTGTTGCGAATTACGAAATGAACCAATTGGGACAACCAGATAAATGCAAAAAGGAGGCTTTATTTCTGAAGGGGGAAACCCCCCAACAGAGCTGGCAACAGTACAAAGTCCGCAATCCAAAAACAGTATCCAAGGGGCGTAATACAGAATCGTAACCAGGGCACCAATAACAAAAAGGTCAGACAAAAAGGATCCGATACACAGGCGTAGGTTTGTAGGAGAAGCAAACTCATAAGCCAAAGACAGTCCGAATCCAAAACCAGGGCAGCAATGACAATATCAATGTCGGGCAGAAAAAAGGTCAAAAACACACAGATGCAAAAATATCCAAAAAGGGCAAACCAAGAATCAGTAGTCGGGCAATCCAGTCAGAAAGATAATATTACAATGAGTCAAGGCGAGAAACGTGGCACAAGGAAGTATAAGCATCTGACAAGGAACTGAATGTGAAGACACCTTATATACACATCCGGTGTGAACACATGACAAGGGGAAGCAGGTGTGATCAATGAAACAATAATAAGGATTGACACATGAGGAATTATCTAATTACATGAATTTGGCGAATGCCAAAACGCAGACAGGGATAACGAGACATTCCTATGAACGAACAACAGCTCCGGTTAAGGAGTACTAAAGTGTACAGTCTAAAGAAAAGGGAAAGCCTGAGATATATGTGGAAACTGCAGTAGAGATAATTAGTGATAGGCAAGGAGGGCGGAGATACAGATTGGGCGAATGCTGAGAGATCGTTAGTCTATTAGTATGTGCAGCTATACAATCCCGAGTGCAAGTTAGTCAGTTAGTAAAAATACACAATGTTAATATGTGTTAGTAAATTATCGAAAAAAATAATAAACTGTTAGTACGGTTAGTAGATAGTAAAAGGAGAGAGGAAGGAAGAACATGAGATATGAAGGAAGATTGAAAACCCAGAAACCAGTAAATCACCCGAATGCGTGGCACGTAAGACTAGAGACCGTGAGCAAAGACCTACACAAGACAAGACGCGGTAGACGTAGTGCAAAGCATGGCAGAAAAATAAACAAAGCGAGAGAATGAAAACATGGCATGATACTATGGCAAGAAAAAATAATAAAAACATGAAATACAAATACCAATACACGATACGCAATCAGAGAATGGTCAGAAAACATGCAGTGGTCACTGAACACGGAAATCAATGAAACATGGCAAAGCCAGGCACAGAGCTAAAACATGGCAAGAAATACGGATCATAACAGGTTCACTGTCAAATCATACATTAAGCATATATTTAACAGAAATTAACTTTTGGGGCATGAGATTCAGCATGAACTAATGATTTTCTGGTTGAGTTTAGCATGAATTTATCAATATAAGTGCAGCTGAACATTAGTGGTCACCAGTAACCTCTCCAAACACAAAAAATTCCTTTCCTCCATGAGAAAGTTTAGAGTTTTGTCCATTTTTCTTCTAAGTCCCCCAAGCCAGCACACACAGTCAATAAATAAACTGCTGACTAAACGGTCAGGACATTCACTCTGCAATGAAACCGGCAGTTCTGACATCCGAGCTCACAAACTCATTTCAACACTGATAAGGAACAAGTACAACTCACTAACTCAGTGATATCTGAATTCTGAAATATCCCTTATTTTAACAGAATAGACATTCCACTTTCAGGGTCGATAAAACTATATATTTCCTCCCTGGATTCAACAGAACGGTGCAATGAACGTACCAGGGGGTCCTTCCAAATGCATGGGAAGTTCACGTTTTAAACAGGAAAAAAACCTTGGCATTCGACTTTGTAGGAATACTTCCTTCTGCAATGGAAATATGTAGTCTTATTCACAAATCCAAATCTTCTACCTGTCAGTTGGATCCACTTCCTACACACCTGGTTAAAGTTTGTTTACCATCTCTGTTGTCTTTAATAACTTCAATAATTCATTCCTCTCTCTCCTTTAGTCTTGTTCCATCTTTGCTCAAAACTGCTGCTATAACCCCTATCCTCAAGAAACCCGGTTCAGACCCTAACAATCTAAATAATTTCCGCCCCATCTCTAATTTACCCTTCCTATCTAAAACACTCAAAAGAATAGTTGCAGCCCAGGTCCACAGTCACCTCTCCAACAATAATCTGTTTGAAGAATTTCAATCGGGTTTCCATCCCTTTCACAGTACTGAGACAGCCCTAGTTAAAATCATTAATGACCTCTTGATCGCCTCAGACTCTGAACTCCTGTCATTATTAATCCTTCTCGACCTCAGGGCAGTATTTGATACCATCTCTCATCACATTCTCCTTGACAGATTATCTTCTATTGGTTTCACTGGCACGTCACTCACTTGGTTCAGATCTTATCTCTCCGACAGACATCAGTTTGTTCAACTCAAAAAATTCAAATCACAGCTCTCCCCTGTCACCACCGGTGTACCTCAGGGCTCTGTTCTTGGTCCCCTCCTCTTCATCATCTATCTCCTCCCGCTTAGTCACATTTTTAGGAAATTTTATATACATTTTTATTGCTATGCGGATGACACCCAGCTCTACCTCTCCACTAAGCCCAACACCACCCCTCTACCATCTTCCCTTTCTGACTGTCTTTTTGAAATCAAATCCTGGTTTAGTCAAAATGTCCTCAAATTAAACTCTGCTAAAACTGAATTTCTCCTTGTTGGCACAAAGTCCACTCTACATAAATCTCACAGCTCTACACTTACAATTGACAACTCTACAGTTTCTCCTTCCTCCTAAGTCAAGAGTCTGATTGTCATCCTCGACAGCACTCTATCTTTTGATTCACATGCCAATAACATTACTAGGTCTGCATACTTTCATCTGCTAAACATTAATCGTCTCCGTCCGTCGCTCACTCCCACCAGCACTGCCACCCTTGTCAATGCACTTGTCACCTCCCGTTTAGATTACTGTAACTCCCTCCTCTCCGGTCTCCCTCATAGGGTCACTAAGAAACTTCAACTTGTCCAGAATGCAGCTGCCCGGATAATCACTAGAATCGCTCCGACTGACCAGATCACACCCGTTCTGCAACAACTTCTCTGGCTCCCCATCAAATTCCGAATTGACTTCAAGATTCTCCTCCTCACCTTCAAAGCTCTCCACAACTTGGCATCTCCTTATCTCTCTGATCTCCTTTGCATCTACACACCCCCCCCCCCGTTCTCTTCGCTCCTCCTCGTCCATGCTTCTCATCACATCTCCCGCCCGTTTAGTTACCATGGGGTCCAGAGCCCTCTCCCGTGCAGCTCCTCGTCTTTGGAACTCTCTCCCACTATTCATCCGTGATTCCGATTCTCTATCCTTATTCAAATCTCGGCTTAAAACCCACCTTTTTAGACTTGCCTACTCTGTTTAATTGAAATTATATTATGGATCATTGTTTTCTTTATTTATCATTTTGGTTGTGTTAATTTTATCATTTTTTAAATTTTCTTTCGTATTCTCCTTTTAATTACTGTTTCTTCTGAATACTGTGTCATGTTCGTGTCCTTGAGTGTTTTGAAAAGCGCCTTTTAAGTAAAATGTATTATTATTATTATTAATACGGTATTCATTCCAAAACGAAAAGCAAAAGAAGCCTAAGGTTTTTCATGAATCCCTCCTCCGGAGACCGATGTATCCAATAGAAGGAACCCTCCAGTCCTGTTCCATTCGAAATAATTCCCATTGACCATGTCCGTATCTCATTTAAATCCTGTAAATGTAACTGAACACTACAATGCCAGTTTTGCAAGCCTTCTTTGCTCTAAATCACGTCTATTTCAGCCACGTAATGTGCGCAACGTAGACAGGATGCAACCGAGCCTGCTGATACGCTTAGGCTTGTATGCTCTGTGTTTGTCCAATCAATGTGTTTCGCTGACTGTAGAATGTTTAAACACTCGGCAATTGGATAAGAAATGAGCCAATCAATACATTGTTACCGTGGAAGTTTCACAAGAACATGAAGTGTAATTGTGCAGTTACGAAGAAGAGCCTGAGTGTATATTTGAGTGATTGGCTATCAACACCAGTACTCTGGAGGATATAAGGAAGAGCTGAATTTGTCAATGAAGGAATCTACACGTAAATCCACGGGAGGGAAGTACACATTTTTTGAAAGAGATTACTGTAATTGACAGTAGAATGTGAGATAATCAATACCATGTAGAATTTTTTGCTTCAGAAAATTGATATTTCTGAACCATTAATTGGAATACCGTTGGCTCACTGTAGCTAAAGTGGTTGCTACACAGGACAACGATTTTTTCTGTCGCAATAGATCATTTTTTTAGACTGCTGCATCGATACTATGGGCAAGGATATGGACCAATTTGCACATCAGGCTTAGCTGAGGAGTTTAATTCATGCAACTCCTGAAAAACAGGGATTGGAGTGAAGTTCTCCATACTCTCAATCGCGTTTCAGCTCTGTCTGCTTGGGAAAATTCAATAGCTGATCCGGGGGTGCCATCTCGTGGTCGAGTACTGTAACTAAGTGCTTAAATTTGCAGGTCTATAGACGCGAGCGTCTACATCTGCAGAAAGGGGTTAAATTGACAATGCCGGACATATGGAGATATTCACAATTACTAGTGATTATTGAAAGGAACGGGCTTAGACTCCAAGTGCAGTTCAGCATCAGCAGGGCGTTTATTGGGATTGACAAAGCTCATGGTCAAAGACAGAAATAGATCAATAGCCAGGCAAACAGAGTAATGCAGAACTGGTGGAATCGAAGTCAGGGGACAAGCAAATAATTTGGTAGCCAGGGAATCAGTCCGCACAAAGACAGTAACAAAGGGGGCTGAGCTAAGGGAATGGAAGGGGAAGGAAAAAGGGAGTTGGATGGGATAAGGGAGAACACAGGAGAAACTAAACAGATAGGTACATAATGGGAATAAGGGGAAACGAAGTACTAATCAATCAATCGGCAATCAAACGACGTAATACAAACAATCAATCACGACACTTATGAGAGATTCACAGGAAAAGAGCAATCAACAATCAAAACCAGAAAACCGCAGGAACGAGACTTGACCAAGACGAGCTATGGGAAGAAACGAGTCGACAAGAAGCTGAGGAAAAAGTGGGTTTTAAATACACAAACTCATTAAGTGGAATCCCAGCTAAACACAGGACACAGAGGTGGAGCTAGAAAAGCAAGGACAGTGATAGGAGAGAGAGAGGAAAAGGGTGGAGTTCTAACTCTAATCTAACTAAACACCCATGCCTCACTAAACTACTCTCAGGTACGGATAGTCAATGAGAACAGCGAGAGAGAAGGAAGTGGAAATACCTAACCGAAATTACAGGGAAGAGAGTGTGATGAAAAAGACAAGACTCCACGAGACAGAAACGCGAGGAAAACATTGAGGACCAAAGACAGCGCAATCTTTCAGAAACATACATACTCTAAAAGAATAAATATGATAAATAAATAAATAGCTACTAAAACTAATAAAACATACACTCAACAAAAATATAAACGCAACACTTTTGCTCCCATTTGTCATGAGATGGACACAAAGATCGAAAATTCATTCCAGATACACAATATTACCATTTCTCTCAAACATTGTTCTCAAATCTGTCTAAATGTGTGATAGTGAGCACTTTTGCTTTGCTGAGACAATCCATCCCACCTCACAGGTGTGCCACATCAAGATGCTCATCAGATGCCATGATTAGTGCACAGGTGTACCTTAGACTGTCCACAATAAAAGGCCACCCTGAAATGTGCAGTTTTTGCTTTATAGGGGGTCTGGGGACTCAGAACCAGTCAGTATCTGGTGTGACCACCATTTGCCTCATGCAGTGCAACACATCTTCTTCGCATAGAGTTTATCAGATTGTCAATTGTGGCCTGTGGAATGTTGGTCCACTCCTCTTCAATGGCTGTGCGAAGTTGCTGGATATAAGTGGGAACTGGTACGCGCTGTCGTATACGCCGGTCAAGCACATCCCAAACATGCTCAATGGGTGACATGTCCGGTGAGTATGCTGGCCATGCAAGAACTGGGACATTTTCAGCTTCCAAGAATTGTGTACAGATCCTTGCAACATGGGGCCGTGCATTATCTTGCTGAAACACGAGGTGATGTTCATGGATGTATGGCACAACAATGGGCCTCAGGATCTCATCACGGTATCTCTGTGCATTCAAAATGCCATCAATAAAATGCATCTGTGTTCTTCGTCCATAACAGATGCCTGCCCATACCATAACCCCACCACCACCATGGGCCACTCGATCTACAACATTGACATCAGCAAAGCGCTCACCCACACGACGCCACACACGCTGTCTGCCATCTGCCTTGAACAATAAAAACCGAGATCCATCCGTGAAGAGAACACCTCTCCACCGTGCCAGACGCCATCGAATGTGAGCATTTGCCCACTCAAGTCTGTTATGGCGACGATCTGGAATCAGGTTAAGACCCCGATGAGGACGACGAGCATGCAGTTGAGCTTCCCTGAGACAGTTTCTGACAGTTTGTGCAGAAATTCTTTGGTTATGCAAACCAATTTTTTCAGCAGCTGTCTGATCAGCTGGTCTCAGACAATCTTGGAGGTGAACCTGCTGGATGTGGAGGTCCTGGGCTGGTGTGGTTACAGGTGGTCTGCGGTTGTGAGGCCGGTTGGATGTACTGCCATATTCTCTGAAATGCCTTTGGAGACGGCTTATGGTGGAGAAATGAACATTCAATGCCCGAGCAACAGATCTGGTTGACATTCCTGCTGTCAGCATGCCAATTGCACGCTCCCTCAATGCTTGCGCCATCTGTGGCATTTTGCTGTGAGACAAAACTGCACATTTCAGAGTGGCCTTTTATTGTGGGCAGTATAAGGTACACCTGTGCACTAATCATGGTGTCTGATGAGCATCTTAATGTGGCACACCTGTGAGGTGGGATGGATTTTCTCAGCAAAGCAAAAGTGCTCACTATCACACATTTACACAGATTTGTGAACAATGTTTGAGAGAAATGGTAATATTGTGTATCTGGAATGAATTTTAGATCTTTGAGTCCATCTCATGACAAATGGGAGCAAAAACAAAAGTGTTGCGTTTATATTTTTGTTGAGTGTAGTAAAAACAAACATACAAATCATCGATTTCTAACACCTATTTCTTTAAATCATACTCTATCATAAACTCAGATATGAAAAGGGATACATTAAATCATGGAACTAAGCATCTACAAAAGGTCTTACAATGGCTCATTTGAATATTTGTAGTGTCAGAAATAAAATACATGAACTGAACCATTTAACTCAGAATGACACCATTCACATTCTGGCAATATCTGAGACACACTTGATGTTGATATTCAAAATGCAGAGGTGTCTATTCATGGCTACAATATTTACAGGAATACATTTCTGGTCCCATCTGTCATATTTTAAACAAATGTCTTACGAATGGTATATACCCAAGTATCTGGAAAGAGGGCAAAATAATTCCCATACCTAAAAACAATAAAGTAACATTTAGTGGGCAGAACAGCAGACCCATAACCATCCTACCTGTGCTTAGCAAACTGATGGAGAGAATAGTTCACTCGCAAGGAGAGAAATACTTTGACTGCAATGGTTTCAATATCGCATCTCAACATGCTTATTGACACAGCAACTCAACTTTCACTGCTCTCACTCAGATGACAGATGACTGGTTAAAGAATATGGACAACTCCAAGATAACATGTGCGGTATTATTGGATTTTAGTGCGGCATTCGATGTCATAGATCACAACCTTAGAATTGGCAAAGTATCATTTTATGGTTTTACACCAAGAGTCATCTCATTTATGAAGGCTTATCTGTCATGTAGAACACAAAGGGTGTATTACAATGGTAGCATGTCAAACAGTAAAGAACTAGATTGTGGCCTGCCACAGGGTAGCTGTCTTGGACCACTCCTGTATTCTATTTTCACAAATGACTTACCATCTGTTTTGACTAAAGCCACTATACAGATGTACGCGGATGATTCTAGACTGTATTACGCTGCATCCACTAATGATGAGCTACACAAAGTCTTATCATCAGAGTTAAATGTGGTTTCCAACTGGATACAACTCAACAAGTTAGTATTTAATATCTCAAAAACATAATCCATCATTCTAGGATCTAGTCACAAACTAGGATCTATGCCTTCATTGGGTCTGTACTTGTCGTGTGAACTTATACAACAAGTTGACGAGGTTAAATTACTTGGTGTGACTATAGAAAATCGACTGTCATTAGTAGATCATATTGACTCGGTAGTTAGGAAAATGGGCTATGGCATTTCCATGGTAAGAAAATGGAAATGTGTTCCACCACAAATTCTGGCACAGGTAGGTAAATCATTAATTTTAAGTCACACGGACTATTGCTCACCTGTTTGGTCATCTGCATCAAAAAGTGTATTGAGTAAATTACAGGTCACCCAGAATAGGGCTGCCAGACAAGTCTTACAGTGCTCCATAAGAACCAACACAAACAGTATGCACAGTAAACTTTCATGGTAAGTGGAGGAAAGGCTTGCCTTAAGCACAACCATATTCTTCAGCAAGAGCATCTACACCACCAAGCCTGAATTTTCATAATCAAATCATCCAATGTAGTAACACACACAATCATTTCACCAGAACAACAGGAAATGGTTAATTAATGTTACCTCGGCCAAATTCAAATGCCTCAAAAAAGACAGTCATTTACCATGCCATTTGTCACTGGAATAGCTGCCCCCCTCACATACGTCAGTCGAATAGTAAATCCTCATTCAAACGCAAATTAAGAATTTAAATAGCTGAGCAAAAGAGATGTAATGTGCTGTTTTCTTTATTCATTTTATTTGTTCTTGTTCCATTTTTTTCCCCTCGGCCGACTCTGGCCAGCTTTGACCTAAGCGCTTTGACTTTCACCTCGGAAATCTTGCCCGGGCCAGTACTCGGCAACTAATTATCGCAGCTTCACCAAATTTGGTATTGTAGCTCACTATGACCCATGCATGTGCAACGTCAGGTTTTTTGCTGGATTTGATCTTTCACCTTAGCTCTCAGACCTTGACCCTGGAAATCTTCTTCGAGTCAGCACTCGGCAACTAATTCTCACAGCTTCACCAAATTTGGTATGGCAACTCATTGTGACCCATAGATGTGAAACCTCAGGTTTTTTTGCTGGATTTAACCTTTAATCTTAGCTCTGTGACCTTGACCCTGGAAATTTTGTACGGGTCAGTACTCGTCAACTAAATATCGCAGCTTCACCAAATTTGGTATGGTAACTCACTATGACCCATAGATGTGCAATGTCAGGTCTTTTGCTGGATTTCAGCTTTGACCTTAGCGTTTTGACTTTCACCTTGTAAATCTTGCCCGGGTCAGTACTCGGCATCTAACTATCACAGCTTCACCAGATTTGGTGTGGTAACTCACTGTGACACACAGCTGTGCAACGTCATGTTTTTTTTTTGCTGGATTTCAGCTTTGACCTTAGCGCTTTGACTTTCACCTCGGAAATTGCCCGGGTCAGTACTCAGCAACTACTGATCACTGCTTCACCAAATTTGGTACGGTAACTTACTGTCACACATGGATGTGCAAGGTCTTGTTTTTGCTGGATTTCACCTTTGACCTTTGCGCTGTGACCTTGATGCAGGAAGTCTTGTCCGGGCCAAGGGGTATTCAGCAACGCTTTATTTTTTTATTTAGGGTCCACTCCCTCGTTGATTATTGTTCCCACAATTCCTTGCTATTCACAAAATTTCAGATCATCCCAATAAAGTTATGTTAATGTCTCATTCATTTTCTCATCATGCCTTATTGTTCTTGATGATGACCATTATTAAGATAATAATTTTAAAATGACAATGTTAACCCATTAATGACCAACAACTAAAAATAGTACCTTAAGGAAAAATCCCACAGTTTGAGTTCTGATTGAGGTAGGAACTTGCTTTTTGGTGTGTAGAATCTCGAGGTAAGTGGCTGCACATGACCAATTTCAAAATAATGAAAGGCCATATTTATCCCATCAAATTTGAGGGTCCATCTTTGATTTGAGGAAAAAACTCAAAGTAACACAAAAATAAGTTCACTAGTCATTTGTCAGGTTATGTATGAGATGTACACTAAAGTGTTATGAATGTTCTTATAGCACAACTTCTTCTAAATCCAACAATACCAAGCATTTGATTCAACTTTATTCGGATCCTGAGATACAGCCCTTTAAGTTAAGGTACTATTTTTAGTTGTTGGTCATGACAGCAGATTTTTTCAAATTTCCTATAAAATGCCTTGGAAATATACAAAAGGTAGGTTCCGGTCATGACTTGGTCAAAAGATTTAGGGCATTTTTGTTCCACCCACAGCCAAGTAAGAATCAATTAGGAAAAGGTTTGATTTGCTGTTTTGGGGGGTGGCATGATGGGAGAGATGTCTCCATGACCATTGATTTCAATGCATTTCATTGAGGTTTACAAATAGCTGCATTCAAGTGAACTAATGAAATCTCTCTCCCCCCCTCTCTCTCTCTCTCACACATGCACACGCACACCTACACATACACACACACACGCACACACACTAACAGAGAGAGAATGAAATAAATGTGAGAAATTGAACAGAGGTCGTTAGTCTCTCTCTCTCTCTTTCGCACTCGTGCACACACTAACACCTCTTTCTCTCTGTTTCTTTCCAACACACATGCACAGAGAGTGAGAGAGAGAAGGTGCTGCAAAGCATAACAGTGTACTGTTTTGGTGATAAATGGAACCACTAACATTACTAACATTACTAAAGGAAAGGAGAGCCAGATCAAAGTGTCACAAAGTAGAATACTGCCATGCATGGGCGTAGTTTTGATTTCAAAGGTGGGGGGGACACATTTCTGGCGCAAATTCTCTAAAGGGCTTTATTTCTGAAGTAGAACAAAACAACTATGTTTTTTTATCGTTAAATAAAATAACTTGAATGCAAAATACATCAGAAATTAATGAAATTGATCAAAATATTGGCGTACCCCATAAGGTGGAAAAGAGCTCAGTAAAACCACCCTGGATCGAGGTGGGTGGGGGATAATGGGGGTGACTACTTAATCTCACATAATTTTTCACCCATTGCTGAAATTAAGTAAGAATTGCAATAACAATACAATTTTTTTTTTTTTTTTTTTAGCCCGCCACCACCCCCCCTCTTTGGAGGACAACTTTGTTTTTATTTTCAGATGAGAAAATGCAAATTAGACAGCAGAATGAGATTTGTAAGAAAAAAAAAGAAAAAAAGAACAAAATATATAGATATATATAAAAGAAAGAAAAAAATATAATAATTAGAACAGAAGCGAGAACTCAACTTGAATTCCAGTAGATAAGTGCATGTAAATTAAACATTGGTGAATGAAGTATGTAACAGATAGGACCACGTGGGGGGTAAGAGCGTGTATCAATGGCAGATGAGTGGATGTTTATTGTGTGAGGCAGGGGCTGAAACATATACATAAAAGGACCTATAAACAGATAGACAGACAGATAAAATGACGGACAAAAGTTGATAATTTAGTGTAAATGTGTGTGTGTGTGTGTATGTGTGTGCGCGTGAGTGTATGTGTACATGTACACAGGTATATCTTCATAATAGTCGTAACATATTTATATTATAGTTGATAGTTCTAATAATTATATCAAAAATAGTTAATGTGATAGGAATTGTTAAGGGAGCAACAGTTTTTTTTTTTTTTTTTTTTTTTTAAGTGGAACTAATGACGACGGCGCAGAGACGATGACAGCAACAACAATTAGTAATAATAATAATAATTTAAGAAGGAAAACGGCCCGTGACCCCCACCACCCCCCGCCCCCCCGGCCAACCCCCCACCCCATCCCGGACGCCACTCACCGCCCTGCCTGCCCCTTCTCCTTCCCTCATCCCCTTTCCCTTCTCTTGGGGGGGGGATGTGACTCAGCTGGTGTGGTGCATTAAAAAAGTGAGGAATGTGACGCGAAGCCAACCAAAGGCAGCCCCTACGTCCAGCCCCACTTGCCCTATTCTTTGAGTGTGTTCTTTCCCTTCCTCTTTCTTCCTCCCTCTCCATCATCTTCACACTGAACATGGTGTATAACAGAGAGAGAGAGGGGACGAGAAATAAAAAAAAAAAAGGGGGGGGGCAAAGGCATGTAAGCTGGCATTAGCCCAGGCGTGGGGATTGGAAGAAGGCCGAGAGGGCGAAGGCAAGCGCAGGCCACAGAGCCCACGCCGCTCCCCTGACCAAATAATGGGAACATCAATCATACACTCATCATTGTCATTCAGCAACTGTACATTTATAATTTCTTGTTTAATAATAATAATAATAATAATAATAATAATAATAATATTGCTGCCCTCGTAACCGCCATCGCCATCAGTTTAAGTTATAAATTTATCATTTATAAGTAATGATTAGTAATATAAGTAATGATTAGCTTGAATGTATGTATGTGTGCTTTTAATGTATTTTGTGTTTGTTTGTATGTACGCATGAATGTAAACTTGTATATAAATGAATTATTGAATAAATGAATGTGCTTAACAATACTCTGATTGCTGCCGTCAAAGCAACATGAATATCAAAATAAGTATTTACTTAGAACCTAAGCCCAGCGGCTTTTAAAGCCACATTATGTGGGAATAGCAATTTTTTCAAAACTGCACCCCCTCAGGTTCTGCGTGTTAGACCACTGTTGTAAGTCACACGCTTCACCTCAAAACCCTCCAGGAAAACCGTAAACACCAGAGTAATAACTGTTGAGGCTTGATAGTTAGGGCTAAAACCACATCACATCGCTTAAATATGACAATTATTTTCAAAGATTTTTCTTAACTAACGTTAGCTAGCTAGCTAGATAGCTATATAATCTCAAAAATAATGTTATTCACAACTGTATACAGAACAACAAGGCAGCCAATGATAATGTCTCTAGTCTAGAGAAAAAGGGTATGATTGCTGTGTTCAGCTAACAAGAAGCTGTTAGAGGTTGTGTGGGCATGATTGCGTTGAAAGCAACCAATCATAAGAGGGTTAGTGCCTCCATCTACCAGTGTGTATACCCTTCCAAGAAGCTATTCGCCTGCAAAGTCGGCTTTAACTTGTTTTCAGCCAATTAGAGTCGTCAAAACTTCTGCCCGACCTAATTTGTTTGGGAATCACACATTCGAGCTTTGGTGCTTAAACGTTCAGCAAACAGTGGTTTTCAAAGTCGGTCCTGGCACCCCACTGAGTATGCTGGTTTTTGTTCCAACCATAATTGCAACCTTAGGATTTTAAAAAGCTGTTTATTTGTCTTAATTAGGCGCATTTACATTTATAATAGTTCTTCAACCACATTTGACAAATCTATACATGCCATGAAGAATAAAAATTCCATATCCAAGTTGAGATATATTAAAAACTAATACAAATAACTGCTGAGGGAAACAATTAAACCATTCATTTAATCAATTTAAACAATTGGTTAATCAACAAACAATAGGTTCTCATCATTGAAGCTGTTGACCCATGGTTGCAAACCCAAATCATTTACTGGCAAACAATAGAGTCACACCAGTTTTGTGTCATGTTTATTCAGTTCAGGCAAATTGTTTTGCGAGAACTCAAAACACCACTATGAGCAACCTAACTTAGAGCTTGCTGATTTTATGTCTAATTTGATCTGTTTCATAATGTTTCTACCTGAAAATCCTCACATTTTAGAAAATAAGCATAATATGTTCAAGGGTTTTTTATTCTTCATGGCACAATGGATATGTCCATCAAAACGCGGGCTAAGAAAGTAAATAACTGCTCTTAATATGGAATGCAGCAAATTAAGACAAATAAACAGAGTTAAAATCTAACAATTGCAATTGTGGTTGGAACAAAAACCAGCATACACAGGGGGCGCCAGGATAGAGATTGAGAACCACTGGCATAGGTCAACATGCTGATTTACCCCGGTAAGAAATGAACTATTGAAGTGGTCCTGAAAACCAGATTAAACCTCAAGACACCTCGAAAATATCAAATCCTGTTTCGTAGTGCAGTCCCAGGTCAGATTTGAATAGAGACGCGCAGTCAGGGGAGGCAGTGACTTCTTTTTATCCCCCGTCGCGATTAGCGCGAAGCGGGGGGATATATCATTGGGCTCCTTTCGTCCGAAAATTAAGGCGGCATGGGATATTGCCATGTTAGTGGCAAACACTTGTTTTTGCTAAATTTGGTCAACCTGTTTTCACGTTCTATGCCAGATTTTAACTTTTTTTCTTTATCAAACAATTAAGAACTAGCATAGGCTTCATGTGGCCTGTAACGATTAAGAGATGATAGTGACCCCCCAAAAAACATCTACGTCTGCACTTTGATTTGAGACTCCAAGTATGTAACTCTAAATAATTTGAAAAAAACTTAACTCCCTCGGTAATTCCGGGTATCGTTTTGTCCTTTTGTTTATCAGTTAATTAAAGAAGAATGGAAATGAAGTCCCCATTTTTGAATGACATTTAAAAGTGCGTATTTAAAGGGGAAAACGTACTCATAAACATATTGACCACACATTGAACGCAGCATAAGAAAGGTTTTAATATTTGTTAATGGCATCGCGTTAGCTTCCTGAAAGATCATGAACAAATTTGCTGTCAAATTTGCTGTCAAATGGTTAAATTAAAAGCAACCTTTTCAATAGGATACCCGCATTTCATACATTAACTCTGCTTATTATGGCCAAAAACGCGATTTGAACAGAGCTATTGTTCGCCCGTTGGATGAATGCGTCACCTCAATCTGCGCCGTGTTTACAAATTTTCATGTGCACGGCGTGGAAAAAATATCCATTTTGGAGGTAGATTTCAAAGAGCCCGCACCAACGTGATATCCCAGCTACGGCCCTGATTAGTTTACAGCCATCTAATTTGGGAAATTACGAGTCTGTTCGTCCAGGCTAGTCCTCCAGGGGATGTGAAATAAGTTTGTCGCGAGTTCGCCATGATTTCTTCTCAGCAAAAGCAAGAAAGGTGAGCGTATTTTTACTCTACCCAACACAGTTCATTGACAGAATATCCTGTGACCCTATTTGTGAAGTTTGAGTAAAATATACCAAGAAATAAACCGGCGCTAGGCCTTTGAAGCCCAGCAGTCACAAGATACATTCACATATTTGCTTCAATTGAATGGATGGAATCTGAATAATCAATTAGGACAATTTCTTGGCTCTCGGGAATTCTGTATATCGTTTAAACATTTTGTTAATCGGATTATGAAAGAAGATTTAAACTAGAAAAGCACTCAGAGAGCGCAGACCTCCTCCAGGGGGTAGCAAACCCAAGAGCACGGCGATTGGAACTCCGGCCCATTGGAAAGACTTGAAATCTTGAACTTTGGCGTATATCTCAGCAGTACTTTGGCCTAGATATGCCAAAATTTAATCAGCTGTTCCTCGACTTAATACCCACCTTCTGTGAAAATTTCATCAAAATCGGTTCATTAGTTTTTGAGTTATTTTGGAAAACCAACAGACAAACAAACAAGCAAGCAAACAAACAAACAAACAAACCCAGGCAAAAACATAACCTCCTTGGCGAAGGTAATTAAGCGGCCTCTTTTTTTGGGTGTAAAAGCCCGAATTTGAAGGAGAATTCATTGTATATTGATTAAGCATTAAACTCTGCATAAGTCGAAATATTTGTGGATGACAGTGCTTCGGCCTCCTGGAAGCAAGTACACACAAATCTGCTGTCTAGTGAGCATTTCAGGTTCGATGTACTGAGTAATAACGCTGCGGAAACTTAAACTGGCCCGTCATTCTGCCGAATAGTGTTACTAAACTAGTTAATTGTCTGATTGCTACTCAAGCAAAGGGTAGGTTTCTGGCTCACCAAACTAACCTCCGACTGCACTGCGTCCTCCACTTCCGCCGTTGCGTTTATTAGAACAAGTTAATTTCATTAGATCTATGCACATGTACTGCGCTAGATTGCAGAATATGCCTGTTGATTCCCGTCAGTTTCACTCTGGAGCCAGAAGAAGAAAACTGCGTCCGCTGCCTCGTCCCGCCTAGGTCCGCCCTACACAGAGCTGGCCAGTCAGAAGAAAGTGGGCACACGGAGAGTGAGGGCTGTAGTGGAAGAGCCACACCAATGAGGCGTTTCAGGCAGAGACTACTATGGACTACAAATGGGGTTTTTTGAGGATGGCAGTATGAGGGAAATAAGGGCCCTTTTTTACTTTGACTACCCTAGAGTACTCCTGATCACGCAGAGACCAAAATATAAACTTGGTAAAATAGCATATTAGGTCACCTTTAAGAAGATAATGGATTACAGGCCCCATGTTCTGCATATAAAAAGATTAGATTATGAACCAGTTTCCTTTTTAATATTAGTGACCTTGACCTATTACTTGATCTTGCAATTCAAATATTGATACTTCACCTATTTTTTTCAAAGTTGATTTAGAAGCTCAAAATTGTTCAATGTGGTGTTTTGCAGCATTCTCTTTAACCTGATGGTGAAATTTTATGAATCCAGTTCCTTGCCATCACATCACAGGGTTCATATTTATTTTGGTGACGGGATCCTGTGGACCTCGTGGCCAGCTTGTTTTTACTTTTTTTTTTTACCAATGAGCCAGAGTGCATTGCACCATTCTAAGGGGAGAGATTGGACTGAGGAAACCACTGGAAACACAATATAGTGATGAAGAGAGGGGTGGTGGCGATTTTGGTTGACAGATAATCTGATTTCATTTCTAATTTCATCTTTCATGCCTGTTTCTTTTGAAACACTGACAAATGGGTGCTTATAGCACTCTAGCTAGTGCGTCTGTCAGCCCAAAACATTGTGTAACTTTCACTCAGGGAGCAGAGCTGGAGGTGGACAGCTGCTTTGAAACTGCCAAGGAATTAGGGTTAGTTACTGAAACCCTTTGTCAATATACCACTGGTTTCCATTAGACCAATAACCGGATCGAATCGCAACATAGATTTCAGCGCCACATTTCTGGACTTAAACCCATGTTCAACCCATGTTCTATATATGTGGCGTCTGGGTAATTTCTTCCCTCTCGCAACTTTCACATTGCGGGGCCTAAGTGACTCGATTCAGTTTTATTGCCTTAATGTGACTCAGATCTGACGTTCCCAGGGATCTGAGGGCGCGGAAATCTGATCTTCAAATGAGACTTGAGCCATTTTCAAAACCAGTATGAACTTTTTCTGCAATTTGAGCTACAGTAGCTCTCCTACTGGCTCTCAAATTGCTGAAAAATGTGTCTCCTGGTTCTGAAAGTGCCTCGATTCTGATAGCATGCATAATGTATTTAGAAGCAAATCTCTGATTTCTCTCTTCCAGGACTAAATGGAAGCTTTGGTGAAAACGTTACTCTTCAGTAAGAGATCAGTATGGGGAAGGAGCAGAAGGATCAAAGTATGAAGTTGCTGTGATCCATTTGTGCACCTGGGGGGATTAATTATGGACTTACTGTGTTCTTAAGTGGTTCCATCCAGACATTGCCCTGGATTATAAAATTATATATTTTTTTATCAGCTTTTTAAAATTCAGTATTGAATCCACATTCCCAGTTTTGTACTCAATTTTCAGTATATTTTCATATTTTTTTCTAATGAACTGGCAATCAATTTTTGTATCTGCAACACATGACTTCGTTTGTTACTGTATCTTTCAACAACTGCAATTAGTTTGCATTTGTATCATTGTTATGTGGATCTGTACTGCAGGTATGATGTAGGACCAAATTATTTGTATCACCTGCTGGTGGTGAAGATGGTCCATCAGCATGGACCAGCACCAAAACACAACATATGCTGGTATGCTGGTCTATGCTTGTCGTGCTGTTCACCAGCATGAACCAGCATACATGTGTCCTAAACACAACATATGCTGGTCCATGCTGATCACCGGCATAAACCATCAAGTGATGTTCACCAGTATACAGATGTCCAAAACACAACATATGCTGGTCAACATAATGCTGGTTTGTGCTGGTTTTTCCAGCGGGTGAAGGTACAACATTGATACACCAAACATGGAAATAAAGCAACGTGTCCTCATAGCTATCATACACCTAATTAAATAACCTGTTCATGTTACTCACCCAGAAAATGCGTTATTTGTAAAACTATTCCACTGGAATTATGTTGTCTCTGAAACTTATAACACCTGTAAAATTTGGCTGGCAGTTGAGGATTGCGAGATCCTGTCTCCCCCTCGGAAGGCGAGGGGAGACATATTGTTTTAGGCTTGGTTCCTGTTCGCGTTGGCGTTGGCGTCAGCGTTCCCACTTTGTTTCTGGAGCATTACTCCAAAACCATTTGCATGATCTTAACGAAACTTTGCACACTCACTACTCACATCCTGAAGTGGTGCCTTTTGGTATGTGGCTGTCTACCTGTGGTCTGTTTCTGTCCGGGGCATAACTCCTGAACCATCTGCATAATCTTAACGCAACTTTGCATACTTACTACTCAGGTCCTGCCCCAGTAACTTTTGGTAAAAGCCTATCTGTTTGTCCGTCCATCCGGTGGGTTAGGCAAGGAAGAGGGCGAGGGGGGAGTGGTATGTTTTTATGAGTAAAAACACAGTCTAGTTTGCACATGGGGCAAGACCACAGCTCCCTCAAAATATTTTTTTTCTTCTTTTTCTTTGAGGTTTAATGGTGACTTGGCAAAACTATCCAATACATTTATATCACCAACAATGAAGATATGGTGGAATACAGAGAAACAGGCTTCAATTTCTAAAATTCAAATATATTTGTTCATTTTTATGCATTTCTGCCTATAGTTCATGTTTTGATAATTGGTATATGAGAGTGTGAGCATGCATCAAAATGTGCACCCATAAAGGGTTAATAACTTTATAATAAAATATGAAATGGGTCATTTTGACCCAAACAGCACACAAGGCTTAATCAGATTTTTGCAGTTTCATGATGTTTTTACGTTTCTTTACTCCCTATTACAGTAAAACCATTTTAATGACAAAATTGCATGTTTCAGTTTATCATCCTTTTTAATATGATGTTTGAACTTCAGAAAAAAATGTCCCCAGAACTTATTCATCCAGGGGAGATTTACTTAGTTTAATTTAATGACTGATATTTAACAATGTGATTATATATACAGCATTATGTATATAAACCACATTGCAACAAGTCAGCAATTAGATTAATCTAAGTTAAAGCTGTAGTTGGTAATGTTGAAGAGCTGGCAAGATTTGAAAGTGGCACCTCCTCTAAGCTCCATACCCTCCCGTCAGCGCTCCGTCCAAAGCCAGGCCCCCACAAACTTGAACGCGCATCTGACAGTTGGACTCAGCAGGGCATAGGAGAGCCGACTCAGCCGTTTCCACGCATTTTGGACATTAACCAAACTACCTTATGTCTCATTCACCTGTTAGTAAACTATATGATTGTAGCTTTCAAGCTAGCAAGGCATGTTTAGCAATACTAACCTCAGATGTTTTGTATTGTATGCCGCTGGAGGTCAGTTAGGGTCCTCCCCATTAAACGAACAATAACTCCATTACTTTGCTTAATTAGCAGCCTGAGGATTGATTAACTAATTTACAAAAGTACAAGACTAAACGGCAGAATGGTGTGCCAGTTGCATCCACTCACCAGTACCAATGACCGGCTTTAGGCGCTTTCACACTGGAAGCGGAACAAATTTTTCACACGACAAATTACATTCAAAGTCAATGCAAAGACGCAAATACACGCATTTCGAGTCAAAGGCCACCGCTGCATCAGCTGACGGAGAAAAGTAAACGGCAATCACAATGGTGATGTCATGGTTTGGGAGCTTTGAGAGCTCTGTTTGTTGCTCTCGTCCGGGACGATGTCGTTTTGCTCCCTATCGGATTCCTGGGCCAGCTGGCAGTAATTAGGAGCGGTGTCCAAACTCTATTAAAGCTCCAGTTTCACCTCGCGTGTCAGTGCTTCTTTGGCGCTTTAGCCGGTAAGGTTAAAAGATGAAAGATTCTAGTTCGGTGGAGCCCATGCAAGTTGATGGTTCATTTGACCGACAGACTAAGAGACCTATGCGCAGAAGAGTAATCTGCTTGAATTGTAATGTGCCGGGTCATATCCGTCCACACTGTCCAAAGCTTCAGGGAAACGGAAAACCCCTCTAGCGATTCAGGGGGCGCTAGAGGGGCAGACCCAATTTCCCTTCCGAACACTAATCCCCGTGGAACTTACTGTGGGATGCAAGAGATTTACTATTGGAGCGTTTGTGGACTCGGGCGCTGTTGATTGTTTCATGGATATTAAGTGGGCTAGGAGGCACTCTGTTCCCACTGTTACGCTTTCACAATCACGCTCTGTAAGAACTTTGCACGGTTGCCCGCTGGGAACGGGAGTTATAACCAAAGTTTCGGAACCACTAAAAATGTTCATCTCCTTTGGGAGCCACTCTGAAGAGGTTTGATTTTTTATTATCATGTCCCCCACTTTTCCTATACTTTTGGGGCATGGTTACGGGAACATGAACCTTGTATCAGCTGGGGGGAACAGATTAATCCTATCGTCCACTAGGGTCCCAAGTGTAGCACTCATTGTAGAACTAATGAGAATGGTTCTTTCGGACGTCAAGCGATGGGACAGGCTGACACCAAGAGCGAGTGTGAGGAAGTTATCGCTCCGTACCCTCCTAGACTAGAAAAAGGGGCAGAGGAGGGGTTGGAATGGGATCCTCAATTTGACTGGCGACAGCCGGAGGGCGATTACTTTTTGGAAGATTTTAGCGATTTGGAATCAGTCACGGAGTCATTAGATTCTGAGCAGGGTAAGGAATTTGGGGCCACCCTGAACTTGGACTTGCCTCCGAATGTTCCCAGGGATTATGTTGATTTTGCTGAGGTTTTTAGTAAACAACGAGCATCTACTTTACCTCCTCACCCTCCTTACGATTGTGAAATCAACCTCTATCCTGGGACTACCCCACCTAGGGGTTCGCTATATTTGCTATCAGGACCTGAGCGTAGGGCCATGCGAGAAGATATTCAAGAGGTTCTCGCCAATGGTTTTATTCGGCCGTCCACGTCTCCTGCCGGAGCAGGTTTTTTTTTCGTGGGAAAAAAGGATGGCAGTCTGAGACTCTGTATTGAATATATGGGTCTGAATAAAATCACCAATAAAAACCGATACCCCCTCCCGTTAATGAACTTCGCGTTTGAACGTCTGCAGGAGGCGTCATTTTTTACGAAGCTAGATTTTCGTAATGCTTGTAATTTGATTCGCAATCGGGAGGGGGACGAATGGAAAACGGCTTTTAACACTCATGATGGGAACTAAGAATATTTGGTCTTGCTGTTCGGGCTGGTTCACGCCCCCTCTGTGTTTCAGGTATTCGTCAATGACATGCTCCGAGAAATGTTGGAGAAATTCGTCTTCGTTTATCTTGATGACATTTTGATTTTTTCTTCAACACTGTCAGAGCACAAACGACACATCAGACATGTACTGGGGGCCCTGCTCAATGCCAAACTTTTTGTTAAAGCCGAATAATGTGTTTTTCACGCCCAAACTGTCTCGTTCTTGGGCTTTATTGTTTCTAAGGGGTCGGCGCGGAATGACCCGGACAAGGTGGCTGCGGTCAGGAATTAGCCTGCACCGCAGAGTGTTAAAGAGGATCAACGCTTTCTGGGCTTTGCAAATTTTTTTAGGGAGATTTATTCATAATTTTAGCGCGGTTGCTGCACCCATTATTGCACTCACTAAAAAGAATACCTCCTCAGTGTTTTTTTGGTCTCCTGCAGCTGATGCTGCCTTTCAGGAATTAAAGAAACTTTTTAGCTCAGAGCCTATTTTGGTTTTGCCCGACCCCTCCCTCCCATTTGTTGTGGAGGTAGATGCTTCGGAAGAGGGCGTGGGTGCTATTCTGTCCCAACACCCTCATTGGGATAATAAGCTTCACCCATGTGTGTACTTCTCCCGGTCTTTATCCGCCGCAGAACACTATTATAGTATTGGTGACCGGGAGTTATTAGCGGTTAAGCTGGCCCTCATGAGTGGCGCCACTGGTTGGAGGGAGCTGAGCACCCTTTTGTGGTATGGACCGACCATAAAAACCTCCAATATATTCAGCAAACTAAGTGGCGTAATTCCTGGCAGGCGCGATGGTCATTATTTTTTAACCGCTTTGATTTCATGCTCACCTATCGTCCGGGCTCTAAAAATATTAAGCCTGATGCCCTGTCATGAATGTATGATCGCACTGATTGGCGGCAGATAATCCCTCATCGTGGAGTCGATTTTTAGCTTGGGGCGAGTATTCCCATAACTCGCTGTGTAATTCCTCCACGGGGCTTTCCCCGTTTGAGGCCCAAGTGGGTTAACAACCCCCACTATTTCTGGAGACTGAGAACGATTCCGAAATTCCCTCAGTCAACCAGTTCATTCGTTGCTGTTGGTCGGTTTGGACTAAGGTCCGTTCTTCGTTGTTGCGCTCGGGGCGCAAACAAAAATCCTTCGCTGATAGAAGGCGTCGTTTGGCCCCGTCTTATCGGGTTGGGCAGAGAGTTTGGCTGTCTACCTGGCACCTCCCTTTCAAGGTAGAATCCCGAAAACTGGCGCCCCGCTATATCGGCCCGTTCAAAATAGTGCGGAAGATCAATTCGGTCATGGTCCAGTTGAAGCTCCTGAGATCATTAGGCATACATCCGTCATTCCACGTCTCTTGGATTAAGCCAGTTAGCACGAGATCCTGGCACCCGCCGACGCGGCACCTGCCGACACACCCCCGCCGCTGCCGCGAATGGTTGAGGGGGGGCCGGTTTATACCGTGCGCTGCATTCTGGTCGAGAGACGTGTAGGTCGTGGGGTCCAGTTCCTCGTAGACTGGGAGGGATGTAGTCCTGAGGAGCGGTGCTGGGTCCCTTCGCAGGATATTCTGAATCCCTTGCTAATTTCAGAGTTTCGTGCACGGGGGTCCTAGGGGACTTCTGGAACTGTCCCTTTGAGGGGGGGGGTTCCTGTCATGGCTTGGGAGCTTTGAGAGCTCTGTTTGTTGCTCTCGTCCGGGACGATATCGTTTTGCTCCCTATCGGATTCCTTTGCCAGCTGGCAGTAATTGGGGGCGTTGCCTGGACTCTATTTAAGATCCAGTTTCGCCTTGCATTCCTTGCTAGAGTGTCAGTGCTTCTTTGGAGCTTTAGCCGGTAAGGTCTCTTGAGAGATTATTGTCAGGAACTTAGCTGCATAACAGGATCAGTGTTAGTGAGTCAGGGAATCTGTGTTTTATTTCCCTTTTCTTTTGTTTGTCTCAAGCTCGCCTGTTTTCTACCAAGGACGGTGTCTGGTCCGTTGGTAGCGCAACTCTCTTTATTTTTATTTGTTTTTAGTCTCTCTACACGCTGTGAGATTTGCCCTTTATCTTTTGCCACTGCTCTTGGCATACACTTTCAGCAGCTATCACAGGTGAACGTTAACTCCTTTGGTAAATAATACGGGCGCATTTCCACAGCAAGCAGTTCAATGTCCGGGGTACAGAGGCGCTTCTTAACATTCACATGTCCGGGATTACACCACCTCTCACTCACATAAAGTGCAAACCCACCTCCCTTCTTGAGCGAGTTTAGCCATGTTTCACTGAAGTAAAAAAAAAAAATACTACACTCACGGTATTCCCTCGGGGTCTTCACCAGCGCCATGCGCTCATCCGTCTTGTTCTCCAACGACCTCACGTTTCCCATTATAATCGCCAGGACCGCTGGCTTCTGTCTTCTCCTTTTCTCCTTCTGCTTGACTCCAGATCTGCAACCCCGGTGTCTCCTCCATAACCCCCACGGGATCACAGGTCTGTCTCTGGGCAACAGCACAGGCTTACACAGGGCAATCAACTGATCACGTGATTGTACAATGCTCCCGCAAATTTCAAATACAAATTTCCTTCTTCTTCTTCTCTTTTGGAGTTTTATGGTGATTTCAATGCTTAAGATGTATTACCGACAACTACTGGCTGAATATTTCCGGCAACGGTGAAACGTGATGAGCGTGCACGCGGGGAGGAGGGAGGGACAGAGGGTGGCATGGGCAGCAGAAAGCATCTGATTGATTCTTTCCATTCGGATCGAATGGCAGGGATTCGTCAGAGTTTTTACAGTCCTGCAGCCGACACAGAGGTCTGATTCTTTTCGTTCCTTTTTCTGAATACATTATATATTGACTACTCTCAGGATAAATGGACCATTTCACCCAGTATAACAAAAGGTGTTTCCGAACAGGGTTGCCAACTATAGCTTTAATCTCCTGGATGAATAAGATGAATATAATGATAATTAAGCAATTCTACTCCCAGTCCAAAGTGTGGGTTGAGTGTGGGCCCACAATGGGTCCGCATTGGGCTGTCCCACGCGGGCCCCATACTGCTCCCTGCCCAAAGTGTGAGCATACTATGGGCATGCTGCGGGCCCACAATGGGGCCCACTGAGGCCCCACTCTGCTTAGTGTGGGCAGCCTACACTCAGCTCACACATACTATGGGCATGCTGCAGACCCACAATGGGCCCCCTCTGCTTATTGTGGGCAGCCCACACTCAGCCCAGACTTAGGCCAAGGTGTGGGCTAGCCCATTGGGGCCCCACACGGGCCCCTTAGTGTGGGGCCCACGCGTGCCCCGCATTTCACCACGGTATCGGGGCCCACAGTGGGTTGCCCACAGTGGGCCCACACGGCCCCAAAAGGGCATGTTTGCTCGATTATTACATCGCCTACGTGCTCATTAATGAAAACTGGCCGCGCCTGATAATGCTGAGTTTTGACCCGACGCTGAAGCCCTCCGCCACAGTTTCAAAACATCCTGGAGGAAACCCTGCCTTCCCCGTATTTGCACGATTTCCATCAGATCGTTTATATGTCCATGTTAATCTCCAGTGTACTATACAGAAATTTGTTTTTTTTTTTCGTTTTTTTTATAAATTTGGCATCACCAATCCCACCCGAATCTGGAATGCCCAATTGGTGAACTATGTACAAAGCTTGCTACCCCTTGCTGCCAACTCAGGAGAGTGAGGACAGTTCACAGCTCTCCTCCGAAGCACATACCTGTCAGCCACTGCTTCTTATACACTCATTGGTTGAATCTTCGCAAGTTCAGGACGAGGGCGGAGGATACCCGGACATGAACAGATTTAGAATCTTCCTGACCAGCGCCCGTCTGGCAACGGGAGGCACTTGAGCAACAAACAAAGCTGATTATTTATTTCCCTTTCCCGGCAGTCCCTTCCCAATTTGAAACCCTGTAGCGCGATGGCCAATTGTGCGCTACTCTGAAAAAGCTGTCGACCACTGCCGGTTGGTACAAGTGGGGAAAAAAAAACAACAGACACATTTTTCTCCATCATAATTTATCCATCTCAAGTAAAGTACGACATAGTTTGAACTTTAAATTGCAAAATATAAAGCTTAGAGAGAGACATAGTACTTCTACTGACTCTGCCCACAAATTCACAGAGCAGAGCTTGCAAAACCTGTCCATGACTTCACAGAAGTATTCACGCTCGATAAAGTACTGTCGTTTCGTGCTTGTTTCCATTTTCTCATGAAGAATGACATTACATTGCATTATTTGTGTTCTAAGCTTTCCATTGATGTTGAAATTTCAATATTTCAGTTTTTTCTTTGAATCCCTACTTTAATATATATTTTTGCATGCATATACTATGCAATTTAAGCTCTGGCTGACCCTGCCTACCCAGCCACGGACCACACTACGCGTTTATTCATGAAGTACCTTGAAACGAAAAGTCCAAAGCATTAGTTTTAAAAACAAGGTGATGGGTTTGGGGCATCTGGGTGTGTCTGAGTTAACGGAAATGAGCCAAACGTCTTTTTATTTTCTATACCGAAAGTGTTGCAATATTGGGGCGCAGATGAGGAGGTGCACGGAATAGAGGCTCTGTGAATGAGCTGAACACACAACACGGCACTTTTTGGCCCCCCTTCCCACTTCTTGAGTAAATCCGGCGCTCCTGCTTGGGACTACTTCTATAATGAGCTTAATGAGGTTATTAGTGGACACGCCCTCTGGACAACAATGAGAGTTAAGGGTAGACATTTATGTGGATGAATGCTGCACTCATTCACTTATTTAAAGATAGGGACAAGGCATGAGAAAAATACCAATCTACAAAGGATATGGCTGACCTGTACATATATAAACATCTGAGAAATATATGCAGAACTCAAACAAGAAACGCAAAATCCAGGTATTAAAAATATTTGTTTGGTAATCGTTTTACCCACACCCAAAAATTCTGGAATATCATCAATTCTATAATCAATTAATCTTAAAAAGCTCTACTACACATATATGGGTAAATAATGAAATCCTAAAGGATCTTACTAGTTAATGCCTTCAGTCAGCGTTTCTCTAAGACTGTTAGCCCACACCGTTATTCCTCTCCCCGTCAGAATCCCACCCTGAGCAATCCAGTCTGTGAAACTTCCTTTTTCTTTACCGCTAACAGTCTAAGTGATGTCCAGCAGGTCATTGACGGACTTCAAGCAGTGGTACTGGCCCTGATGGCCTGGAGATTAAATTTCCAAAAAAATGCATCTCATGTTTTGTCATATCAACTTCTAGATGTGTTTAATCTTTCCTTAAGCACAGGTGAAGTGCCTCTAGGCAGGAAATGTGCCAGGGTCACACCCCTGCATAAGGGTGATGATGGCTACGACATGAATAATTACAGGCCTATCTCCATAATGTGTGTGTGTGTGTCTGTATGTGGGGTGAAGCTTTGGAACAGACTGGAGGCAGGGCTCAAACAATGTCCAAATATTTATCGGTTCAAATCAAGATACAAAAAACTTATAGTGTCAAAGTACAGAGAAGAGGAAAATGGTGTTTGATTGTGATAAGTGATATAGCGTGGTATACATTTAATGGATCAAGTGAATTAACCTCACTGATTATTATTATATGTGAGAGGGCATAAGCTACAACATAGTGAATAATGGAACCAAGTTATTATATTGTACTAGTATATGTATTATTGCTGGTTAATGATAATTGATTGTGATATTTGTGATTGATGTTATTCCTATTGACGTTATTGCTGCTGCTGTGGCTGTTGTTGTTATCGTTGTCATCATTATATGAATACATAACAATCAAATTTTTTTTTTTTTTTTTTTTTTTTTCCTAGAAACAAACTATATTAATCCAGACAAAGATATTGGTGATGATGGTAATATATAAATTAAAGGGGAACCAACACTTAGAGAACTTTAATATGTACACAAAATAAACGAGTATCCCACACTCAACACAACTTGTAGTACAGGGCAGGCAAGGGGAGCTGTGCTGCTCGAGGATAACCCCCTCTGGCTGCAGGCTCCTAATATTGTCTCTTTTAATGCACAGCAAAGGACACTTAGCAGAGAGTGGTCCTGTGGCTCGGGGGCGCCCCCCCTCTGGCAGCAGGTTCACAAAAAACACATTGGAGCCTCTGATGAACAAGGCACACCGTCAAAACTAAAACTTGTTACCATGGTCACCAATCTGTGATTACTATAGGTACTTCTCCTGAATAACATGGATTATATGTTATATGCTAACATAAATGATATTGTCTGAAGTTAAACATTTATAATTATCTATAATTACTGTATGGTGATGATGATGATGATGATGATGACCATTCTGACTGCTATATAAGCATGTTGCAACCACATAATTTAAAAGAATGAATTGGGGGTGGGAGTAAATAAGCTTGTCTTCTTCCCACTCCTTTTCGAGCTCATTTTTGTTTAATTTCTATTATTATTTTCTATTATTATTATTACTATTATACTATTATGTGTGTATGTCAGTGTGTATATGTATATATGTATATATGTGCATATGTATATGTATGTGTATGTGTATATATATGTATATATTTGTTTTCCAATTATAGGGACACAATGAACACAACACAATGTATAAATGAACAAGGCTGCTACAGCTTTCGCATGCACTTGTTCTGGTATTTGTATTTGTATTGTATGTACTCGTACTTTATATACTTATACGTTGTAGACTCGAAATAAATCTCTATCAATCAATAATCAACTGTGTAGCCAAAATATTTCAGAAATTAATTTTTAATCAGCTTTCTCAGTAGATTAATGACTTCAATATTCTTTCACCACATCAATCTGGTCTCAGGCCCAATTTCTCTACAACCACAGCTCTCTCAGAACTTACAAATGATATCATGTCTGCTTCACACAATAACAAGCTCACTGGTGCCATATTCATTGACCTGACCAAGGCTTTTGATATGGTTGATCACTACCGTCTGTTGGACAAACTTCATAACATTGGATTATCTTGCAGTGCTCTCCTCAGTCTCAGACACTCAGTCTGAATTTTTATTGGTTGAAAAAGGGGTGCTGCAAGGCTCTTTTCTCAGTCCATTACTCTTTTGTACTTTTTTAATGATTTGCCTAAAATTTGTTCCAGTTCTCAAATTCAACTATATACTGTCGACACAGTCATCTACACTTCCAGGACTGCCATCTCACAAATTCAGACAACCCTACAAACCGACTTTGCTAATTATATCCCCGAACGCCGATTGGCATTTCGGGGAATATGTTTTTGGTCCGACCGCCGCCGCGCCGCCCTACGTGTTAACGCGATAACTTCAGTAATATTTCAATTAGAAATTTCAAGTTTTGCATATAAGTAAGTATCACAAAGAGAAAGAACTGTTCGATTTTGAACAATTTACAATTTCTGCTTTGGCCACCAGGGGCCAAAAACAAAAAAATCACTGTTTTTATCATATCTCTGGAAATATTTGTCCGATTGACCTCAAATCAAGTGCAAATGAAAGGTCATGACCCGAGGATGTGTCCCACGATGACATTATACCTGTTTGGTTCAAAAATTTGACAAAAGGTGGAGCTTTGTCACATAAAATTCACCATTTTTGCCATATCTTTGGAACCATTTGTCCAATTGACATGAAACTATGTGCAACTGCAAGGTCATGACCTCACAACATGTCTCATGATGACATCATACCTGTATGGTTTTGCCACCAGGTGGAGCTTTGTTATGGAAAATGACCATTTTTGCCATATTTTCACAATCATTTGTCCGATTGACCTGAAATTAAGCTCAAATGAGAGGGGCTTTATATTGTATTGGGTCTATTCAAGAATTGGGGAATTGGAGGATTGGGGGAGTTTGGGGATATACCTCAAGCCGTCGCCTCCGACAGCATAAGCCTAGTTTAAAAAAATGGTTCTATTCTAACAAACTACTGCTAAACAAGAGAAAATCTTAAAATATGTTGTTTGGCACCAGATTAAAGATCTCACACTTAAACAAATGGCTCATTAATTTTCTTGATGGTACACCATTGCAGGAGGTATACAAATATACACATCTTGGGGTTTGGCTTGACTCACAGCTATCTTTTAAGTTTCACATTGACTCTGTCATCAAGAAAATAAATTGCATTTTAGGTCAACTTTATCGCTCCATCAACTGTTCAGCATCAGAAACGAATCTTAATTCTATCAATGTGATTTACAATAGCCTGTGTAGGTTTATTTTAAGATGGCCATACAGAACCCATCATTGCCCAATGTGAGACTCATTAAATTGGCTATCATCCAAATATAGAAGGCAATTTCACTACTGTTTATTTTTAAATGCATTTACCTTAATTATCCTCTTTATCTCAAAGAATGCCTCACCCCTACAGTTCACAGTACTGTGTCTGTCATACAGACAACCCCTTTTTTCTGTTCAAAGAATTCATAAAGAACTTGTATTTCATGCTTTTCAATATAAAGCCCCTTCTGACTGGAATAATTTACCCATTTCACTTAGATCAATTTCTTCTCTTCATCTCTAGAAGAAATCTCTCTTTACTCATTTACCTCATTTACAAACACACAGCCCCTGCTACTGTGACAGGGAAATCATGGTGTTGTTATGTAACTTAAACGTACTGCTAACATGCTTGTTTGCTCTACTTAAAATGGGTTTCTGAGGGGTGGGGGGGGGGGGGGAGTGCTTGGGCTGGGAAAGCTTTTCATATTGTTTTTTGTATTGCTTTGTTTATGTTTGTATCACCTTGTTTTTCTCCTCAATGTCCGTACTGTACCTCTCATAATATTCTGTAATGTCTGTGCTTTGATGTTTCGTCTAATGTTTTGTAATGTCTGTACTGTACGAGCTGTCTTGCAATGTCCTGCCTTGATTTTTAGATGGGACCCCCTTGAAAACGAGATGGTTCATCTCAAGGGGCCATCCCGTCAATAAATAGGCCTACATTTACAATATAATAAATATAATTCAATTAGTCCTCGCCTCCTTGCAAAACAGATTCTCCATAAAATATACTTGCGACGTCTTCGAGCAATATACTTGTGACATGGAAGCGAAAAAAGCCTCTGACCTTAAAAAAAAAAACCTGTCACGAAGACTAAAGCGAACTTCCCAACTTCCTTGCCGGCGCGAGTTTGTTCAAATTGACTTCGGAAAACAATAGGCAATAGCCTACTTTAAGAGTCCGATATGACGGTGTCATGAACGTAGACTTCTTGGCTACCCGTACTTTTTGTATTAAATTCCGCTTAACATCATCACCGTGGCCGTCGTAATAAGCACAATAATACACTGCGGCATCATCCATTTGTGCTAGCGATATGGTGAGAATACTTCTTCTACCGGTCAAAAATCCTTTGAATTTCTTTGGGATGCCATCGTCATTCACTCCATCCGATTTTCCAGCTGGTATATATAATACACGACGAAAAGCGTCATTTCTTTGTTGGTACCAATGGATAGGTGTGCTGCCCAGATCAATTTTATTGCCCACTGTGCATTCAATTCGTGTAGTTCTCCCTGTTTTAACCACCTGCCACGACTTGGGGTGCGTAATTTGCGCCCAAGTACAACCTGAAATGGAGGAAAAACGATACATTTTTTACGTTTGCGAACAATTGGCTCTGCTATATCCAAAAGCGCATCAACATATTATTATTATTATTATTATTATTATTATCATCGCTGTTGTAAAGTAATTAATATAAAGACTCACCAAGCACTAGGCACAATATGCATGAGTGAATTGTTCCGTCGTAAAACATATCGGTGTCTGCAACAAGCGCCCGTTCTTCTCCCCGTTCCTTCTCACTCTAATTCTGATGTGATTCTTCGTTCTTATTTTGAAGGTGGAGTCCCGATCCACTGACGATTGGGCCAACGCGGCCGATATAAATAGTGCAACTGAAATGCAGACTAATCAGACTTGGTTCCTATTTCTAATCTTCTTTGTGGAGAGAGATTAATCAAATCACAATCACAAATTAATACAGACCTAGCTTAATCCACTCGAAAAGACACCTTACACCGTGTATATGAATATGCTCAAATAAATAGGCCAGTCTTTAAAATTTTGATTCGGGATTTTTTTTTTTTTTTTAAGAATGCGAACCAAGTTGGGGGAAGAGTAACCTTGAGATTTAAGCATAAATGTTTTTTTTTTACAAAAAATATCTGATAATTTGTTCGTGGGGAAAAAAAAATCTAATTAATTCTCCTCCCATATTGGACTAGAGGCACTCCGAGAGTGCAAACCTCTGCCAAGGCAGCACAGTCGAAATCAGGCTCAATGAACATGCATATGGTTCATATATTGTTTGACCGATCGCAGTCAAAATTAATAAGGTCAATAACAGCAACCCATCCACAAAATTTCAGAGATAGCTTATTCGTGCATGACTTTTTGAGTTATCATGTACACAAACGGACAGACAGACCATCGTCGGCAAAAAACATACCATCCTTGGCGGAGGTAAAAATGCAACATTGACCTGTGAGGTCCTCAGTCTGGTTTCATGGATTGAGTGACTCGCGAACATTCGTGAAAGTAACTCTAAGACTTTGCTTTTTTGCGCATTCATTTTGAGAATAACTTTGCACTAACTTTTCTGCCAGGATCTGCAAAAAAAAAAAAACGTAAAAAAACTACAGAACCGTAATAAGATCAATCCGCTCGCAAAGCTCAGAGCGCACACTCGAAATTGTACATCTACCAGCCACAACATTAAAACTACTGACCAGCAATGTTGATTTTTCGTTTCTATGAATGCGAACCTATTTGAAAAATACATCAAAAATTTGCGCATATATGTTTTTATTTTTTGCACAAATACCTCACAATGTGTGTGTGCGAGAGAGAGAGAGAGAGAGAGAAGGAGAGAACAATTCCAGACTTCCCATATTAACCAATACAAAATTGTCTATGAGGTGTTGAATCTGCTTTTGTGTATTGAGTGGCACTCGTGCATTCATGAAATTAATTCTGAGACTCAGATTTTTTTTGCCCGTTCATTTTGAGATAAACATTGCGCTACTTTTTCAGTCAGGATCTGCGCACAAATGACTAAAGAACCGAACTCAGGTCATTCCTAACCCACACGCAAAGCTGCTAGACCAGGCAGGCGTGATTATATGTACACTGTCTGTCCAAAGGAATTTTTTTATTTGATTTATTTGATCAATAATGTAAAAATGTACAGTCACACAATACATTAAAATTAGAATAACACAAAAAAGCGCAAGCACTTATATCCGTTGTGGTCCTTTACAGTCATACAAACAGAAATGGTGGTTATCCACAGGGCACCCAAACGCAGAAGACATGGTCATACAAAAATGGGTCAAAAATCCAGAAAAGCAAAACAAGACAAAAAGGGCTATGGCTAAATTCAAGGTCGGACGAAGCAGTTGAAGAGAAACAATAATCAATGGCATACAGGAGACCCTGCACAAAGGAATATTGATCAACTTTCTGACAAAGTCAGAACAACAGTGAGGACTCTAAATAGACAGAAGGGAAGTTGCATGCTATGCATGGAACAGATGAATGGGATGAGAGCTAATTACAAAGGAAGGTACACACGGGGAAATCCTAGACCACAACAATTGGCAAAAGCCAAGACACGGACGGGAATCACACAGATATCTTATGACAAATAAACGGCTCCGGTCAGGGAGTTCTAAGTGCACAGACAATGAGTGCAGGAAAGCAATTCAGCAAGAGACAGGGAAAGCCAAGCAAGGGGCGGAGACTAGAGCAGGGCGATTGCTGCTGAGACTGAATTAGTTCTAATTAGTAGCGGTGCTGCTTTACAGATTAACTAAAGGGCTTGTTGGTGAGTTAGAAATATATACCTGGATTAGTTAGGTTAGTAGACTATGATACAAAATATAAATGTTAGTCTTGCTAGTAATCTAGTACAGCAAGGCGAAGGAAGTAAGCGAGAATTGAAGTAATAATATGAAACACCAGAAACCATTGAAATCACCCGAAACAGGTGAGCACACAGACCGGAGAGACGGACTGAACCAACTAGATCACACGACAGGGGAGACAAGTGCAATGAAACTTAAAATGGCATGAACTGAAACCTGAGAATTCAATAACCAAAAAGAATAAAGAAAAGACATGAACATGAAGCATGATAACAAAAACACATAACCATGACATATGTTGTCTAACACGGCTGTCCATAACAACTGATAGTTACTTGTAAAAGAAAATGTCTGTTACGGCAGTAGCTGCACCGTTTCGCTGTGTTTGTGAGAATAACGCTTTCCTGTCGTCTTTTGGGTGAGTGGTGCATCCCCTTAATTAAGGCCTTTGCACAGATATAGACGCCGGCGTCTGTGAATTCTGAAATTTCATTTCTAAATGATTCTGTCATTGAATTTCCAAATGTCTTCACTGGAATAATTTCCCACAGCTTCTGTGACTCAAATACTGAGTTATAAATCTTAAATAGGCTCATGCATAACAGGAAAAATTGGCATTTTGGGTTCTGCACAAAGGGGTTAAGCTGACATCTACCTGTGCAGCATCTCAAGAAGTGCAGCCGCTACATCGATTAAACAATTTGAGGGATTGAATCAGAAGACTCCGCTTTAAGAGAGCCTGCTTCAGTGCCGTCATTTGGGCACTGCTTGTAAGTGGTTCCACTTTGCTTCCGTAGTTGCTTCAGTTGTTGTATTATGATATTGTGATGATATTGATTTTTTCCCATGATGCTGAATGATTGTGTTTTATTCTAGTCACCTGACTATTTTATCTTAAGATCTGTTTTTAATCTCTTGTTGATTCTTGGTTTTTACTTCTTTCCTGGAACACTTTGAGATTTTTCATTAATGAAAGGTGTGTTAAAAACTAAAATTTTTTATTATTGTTGTTCACCCCTCGCACTTCGACAATGAATTTATTACAACCCCTAGTCCGAAATAGTTGGGAGAAGTAAATTGTGAATAAAATCAAAATGCAATGACTTTCGAATCACACCAGCCAGTATTTTATTCACAATAGAACAGAGATAACGTAGCAAATGTTGAAACTGAAAAATTGTACAATTTTATCCACAAAATTTGCTCATTTCATATTTGATGGCTGCTACAGTTCTCAAAAAAGTTGGGACAGGGGCCTGCTTACCACGGTGTAGCATCCCCTCTTCTTTTTGACGCACAGTGGAGGCGTCTGGGCATTGAGCAGACAAGTTTCTTGAGTTCAGCCACTGGAATGTGATCCTACTCTTGTTTAATACAGGCTTCCAGCTGCTGGAGAGTTTTGGGTCTTCTTTGATGGACTTTTCATTTTATGCACCAAATGTTCTCAATCAGTGAAAGATCAGGACTGCAGGCAGGCCAGTCCAGCACACAAACTCTTCTACGACGAAGCCATGCTGCTGTAATTGCTGCAGTATGAGGTTTTGCATTGTCCTACTGAAATACACAAGGCCTTCTTTGGAATAGATGTCATCTGGAGGGGAGCATATGTTGCTCTTAAACCTTTATATACTTTTCAGCATTCATGTTCACTGTAGAGTACTAAAGTGATGACATCACGCTGGTGTCGGAAGTTAAATTTCCCATTCATTTTACCCATAGACTGTTTTTTTCATTTCACTTTTGAATCACTTCCCATTGTTTTCAAGCCTCCATCTTTTTCGAGATTTTGCATTATATTTCCAACTAAAAAAAATTTAATTTTCCTTGACCGGAATCAGCTATATTTCAAATCATTTTAATTTTTCGCCACCATGCTAATCCTCTTTTTAGTCTAAAAACTACACGTCCCATGATCCTTCTGATTCCCGGACTGAATAAGTTCAGGACGTGTTTTATTCACCCCATCACCCATGCCCATTTCTAACATTTCTCGTCAGCTAGTTAGCTACGTTGAAAAACCTGGCGAATTAAGATGGAGAGGTTAACGTGACAAGAGTCAAAATTAACACGAGTCCTAAAAGAGAATGAAACATTTGAGCATGAGGCAAAGATCGATTAGATTAACATTTTAGAACAGAGATTGTGATTATGAGATAACAGGGCAAGGACAGAAACAAGGGGTGTTTAAAGAAAGGTAAAAATAAAAGGTAAGTACAATGTGCATAACATTTCAGGGTAGACCAACATTTTACTATAATCCACGGAATGGTTATGAATCTAGCATGAAGCTAAGTTACGTTAGCTAAAAGTACATTAGCTTTAAAACATATCGGTTTATAAGGCACGTGCAGTGCGTTGCGTGTTTGGTTTATCGTCTTGAATCCGAAGAAGATAATGGAGTTCATACGCAGACAAGCAAGAATGTCTGACTCTATGAATATAGTTACTCGTCTGTTAGACAGCATAACTGAACATACTTCTGTGATAATGCTGATCATAGCCAGCTAGCGTCTAATGAGTAAGGGCTAGCGATATTGATTGTTATCGCTGGCAAAATGTTATCTTACATGGGAGCCTCACAAGCATCGTGACGACAGCCTTTTTCGCCAGAGGGGTAACATATCCCAACCATTTCTCTGGGTATGGGTGATGTTCTAATGGTCTGCCGTCCACAAAATGAAACGAACAAACGTAGGCTTTTTCGGCGGATTCTTAAGGTGTAGCGCCTTTAGCCACATACGCCGGCCCTCATCGCTGGATGGCGGAGGATGTAGGTTGTAAGGTGCCCCACAACATTCTGCCCTGGTTTTCCCGTGGACAACATAGGATTGTCCCAATCTTTTGTTTCCTTTTCTTCCAGTTGTTATGGCAGCCCCTCACCGAACAAGTAATCATGGTACACACCTGATGCCAGTTAACTTAAAGCTGTAGTATATGGTTTGAAAGTTTGATCATTATTAATAACCTCATTTAGATGGTGGTTATGGTCCTATACAATCTACACAATGTGAAGAGCAAAAAAAAAAGAAAAAAATCCATTCACTCTTGTGGCTGCAGGGCTGCAGAGACGTTGACCAGTCTAAGCCATCCGGCTGGATGGCTTACATTGGTCAACGTCTCCTACTCTCATCCAATCCTAGAATTGTAAACTAGAATTGCTATCATTACTGTTGTGCCTGAATGAATTCAATGAACTCATGAACTCGTTCAAATGTATTTCCGATTGATGAACGTTGTTGTGAGTGTGTTCATTGTGGCGTTTGTGAACGGCGCACTCTCTTACTGATACATTGTAATTTACGTTAGGTTTAACATGCATTTCATAACTTTAAATGTTGCTATGCCTGCGAATCCAACCTGGTAAATCTTCATTCAAGGCTGTCTCTGTGTCTGTTTACTGCCTGTGTTCAGTCAAATTTTGCTCCCCTGTCAAAAAATGCTACCATAATGCAAAGCTATCGTAAAGTCTTTGCTTTCGCCTTGACAGTGTACAGTAGTTGCTTTATTTGTTATCTAATTATAACATAAGCAGATTTTATAATGAGTTGGATAAGATTGTTCAAAGATGTATCCCCATATACGCCATTATCATCTAATTTCTGCATTTTCAGGAAAACCAAGCATGTACATGCAAATATATGTACGCTTACAGGTTGAAATGTGCACTGAAAATGAATCTATTTTTATGATTTTTGAAGATACTGAAGATATGAGCGAGGAAACAACACGAGATTTTTGGTTTGCACAAGCGCAGAACCACGAGGTAGCATATTTGCATAGGTAGCAAAATTTGTCAGAACACTGGCCGGCTTGTTGCTCTGGTAGAGGGGGTGTGTCTGGGAGTCTCCACGCGGACGGCCACACGTGCACGGTGGGAAGGATCAGGGAGCACAGAGGGGAGGGGTGTGTGTGTGTGTGTGCGCGGACAGGATGCTTTTATAAAATTTTTCTCAACTGATTCTCAAATCGTATACTATAGCTTTAATTACTTGCCAAATGTTCTTTCAGATGATTCTCTTATATATTAATTGCTTTTTCAGCTGTTTTTTTGCCTTTGTCCCAATTTTTTTGAGACCTGCTGCAGCCAGAAATTTTGAAATAAGGTCATTTTGTGGAAAAAAAATGTAAAATGTCTGTTTCAACATTTGAAATGTTATCTATGTTCTACTATAATTACCTCTGCCAAGGAGATTGTTTTTGCCTGGGTTTGTTTGTTTGTTTGTTTGTTTGTCTGTTGGTTTCCAAAATAACTTAAAATGTTATGGACTGTTTGGTGAAATTTTCAGGGATTCTACAGATTGGTATAAGGAAGAAATGATTAGATTTTGGAAGTGATCCGGATCTCCGTCTGGAGCCAGGAATTTCTTAAAGGATTCTTTAACATTGGGGGATAGGGCCATTTTTGACATTTATGCACATAACTCCACCAAAAATGGTTAGGGCACTTGGATAAAAATACAGGACAAGTTTCGAACATGCTCTACAATATATCAAAGACTGATCCTGAAAATGGAATAACTCCAGATACTATGATACTATGATCCAGAATATGAAAGTAGGGGACCTTCGGAACTTTCATTATAGGAAGAGAACAAATGAAGCTACAAACATGCGACAAACACCATCATATAGCCAAGATATTGCAGAAATAGAGAGGTGTCACCGGATTTACTGTATCTTCGAAAGCCAGGGAACTAGATCCAGAAGAAAACCACCACTATGGAAAATTTGATTTTCGTGAATAACTACTGAACTAATATTGATATCATTATGAATTCAGTTGCTAACAGTATGTTTTCTTGCTCAGGGAATCTGAAAATATTGATGAAATAAATGTAGAACTAATATTTACGTGTAAATCACAACATGAGGGGAAATGTTGCATCATAAGAAAAAAAAAACCAAATGAAGCTAGAAACATGCAACAGCAAACATTAAACAGCCAAGACGCTGTGGAATTAATATTGATATAGCATTATGAACCAAATTATCATGTTTTCATGGTTAAGGAATCTAAAAATGAAGATAAAATAAATGTAAGACTAATATGTATGGCGGAAGTTGCAATATGGAGGGAAATGTTGTGCTTGGCGGAGGTCTGCGCTCTCCGAGTGCTTTTCTTGTTAAATAACATATTCGCTCATGTGATCTGAAAGTCATGCATCTTGATTTTATTCACAGTTTACACTTTGTCCCAACTATTTCAGAATTGGGGTTGTATATCTTTTCAAGGGACAACGTTACTGAAATCAAACCTGAATATATTCTAGAGTAGTCATTGTACAATACGTGAAGCAGTGTAGATTTACTGCACTGTCCAAATATTGTGTCAATATTTAGTGTCACCACCATAGTTGTCCAGCACTGCCTTGATTTCCCTAGTAATGGAATTCACCAGAGCTGCACAGGTTGTAGCTGGGATCCTCCTCCACTCTTCCATGACAACATCACGGAGCTGGTGGATGTTGGACACCTGCTACTGCTTCACCCTCCTCTTGTGGATACCTCAAAGGGTCTCAATGGCATTCAGGTCTGGAGATATACTTGACCACACCATCACCTTCAGCTTCTTCAGGAAGGCAGATGTCATCTTGGAGGTCATTATCATGTTGGAAAACTGCTGTGTGGCCCAGTTTCCAAAGGGAGGGCATGGTGTTCTGTTTCAGAATGTCATAGTACATGTTGGAATCCATTATTCCATTAATGAAGCACAGCTCCCCAGGACCAGAAGCACTCATGCAGTCCGAGACCATAATGCTGTCACCACCATGTTTGACTCTAGGCAGTAATAATAATAATGCATCAATTTTATATAGCGCTTTTCTGGACACTCAAAGACGCTTTACAATGGAGGCATTATTCATTCACTCACACATTCACGCTCTGATGGTGGTAAACTACGTTTTTGTAGCTACAGCTGCCCTGGGGCAGACTGACGGAAGCGTGGCTGCCAGTATGCGCCTACGGCCCCTCCGACCACCACCAAACATTCACACACAGCCATACAGGAGGGAGGGGAGGGAGGGTTCCTATATTGCATGTTTTGTGGGTGGGGGAAACCGGAGTACCCGGAGGAAACCCACGCGAACACGGGGAGAACATGCAAACTCCACACAGAAAGGCCCCAGGCCAGATTCGAACTCATGACCTTCTTGCTGTGAGGCAGTAGTGCTAACCACTATGCCACCGTGCCGCCCACTTGTCTTAGTACTCCTCACCAAGGTGCCACCACACATGCTGGACAACATATGAGCCAAACAAGTTTATCTTGGTCTTATCAGACCACAGAACATGGTTCCAGTAGTTCATGTTCTTGGACTGGTTATCTTCAGAAAACTGTTTTCGGGCTTTCTTGTGGGCTAGCGTCAGAAGAGGCTTCAGACTTAGCCGATGGCCATGCAGACCAACTTGGTGCGGAGCATGGCTTATGGTTTGAACACTGACAGGCTGTTCTCCCACTGCTGCAAACTCATTAGCAATGCTGCCAGCACTCTTGCGTCTGTTTTCTGAAGCCAACTTGAGCACCTGACGCAGAGCACGAGGACTCAGTCTTTTCGGTCGACCCTGACGAGGCCTGTTCCGAGCAGAACTCGTCTTGGAAAACTGCTGGATAACCTTGGCCACCATGCTGAAGCTCAGTTTCATGGTTTTGCAGATCTTCTTGTTACTCAGAACATCTTTGTGGAGAGCAACAATTCTATTTTTTAGATCCTCATAGAGTTCTTTCCCCTGCGGAGCCATGTTGACCTTCCAGTGACCAGAATGAGAGCATTGCACCCAAAGCACCACAATTTAAACCTTAAACACGTAATGCAACCTCATATGACCCAGTCGAACAGATAAAAGCATGAACATGATGAATAAGACACGTTTCATTGCTTGGTTGAACATTAACAATTGGGCCGTGTACTCACTTTTGTTGCCGCCCATTTTGGAAATAGTGACTGTTTAGTTATTTGGACAGTGCAGTAAATCTACACTGCTACACATATTGTACAATGACTACTCAAGAATATATTCAAGTTTCATTTCTGTAACATAGTCCCATGAAAAGATAGTAGATAGTAAATTAATTGTCAAAATATACTCACTTTTCTGAGATACTATGTATTATGGTGTAAGGATATGCCGATAAAGTATCGTATCGCAATACAAAGCCTCCGATACGATGCATCGATTCGGAGGACCTGTATCGGGATACACAAGACTTTTTAAAATAGTCCACATATTTTCTTAAACCCAGAAATTGCAACATTTTCTGGCTTTAAATGAAAACGTAGTTTTCTTAAACGTAGATAAGATTTTACACTGAGTGACTGATTCAAGAAATGTAGTGGGAGATTTGAAAAGATTTTGGTAAAAGTTACAACAGAAAGTGGCAATTTCTCTTTGATCAGTAACTATAATAATAATGATATCATTAATAAGTAATTGGTTCATAGTGGAATTGCTGTAATTTTTTTTTCTAAAGAAGTAAGAGGAATTTTACTCTCCTTCCTCCATCCATTTTTTCCTAGATCGAATAAAAGTTCCCTCTGCTTTAATTTTGTCTATATCATCTAATTATATCCCCGAACGCTGAATGGCGTTTCGGGGATATTATGTTTTTGGTCCGACCGCCGCCACCGCCGCGGCGCCCTACGTGTTAACGCGATAACTTCAGTAATATTTCAATTAGAAATTTCAAGTTTTGTATATAAGTAAGTATCATCAAGAGGAAGAACTGATTTGATTTTGGACAGTTTTGGACAACAAATTTACACTTTCTAGATTGGCCACCAGGGGCCAAAAACTGAAAAATCACAGTTTTTATCATATCTCTGGAAATATTTGTCCCCTTGACCTCAAATCAAGTGCAAATGAAAGGTCGTGACCTGAGGATGTGTCCCACGATGACATTATACCTGTTTGGTTCAAAATTTTGACGCAAGGTGGAGCTTTGTCACATAAATTTCACCATTTTTGCCATATCTTTGGAACCATTTGTCCAATTGACATGAAACCATGTGCAACTGTAAGGTCATGACCTCATAACGTGTCACATGATGACATCATACCTGTATGGTTCAATATTTTGCCACCAGGTGGCGCTTTGTGTTGGAAAATCTTGGCCATATCTTCAGAACCATTTGTCCGATTGACCTGAAATTAAGTTCAAATGAAAGTCTATTCAAAGTCTATTCAAGGATTGGGGAATTGGAGGATTGGGGGCATTCGGGGATATACCCCAAGCCGTTGCCTCCGACGGCATAAGCTTAAATTATTCTGTAATTGTAGGTACTCTCTCATTTCCTCATTGGATAAATTTACTTGTTGAGGAAAATATGTTAATTGGGAAATGATATTCTCTTCAGCAACCCTTCTTTTCCAAGCCAAATCACTTCCAGACTTCCTAAGAAATTTGCCAATTTCAAATTTAAGTAACTCTCAACAGTGACCATATGATTTTTTATAACTAGCTTCGTTCCAGTGGTCGCTAATGAGTTTCTTTATTTTATCCTGAACCAATTCAAACTTGAGAACAGAGTTGTTGAGTTTCCATAGGGAGGCTTTCATAGATGGCAAAACTGAATTAGAAATTAGGGAAACAGTAATCAATATCACTTTATGATCAGTTAACGGACTGATAGCAACAGCAACAGATAGCAACAGACAGGTCTGCATTAGCCAGAAGTCTATTCGTGACTGTCGCGATCGGTTTTTGTTACACCAGGTGTATTGACAGTCATAAGGAAATTTCTCTCTCCAAATATCAATTAAATCAAATCTTTCAAACTAAATCTTTTAGTTTGCATTGGAGGTTCCATAATTCTCTGGTGGCCATCTGTCCAAATTATTATATCCCCGAACGCCGAATGGCATTCCGGGGATATTGTGTTTTTGGTCTGATCGCCACCGCGCCGCCCTACGTGTTAACGCGATAACTTCAGTAATATTTCAATTAGAAATTTCAAGTTTTGCATATAAGTAAGTATCATAAAGAGGAAGAACTGATTCGATTTTGGACGATTTACAATTTCTAGATTGGCCACCAGGGGCTAGTGATGCACGGATCGGCCCGAAACCCGTGCGTCCCGCGGGTCGGGTCAATAGTTTAATAACATTTAGCGGGTGCGGGCGAGATGGGCCAAACAGTCGCGAAATTGCAAATAAAAAGTATAATAGTCTATCGGCCACTTGAAGGCTCTAGACATAAAGCCTAGATAATATGCTCTTGTCAAACGATGTAACGCTACCTTAAGCAGGATAGAATGCCAATCGTACCTCTCCCTCTTCCTACTCTCGATGTACACGCACTCGCTGGAGCGCGGCTTAATCCTCCACGGTTAGACTAAGGATCTAAAGGTTGAATGATAGCTCATCTTATAAATCGTTCTGCAGTCAGCTCCGAAATATTATATACAGGTGCTGGTCAACGAATTAGAATTATTTGAAATGGTGCAATCATTACATTTTTTTAATGCATTTTTTGTGCAGAAAGCAAATCAGGTGTTCACCGCGCCTGTCCTACTTGTTAAAGTAATCACAGAACTTGCTAGCTGTAAAAACTTGACTCAGCTGAGCTTTCCAAAAGGCCCATTTAGGCCATTTAACTGTGACACTGTTGTTTCATTGAATTAGAATAATTCATAAGTCATTTCATTGAATTAGATTAAGTGCTTGAATTATTGTTTTCTGTGAAGAGTGTTCACTGTCCAGTATAAAGTCAGGGTTGAGTAGAATTTCTAAGTTGTAAAATCAATCATGGGTATGCAGCGCGACCTCTCAACCGGAATAGTGGCTCAAATTCAATCCTTCGCCAACAAGGCTTGACCCAGACTAAAATTGCTGAGCAGCTCGGCATCAGCCAGTCTTCCGTCTGCAAAGCTCTCAAGAAAGACTGGAGCAAGCACACCAACTGTTCCGGCGTCCGAAAAACTTCTGCTTGTGACAACAAGCAGCTGAGAAAGATTGCAGTCAGGAACTGGTTCAAGTCCACTTCCGAGCTCAGCGACTTGTGGAACGAGCAGACCAGCACTAACGTCTCGAGATCAACCACTTACCGTCGTCTGCGCGAACTCGGCTTCAAATCTCGCGTTCCAGCAGTAAAACCAATGCCGAACAAGAAACAAATGGAGAAACGGCTGAAGTGGGCCAAAGAACATGGCGAGTGGACTGCTGAAGGCTGACAGAAAGTGGACTTCAGTGATGAATTACGCTTTTGCATCTCCTTCGGTGACCAAGGTTCTCGTGTCTGGCGTCGTGGTGGCGAAACCTACAGCCACGAGGCCGTGAAAAGATCCATCAAGTTTCCCCAGAGCGTTATGGTCTGGGTATGCATGTCCGCTCGGTGTGAAGGGAAACTCTGCTTCCTCAAGAAGACTGTCAATGCTGCCCTATACCAACATGTTCTGGAAACGTTCCTGATTCCGACTGTTGAGGAACAGTTCGGCGAATAAGACCTCATATTTCAACAGGATCTTGCACCGGCTCATGCGGCAAAGTCAACCAAAGATTGGTTCGCCGAAAAACGGCTTGAAGTTTTGGCATGGCCGGCCAACTAGCCTGACCTCAATGTCATTGAAAACCTTTAGGCCATGGTCAAGCGGAAAATTCGCGACAGAAGGCCGACTACACTGGACCAACTGAAGCAGAACATCGCCACAGCCTGGGAAGCAGTGAGTGCAGAAACTTGCGTCAAGCAACAAGTCAAATCGATGCCATGGAGACTTCAGGCAGTCATACAAGCCAAGGGGGCAGCCACAAAATACTGAGAAAGTGATGATTCTAATTATAATAAAAATTATTCTAATTCAGCAAAACGGTTTCTCTGTTATTCTAATTCAATAAAACAACAGTGTCACAGTTAAGTGGCCTAAATGGGCCTTTTGGAAAACTCAGCTGAGCAAATTTTTTACAGGTAGCGAGTTCTGTGATTACTCTAACAAGTAGGACAGGTGCGGTGAACGCCTGATTTGCTTTCTGCACAAAAAATGCATAAAAAAATTTTACGATTACACTATTTCAAATTATTCTAATTCGTTGACCAGCACCTGTAGTAGTCGTAATTTTATTGACCTGTGGGTCCAAACAACACACAGACAAAACATTTTTTCGCCAATTTACAGTGAAAGGCATATCACAATTCTTATTCAAAAATAAAATCAACTTGTTGAGGTGCTTCCGTTTATCAGCTACGTTCTCTAGCAGCAGAGCGTGTGCTGCCATCGGCAGTAAAGACACTTCTTAGATATACATTTTTATAACACCATTCTATACTCATATCACCCAAACGAATAGGTAACTTGTCATTACTGGAGCATGTATGGTCATAAACTTAGTCTTGCTCTTATTAATTACCAGACTATGAGACAAAGATTAATCGTGTAAAACTCCATGGTGGCCAAAAGCGAACCTTCAGTACGGTTGGCCGTGTCCAGGAAGCGCGCCGTAATCGCTTAAACCCTGGCACTGTTGACACGATTTTGTTTTTGCATAGTTTGGTAAAAAATACGCCTAGGCCTACATTATAAGCAGTGTTGAAAAAATAGCTTAAAGCCCCCTGAAGACAATCTTGAAATAAATATATGTGGAAAAAAAATTTCCTCGTGGACAGGATATCGCAACACTGTATGGGAGAGTAGGCGATAGTGCCAGTGCGCCACTGTCTTGGTAATTTTGTTCCAATAAAACAGCCTGTTTGCAATATTTTGCCTGATGCCATTTTGTTTGGTGGCAAAGATCAGAAATCACGCTAAGGTTCAATTAATAGACAGCGCCTAAACTTTACATTAAGAATTCCAGCCAAAAGCCAAATGTACAAATGTATGTTGTGCTCCCCTCAAATCCATAGCGTAACAGAGGAATCATTTTTTTTTCCATTGCAAATCATGTCACACAGACCCACTGTATTATTTTTCTCTTGCCTCTTTTTTGTGTCGGGTCGGGTTGAAAATCAGTGCGAGTTTTCGCAGGGCGGGCGGGGCGGGTTAGCTGTCCCGTCAGGTCGGGTTGGTGCGGGTGTTAAAAAACCTCGACCCATGCATCACTACCAGGGGCCAAAAACTGAAAAAAATCACTGTTTTTATCATATCTCAGTAAATATTTGTCTGATTGACCTCAAATCAAGTGCAAATGAAAGGTCATGACCTGAGGATGTGTCCCACGATGACATTATGGCTGTTTAGTTCAAAATTTTGGCACAAGATGGAGCTTTGTCACATAAAATTCACCATTTTTGCCATATCTTTGAAACTATTTGTCCAATTGACATGAAACTATGTGCAACTGCAAGGTCATGCCCTCACAACATGTCACATGATGACATCATACCTGTATGGTTCAATATTTTGCCACCAGGTGGTGGTGGCTGATGGAAAATTACCATTTTGGCCATATCTTCAGAACCATTTGTCCGATTGACCTGAAATTAAGTTCAAATGAAATGTCATGATCTGAAGGGCTTTATATTGTATTTGGTCTATTCAAGGATTGAGGAATTGGAGGATTGGAGGCGTTCGGGGATATACCCCTTGCCGTCGCCTCCGACGGCATAAGCCAAGTTATCCATAGTTTCAATGAAATCCCCACCAAATAAAAGTAAAGCTCGAGGGTACTTCAACAGCCAAGTGTTGATTCTATCTTCTAGCTTTTCAAAAAATGTTATTTTCATTTGAAGAGTTGTACGTATTGACTATTAAGACAGCAATCTGGTTAAGAGAGATTGCCAATAAACGGAAATGACCCAAAATGTCTGTTTCATAACTCAAGATATTCCTAGCAAATCTATTTTTTAAAATAGCTACCCCAGCTGAACGTTCAGATCCATGCGCTGACCATACCTCATTACCCCATTGTGACCTCAAAGTTCACATCATTATCAGTTGAGTGGTTCTCTTGAAAAAAACAAAAATCAGATTTGTACTTTTTCCCATACAGAAACACGGCTTTACGTTTTACATTATTTTTAAGGGCCCTGGCATTAACAGAAATTAGAGACTAAGACATAAAGATTCAAAAGTTAAACCAAAATAAAACCTCCCTGTGCTTGATAGAATAGAACAGTTACTCTCAATAAGAAGTTTAAGTGTACGGTGAATAAATCAGAAAAAAAATATATTGCAGTACGTTAGGTTGAAAAATATTTCTAACCATTAGTTCAACCACTTTATAAGAAACTACGCATTTGTTTTGGTTATCTTATTGCATCAACCACCATAATCTTACATCGGTGAAAGGAATCAATATTCCTTAAGAAGAAAGTCCAAGATGGGTAACTCACGCCATCTAGTGGCGTAATATTGCATCAACATCCAAATACCTTTCAGCCAAGTGAGAATGGGTAAGCAACCAGTACATGCAGTAGTAACAGAAGTTGTAGAACCATAACAATTCTTTTTCTTGTGCATTTAAATGATAAAAAGTCTCTTAGTGTTTTCTGAAGAAGAAAATTAAAGTCAAATGTAACCCGTAGTACCATAAGTTATGAGGCATAAGTGAACTTGAAAACTTACTCACAGAAATCTGATTACCTTCAATAACCGCCAAAGGGCCTCAAAAACTTGCATTTTCAACTAAAGGGGCACAGTTTGTTGCTGGCTTCTTTGGTGGCTTGGGAAAGATCTTCAAAAAGTCTTATTTTCTGCTGTTTAAAAAAGTCAGAATTTCTCGCATCCCACCAAATCTTGTCCCTGTGGGAGCAATACGTGAATTGCACAATAATTCGTCGGAAGGTTTGTGCATTTCCAGAACAGGGGCCAAACCTGTGAACGATGTCCACCGTAGTAGGAAGCTGGCTTGAAATATCTGGGGACACTTCGCCGAATAAATCGATGATAATCTGCTTCACATTCTCCTCAGACTTTTCTTGAATCCCAGCGACTCTCAAATTCCATCACTGTTTGTACGCATCCAGTTCACTGCAACGATCCCAAAGCAAGTGGTTATCTTTCTCAAGATTCTCCACCCTGCTCTGGTGAGAATTTACTGTCCCAGAGACATCTTACATTTGTTTGTCCATACGTAGCATCCAATCTGTCAATAAGGTTATTGATTGTCACAGTATTTTCCTTGACTGTACGCAGAGTTTCCATCTGCATCCTCTCCATTCTTTCCATCATCTTCATCATGGTGGCGGAGTTAGACTCACCGGAACAGCCAGGGTCTGACTAAGCCTTTTTAGCTGGGCGCTGTTCAGGCATAGGAGGTAAAGGTAAATTTTTAAAATTGAGAATTCAGGCTTTTCTAATCACATCTTTCCATTGCCGTTTTCAAATTTTCCTCCACTTCCATTGTAAACACGGAAAAAGTTTGTATACTTGGTACGTTTAGCGAGCTAGCTTATGAAATTTCGTGTAAGAGATAAAACAAAAACAGAAATGAACTTTCTTGTCGTATTTTGGATAAAAACAAATACAGGGATAGTTGACGCTGGTTAAGCTCAACCTAAGACATTGTTTTGTGCGGAGCTACGGAAAAAAGTTAATCCTGCGACGCCATCTTGGACATCTCACTTAAAGTTAAAGCTATTCTAATATGTTTGGTATCCGATTTGATGCAGCAAAATCGAGAATATATGTTTTTTACGGGATGTTTTTTTACTAGATCCAAAATCGACTTTGACCCATAGCTCCGCAGTAACCCTGTTTTTCAGCGTGCAATACATTTTTTTTTAAAACCATATTTAAGTTGACAAGATCCAAGCAAATACAGAAACAGTTTTTGAGAGAGCATCGTTTTTAAACATTCTCGTTCAGGATGATTGAAATTCGTTAAAGGTGACCTATTATGTAGGGCTGGGCGATTTATCTATCGCGATATTTTTAAGCGCAATACAAGTAACTGCCACTATGGGACAGACAGGCGAGGCTGCTTAGTACCTTTTCTATACCTAATGCCGCGTGGCGCAAACATCAGAGGTCATTTGATGTGTTTCCGGGAAGAAAAGTGCGATTTGACGTCTGCTAATTACCAGCGAGGTTGGACGGCCTCCATCGCCATGGCATAATTATCTCACCTTAAATCAATTCCCGTGTACTTTGCCTAACTTGCATTCAAGCCGTTTTTTCAGCCAACTGACTGATCAAAACCAAGATGTGGCCTAAAATTATTTAGAACACATAATGAGAAGCAGATAGACGTAACCCTATCCAAGCTACGGTGTTAGACTGAAAGAATGTCAATAATCTGAATAAATATCAGGCTTCTGAATTCAGCTCAAATGTTGCATTTTTACGTAGCCTACTGTTAAAAAGATTTTTGAAAAATCAAATCAATTAAGATGGCCGTGGTTTTAAAAGGTTTAAAAAATACGCAGTGTATAGAGATACGGCTGTTATTATTGGTACGGCAGCCGACTTCAAGGGATTAGGATAAGGATTATGGGAAGGGTTCGGCTGGGGTAGGGTTTGAAATCGGGACTGCCGTACCTCTCTACATTGAAATGCATTGGAGAACTTTCTAACCCGTAGCAACTGCCTTAAAAATATACGCGAAGTGGAAAACATTTTGCGAAGCATGTCGAACGTGAATGTGAGAAATTATTTGCGCATTGCACGCAATAGACGAATGCACCACATTAATAACTGAACAGGAGTCATTTGAAATAAAGTAATGCATAGCTCTTGATTCTGGCTACTTTTGAGCGTATAAATAGCCTACAGTGAAGGTAGAAAACATTTTGTTTAAGTGTATCGAACGTGACATGTAACGTTAAATTGTCAACGCATTCGCACACTGAGGCCAAATATGAAACTAGAAATAATGTACCAAACGCATTCAGGCAACGCATGTTTCATGGCCATTTAAATTTCAAAATACGACAAACAAACATGATGTCGAAATGAAATAGACTGCCTACCAATTTAAATTGTTAACTGAGCGAATCAATTGTCAACTGTATGATTGCAAATTAGGCAAAATAAATGGGAAGGGGGTGAAAGCAATTGTTGAGTTGAGGACGATGATTTTGAATACCTTTACACGTTGCTTGCTTCAGCCTGAATGTGTTTGGATTTGGCAATTGTGTGCAAATACGACAACAATTTATATGTCACGTTCAATATGCTTCACACTATGTTTTCCGCTTCGCATATATTTTTAAACGCTAAAAAAATCGTGTCAAATCTTAACGTGATTTTATTTTTAAGAAATCCTTTTGCATAATACGTATGAATTTCACGATGAGAGGCGGAATTCAGAGGTCTGCCATTTATTCAGATTGACATTCTTATAATCTAATCTCAGCCTGGTTAGGTTTGTGGGCTTCTCTATCTCTTCGTAATCATTATAGGCCACATTTAGATTTTCATTGGCCAGTTGGCCGAATAAATGGCTTGATTGCAAGTTAGACAAAGTAAGCGGGAATTGATTTAAGGTGAGCTAATTACGCCAAGGCGATAGAGGCTGTCCAACCTCGCTGGTAATTATCAGACTTCAAATCGCACTTTTCTTACCGGAAGAATTTCAAATGGCCTCTGATGTTAGTTCAACACTAAATTAAATGTATGTGGCATAGAAAAGGTAATAATCAAACTCGTCCGTCTGCCCCATAGAGGCAGTTACGTTTCAGTTTTAGTCATTGATCGCGAAGCGTAGGCAACTGGCTTCCAGCTATCTCCTTCTGCCTGCAGGAGGACAGCTCCCAGGCCATCTTTTGACGCATCTGTTGAAATCTTCTGTCTCTTTGTTGGATCATAATACGCAAGCACAGGGTACTTGGTCAGAGTTTCCTTGAGAGCATTCCATTCTCGCTCATTTCTTGTTGACCACTTGAACTCTGTGGAATCCTGCTGTAGTTCCCTCAGTGCTGATGTTTTCGCGGATAAGTTGGGTATAAACTTACCGATAAAGTTGATCATGCCCATCACTCTGAGAACTCCTTTTTTGTCTGTTGGGCGTGGCATGCTAAGGATTGCCTTTATTTTGTTGTCATCTGGCTCAATGCCTTCAGTAGACAACTTGTCTCCGAGGAATGTTATTTCTTGCACACCAAACTGACACTTTGCACGGATTAGTTTCAGTCCATGGTCAGATATCCTTTGGAGCACTTTTGCCAGTCTCTCGTTGTGCTCCTGTACGGTGGACCCCCAGATAACCAGATCATCGATGTAGCAGCGTACCCCTTCTAGGCCCTCAAGCATGTTGTCCATCGCACGGTGATAGATCTCTGATGCTGAGATTATGCCAAACGGCATTCGTAGGAATCTGTATCGCCCATAAGGCGTATTGAACGTGCAGTATTTTGAGCTTTTCTCATCTAGCTTGATTTGCCAGAATCCTTGTGCTGCATCCAACTTCGAAAAATACTTAGCACCTGCCATTTCACTTGCAATTTCCTCCCGTTTCGGTATCTGGTAGTGCTCACGTTTTATGTTTCTGTTTAAGTCTCCTGGGTCCATGCAAATCCTCAGTTCTTTGTTTTTGTTCTTTTTATCCACGCATACCATTGAGTTTACCCACTCTGTAGGTTCTTCAACTTTTGTGATGACATTTAACTCACACATTCTGTCCAGTTCTTTCTTAAGGCGCTCCCTAAGCGGTGCTGGGATTCTCCTTGGTGCATGGATCACTGGTTTTGCATCCTCTTTCAGTTGAATTGTGTATGTGTAGGGAATGCAGCCCAGTCCTTTGAATACTTCAGGAAAGCATTGCACTATGGAGTCAACTGTGCCTTTGTGTGCCCTCACTGCTTCTGAACAGCTGATTTGGTTGACTCTTCTCACCAGATTTTGAGGTGTCCCCTCCTAACAGTGATTCACAACCCTCAGGCACGACAGAGAACAACACATTGAGAGTAACTGTGAAGAACAGAGAATACAATCTGCACTGACCCTTGCTTTCTATTTCTTTTCCATTGTAATCTTTCAGCTTTACTGCTTTCTTGATTATTTTCGGCTTTTCTTTCATTGCCCTGATTTCTGTCATGCTGATCAAATTGGCTTGGGCGCCTGTGTCAATTCTAAGTGCTACCAAAGCTCCATTTATTGGCAGTGACACAATCCAGTTATCATCTTCTATGTGTCTTTCATGTGCCTCTGTGGCTTGCCCTTTCTTTGCATTTTCACATGACACCATGCCTACGAAGAACGTCTCACTCAGGTCTGTTTCTTCAACTACCCTCACTGGCTTTGCTTTCTCTTTAGTTAGACACTGTTTGGCGAAGTGACTTTTTCCATTGCATTTTGCACATCTTTTACCATACGCAGGGCACTGCCTTGGTTCATGTTTTCCACCACATCGTTTGCAGCCTATTACGTCTTTATTAGTTTTCTGTTGATCATTTCTTTTCATTTTGTTTCTGACGACTGCTACTTTAGTACTCTCGTGCACTACGGAGGCACTCGCGTCAGCAAACGTCTTTGCATGCTGTTGTGTGTGCTCATTAGCATGACATATTTTCTCCGTCTCATCCAAAGTTAGCTTATCATCCCTTAGCATTCTCTCCCTCGTATTTTTATCATGTATTCCATAAACAATCTGATCGCGGACCATAGAATCTTTCAAAGTCCCAAAATCACATGTCTGTGCTTTCAGTTTTAAATCAGTCGCAAAGCAATCAAATGTCTCACCTGCTAGTTGCATTCGCGAGCGGAACACATACCTCTCGTAGACAATGTTCTTTTTCGGGGAGCAGTATGCTTCGAACTTCTCAATGACTTTGCTGTAGGTCTCTTTGTCATCAGCCGTGGCAAACTCGAATGTATTGAAGACCTCGATGGCTTGGGAACCCGCGACCGTAAGTAGCAATGCAATCCTCCTTGCTTCTGGCTTATCGTCCATCCCTGTGGTGGACAGGTACAGCTCGAATTGCTGCTTGAAAGACCGCCAGTTGCTGTCCACATTTCCAGTCAGTTTTAGTCCCTCCGGTGGCCTTAGCGTCTCCATCTTCGATTAATCCACTGTCCCGATACGAAGTTTTACTCCTGGTACCATGTGTTGTTCATGAACTCAGACGTGAACCTTATAAAATTAACAATGAGCTTGTGCCCAAACTTTAATGAATGAACTCCCTGCTTGCATGTTCAACATCACTTCTTCTACCCCTTGCCACACTATCAATATCAGTGACCTTCTAATTATATCTAGGTAGGTCCATCTGGTGGTCACATTTGTAATTGCTGTTGATGCATACTGCTTATCAACACAAAGTAGTCTCTGCCTGAAACGCCTCATTGGGGTGGCTCTTCCGCTATGGCCCCCACTCCCTGTGTGCCCAGTTTTTTCTGACTGGCCAGCTTTGTGGAGGGCGGATCTAGATGGAACGAGGCAGCAGAACGCAGTTTTCCTGGTCCGGCTCTTCAGAGTGAAACTGACGCGTCTCCCGAAGGAATCAATGGCATATTCTGCAATCTAACGCAGTACATGTGTATAGATCTAATGAAATTAACTTGTTCTAATAAACGCAATGACAAAAGTGGAGGACGCAGTGCGAAAGTCTGGCAGCTCGAGCACAAATTTGCTATCGGCTACAGTTTGCTACGGCAACAGTTGGTGAGTACAGCGGTTTTTCTACTCTGCAGCTAGGATGCAGGGAAAGCTAGAATCCACCCCATATAGACACATTTGTAGAACGGATTGACATGCCCAAGTGTACACCGGAGACCGTAGAAATCTGGTGGGTCAGAGTTTAGAGAGAAACATGGACAGTGAGGAGCAGCTAGAAGTGGACCAACAGGTTATGGACTGCTTCGGTGTGTATTAGGACCTGCTGGTTCGTGTGCATAGCTGTGATCTGTTGTTAGCGTAGAGAAATGAACAGCTTCCGCGCTGGTATATGACATAGGGGTGAAAGCTCCAGGCAAAACGGCCTTTTTGGAAATTGCCCGTGGTAACGGTTGACTCAATGCGTCGGAATGACCAGCTTTTCCTCACACATTATAGTCCAGACAGTAGAGATGTATCAGGCTGACCCTGGTCATGGATAATTAAAGCGATCATTTCAGAAGCACCCAAAAACACACCCCAGGCTCTGCAAAACCTACGTCTGGTCTAACTGCAGCCCAACTCGGCAGACACTTATTGCACCTCTCCGGTTAGCTTCAACTGTAGTGGCTACAATCAGGCAATATTATGATGAAACGGTCACATTGATGCTTACTGAAGTAATACAAGCATACCAATCATAATTGCTGCATAAAAGTTACCAGGAGCATTTTTAATTAGCAGAGCACACAAACTTACATGCAGTAGCTGATAAGCGGTCATAACTTTGAATATAATCTGTCGCGCTGAAAATTCATTTTGCATCCGGTGTGAAAGCTGCTTAACGCGCCCATAACAAGTGAATTCGTGTCTTTGAATCGACTTTCAATGTAACCTGTCGCGTAAAAAAATTTGTTTCGTGTCCGGTGTGAAAGCTGCTTAACGCGCCCATAACGCCTGTATTCGCGTCTTTGCAATGACTTTGAATGTAGCTAATCTGTCGCTTGAAAAATTTGTTTTGTGTCCGATGTGAAAGCAGCTCTATGAATAGTACGCAACAGCGAGAGAGAGCTCGGTTAAGTTATGAACATAATACAATTTTTGCAGACCGTAAGTTCCGTTAGCGCGGACAAGTTGCTTATGTGGACCAAGCGAATTGATCACTTCTACAGGAAAGAATTACGTTTTTAATCTCCGCCTTTTTTGGCTTTTTATTAGCCACAACAATTTCTAAAGGGGGATGAAATTATGTTAAGGTAGTGCAGAGAAATCATTTGTAAACCAGGAGAGCTTCTGCGTTTCGCATTGCTGTCACGGTAGCACCAGAGAGTTTGCTCAAACATTTGTGAAGTATCCGGCTGATCCCGGTCATGGATAAGCGAAGTGATCACTAACTGTAGTGGCTACAATCGGGCAACGTAATGATGAATTTGCCACATTGATGCTTACCGATGTAACACAAGCATACCGATCAGAATTACTGCATATAAGTTAACCAGGAGCATTTTTAATTAGCAAGGCACCCAAACTAACATGCAGTAGCTGGTAACCAAGCGGTCATAACCAAAGAGACAAACCCTTGCAATACAGGTTTTAAAAAGAGCAAGTTCTGTTACTGTGAACAGTTGTACCAAGCATACAAATTACAAACAAGTATTAAAAGTTAGCTTCAAATGAGGTTTATGTTTACACACCTTCTGCAGAATTTCCCCTGGTACCACTATTGCATATTTAGGACACAAACATTAGCAACAGTAACTTGGCTACCTTAGCTGCTGTGCTACAGCCACAATCAACTGGCTATCTCGTCAGGTTGGCTTATGCAGTAAAAGCAACTTACAGCTTCTGTGTCTGTGATTTATCTTCAGATAGTTTACAAAGCCTGCGTTTGAGGCCAGTTGTTAGTGCTAACTATTGCTAGCGGTCCTGCTAGCCACCCGTAACGCGTTAGCTTCACTTACATTATTTGCTGTTATATTATTACTTACAGCTTGTGACTCCAAGCGCTTGATCGATGCAGCTGGTTTGAGCTGGTTCAGGTTTGAGAAGCAGCTGAAACGCTTATCCTGTGTCGAATTATTTTTTATTTATAAAGGTGTCTTTGGTGAAATGCTGAGCACAAGCAGTTAACGTTCCCTTTGGCCGTGGCTGTTTGCTGCCAGCAAACAAAAAAAGCTACCAACTGTTTTCTGGTGGCATCCTCTTTTGGAAGAGATATAAGTGTTTTTCTTTTCATCCAAAAGTAAATGGACTAGCAGCTTTGGGAGAGATACTGACAAAACTGCACCTAAAATGATTTGCGGTTTTTCGTTTGTATTTCCAAAAGTGTAGACGCAACTAAGGCATAGTATGATCTGCCGTTGCTAGTGCCTGCCAGAATAGTTTCCAGTGCGGGCAGAACCAGTGCAGTGGTTAGCTCTGGCTAGGTCTGTACTAATTGGACAGCACAACCTGACGTCAGGTTTTGCCCAGATCTCGCGAAGATCTCGGGAGGAGCTGTTCAGAGAAGAAATCAAGTTCACGAAATCACGTTCTTGGATTACGGCAAAACCCCGATATCTTATGTTTAGAAACTTTTCAGAGGTTGAATATGGACAACTAAAATTATAAAATTACTAACATGTATTCAAAGAAGGATCAGCATGGAACCCTTTAAATAATAGAGTTGCTAGAAGTGTTTGAAACATTCTGATTCTCGAGAATATGTTGGATCAGTCCCATTCATTTATCTTTGGTTTTTGTGGTTTGGGGTAACGTACAATGTGACTATGTTTTCTGAAGATATGGTTTTTTTAACCGTATCCATGCTTTTTACGGGATCCAGGATATTTGTTCCCAGCTAATTGAGATAACAGGCATTTAAAATGACTGTAATATGCTAAAGAAACCCTCACACATAGGCTACAACTTAGTGGGAAAAGTGGGCAGAAACAAAATAGACTTTTTTGGGTGAGGTTTTGTCCTTTTGTGGCAATTTCAACCGATAAAGGTCTTTGGACGATTCATTGTTAGGTAGGATGAAAATAAACATTATCAACACACTTATAATGGGTACGTACAACGCCAATTCCAAAAGGTTGGGATGCTGTGTAAAATAATAAAAACAGAATGCAATAATTTGCAAATCTCAGAAACGGACAGTTAATTCACAATAGAACATAGAAAACATGCCGGAAGTTGAAAGTGAGACTTTTTACCAATGCATGAAGAATATTGGCTCATTTTGAATTTGATGGCAGCAAGACATCTCAAAAAAGTTCGGATAGGGCCATGTTTACCATTGTTTAGTATCCCCTCTTCTTTTAACAACAGCCTGTAAACGTTTGGGAAGTGAGATGACCAATTGCTAAATGTTTGGGAGAAGAATGTTGTCCCACGCTTGTCAGATGTAGGATTTTAGCTGGTCAACAGTCCTGGGTTTCTTTGCCGGATTTTTTTTTTTTTTTAATTACGCGCCGAATGTTTTCTATTAGTGAATGGTCTGTAGTGCAGGTAAGCCAGTTCAGCACTCAGACTCCTCTATTGCGAAGCCATGCTGCTGTGATGGATGCTGTATGTGGTTTGGCATTGTTTTGCTGAAATATACAAGGTCTTCCCTGAAAGGGATGTTATCTGGATGGGAGCATGTTGTTGTGAAACCTGTACATCTATGGTTTTTTTCGTCTATGCAGATGGTGTTGCAGCTAGTAGACTGAATCAGAATAGTCTTTCGTTTTGGTTCATCGTTAAGACATCTTTGTCCTGCAGCTTCTTTCATGGCTGATTCTGTCTATGCTGGAAGCACATCTTCTTCCACAGTGCATACATATCAATGAGGTGCCACAGTGCTCTCTATTGCTGTTGTTATCCTTTCTGTGCTGATGTTTCTTAATCCGTTTGTTGATCACACTGTTTTCTTGCAGGATAGTTCCTTCCTTCACCTCTGTTTTCCATGCTGTTCTGTCCTTAGCAGTTTCTTCCCAGGTCATAACATCTATGTCACAATTTGACAGGCTGACTTTAAGGTGTCTTTGTATCTCAATCTTGGTCTTCCTCTCTTTCTCTTGCCTTGAGCTAATTCCCCATCGAGCAGCTGTTTTGGGATGCGTGTGTCATCCATTCTTCTCACATGTCCCAGCCATCTTCGTCTCCTTTTGCTCAGGATTGTTGTCAAGCTTTGAAGGTTTGCTTGCTCCAGCACCTTGGTGTTGTTTACCCTGTCACTCCAAGATATGCCTAAGATCTTGCGGCGGCATCTCAGGTGAAGGATTTCAAACCTCTTCTCTTGTTTGGTGTACATGGTCCATGTTTCTGATCCATACTGGAGTTAGCTGAGAAAGCATGTTTCGTAGATCTTAATTTTCGTCTTCAGGGTGTGCCATTTGTTTTTCCATGCTCTTTTGGTTATTTTACTGAAAGTTGTTGCAGCCTTCCCTATTCTGACGTTGATTTCGTCATTCAGTGAAGTAGTGGAGATGATGGTAGATCCTAAGTTGCAGAATTTGTCTACAGTATCGAGTTCTTTAATGTCTAGCTTAATATGGCCTCGCTCTGTTCCTTCTTGAGTAAGTACAACAGTTTTCTTGACACTGATGACTAATGTAAAAGCCTTACAAGCTGATGATAAATGGTCCATCATTCTCTTCAGAGTTGATTCGCTATCGGTGACAAGAGCCGCATCATGAGCGATGAGTAAGTCCCTTATTGTAGTTGTTTTGATCTTGGTCTTAGCCCTGAGGTGCTCTAGACTGAAGCGTGATCCATCAGTTCTATAATGAAGGTACAGTTGAAAGCAGAATTATTGAACCCCCGAGCAAATTCTGTCATTCACAAAACTGTATGACAATAAAGGACTTTTAATGATGCTAAATACTCAGAAATAGATGAAATATTTTATTCAAGCTCATAAAACAACAAGTTTTAGGAAAAAAGAAAAAGTACACAACAATAACTGATTATCAGACTGGCAGAAATATTGAACCCCTTACAGTAACTGTCTCTAATATTTAATGGCACATCCTTGGGCATCAATAACCTGCTTGAGACGGGTCTGATAGGTAGAAATTAACCTCTGGCAACGTTCTTTGGGGATCCTGGCCCACTCTTCTTTTGCAAAGGCTTCAAGCTCTGTCAAGTTTCCTGGCTTGCGCCCCGCAACTGCCTTCCTCAAGTCCCACTAGAGATTCGGGGGTTAAGGTCAGGTGATTGCGAGGGCCATTCCAACACCTTCCAGGACCTCTTCTTGAACCAGGCTTGGGTGGACTTTGACCGGTGTTTTGGGTCGTTATCTTGCTGGAGCCACCAGTTACGCCCAAGCCTAAGCTCTCTCACTGAGGGCATCACATTCTTCTCCAGAATTTCCTGGTACTTACAAGAATCCATCTTCCCTTCTACACGTTGGAGATTTCCCGTGCCTGAGGAAGCAAAACATCCCCACAGCATCACTGAGCCTCCCCCATGCTTCACTGTGGGTAGGGTGTTCTTCTCTGCATAGGCTTCATTTTTCTTCCTCCAGACGTAACCCTGATCCATTGGGCCAAAGAGTTCAAGTTTAGTCTCATCCGTCCATACAACAGAATCCCAAAACTTGTTAGGCTTATCCAGGTGGGTTTTGGCATACTGGAGTCGACGTTTCTTGTGCTTTGAGGTTAGGAGTGGAGTACGTCAGGGGATCCTGGCATGCAGTCCTTGCTTGTACAGTGTGCGCCGTACTGTATCAAGAGAAACATCAGTACCCGCTCTCACCAGGTCTTCCTGCAGGTCCTTGGCAGTTAGTCTGGGGTTTTTATTCACTAGTCTTCCAAGCCATCTGGCAGTAGCAGGGGTAAACTTCCTTTTTCTCCCACGTCCTGGTAGGTTTTCCCCTGTAATCTCGGCCTTGAACTTGCAAATGATGTTTGCAGCTGTATCTCTATGTACATCTAATGTCTTTGCAATGGTCTTATACCCTTTCCCCTTCTTGTGCAATTCAATGATCTCTTTTCTAAACTCTATTGACAGCTCTCTTGACTTAGGCATGGTGCTAGTGTGATCTTAAGCAGGATAGTCACTTAAATAGGGCAAGGATTAATTCTGAGTCAATCAATCAATCAATTAAGGTTGGCAATGTTTAGAAAAGGTCAGATATTGAGTAAAAACAGTTTTTTATGTTTGGAGGTCACTGTGGGGAGGGGGGTTCAATAATTCTGCAGGTGGAAGATTTAGTATTATTAAATAATGTTTACAAGTTTTGAAAAAATACCTTTTTTTCAATACAAAGGATTATTTAAATCAGTTGTCTTTAATTAATGCAATGATTGAAACTGAATTTTTATCACCAGTTTGACCCATTTAGCAACATTTGCTTGGGGGTTCAATAATTCTGCTTCCAACTGTATATATTGCCTGGTGAGTCCAGGAATGTGGATTGCAGCAGCGCAACAAAGTAAATGCCGAAGAGGGTTGGGGCTAAGACACAGCCCTGCTTTGCTCTAATGTTGATATTAAATTTGTCTGATGTTGAGCCATCAAACTGAATAGTGGCCTTCATGTTTCATGAAAAGATACGATAAGCTAGAGGAGTATTGGTGGGCATCCTATTCATTTTAGCACCATGTACAGCCTCGATCTGCTGACTGTGTCAAATGCCTTTGTCAAATCAACTGTAAAACCCCACAAAACAATTCCAAAATACGGACATTGCAGAGGGCTGAAGGTTTCACGTGTTCTTTTTGGCTGGCGTTAATTCGAGCAACTTCCTGGCTGGTGTGAGTCACAATGGAATGGACATTCTTCTCCGTTCAAAAGAACAGGGCCCTAAAGCACAATGGTTACAATTAATCTGACTCCATAATACATTTAGAATACCAAATTTGGTTATATCCTCGTTAAATATCTGACTCCAAATTAGAATTAGAATTTATAGTTTAGGGACAGTATGTGTGAATCTCAGGGCAGCTATGCCATCAGACTCGTCCGTGAAAACCAGTTACTCAGACTCTTGGGAAAACAAGAAGTTGATTATACCTCAAATTCCTAACAGACAACCACCGTCGCTACATTAATGTTCCCGAGTTTTAACACCATGTCCAGATCCTAGGTTCGTTGATTAGATTAGAGGTTGGAAGTCAGCCATCACTGCAATACCCTCTGTTGGCATATATCTACAGTGAACCCAGATTTACGTATATACGCCCATGGGTTCCTGAAGGGAATTTTAACGGATAACCGACTTTTCGTCTATGGGTTTCCTTAAGGCTAAAACGCCAGAACCAGCAATACATAAAGCCTTTATGTAAGTCAATCATGATTGTCTCTCCAACTCACTAAATTCCCACACCGGGCCGCTGGCCAGTCGTTCCTCAGTGGGGATTATACCCCTAGGTATCCGCTGCGGCGGGGCTAGAAAGAATGTACAAGTGTTAAGAGTCAAGGTGAAAGGAATTATAATAATTTAATCACTAGGTAGGCACCCTGATAGCAAAGAGTCATTGAAACAATGTTAAATCAACATTATTTTGTCAACGTTAAGACATTGAAACAATGTTAAGATTTCAAGCTAACCATAGATCAATGTGCTTTCAATGACTTTTCAACATTAGTATCATCACCCTTTAAACCAGGAATCGATGCTGAATCAATTATAATCATAACTTTAAATCAATATTGTTTAAATGTCACTATATTCTTTTTTTTTTTTTTTATAAATTTGGCATCTCCAATCCCACCCGAATTTGGAATGCCCAATTGGGGAACTATGTACAAAGCTTGCTCGTATGCGACCCCTTGCTGCCAACTCAGGATAGTGAGACAGTTCACGGCTCTCCTCCGAAGCACGTGCCTGTCTGCCACTGATTCTTGTACACTCATTGGTTGAATCTTCGCAAGTTCAGAACTAGGGCGGAGGATACCTGGACATGAACCAACCCGGAGTCTTCCTGACGAGCGCCTGTCTGGCCAACAGGAGGCGCTGGAGCAACGAACAAAGCTGTTATTATATACCCAAATCCGGCAGTCCCTTCCCAATTTGAAACCCTGTAACGTGATAGCCAATTGTGCGCTACTCTGAAAAAGCTGCCGACCCCTGCCGGTGGGTGCGCCGGGGCTCGAACTCGCGACGTGGTGATCACCTCTGCACTGCAGAGCAGTGCCTTTTACCGTGTGAGCCACCCGGCAGCTGACAAATGTCGCTATATTAACGTCGGGTTTCATTGCTATTGCAACAGTGATTCAACATTGATTTAGCATTGATATTTCAATGTCAACCATTCTGATGATTAAGATGGAAAATCAACATTGTTTCCATGTAGTCATGCTATCTGGGCACAAACTTAGACAAGTAACACAGAATTTAGAGAGAGAGAATAAAGTCATACCTGGAAAAATGGAGACGTGCACAGGGGCAGATCGGACCACGTGCGTGGGAAGAATTCAGATGCCTTCCCTACCCGACCACCTAGGTTGGATACTTACGCACAGACCCAGGCTCGAGGAGAGATCTAGCATACAATTCTCCATAATCAAAAGACTACTCACGCCCTTCCGCAGATCGAAATACGATTCTCCCCAAAAGGGCGGTCTCTCCTGCCTTTAAGCAAAACAACACCTTTGATCGAATGGCGGGGGGGATTGGGTTCTCCACTATTTGGGGGATGTAATAAAACTTCCCCATGATGTAATAAATCATGTCCATCGTTGAGCAACTGGATCTGAAGCCACATTGACTTTCTGGTAGAATTCTCTCTGCCAATTTCAGTAGTCGTTTCAGAATGATCCTTGCAAAGGCTTTCCAGTGATGCTCAGGAGTGAGATGCCTCAATAGTTATTGCAGTCTCCCTTGTCCCATTTGTTAACATAACATGAGCGGCAAAAACAGGCCGTTCAGCCCAACTAGGCTTACCCAAGGACTGTATAAAAGATGGACGACGCCATCCATTCACTCCCATTCAACAAAAATGGAGCCAAAATATCCTCGATATGGCTGCTGCCATGTTGCACATTTGGTGCCTGAGCATAGATATATATAGAACACTAGATTGCTGATACGGTACACTCAAGTGAAGCATCTGTTCTCCGAGCCTATACACCCGGAAGTAAAATTCGCCCATAGACTCCCATTCATTTTCGCCTACTTTAAAATTACATTTTCAAAAACACTTTCGTGCGAGTCGGTGTTATTTTGGTATCGCTGTGCAGAGCAACATTTTGTCTCCTGAAATATGTGCTTTTCGGAGGATGGAAAGCGGCGCACACTCTAAAGCGAAGATCGAAATGTGACTCGATGTCAACGTTAAAGTGCTGCAGAGAAGTGACTTTAACGCGACCCAGGCTTTTACCTCTGATAAGATAATTGCTTGGTAGTTATCGCCGTTATAAGAAACGTCGATGAATGTCCGTATACGTTATCAAATTACACTCTGGTTTCCTCACTTCATTGTACCCTGGTTGACTATTTGACATCAACCGAATTGTTTATATTGAATCATATGGCTAACATGGATTAAAAGAAGCGCTAGTGAAGCCTTTCTCCCCTCCGTGTCTTTTGGAGCTCTGTATAAAACAGACAAAGCGACGTGTCCACTGTTTTAAATATTATGCGGGTAAGAAGTATTGTCGTTGAATGTCAGAGCTGCCTGGTCCCTACTCAGCAGGTCGCCTATCTAGGGCTGGAGCTCAACTCTGTCGCCATGAAGGTCTACCTTTCGCCACGGCGCGTGAGCGACATTTTGCATCTCCTTCCCCACTTCAGGAGGGGCAGGTGGCTGCCCTACATGAAGTTTCTGCAGCTCATGGGCAAACTGACAGCTGCCTCAGCTGTTGTACCCTTGGGTCTGCTGACATTGCGCCCCTTGCAAATGTGGCTGATCGACCTCCACCTGGATGCCAGAAAACACAGGCGCAGGCTGGTCAGGGTCTCTCAGGCATGTGTTCGTGCCTTGGTGCCCTGGAAGGACAGGGCGTTCCTGCTGGGAGGGGCATCCTTTGGGATTATTCCATCCTTCCAAGAGACTCTCATCTCGGATGCCTCTCTCTCAGGGTGGGGTGCGGTGTGGCAAGGAAGACCTGCCCAGGGACAGTGGTCTACTTGCAACCGCAAATGCCACATCAATGTGCTGGAGCTTCGAGCTGTGCATCTGGCACTCCAGCATTTTCTGCCATGTCTGCGGGGGAGACATGTGCTTGCTCAGTCAGACAACATGTCCACTGTCTCCCAGATCAATCATCAAGGAGGCACCAGGTCAGTGCAGCTGCTACGGGTGTCCCGGTGCCTCCTGACGTGGGCCGCTCCTCGCCTATCCAGCCTGCGGGCAATGTACCTGCCGGGGGAACGGAATCAGGTGGCAGACTTCCCTTCCCGGTGCAAGACCTCACCAGGGGAATGGCGGCTTCACCCGGAGGTGGTAGACACGATATGGAAGCTCTTCGGCAGAGCAGCGATAGACCTCTTTGCCACAGAGGAGTCAACTCATTGCCCACTCTGGTTCTCTTGGACAGAGGAGACCGCTCCACTGGGACAGGACGCCCTCGGGCACGAGTGGCCTAAGGTGCTCCTATATGCATTTCCACCCCTGCCTCTGATTCTGCCAACGTTGCAGAGGGTCCTTCAGCAGGGCTACAGGCTCCTCCTGGTGGCCCCCTTTTGGCCAGGGAGATCTTGGTTTCCGATGCTGCGGAGGCTTTGTTGCAGCTCTCCATGGCGCCTACCAGAGAGAAAGGACCTTCTGTCACAGCTGGGGGATCAGATTTGGCATCCCAACCCCAGTCGCCTCCAGCTATGGGTCTGGCCGTTGCGCGGCCCAACCCTCTCCTGACGAGCTGTACCGAGCCCGTTCAGGCTACCATCATGAATGCCCGTGCAGCATCCACCCGTCTTCAGTACGAAAGTAAATGGAGGCGTTTCTCTGCCTGGTGTGCGGGCAGTGCAGAGGATTGTGAATACATAACATAACATAATAGAATGGCAAGAACAGGCCTTTCAGCCCAACTAAGCTCGCCAGTTTCTTTATACTACTGAATATATCCCCTCAGATACTGAATCACTCAATGTTATCTAGCTTTAAGGGTGCGGGGTAGGCTGATGCAGATGGGTCTGGTGGAGTTTGTTTAGGAGGTGGGGGTGCAAGATGTCATCACAGTTAACGCAACTCCTCTCCTCTAGACCCTAGCCTTCCCAGTCTACCAGGTACTGGTGTTTGCCTGCTCGCCTTCTTGGAGCAGGCTATTCTCCTGGCAGGCTGGGCCTCTGTCTACCTCAAGGACAGGGGAATGGTCTTTCGAGGGGTTTGCTTCTGCCAGGGGTTCCGCATGCACCAGCCTGAGGAGGGAGACGTGAAATGTTTTACCAATGTGATTGTTGGACGGCAGTGGAATGGAGTATGCTGAATTATTTACCCTCCAGAGGACACGAAAAGGGCTGATGGACTGTGGGGAGACTTTCTTAAAGGGAAAGTGGAGGCACTGGTCCCTGGTGGAGAGCCAAACCTCATCCCCTGGCTGGTACTGGGGGAATCCCGATGTCCTCTGTCCGCCTGGATCTTTTGATGAAGGAGAGCTCTCCTCATCTGGATGTTAGTGTTTTCCCTGCCCTTCTCCACCTCAGAGAACCAGGCATCCACAACCAGATCGGTATCTAGCTCTGGTCCCAAAGGCATAGAGGAGATTGTTGTCCGAGCATGCCCTGAAAGGGGCTGACTCCAGTGGACACGCTCTTTAGGGAATTCTGGGCATATTCAGCCCAGGGCAGGTATTGTGACCAATCCCTCTGGCACTGGTGGCAGTAGGCCCAGAGGAACCTCCCCAAATCCTGGATGACTCACTCCACCTGCCCATTGCTCCGAGGGTGGTACCCCGAGCAGCAGAGGTCGCGTTGCACTTTCTGATTGTCTGTCATTGTGACAGACAGGGGCATAAAAATTCTGTCATCATCAATTATTATCCATCATTGTAATTTTATTTTTCAAAATGATAATCATTTATTTATTTATTTAATAAAATAAAACAGAATAATTTATAGATTACGCATTAGCTGATGCCGACAGTGATTCAAGTAGACACACATTGCGCACTGTGTTAAAGGCTCGGTAGGCAGGAATCCTAGAAAAACGGTGATCGTTGAGTCTACACGGGTGGCATCTCCTCATCTCTCCCCTGAGCTCCTCCCACCAGACAAGCACGGGCATCTGATGCACGCACTTCATACACGTACCCGACAGTCCCTGCCCCAGGCAATCGCAAATTAGACAAACCTTTTTTTTACGTCATCCTCCATCTAATAATGTCTGAGTCACAGGTAAGAAAATACTGTTTTTGAACATGAGCGATAGTAAAAAGTCTTTATATTTAGTGTAAAATAATATGAAAGACAGACGTCAACAAAGGCAAAAGTAACGTTGGCAGACAGGTTTGACATCGGGAATTATTTGGTTATAACTTTCAGCAAATCAAAGCCGTTCTTTATTTTAAGACTAATGACAAGCTAATGTTTTGAAGCAGTGTAGCACATTATAGTCAATCTATAGCAGTGTTTCCCAAACTTTTCTCTCTCGCAGCACACTGTTTACTATGAAAAAATCTCACGGCACACCGCTATGATATTATAGCGTTCCGCTCGCACTACCTACCCTGCAGCACGACCGAGTGACGAGACCACCACTCGAGCTTTCCAACCAGGTTTCAGGCTTTTATGCAATCATAAAATAAATGACTCTACGCAGTCTTTTCAGTTCAGCCCCCACTCCTCCAGTTTCTCAGATGTAGTTTTCTCCAGCAAAATTAGATTAAAAAAAGTTATTTTCTTTGTCTCCCCATCGACATATCTGACATTGGCCAGTAATTGTGCATGTCCACTGACATTGGTTGTTTCATCCACCTTCGGCGCAAATTTCCCACTCCCTTTTATTTTCTCCATTACAACGTCCTCTATCCACCTTATTTCTGAGGGCCCTACAGTAGATATGATCATGGGTATAATTTCTGGCGGAAGTGGTTTTTAGCGAGTGGCTAGTCAAGAACAGCGACGTTTCTTTCAGTTCACTTAGCGATTACAGATCGTTTTTTTTAACAAATTAACTTGCTTTTCTTAAAATGTCCCTTCAGAGCTCTGGCACCTATTGAGCTGTACGAAGCTGAACTAACAACCAGAGGAAGCTAAATTTATGGTTTGATCAACATTGTTTTGAACACGCACCCAGAACATAGGGGTTTGTCCTTGTGTTCAGCGAAACGGTGTTTCCATCGCCTAACTACTGAAGAGGATGCCAGAATTTGGCTGAAAAGACCGCCGAAAACATTAGATGCTGACTTCATAATGTTGACAAACAACGGCTCCTACTTCATGGCTAGGCTCAGACAGACCGCCGCAGAGGAGATGCTTGGTCCTCAGAAGCATTTTGACAGCAGTGCCAGGAGAGCACATTATGATTTCACGTGTAGGGAGGACAGAAAATTGTTGTATTCGTCTGGTAATGCCAGTCAGTGTAACTAACATTTCAACCTGCACAGTTTAAGATGAGGCTGTAGAAGTAGCAATAGTCTACTACAATTTGAAAATAGTCTACTCTGTATCAAATGTGGCAGAGGGTAGGATTTAGATAAACCAAGATTATGCCACCTTGGGAATTTCACCCTGGGAAATAATCAGTACAACAACTCAGTAGCAAATGTTTTTCAGGTTCTTTTATTGAATAGAGACAGAGACGTGGTTCAAAGCAAGGTTTTATCATCAGCCATATGTAGTGTTGTAATCCAGAGGTGTGCCAGCCCCACATGGCAGTTGCTGCATCACTACTCAAACTGGGACAAGCTGAAGAGAGCTGTTGTGTGGTATCTGAAGCTGAAAGATTTCCTCACATTGAAAATGAAAAGAAAAAAGCAGTCACAGCAGGTTGTGATCCCAAAGACACAGAGCCAAAGCAAGACCCTGGATGATGAAGTGAAGACACTGAGCGAACGCTGCATTTCCATGGATGACCTGCAGAGGGCGGAGAAGGCCATTGTGGTGTTCAGCCAACAACAGATATATCCAGAGGAAATTGCAAGGCTGAAAACATCTGCTGCTGCTAAAACTGGACTGAGCCGAAAGAGCAGCATCTACAAGCTGGACCCTGTGCTGGAGGATGGAGTTTTGAGGGTAGGAGGAAGGCTGAAGAGGGCAGCAATGCCTGAAGAGGCCAAGCGGCCAATGATACTCTCCAAATACCTTCATGTTTCCACACTCATTCTCCGACACATACATGAGCAACTTGGACATGCTGGAAGAAATCATGTGCTCTCGCAGCTCAGGAAAAGATATTAGATAGTGAACGCCAACTCAGCTGCTCGCAGAGTCCTGTCAAAATGTGTCACATGCAGGCGTGTGAGAGGGAAGAGAGGTGAGCAACAGATGGCTGACCTGCCAAAGGAAAGACTCAAAGCTGGTCTTCCACCATTCAGCTCTGTTGGTGTTGACTACTTTGGACCTTTTGAAACCAAAAGAGGGAGGAGTCTCATCAAGCGCTACGGGGTCATATTCACCTGCATGTCAAGCAGAGCTGTGCATCTGGAGATGGCACATGCATTGGACACAGACTCCTGCCTTAACACCCTACGACGTTTCATCTGCAGGAGAGGTCAGGTGACACACATGCGCTCTGACAACGGAACCAATCTGGTTGGAGCCAAGAAGGAGCTGCAAAATGCCATCGCAAGCTGGAACTCTGAAAAGATCCACAATGCAATGCTCCAGAAAGGCATCCAGTGGTCCTTTAATCTACCTGCAGCCTCACACCATGGCGGAGCATGGGAGAGACTAATCCGGATGGTGACACAAGTCATTCTGTCTACAGTACAAGAACAAACACTTGACGATGAAAGTTTACAAACACTGTTCTGTGAAGTGGAAGCAATTCTTAACAGTCGCCTTATCACCACAGTCTCTGACGACAAGAGTAACCTGGAAGCCCTAACACCTAATCACACCTTACTTCTCAAATGCCATCCTTCTCTTCCTCCTGGGCTGTTCAAACCAGCAGACATGTACGTCAGACGTCGCTGGGAGCAAGTCCAACACCATGCCAATCTGTTCTGGAGTAGATGGACAAAAGAATACTTACCCTTGCTGCAGGAAAGGCAGAAGTGGACAAGAGTGAGAAGAGGATTCGCAGTAGGAGACATCGTGATGGTGGTGGACAACACAGCCCCCCGTGGATACTGGGTTCTGGGAAGAATTGAAGATGTTCTGCCAGACACCAAAGGGCTTGTGAGAACAGTGAAGATCAGGACAAAGACTGGCGTGTATGAGAGACCAGTGACTAAACTCTTGTCTGCTATTGGAGGGAGCAGAAAGTTGAGTATTACTCATTATGATATTGATGCATTTTATGTTAACATTTACATTTAAAAGTCAGACAATGGCTGCATTGATAAGGCAATAATGTATTGATAGATAAATAGGCTCCTTTAAATAGGCTCCTTTATGTTTGATAATTGTTGCCTATGCACACAATTAGGGGCCAGTGTGTAGGAGCCATAATAGTAATTTATAACTGCATCTTTTGTTATCTTAAATATTATTATTTCCAAATTCTATTTTCTGACATTTAGAAATAATTTGGGTTTCTATATCTAATATGTCATGTTTTGAGTATGTATGAGTGTGAGTGAGTGAATAAGTGAATGTGAATGAACAAGTATGCCCTCCACAGATCAAGGGGGTAATATACCGACAGGTATATAGGTGTACCAGCCGGATGCCAGGGGGTGGGTTCGGTGATGCGCATACCATCACAGACCGTGGCAAAGTGAGGAGTCGGATGGACATTGTTGTTGGAAAAACTTAGAACTTTAGAACCTTAGAGGCCACTTAAACCCTTTGAAAAGTTTAATTTATGTTATTTCTGTTAATAAACATCAGTCAACTTTATTTTTGCCTCCTGGACTATTTTGCACTAGTTGTTGATCACACCGAACCTCAGATGTATGGCCAAACAAACAAAACTCAATGGGACAAACAAAAATCATGGTTTTAACAATACAATCATTATTATTATAATTAAAAACTACAAATTTAACTGGAAGAAACTATCAGGGGGAAAGCAGCAATAAAAGGTCAATAAGACTGACATCTGTTAAGCACTTAATTTATTTACTTGGAAAGTACCAAGACGTCCAGACAAATTTAATTTAAAATATTAAATTAGTTAAACACGTTGCCGCGATTTACTTTCTTTCCCATACTAGGACGTCCAGACCATTTACTTAATTTAACCCAATTCGCCACTGGGCGGCGATAACAGGTAAGCCAAGAACTAACTCAGTAGGGGGTATGCCACCATTTGCTCCCCAAGGTGACTTCAACTTACTACCACGCGTGCCGCCTCATCTAGAAAGCACAGCAAATTCGTGAGTAGAAGTGATTCAGTGAGATTAACATTCAAGGAGAATTCCGGTGTGAAATTGACTTGGGGTGTATTGAAACATGATAATGAGTACTAACTTTTGTTGAATACCCCACCTCCGTACACACGCAACTTTTTGAAATAAATGGATTTTTAGCCGAAGCTCCCAACTGGCTTACAATGGTTGTGAATCGGGGATCACGTTGCCATGCAAAGAAATTGCTATTTTTTTCATCATTTCATCATCACAAACGAAGAGGAAGGATAGGGGAACAGATTGCAATCTATTTGTTTGTGCTCGTCAATTGACTTATCATGACTTTCAAGATAGAGGCGACTGCAAACTACCTCAAGGTACTGTTTGCATAAACACTCTTTTTTAATAAACTACCTGTGCATTTTCAAAGTTCTCAGTGCTTCGTTTTAAATGTCAGGGCCGTCGGAATTCTACCAATGAAGAGTGGAGTTACTTTGAGCCTTGTTAATGATGAAAAAAATGGCGATTTCCTTGCATGGCAACGCTATGCCTGACTCACTACCATTGTAAGCCTGTTGGGAGCTTCAGCTAAAAAGCCAATGTTGCGTGCGTACAGATGTGGGGTGTTTGACAAAAGTTAGTACTCATTATCATGTTTCAATGCACCTCAAGTCAATTTCACACCGGAATTCTCCTTTAATTTACTCTGTATAACAATCCATGACGTTTCATATGTACAGCAGGATTTACCACTAAAATATAGTGTTTCCTTCATAAATATTCTCAGAAGGTACTTGAATATCTGTTTTAGGGTACATAAGGTCATATACTACCTCTAACAAAACACAGGGCTTAAAGCAAAAAAAAATCCCAGGACTGAAAATTTCAGACGTGGGATAAGACATTCTGAAAGGGGCTCTAAGCTTGCAATGGTCTAGCCCTGGCCCCTGTCCTAGACAATGGCAATATAAGAGAAATATAAACAACATTGTGCGCCCAGCAAACACCAATTAATTGGGTGATATGCTACTTCACAGTTCTCAAATGCCTTAATTGTGAATGTGTACAATTCGTGCTTCATTTTAACATAAACACCTGCTGAAGTTGTAGTCTGTCTATTGGTAGTCTGGTCTATTTCAAATATTAAAATTACTGTAGGACTTTAAAGCAAAAGTGCGTAGCAGCAGACCTGCCAACCTTGGCAATTTTTTTTGAGTACACATGCGCGGTCGCGAAGCACCCGCAGGGCCCATGGCGCAAATTTTGTTTGTTTTTTTTGTTGCGCTTGAAAAGCTTTTTTTGCCATTTGAACCGTACAACAGCTTTCTGTTGCAAACACAACAGAAACAAGCTCCTGGTTCCTTCCATTTTTGACACCAGGACCTGAATGGCTTTCCTGTGTCACCTATCTCATCCAACCAAGCCCACCTCCATTTGTTTTTGACAGTGCTGTCAATATTAATCACGTCTGATCCTTCCTTCACAACTAACCGCTCCATGATTTTTCGCTGAGTGAACCGGTACCACAGCAGTGACAACACACGTGGGTAATATTTTGAGTCAAACAATGCAACGCGGTGAATACACCAACCAATCATGATACAGTAGTTGCAGACGCGGTTGATCTAAAACATTACCCAGAATAGTAGATTTGCACACGTAACAATGCTTTTTTAATGCAAGATAACGTAAGAATACATAACAACAACGAATCAATGACCGATCGTGTGTGCAATCATAAAGTGCGTATCTGCACATTTATTGCAGAGCACGACCTTTCGTTCACAGTTGCGCAGTCATTGATGGATGACTTTATTAGAAGTTCGCTGTTTCATACAGTTTCATAACGGTACAGTTCACTAGTACATGGTCTACTAAAACTAAAACACACAGGCGTCATGTGTGTACATCCATGGAATTTCCACTCAGATAAAAAAACAGTTATCAGACAAGTTGAACATGATTTATTTTTCTCTAAATGCTGACGAGGCCACCAATACAAACATGGACCGTGTGCTGAACGTTTTGGTGCGCTTCTATGATGAGGATTTGGCAGTGGTGTACCGTCAGATGTCAGGAAGGCCTTCAGTAACATTACCTTTCCGGGATAATTGCTCTTAAACTGTTTGCGATCAGGTTTGCCTGATTAACAATCAAACAGTTAACAGAACAGCCACCACCAATGCGTAACACGTAATGATTAAGAAATGTTAATGACAAAGCAATTGGCTTTGTTGATATAGTTGATGTGATTCCGCAAGGATGACAATCTGAAAAAATTTGAAACTTTAGCGGACTCGACAGAAATTATTTTTGTTATCACTCAGCTGTGCATCGTACCTAACAACGCTCTTTAGCTGTCACTACATTCAGACTATAGAACGGATTCTCATGGCTTATTGCTCAATGAACCTCGCGAACTAATTTACGCAAATCCAGAAATTATAAAGACGTAGGATATAGATATTTTCCTTAGCCATTGGTGTGCGGAAGTAAACGACGTATAATTTCGTAACGCAATGTATAACAAGGCTTTCAAAAATAAATTCGATTCTCGTCTTCCAATCAGTCTGAGCAACTGTTTCTAATCCGGGAGGTAAACTGCGAGAGGTGTCTGTCATTAAGAAGTGAAAGGTGAGGTTATTGCTGGCCCTGTGTTTCTGCCAACGGACCGTCACTGGGATGTGGCCACTGCTACCTTCCCAGTAAATATAGGCTAACGTTATATATTTAGATCATACCTGATTGTCACATGGTGTAATCCACTTTCGATGTTTAAGAAAAAATCCACTGACTGCCATTATTCCTTGTGATTTCATCTTTTGGACACTGTCATCCATTCTGAGCGAATTTCATAACATCACCGTTAAAATCCGCAGCACTATGAATCATGAAGTCACATTGCTGATCTGCCATTTAAGTTACTCCAACACGACACAACAAACGCTAGCTGGTTGACGCTAAGATAATGCTTGGTGTCAGGTTACATCAGCGCTCAGCAGCCAGCGGCAACCAACTGAGTGCACTCTGAGCTGCATATCTTCATAGATGTTTTAATTTACATTATTTCCTTGGGGAGGGATGCATCGCAGTTTGGAAATCACCTCACTAGCAAGTATATGCAGCATTTTAACATTTTTTTCATTGACATCGTGGCCATGGTTGCCCCCCCCCCAATATAACTTTTTTTTTTTTTTGCAAATCTGCATCGATCTCATAAATAGCCCCTAGGGAATCTCCTGGACGGAAATCCGTCCCCAGGACGGAGAACTTTAAGCCCTGAAAACACGACTGACCTTATTGCTGTGGAACTATTGCAAACGCTTCGGAGCTTTGTGGATTGTTCATAGCTTTGCAGTCAGTGGTAACGGAGTCGCTAATGTAGCCAAAAGCGCTAGTGTGGCCACAGCTTCAGGTCGTTCTCCCATTCTTCGATAGAAGGCAGCGGCACCGTAACTTTATCTCGTCTGAGGGCTAAAAGGTGATGTTCCCTTATATATTATTTTCCAATTGCGTAGAAAAAAGAGGATTTGCGTGTGTCGATACTGTAGTAAACAGTTCACTGACAGGATGCAGCGGAAGTTACGCCCAGAATTCGCACAAGGGATCATGGGACGTGGGAATAAGGTGGGTATCTGCCGACATTTCTCCTATTCGTCTGCCGATTGTATTGTTTGAGAGAGGAACCCTCAATATTTCATTTGCAGCATTTTGACCCAACATGGTCCCAACGATAGCTTTGCATGCTGGCAGGATAAGAGAATCTGCAATTGTGCAAGACGTCTTTTTTCTTCTAGCTCTGTGACCAGATAGCTAGCTTCTAATGCTTTTTCTGACACTAGCGGTTATCGTCATGAAACTAGCTTGTTTGTTCATCTGGCTTCTCGACCGCATTAAATATTCACGGTCTTTTTTTTTTTTTTTTTTTTCTCGAGAGAAAAGTGTTTGGTTGAAAGGTGTCTTTTTAATTTATTTGGCACCATAGCTTCGTTAGCCAGCTTTTCGCCACAAGCAAGACAGTGGTATTGGGGTAGTGGTATCTCTGGTGAATGTAAACCCACAAGTCAGATATTCCTCACTGTAAAGTGTGCTCACCGCTTTCATTTTCTTTTTCTGGCCAGTGCAGCAAGAGCAAGGTGATTCAGGGGGATTCAGTCGGACGACCTTTTTGAGGTTTTGGTCAGGAATTTATCCATTTTCGTTGTTTTGTTACAACTAGCCTACACTGTTGTTTTGGCTGAGTTTTACTGAAGAATGTTTAATTTTTCGCGTTAGACGATGTGTGATTGGCCAATCACGAGAAGGAATTGTACTGTAGAATACATGATGTGGAAATATCGAGAAGGAATTTTAAATAGGCATTTCAATAAACTGAATTGAATGAATTGAAAATGACATGAATTGTTATTTTTATATCCTGTAAGTTCAGCCATTTTATATTATTAGGCTATCAGAAAAAAAACTGTAAGTGAGTTTTCTCGCCGCACACTTAGGAAGCTCTAACAGCACACACAGTTTGGGGAACACTGGAGTAAAGTTTCCACCGAAGAGACGTGCAAGCACATCTGCTTCAGCAGCACAGCCAATCACACGGCTCGCTCTCAGCTGTTCTGTGATTGGTCAAATTCTTCAGTCACACAGCAGATTCTTTGCAGGCTGAAAACAGAGCCCAGAAGGGATGCAGAGGTCTGCTCTCCTCTCAGATCACTTCATTTCCATTATGTTCAAAGGTTAAATGGAAGTTTTTGCACAATATTGCCGAAAATAAACTGCCCACTGAGCCTTTAAATACAGCACTGTGTGGATTTTCGAACTTACTGCTGTATGAACTTTGCAAAACATCATAAATGATTTCTCCCACCACACAGTAACAGTGCGCAAATGAACAATACTTTCAGTTACTGCTGGGCTTCACCATGCTTAACAACCGCAGTCTTGCTAAGCTGTCCTACGAAGCTGCTTATCAACTCGTTATGTTAACCGGGGCTTTTCCGACCTAGATATCTGTGTTAATATAACAGAGACGGCGTTTGTAGTTTATGACCAATCGTCTGCCGGCATCAGAGCAGCATATTTTACAAATGAAGAGCAAATCTTGTTACAAAAACATACAGGCATACAGGATCATAGTTCAGAGATGCCAAGTCTCACGCATTTTCGGCATAAGTCTCTTGCCTCTTAGTGGCATTCACGTCCCTGTGCCGTAGTCAGCAATTATTCAATCAACGCGAACTGAAGAAATTCACTTGTGGAATTGAAGTCATTGTGCATTAAGTTAATCAATTTCACGTCTATTATGGAGGATTTCCTCACTATTGACACAGAAATTGATTATGACTCGGGAATTGTCACGCTTGTCTTTACTGAGGGATTGAAAGCAATGGAATTGCAAAAAGATGTTTCCGCTGGTCTTGTTTCATTTAAATAATTTAAACGATCATGAAACACATCCATTGATACCCTGAGTAAAGATAAGCATGAGAAGTCTGGAGTCATAATCACTTTCCATGGTGGGGTCCACATTCACGCAAGTGAAACTCAAACTTCAATGCACAAGGATTTTAATTCCGCGTGAGAATCTCATCAATAAGGTTTCATTGAATAATTGCGGTCTAAGGTGTATAAGCCTAAAAATGCGTGAGACCTATGTCAAATGTGTGAGACTTCGCATCTCTGTCTTACAGATCAAACACAATGCTCGAGATAATATGACACCCACTACTGATTCCATGGGGGTGTGAACTACATTCTGTCAAAATGACGGACGGCCTTCAAAATTTTCCGTCATTGTTAAAAAAATCTGTCAATGACGCAAAATATTTGGTTAATGCGACCTCTGCCGCGGAGACTTACTGTAGCCCCCGACTACTTGAAGAAGGCTCTCCAGACACGGGAGGTGAACTGTGGCCTACAATCCGAGACCATGTCCTTCTGAAGGCCAAAGTTGCAGAATACCTGCTCGAACATTGTGCTGGCGACTTGAAGTGCAGATGGAAATGATGGATAAGGCGCAAATTTGCAGAATTTAGAAAATTTATCAAAGATCACAAGTATGCAGGTGTTACCTTCAGATTCCGGCAGGTCAGTGACAAAATCTACAGCCAAATGTGACTAGGGTTGATGTGGGACTGGATACTAGGGTAGCTTACCCCCAGGCAGCTGATGCAGTGATTTGGAGATCTCTATGTCAGAGGCTAGGTGGGGCCACTAGTATTTTCAGCTGATTATAAATGTAGTTCCTTTGGCTCCGAGACGTCCTGCTGACCGAGAGATATGTGCCTATAGAACGACTCTCTCACAAAAACACAATGGGACGAATGTCTTACCCAATGAAACCGGGGAAGTGAACGGATTCCTCTTCGTCTCCCTTGCAATCTCCCGATCTAATTGCCACTTGATCAGAGCGGGAGCGTAGGAGGGTGGAAGGATGGTTTCTTCGAAATCCGGATCCTTTTCAGCTTTGTATTTTTGTGAGAGGGCTTCAGCGTTTACATTCTTCGAGCCGGGGTAACAGGTTATTGAAAAATTGAAACGGCTATAAAAAAAGTTCCCACCTGGCCTGGCACAGATTCAGCCATTGTGCTTATTGTAAGTAGTCCCAGTTGCAGTAGTCTGTCAACACCAGGAATGGATGCTGGGCCCCCTCTCGCTAATTCCTCTATTCTTTTAGTGCCATCTTGACCGCAGGTAACACCCGGTTTCCAAGATTGTACTTGGCTTCAGCAGAAGAGTGCTTGCGTGAGAATATGCACATGGGAACAGCTTCTCTGGGGTGCTATGCCTCTGCAACAGAATAGAACCCTCTCCCGCATCAGAGGGGTCAACTTCTACAAAAACATTTTTTTGTCTTCTACAATAATTTTGGAGTGCGTTGAATGTGTGTTGTGCCTCCGGATTCCATTTCGGCGCTTTTGGTTTTCCTTTGAAGAGGTGTGTCAGGGGGTGGGCCACAGTACTGAAATTCTTTATGAAGTGACAGTAGAAGTTGGTAAAGCCTATGAATCTTCGGCGGTCTTTAATGGTACATGGGACGGCTAATCAGCTGCCTGCACCTTTTTTTGTTTTCATCGCCACTCCCTCTGGTCCGATGATGTAGCCCAAGAAGGAGATGGGTGATTGGTGGAATAAGCATTTCTCGGCCTTGATGAAGAATTGATGATGCAATAGATGCTCGAGTACCACCCTCTCGTCTTATGTGCTCCTCACAGGTGTGGGAATAGATCAGGATATTGTCGAGGTAGGCTATAACTTATCTGCCCAGCATGTCTCATAGCACGTCGTTGAGGAATGATTGGAGCACGGAGGGGGAGTTAATCAATCCATACAGCATGACGCAGTACTCGTGGTCGTCGGATGTAGTACTGAATGCCATAATGCCCTTTTCCACTCATCTTCTTTTCTGATGTAAATCAGATTGTTAGCGCTGCATAGATCTAACTTTGTCAATATTGTCGTTCCACGAAGCAGCTCCACAGTGCTCGGGACCAGGTGGACAGGTTAGTGGTACTTCACCGTGATGTCATTTAGGCCCCTGTAATCTATGCAGGGGCGGTGACCTCCGTATTTCTTCTGGAGGGAGAAAAAACTGGTGGAAGCTGGTGATGTGGAGTGGCGAATGAAACCTTGTTGCAGGGGTTCCTGCACCTAGTGCTCCATTGCTTGTGTCTCAATCACAGACAAGGGGTAAATTTGGTTCCATGGTGGAGTGGTGTCTGACACTAGCTCGATCGCACAGTTCCAGGGACAATGCGGGTGCAGGGTCTCGATGATGGTTGATGCTAGGATGAGGGGGCCACAGTGTTGTCTGCAAGCTGGGGCCCGGAAGTGGAGTTGTTGGGTGTTCCATGCAACAGTGAGGTTGTGCCAAGGGAGACCAAGGAAGATGGGGTGACTGGAATACTGAAGGATGAGCAGCAGGATCTTCTCCAGATGGCGCTGTTGAATCACGAGGGAAATCGGTGTGGTGTGCTGTGTCACGCTGCATTTGCTCAGGGGTTTTCCATCTATGGCCACCATTGTCAGAGGGATGCAGAGCTGGTGAAGTGGGACCTCTGTGCAAAGGGTCAAACCGTTATAGGACACCTTGATGGGGCTGTTAAACTGTTGTGCTGTGATGGTTGAGGGCGACACCTTTACTTTAGGGGGCATGGTTTCTCCTTCCTCTCTCCGGGAGCAGGGGTCAGCTCTTCTCCGGGGGCGACGCTGGGCAGATTTGGCCTGTCCCAACTCCATGGGCTCCGCCCCTTCCCCCGTGGAACCTTCGGAAACCCTGGGCTGGCTCCACTGTCTCTCCTGTAGGAGCTGGTCCAGGCTTATGGCAGCACTGATGTAGGCGGGCAGTGACATCTCAAGATCCCTGCAGGCCATCTCTGCACGGAGCTCTGGGCACAGCCCCCTACTGTTCTCTGCTGCTGGCTTGATACCTCCCATTACTTCAACACCGGAGATGGCCGAAGATAAATTCTTCGTGAGATGATCGCAATTTGTAGTGATTATAATGTAAATAAATTTGTAAAGGCGGATTTGTTTATTTGTTTATTTTAGAAAAATTGATTAGAAATCAAAATGACGAAGGATCACAAAGGATGTATTTATATTAAAGATTCCGTGGTCCAAATTATTTTTGGATGTACAAGCACTTTAAACAAGTGGAAAAACAAGCAGCAAAGTACAAAACCCAAAACCAGTGAAGTTGGCACGTTGTGTAAATCGTAAATAAAAACAGAATACAATGATTTGCAAATCCTTTTCAACCTATATTCAATTGAATACACTGTAAAGACAAGTTACTTAATGTTCGAACAGGTAAACTTTGTAATTTTTTGCGAATATTAGCTAATTTGGAATTTGATGCCTGCAACATGTTTCAAAAAAGCTGGCACAAGTGGCAAAAAGGACTGGGAGAGTTGAGGAATGCTCATCAAACACTTATTTGGAACATCCCACAGGTGAACGGGCTAATTGGGAATAAATGGGTGCCATGATTGGGTATAAAAGCAGCTTCCCTGAAATGCTCAGTCATTCACAAACAAGGATGGGGCGAGGGTCACCACTTAGGGCACAAATGCGTGAACTGATTGTCGAACAGTTTAAAAACAACATTCCTCAACAAGCTTTTGCAAGAAATTTAGGGATTTCGTCATCTATGGTCCGTAATATTGACAAAAGGTTCAGAGAATCTGGAGAAATCACTGCACGTAAGCGACAAGGCCGAAAACCAACATTGAATGACCATGACCTTCGATCCCTCAGGCGGTACTGTATCAAAAACTGACATCAGTGTGTAAAGGACATCACCACATGGGCTCAGGAACACTTCAGAAAACCACTGTCAGTAACTACAGTTCGTCGCTACATCTGCAAGTGCAAGTTAAAACTCTCCAATGCAAAGCGAAGCCATTTATCAACAGCACCCAGAAATGCCGCCGGCTTCGCTGGGCCCAAGCTCATCTAAGATGGACTGATGAAAAGTGGAAAAGTGTTCTGTGGTCTGACGAGTCCATATTTCAAATTGCTTTTGGAAACTGTGGACGTCGTATCCTCTGGACCAAAGAGGAAAAGAACCATCCGGACTGTTACAGGCGCAAAGTTCAAAAGCCTGCATCTGTGATGGTACGGGGGTGTATTAGTGCCCAAGGCATGGGCAACTTACACATATGTGAAGGCACCATTAATGCTGAAAGGTACATACAGGTTTTGGAGCAACATATGTTGCCATCTAAGCAACGTCTTTTTCATGGACGCTTATTTCAGCAAGACAATGCCAAGCCACATTCTGCACGTGTTACAACAGCATGGCCCCGTAGTAAAAGAGCGCGGGTACTAGACTGGCCTCCCTGTAGTCCAGACCTGTCTCCCATTGAAAATGTGTGGCGCATTATGAAGCGTAAAATACGACAACGGAGACCCCGAACTGTTAAACAACTTAAGCTGTACATCAAGCAAGAATGGGAAAGAGTTCCACCTGAAAAGCTTCAAAAATTGGTCTCCTCAGTTCCCAAACATTTACTGAGTGTCGGTAAAAGGACAGGCGATGTAACACAGTGGTAAAAAGGCCCCTGTGCCAACTTTTTTGCAATGTATTGCTGCCTTTAAATTCTAAGTTAATTGTTTGTTTGCAAATAATCATTAAGTTTCTCAGTTTGAACATTAAACATCTTGTCTTAGCAGTGTATTCAATTGAATATAAGTTGAAAATGATTTGCAAATCATTGTATTCTGTTTTTATCTACGATTTACATAACGTGCCAACTTCACTGGTTTTGGGTTTTGTAAGTACAAACATTAAATACTGTATATACTGTATCTTGCATTGTTTACCCACTGGTAATGCCAGTGAGAGCTGCTTGCTAATGGACAAGAACAAGTAGAGTCACATGTACACAACACAAGTGGTTAGGAAATGTGCACAAACCTGAAAGACCAGTGAATGAAATAGCTTTGGATTGGTTTAGTAAGAAATATTAAAAAAGAAAAAGGTAGAGTGACTTAGGTCCAGTAGATAAGGATGCAAAGGCCAGAAGAATGCCTGTTAGAAAACAGTCATTGATTGTTGTTGACGCTAAAAGTCCAGTGTCATCACTGTCATGTTTTGTTCTGTTTTTCTGGTCCACTTTCAATCACAGATTGAGGGCCAGATCTGGGGGAAGGGGGTGGCGGATGGGAGATGACTATTGATTTCTATACTTCCTGGTGCCAATTGTTTAAGTCCCTATATACTATATACAGTTAGGTATTCTGTTTTTATCTTAAAGTATCAACTGTCAAATTGAAATTGAATATCCTTGGGAGTAGTCTCACTCGATAAAATAATTTGCTCCTTCTCATCAAGTTTCACTGCCTCCCCAGCAAGACCCCAGACTTGACTAAGTCAAAAAGCCAAGTCCATAAGTCCTAATTGCCTGCATCTGAGTCAGAGTCCATATCCTTAGTTTCAGAGTCCAAGTATTCAAAAAAAGGACTCAAGTCTGAGTCCCAAGTCTGCGTTCTCTGACTCTGCTAGCTACTGCCAGTTACAGTAAAATACAGAACATTATCATGAGTATTATTATTTAATTTCACTTTGATTATACCTGGAAGTCCCACTGATATTGTAAAGTTTTTAGACCTGTCCAAAACTATCGTGGAGTTATGTTATGAATGTGTAAAACACTCAATTTAGTAGAAATATAGTGGTACATACACTGCCTATCCAAAAAGAAAAGTTTTCTTCTGGATGTAAATCAACATATACTATAATTGGGTCATCATTGCAATGGTTCATGTGTTTCAGCTGGTTATTATTATTATACCCCCAGCTGATGAAGAGCTGTCTAGCTCATTTCATGAACTAGATGGCACTTGGTACAGTGCATACCTCCACCACGCCATGAAAGTGTTCTTTTGGTTTCAGAATATGTTCTGGATCACCTCCAAAATTAGATAAACTCTTCCTTGGACTGTCACCTATCCTGCCAAATTTCTTGCCCAACCCTTCATAACTTTTTGAGTTATTCGGTCAGAAATATCACATAGGCCGCGTTGGACAGGTATATTGTAATTCTTCCAGATCCAAAATCCAGAATATGTTCTGGATCGCTTCCAAAATTGAGTCAGCTCATCATTGAACTACCACTTGTCATCCTACCAAATTTCATCCCAAACCGTTCATAACTTTTTCAGGAATCCTGTTAACAGGCAGAGGGACAGACGGACAGACAAGCAGACGAACAAATGAAATCGCTCGAAAGCGATATCAATACCGAAATCTTCAAGGTCTGGTCATGAATTATGTTTACGGAGATATGTCAACTTGAAAGTTTAAAAAAAGTCCAATCTCTTGTCTTTGTGAGAACCCATTTTTGGTAAACTTCAGGCTAGAGTTGTCATGTTCAATAAGCCTAAACTAGAGGCCAGTGCCAACAGTATGAGCTAGCTTGGAATGAAATGCGGCCAGTTGTTTTTGCTTGAAATCACAAACTAACAGGCAGACAAACCGAATAGATGTGTAATAAACGTGAAAAAAATGGAGGCAGAAGAGATGTTACAGTATTTCAGAAGGGGCAAATTATTGGCCAGCATCAAGCAAAGAAAACAAGAAATGAGAAAAACAACTATGAGACATTCCGTGTCAATTGGACTAACCTTCCCGGATGACCATCTCCGAATTTCTTCATACTCAGATTTATAATTTATCAATGTATCAGAAGAACTCTCCCCAAATATTTAATCAAAATTCCACGTAGTCCAAATCCTTATTTCTGGGCCATTTTTAGGGGGCTACTATGAGAAATCCAAAAGTGGTACAGGTCTAAGTTTAATGACACAAGTAGTACTACATACAGAGACCAGGGAGAAAATATAAAATCATGCCCCTTGTGTCATGGGCTGATGCAACGAGGCTCTGAAAACGGGAAAAAAATCAATGGGCCATAAATTTTAAATAATCAAAAATTTGTCAAAATTAGAATTCTATCTCCAGCAACTGAATCTTTGGGCTACTAATTATGATAGATACGGAGCTTGTATTGGCATAACAATTATTCCTTAAAACACCATACAGGTGGTGCCACGGGTGGCCAAATTCAGGCAATTTAGTGAAATAGCCTCAATTTGGCGGCCATTAAGGCCATGTTGCCCAACTTTGATCTATTTGCAATATTTTTTCCTTGAAAGACTACATTTTAAGCTTTCGATTTAATGTGGTTCCTAAGCTGTTCCATATTTTTTTCTGGGTGAAATTATTTCATCAAAGCTTGGTATTTTGTGTATCATTTAAAGCTTGTTTCTACCGTTTCCCACATAGACACCTTAGCATACTGCTGTAATCTGTGAAAATCACATATATCCTTCATCAATCCTTTTTCTTCATCAATTTTCTTTTTCCACAACATATAAAAGGACTATAATGATCTGTTGAAACAGGGAGATAATCAATTAACAGATTTAGACACTGTTTGGAATACTGGTCCAGCTATTAAAATATTGGAATGAAAGAAGAATGAATCAGAACTACACTATGACTTCAACCACTCATAATGGTCACTAGTTGGTCACTTATCAAAAAAAAAACATAAAGCTCTATGGTACAGATGATGTGTTACATCTCAGAGCCAACAGAGGGGTGGACTCATAGCCAAGGGCATCTCCACTGATGAAAACATTACAATGGCACATGTGCAAGGCTGTCACACTGCAAGACAAATCACTACCCCGAGTCCTGGACAGTATGTGGCTTGTGCATATGATGGATACTGATGAATTGGAATGGTTTTGGAATTTTGTACAGACAATGAGGACTATAGCATCAGATTTATGTCACCCAGACGTCCAACAAAATCATTCAGGTGGCCTGCTATTCTATGTGTAATTACACCACCAACAACCAACACAGGAAGGAACTACAAAATTCAGAACAATGAGTTTAAAACAATTTGTGAAACTTTTGAGCAGTACAATCTCTACTGAAGTTCAGGTACAGTATTACTTTACAGACTTTGACTAGAGTAGTCTCATTGCTATTGAACCTCATGACCTATTTTCATCCCAATAGTCCAGTTAGCTGTTATGATGAATGTAAAAATATGGCGAGATATCTGGGGAGAGTACTTCAAATACATTGGTGAATCTTATTCCTGAGTTAGAAGGAAATCCAAGATAGTCGTCTGGGGGTTCTGGTTGAGTTGACACAGATCCAGGCACATTGGAGCATATATTCGAGCCAAAATATGTTGGCAGCCTATGATGTTTTTTATTCAGATATATTAAGTGGGCATCAACATGTCCCCTGGTACCTATTTTAGTACCTCTAACACTGATTACAACTCTATCCTAAGGTGGTCCATGTGGGAAATGGTAGGAACAAGCTTAAAATGATAGACAAAATACCACACTTTGATGAAATTATTTCACCCAGAAAGAAATACGAAACATCTTAGGAACCACATTCAATCGAAAGCTTAAAATGTAGTCTTTCAAGGAAAAAATATTGCAAATTGATAAGTTGGGCCACGTGGCCTTAATCGCTGCCGAAATGAGGTTATTTCACTAAATTGGCTGACTTTGGCCACCAGTCGTGCCACCTGTATGGTGTTTTAAGGAATAATTGTTATGCCCATACTGGGAGGTACAATTCAGGAACCACACGCGAGAGACAGTAATCTAAAAATGTATGCCTGTAATGGAGTCCGAGTCAAAGCTAAAAAACACAAGAATTGCCAAGCCACAATATGAAATCCAAAAATAGTGTCGACTAGACAGGCAGGGGTCAGAACCAGTAAGACAGATGAGCAAAGGTAGAAAAACAATAGGCAAAAAGTCGTAGTCGATGAACAAATCGAAGGGTCATACACAGCGCATCCAAATACAGAAATCATAGTCATACAAAAAGGGTCAAAATCCAAAAAAGGCAAAACAGTACAAAATGGGCAAGGCAAGAATCTAAGTCGGACAATCCAGTAGAAGAAAAACAATACTGAATGGCATACAAGGCGCTCTGCAAAATGAAATATTGATCAACATTCTGGCAAGAGCTGTGAGTGAAATGACTGCTTAAATACACATAGGGGAAGTCACATGCTACAAAGGGGAAGCAGGTGAATTGGATCAGACTAATTACAAAGGAATGAACATGAGAAAGTTCCTGATTACAAGACATTGCAAAACATGAACAGAACAAGGCAGAATCATAACACATACAAGCTCCATATCTACCTTAATTAGTAGCCCAATGATTTAGTTGCTGGAGATAGAATTCTAATTTTGACAAATTTTTATCTAAAATTTTTTATGGCCCATTGATTTTTTTCCCCGTTTTCAGAGCCTTGTTGCATCAGCCCATGACTCAAGGGGCATGATTTTATATTTTCTCCCTGGTCTCTATAAGTAGTACTACTTGTATAATTAAATTTAGACCTATACCACTTTTGGATTTCTCATAGTAGCCCACTCAAAAATGGCGCAGAAATAAGGATTTGCTCAGGAGCGCAGAGCCCCCCCCCCTACACCCCACCTAAAGGACTATGTGGAATTTTGATTAAATATTCGGGGAGAGACCTCAGATACATTGATGAATGATATATCAAAGTAGGAAGAAATTCAGAGATGGTCATCCAGGAAGGTTAGTCCAATTGACACGGAATGTCTCGTATGAAGAGTCATTCTCATACACTTGTCAAAACAGTGACACAACAAATTTGCACAATAATCAAAGCTATAGAGGTTCCAACTTAGCTAATATTTGAGTGTGTGACTTTCTTGAGATAGGTAGGGCATATTGCTTACAATTTTAATGGTCGCAAGCTGTAATCTGGATCAGAAGCAGGAGCGCACATCTTGCATACGATTGAAAAATGAGTGAACTGATTTTAAGGAACAAAGTGGTTAAGCCTTCCTTTTTTTGACATATCGCATTTTACACGTCCCAGAAATTACTCATGCGTTTTCCGCCTGAATTCTTAGGCTTATCATTAAGGACGTCTACTGTATCATCACTGTAATGTCACATAGAGTCAAGTCCAGTTCCGCGATCATTTGATGCAAGAACCTGCGCAGTCTGCAGCCAACGCCCTGCGCGGTCCATAATTTCACCTACAGACTTCAGGTCAGCTCCAGTGCGTTTTGCACTTCCTCTGAGATAAACGGTTTTGTTTTTGAAACTGCCATTCATCATTGATTCAAATTCGCAGTTTCCACTTTCCAGTTGATCAGCTGTTCTTCAGAAATATTGGGCGTGTACCCCTTCCCACTAAGGGGAGCGGAATCTGTTCTCGCGCAAGGTCCGTCAACATTGGTGACTTGAGTGTCCGAATGGAAAAGAAGGAATACACGTTCTCTCCGTCAAAATTCTCTGTGGCGATTGGTCTATATCTAAGCGTGACAATTTCTTCTACAAAACCATTGGGTAACCCAACAGTCAGATGGACAATTTGGTTTGTGAGTGGTTGAAATTTTCTGGGGGCGGTAGTGTATAGCGGTCAGTGTGTGTTGAATGCACGGGAGGGTGGATCACCACTGCGCAACCAGCTGCATTCCCGACTCAAAATAATTCTGTCTAAAATTGAAAGTAAAAGGTAAATGTTCATGGAATACTGTTTTTCATGGTAGACTCATAGAAATAGTGGGCTGTTATGGGCTTATATTCAGTTTTCTATGTTTACGGCTCAGAGGTTTAGCTGACAGTGTGGTGACCAGTAGTTAGACTATTCTGCATAGCGTGTTCATTGTACGCGAGTGGAAACTACATGGTGCGAAGACGACACGATTGACGAGCTGTACATTTCGAGCTGTACATTTTGAGACTAATGTTCAATTCGCTGTTTTAATGTTGTGGTTCTGTCGTATTCATGTTGAAAAAAGGCCCAGGTAGGCTATTGTCCTGGTCGCGCATCTGAGATTTATTTTGGGGGCCGCTGCAACGTGTGGGACCGGAAGATTATTGCCGATCATTATGAAGATATTGATTTGGCTGGCGTTCTGTCTCTGGTCGTCTGCACGTCTGCTTGTGGGGACAAAGTTCAACTGCCGTTATAGCCAAATATTGGTGGATTGGTTCGTTTGGCAATATGTTCGGTGCCCAATACACAACATGAATGCAAAAAAAATCTTTTTGTCGGCACTGTGAAATTTTTGTGTAGTTTTGTGACGCAAATTAATCGAGTCGTTCATCTGTATTTGTGTTTGCTCTGCCCTTTCTCTACTGGTTCAGTTAGCTGTCATAATTTTTTATTGCTTTCTGCCGCAGAACATTTCTTCTGTGTTATTTACGGGCACACTGGCCTGCATGTGTATCTCTGTATGTGATCAATCACTGGCTTAATATTGTGATGGCACAAATCTCATAATTACACTTAGTTCAGTATGATGTTACGAATGCGGTAATTTGATTATGTCTTAGCATCCATTCAATTCAGTGCAGATTTAGAGCAGTTGTGTCCCCTTTGTTGTCTGAAGAAGTTGGGGTAGGCCATTCCTTGTCAAGTCACCCGATGAAACAAGGTTGATACCTGTCATCTCAGGTGGTGCTGAAACTCTTATCAGACGGTGTGCACTGATGACATGTATTTCTTGAAAATGTATCTCATTACATATTATAAACATTACAGTAGCAGCATGTGCGCAGTTCAGTAGATATCCCTATAGTGGACAATGCAGGTTATGCAATGATAATGATTATAAATGTGATAAATTTGGAGATTTTAATACTCCTTACAGAAAAAAATAACCGTCATAATTTTCAAGAAAAACAGTCTGTTCAATGTACAAAAATTAGTTTGAGAAGTTAGGCTTAATATATCTTGTCCCGCATTCTGTTATTGCATTGTAGTGTGGGTAAATATTCAAATGGTAGGGTTCAGAGGCTTAATCAGCGGTGTTAGGTTGTTCTTTGGGATTCCTATTCCCTTAATCAGCAAATCTGTCAAAGCTGGTCAAAATCAGAATCATGATCTTAAACCCACTGAGGATATTAACATTCATTGCATGAGAGATTCAGACACTTGTTGACCCCCCTGGACTTGGCTAAAATTTTAGCTGGTGGGTGGGTATGCCATCCCCAGACATTGTACCTGCTGTGATTCGCTAGTGGGGCCCTTAGGACGCGAGTGAGAGGCCCCCAAAATTTAGACACCTTTTTCACAACATTGGAAGGTACCAAATTTGACCTTCAAAGTTCTTCAACTGCATTGGTGTACCATACCAATGTTTCCTGATTCTGAATCTATGGGTTGGAGAGACTACGTCCAACACTTTTTTTTTTCCTGGTTCACCCATGCAGTTTTCATATCAATGGCGCTGAAGTAGCCATGAGAGCCAGTTTTCACAAAGGTTTGTGGCCATCTTTCTGAAAACTGCATGGGTGGAGCAGAGAATTTCTTTCATATAAGGAGTGTCCTTCCAAAAAATTCAGTGACATTCACTTGGTGGACCAAGTTGTTCAAATATGGCTCTCTTTGCAAAAAAGGGTCCTTTTCAGGGTCTTTTTTTTTTTTTGGAGTCTGCATGGATAAATGGGAAAACTTTCGATAACAATTGCTGAGCAATATCCCAGACATCAAAATAAAAGAAGAAAACTTATGGTGGTTGGTTGCATTTTCTTTTATTCTTAAAAAACAAATTCAGAAGTTTTGTCTCTGTGACATAGGCGGCAGCACTGTAGTAAGCACACAGATTCCCTTATTCAACTACTTAGAAAAAACTTAATGACCATTATTTTACTGTGGTCAGAAGAAAATTGAATTCTAAGCCTGGATGGGTAGCTAATAACTAATATTAACTTATTATATCCTGGCCAAGTAACTAATATAGCCATATTGGATTGAAATTGAAATCTTGTTCCTCCTGGCCAGTTGTTGTCTAATGTTAGTCAAATGTTCAAACTTCGCAATACACTGTCATGAGTGTGATATTTTCAAAAATTCTCAAAGTCAGAAGTGAGAAAAATTGGTTTGGTGCACCCATGCAGTTGAAGAAATTTGTAGGCCAAAATTGGTCAATTCCATTGTGACTTATGGGACATTTAATGAAAAACTGCAATGTTTCAATTGAAAATTTGAAGACGCTAGAGATGAGAATGCCTTGTAATTATACATGGTAAAAAAGAAGACTTAACTCTCCAAGAAACACACAAAAGCTTTTTGTCAGATTAAAGTGTCATTACTGGAGGGGGCAAACTGTCATTCTGTGATTTATGGGGCATTTTTGGACCATGGTTTTTTGTATGGATTAAAGAAAGTTGAAAATCTATCTCAGTTTTTAAGGTATGGAATCAGTTTGTTGCCCAGTGTTTGGCCACTTAGTGTATCTTGTTACTGAAGTCATGTTTAGGAAAGAAGCTAAATTCATTTTTGTATGATGCTCAGACGATTGGCGTGACTTATGGTGATTCTTTTTTTAGTCCGTAAATGTCCTATAATGTCATTTTTGCATTTAAAAATTTATTCATCAATTTATCAAAGGATAAAACATTTATTGAACATCAACTACGTTACATGTAATTCAAAACATTTTGAACAAACACCAGAAAATCTGTTGGGCTCAAGCGGTGAAATTAAAACTGGACGCAGCATCAGCGTCACATCAATTAAATTACGCTATATGATTGAAAGAACAACATAATTAAACAGTAAAACATCAAAAGCCTTCAACAGACAATATTTGAAAAGTTTTAGGCAAATGGCTCTACACTGCCCTCCATAATTATTGGCACCCCTGGTTAAGATGTGTTCTTTAGCTTCTAATAAATTCAGTTTTTTTTCTAAATAATATAGGACTACAATAAAAAAAGAGGAAAATCCAACCTTTAATTCATGTGCATTTATTCAGTGGGGAAAAAAATCCCACATTAAGAAATAATTATTTTACATCAAATCATTTGTGCCACAATTATTATCACCCCTGATGTTTATACTTTGCACAACCCCCTTTTTCCAACAAAACAACACCAAATCTTCTCCTATAATGTTTCAGAAGATGGGAGAATACAGAAAGAGGGATCTTCAACCATTCCTCTTTGCAAAATCTCTCTAAATCATCCAGCAGCCTGGGTCCTCTCCTCTGCACTCTCCTCTTCAGCTCACTCAACAGGTTTTCAATGGGGCTGAGGTCTAGGGATTGAGATGGCCATGGGAGGAGCTTGAATCTGTGTCTGATGAACCATTTCTGTGTAGATTTGGCCACATGTTTGGGGTCATTATCTTGCTGAAAGACCCAGTGATGACCCATATTCAGCTTTCGGGCAGAGGCCACCAGATTTTGATTTAAAATGTCCTGGTATTTCAAAGCGTTCATGATGCCATGCACCCTAACAAGGTTCCCAGGGCCTCTGGAATAGAAACAGGCCCACAGCATCACCGATCCTCCCCCATACTTCACAGTGGGCATGAGGTGCTTTTCTGCATACTCATCTTTTGTGTTCCGCCAGACCCACTTGGAGAGTTTGTTGCCAAAAAGCTCTATCTTGGTCTCATCTGACCAAAGCACATGGTCCCAGTTGAAGTCCCAGTACCACTTAGCGAACTCCAGGCGTTTGTGTCTATGATTGTGAGTGAGAAAAGGTTTTTTCAGTGCATGTCTCCCAAACAGCTTGTTGGCATGAAGATAGTGCCTGATGGTTGTTTTGGAGACTTTGTGACCCCAAGATGCTACCATTTGTGGCAATTCTTTAAGTGTGAGCTTTGGAGAACATTTTATTTCTCTTACTATCCTCTTCACTGTGCATGGTGGCGAAATAACCTTGCATCCTCGTCTAGGCTTGCTTACCACTGTTCCAGTTGTTTTAAAGTACTTAATGATTCCTCTGACAGTAGATATGGGCAGGTGCAGACGAGTGGCTATTTTCTTGTGGCCATTGCCTGACTTGTGAAGGTCGACACACATCTGCCTTACTTGAATGGTGTGTTCCTTTGTCTTTCCCATGTTGAAGAGTGGATAAGAGAAATGGCCTCTGTGTCACATCATATTTATACCACTGGGAAACAGGAAGTGATGTATTACGAAGTAAATGTTCCTAGAAAATCTCATCAACTTTGTAAACTACTGTAGAAATGACAGAAATACTTCAATTACATTTATTTCCTAGGAATTGTTAGGGGTGCCAATAATTGTGTAACAGGTGATTTTATGAAAAATAATTATTTCTTCGTCAGGTATTTTTTTCCCCTTAAAATTCACTTGAGTTGAAGGTTACATTTCTCTACAATTTTCATTGTGAGAGTATGCCTCTGCAATAAAAATTTAATTTATTTTAAGGCTTTTAACGCATCTTAACCAAGGCTGCCAATAATTATGGAGGGTGCTGTATGTGATTTATGGGACAGAGATGTCCATCTTGTCCTCAGTCATGTAAACCGTAGCACTCTAGCTCCTGAGCTAGTTACAACCGACTTTAAAAGTCCCAGGGAATGCAAAACTCGGTATTTAGGCAAATTAAATCACATATATGCCTCTTCCATTTACTGATCTTGTTTCCTTTGTCATATGGCCCCTAGTTTTGTCGTTATTGTTTCATATGATGTGGTCATCTTGTTCAAACATATGACTTTCCTGATCTACTGAGCCTAAGACAACTAATTTTATACTTTCAGTGGGCTCCAAAATTACTGGCACTCCTGAATAGCAATGCACAAAAATACTTGAAAAAATTCTAAAAAATATATTTATATAGAAACTATAAATGGCAATATGTGAGGAATACTGTGATATTAATGTTCCAATTGAACCAAACTTAAAAATCACTTTCCCCCAAATCAAGGCATCAGAATTTATGGCACTCAATAACAATAAATATCATTGTAAATAATATCTCCCAAAATTACACCAGGTGTTAAATTCCAGTTATTTAAGTTTTATCTAAGTGTTAAGGAACTGTATTGAGCCATGACATCACTTCCTGTTTCACAAGGGTATAAAAAAATGAGGTAACAAATGTTCAATAGCCCTGTGTCCTCCACCACCATGCAGAAAACAAAACAACTGTCAGTTCAAAAGAGGCAGATGGTCATAGACCTTCAGAAGTCTGCTAATGGCAATACAAAGATTCACAGACGATTGAATATGCCACTGACCGCTGTCAGGGCAATTATTAAAAAATTCCAAAGATATGGAACTTTTGAAAACCTCAAAGGGAGGACACATCAGAATCCCCCCCCCCCCCCCCCCCCAAGGAAACTGAAGAGGATAGTGAGAGAAACAATAAAAATCCCCAAGAATCAATAAGAAAGATAATGCTCCTCAACTGTGCCAAGATTGTTAGCAACTCCTGGGCCACATCACCTGAATGTTCACTACCTGAAGTTTGGTCATTTCTTCCAGTTATGAAAGAAAAGCATGTCATCTCAGAAACATCAGCAGCAGAATGAACAGAACATTTGATCATGTATAGTTCAACTACTTCAAAACAATGGGCTGGCCATGTACCTGGAAAAGTCTTGATTTCCTGCCCATATGGGCCCCAAATTTCATCTAATTGTAGTCTCTTTTTCTCAACTGCCTCCTGATCAGCAGAGAGGACATACGGTTTCTGATAGGTTTGCAAATTCAGAAGGTGTAGGTACATCCAAACATTCAGCCCTAACTTTTTTGTAGACCTGATGCTTTTCAGTGCCCCCTATTTTATCAGTGCAACCTTTTCCATGTGAGGCGGTTGAAAAATTCCATCTAGATGGGACACCCATGAGAGTTAAAGAGCACAGTGGGCTTCGTTTCTGGTTTCATCCTATCTGTGCTAAATATCGGACAAAACAATCAAGTCATATAGAAGAAAATGCAGCAGAGCAACTGGAACATCCTGCTGCTTCATGCATATCCTGACCACACTAGACCAAAGCTCCTTCAACAATGCACTAATTAACTTATGCAGAAAAGAAACCATGTGAAACGAGACTTATGGGACATTTGCACCAATCATGTTAGTGGTCACATAAGTCCAGTTTTAGCAGCCTTGTTTTAGAGTGCAGCTGGTGCAAGTGCAGGGTGGTCATGAAAAGATGAAACCATGAAGGAAATGCTCTGAGGCTTTCTATCTCTGGTAGGCATTGTTGAAAAACAAGGATTTTTAGTTTTTAGTTTTTTTATTATGAAAATATTAAAACTTTTAAGTGGTGTTATTTTTCAGTAGAGCATGCTATTCCTTAAACATTCATCAGTTTTGATAGAAGAGGTAGTGTATACTTCAACAGAATAAATGAGATAACTGCAAATGTTTTTTAAATTTTTTTTTTGAAAAATGTAACTTTTCCATGGAACTGAGCACCTACCAATTTTCTTAATAAAGGGGGCTACATTTCAGGGGCCTCTAACTAGGGTCCTAAGGGTCTGACTGGCGAACCACTATACAGTGTTTGGGGGCATACCCACCCACGACCTATTTCAGCCAAGTCCACCTCATCTGAATCTCTCATGCAATGACTCTTTACAAAAAAAAAAAAAAAGATCAGCGGTGTCATAATGGCTGACTTGGCCTGTATAAATTAACCATTATTTATGAAACCAATAAACAAATTTTAGAAAAAAAGTTGAAAGAATTCCTTTTTCATCATTGTACAGCATCTAATGGAGTTTTAGCAACATTGGGCATGGTGAATGTCCAGCGTTGGTGATTTGATATAGAATTAACAAATTCTTTTTCCCCAGTGCAAGAAATCCAGCTCTAACGTGAAAATGTAAATCTGATTAAGTCACATAAGCCCAAAGCCAAAGTTTTTTCACCCAAAATGAACAAGAAATAAAACCTATAATGTTACAGTGAAATTAATGAAAATGCCCTTTATGTAAAAGTTAGTGAACTCTAGCCATTTCTCTTTTTTTAGGATTTACTGCCTCTCAGTTTTACTCGGTATCTTAAGATGTTTCTTATAAATGAGAGATCAACTCAACGATGTGTTCCCATAATGGCGTGCTGAAATATTTCTGATTAACATTATTTTGACAGGTATTTTATTTTTTTGATTATCTTAACTCCTCAAAGATTTTATCTTTTCACTTTTAATTTGGACAGATTTGGAATTGTTGTGGCCGCATCTGTTGGTTGAATAGATTTTGAATATCCCCCATCATGTCACCAGGTGTACAGCCAATTAGACATTTCAGGTAATTTAAAAATCTATTTGTTTGTGACATCATATGGTGAAGTGACCGCCCAAAGGCAAGAGGGACTGATCAACTTCAGCCAACTGGTTAATCAGCTCCGTCATTATTATGGGTGATCCCTCCCTCGTCTGACGTCTCAAAGGACAGATTTTGAAATGGCCTGTAATGACGTATTAACTGTGCACCTGGTGACACGATAGTGGACCTTTTAGCACTGAGTCTTTACACCCCTGATTTATACTGTTAATATGAACCTTTGATAAGTTTCTTAATTGAATTTGTTATTAAACAATTATTATTTTATGTGCAACTCTTTCTCTCTCACTCTGCGCTTTTGAACCTTTTTGTGTTTTAAATCCTTTTCATATGGCGTGAGAGCAAGTAGTCGGTTGTACAAGCTGGGTGCACTGTTCTTCAGTTATCTGTTTGCTAGTGCTCAGTCTCGCATCCATGCTACATCTGTTATAAGACATTTTGAGAGAAATCCCTATTTAGCTGTCTCTATGCACGACTGATTTGCTTAATCTCCAAGTTTAAAATATGTTCACATGTTTTGAGCAGATCAATTTCTGAATAGGCTATGATGAATCCAGTCTGCTTTAGAATATGTCAAAATTGAAAGAAATTAGACTTTCAGTGGGGATGGGATCACAACTCAGAAGGTGCCATGATGGGGGATCCAGTGATACCTCTTGGCTGTATCTCTACAGCATGCCACCTTATTTTGCAGAAAGCTCAAGAGTTTTTTTTTTTTTTTTTGCCCATTCTTCTGCTGGACATGACTTGTGGGTCTTAGTCACTTGATTTTAGCTTTAGTTTCCTGAGCTTGTAGGGTGCTCAGCGCTTTTAAGAAAAGTAAAATTGTGGTGTGTAATCATACTTAGCTTTGTTGATTCAGAGCCTCTAGCATAGATCTCTGTCTTTTCAGCTCAGCGAAGGACCCTGGGTTGTACCTCTGTGGGGTAGAAGTTTAAGCACCACCTGTGATGGTGCCCTGGGTTAAGGAGCACTGTGTGGTTTTGTAAACTCTGGTAGATGCCATTCATAGCGGTACTGCTTGTGAAAAACAAAATTAGCAGTCCTGCAGTGACATGAACGTCTTTCCTTTCTCTGTGCTCATCACACTTCCCTCAGCTTGGCAATTAAAATGTCAGCTAAAACTGTGTATTTTCGTCCAGAATGCTACGTGTGTGTGTGTAAAGAAATTGTAGTGAGAGTTAAAGTGCGATTACAGGTTTTCCCTCATTACGTATGTAACATGTGGTCATCTTTTCTCTGGGCTCACTTTTTTCGTGGTCAGGTTTTAGTCATTGGTCATGAAAAGTCATGGAAAGAAGAGCTGCGTCTGGCAAGCAGGTTGATGATGTGAAGAAGTTCTTTGCAGAAAAGGGAGGATACAGGTCTCTTTTGTTCTTTAGTGCGAGGTCTCGCCCTTTCACTATAACAAATCGATGGCCCCATTAAGTTATGTGACCTCTTCAACTCCACTTGTCATGACTTAGTTTTAGATATTGAATAGAAGTTCGTGTTTTCAAAAGTTACACTTAAAGTTATCCTCTCTCTTGACTAATTGCGAATTGAAACTAAGCTTATATTCAAGGTGAGTGAACTCAAATTTATTTACCCTTTGCGCAAAATACTGATGTTGCCAATTTTTTTCTGTTGTGCATGAGCTTATGTAAGGCTTTATAAGTCAGTATTTGTGTCACAGAGACTGGAAAATTATTTTCTTAAAGAAACATGTTCAGAAATTTAATTACAGAATTATTTAGCAATTACATTTCAGAAATTTAATGACGACGGCATTTAAATCTGGGCAGAGGGGTTAATTCACATTTTTAAGGCAGTGGGTCAACTTTCCTTTCAAAGTTTAAACAGTCTGAAATTTATTACAGTGTGGTGGTGCACAATCTGTCCTGCCCCCTATGAAGTGCACTAAAACTGATCAGTCAGTGAAGATGTGGTCTTATTTCTCTTCTTTTCTCTGCTGTTCTGTTTTCTTTCCTGGCTCTGGCTTTTTCTCAATTAGGTCTTTTCAATATCACCCAACAGACCAATTGGTAGTTCAGTTTGGAAAGAAGTGTTTGGGTTATGGTTTTGTGCTGCATTTATCCTTGGTGGCTATACTTTATGCGCTTGTGTGAGTAAGTACCGTGCTCTGAAACACTGCCCCTCTCATTCACTTTACTACCACACAGCAGCTAGTGTAATAATTAGTAATGCCAATGCTTGCCACTTTTCATCTGAACTTGTTACATTGTTTAGCGAAGGTACTTAAGACATGAAGCTCACAGAATGCAATGTCAGTACACATACATACAATTGACAGAACAATCCTGACAAAGCATCACTGTAAAACAGTACTGTTATAGGCATATTTTCATGCATTGGTATCAATATGAGAATTATTTTTATTTCAGTACTCCCTGTAATTATGAAGGAAAGACCTTTCTAAAGATTAGGTTATATTAACAAAGAGAACCAGTTGTCACTGAAGGTCCTTATCTTTGTTTTTCTTTGATTCGATTTTGTTTTCCATGGTTCAGCATTTTTAAGATGGGGCATTATTTCCAAGCGCAATAATAACTTCTGGAAGAAGCTAAAATTTGTTGAATCAAATTTAACTTGTGGATGTTTGATGATTAGCCTGTATAGGTCAACTGTGCTAGAACGTTTGTGAAAAGACCTGTGAACATTAGTTGGATAACCATGTGATGAGTGTCTTTCGTGCTTGAAGATCGGGGCTTGAGACAGTTATTCTCAGTCTGTAATTGCAGGTTGTTATCCTATCACAATTATTATGATAAGTGTGTCAAATTTGTTCATGAGCAGAACTGTATAATGGCTGTGCACTGCAGCACATTCAGATAGATGACCTGCTACAGACAGTCTGATGGTATGGAGGCGATGCTAGTGCTTTTTTATGTGAGGCCTGTGAAAGTCATTTGAAGTCTCTTAAAATTTTGTTTTTGATGAAGGGGGATTGTTTTCTGATCACCAGTAAGAAAAGGAAACCTGAGGCAAGACAAGAAGCCCCCTGAGAACTAAAATCTGAGAAATATGAATTTGTTGACAGATGGGGCAACTGGGATTTTCACCTGTGCTGTTCAATTAAAAGCGGTAGTATCTATCATGCCTTTCCATCACACGCAACGCATTTTGAGGTAATTCAGTTATGGTTCATTTGGTATTCTCTATTCTGGCATGCAGGAAGTAAGAAGGCTTGCACATCTCGTCAGTCTACACTACATTATTGATGGCTTCAGATATGTGCCCTGTATAGGGGCTGAAACTCCAAATGCAGTGTTGTTGCCTACAACATGCATTATTCCAGGCGTTCAAGTCTTGCCACAATGCCTGAGGGTTCTGCTGACTATGCAGTAATCTGAATCAATTTCCAATCAAGAGATCACTTAAACATCTGAAGATGGCTCCCAGCCCTGCTCTCAGTCCATTGGCTGCTATTTGGATGGGTACTTATGGAACTCAGGCCTGTGTTCGCAAAGCTGTACTTAGAAGGTGTACTGATCTGGGGTCAGGCTTCCATCATCAACACCTAATCCTCATCCATTTTAATCACAGCGATAAACTAATCTGACATCTCCATGTCACTTCAGAAACACTTGGTGAATTTGGGATGCAGTTCGTCCTATAGGAGTTATGGGTGATGGCAAAGCCGCATGAAGGACCAAATGGCTTAAAGGCTGTGGATCAATGATGATGAAGGAAATGTGGAAGACAGTTGTACCTGTGTTATGGCGGCGAAGTGGCAAACTGTCGCTTGCCCTGGTAAACTGTCAGTCAACGTTATTCTTACTGGTTTCAATCTCGCTGTTGTTCATGGAACACAGATTCTAGTGTAAAGTAAGCAGCGCCGTTCGGATGTCCAGGCTTTTCTAACTTCCTGTCCACATTAGTATTATATATTGACTGTAATTACCCAGTACCATGAACAGGAGAGTGGAGTGAGAGAGAGACGGAGCGCAGTCTCATGTAAATAATCCAGGATAGAGGGAGAGGAGAGAAGGAGGGGAATAATGGGCAGTTTGTGGGAGGGGAGTGCAGGATGGAGGGGTATCAGGAGGGAGGAGAATGAGAATCATACAGTATTAAAATGGAAACTGATCACTAAATGGAAGGAGACAGGGGAGACATAAGGATGAAGAGGTGTGTTTTTATACCCCGCCACGAAGTGTGAGGGGGATATGGGTTTGAGCTCCGTCCGTCTGAAAAGGGGACAGCTTTTCTCAGGTACTATTACAGATAGAACAACCAAACTTGGTGTGTAGCTTCAGACCATCAAGGCCTTGATGGAGTTCGAAAATGAGGTGCGTGCGATTCAGGCATTTGGCGGGGGATGTTGTTGACCATGTCTACTCGTTAAAAATATTTTTTGTCTGCTGTCTGGTTACTTTTTGACATGAGGTGATATGCCATGGCTTTGGCAACACTTCAGGCTGAAGCATAATTAGTCATGATTGGTAAAGGCTTAGAGCTCTTGAATTCCAAGGCTTTCTTAAGGTAAAATGAGAAAAGAAAGAAAGCCCTTGAGCCCTCCATCTGGTAATATTTTTTCATAACCTTGTGCTATGATAGTATTAATAGTCAATATTAGATAAAAGTAAAACTGATTTTTGTTTTACCTTTCTGTGTGTGAACATACTGTATGCTGCATCTGCACACATACTGTAGGTGTGCGCATGTAAGTGTGCTTGCAGGAAATTTACTATATCTGAAGCTGTATTATATAACCATACACAACTCCATTTCCAAAAAAGTTGGGACGCTGTGAAGGATGTAACTAAAAACAGAATACGATGATTTTCAAATCATTTAAATTTTATGTTAATTTGAAAGTAGTATGAAGACAATATAACGTGTTGAAAGTGAGACATTTTATTGTTTTTTGATGAATATGTGCTGATTTAAATTTGTTTCAAATAAGTTAGAACAGGGGCATGTTTACCACTGTGTTGCATTACGTATTCTTTAATCAACACTCAGTAAGCTTTTGGTAACTATAAGGAGACCAAATGCTGTAGGTTTGAATGCAAAATATTTTCCCATTTTTGCTTAATGTAGGATTTCAGCTGCTTAATACTTTGCGGCCTCCTTTGTCATATTTTTAATTTCACAATGCGCAAAATATTGTCAGTGGGTGACAGGTCTGGGCTGCAGGCAGACCACATAAGCACCCAGACTCTTTTTTACTGCAGAGCCATGTTGTTATTATACGTGCAGAGAATGGTGTTGGGCGTGGTGTTGCTAAAATGAGAAAAATGAACAGTGAAAACCATGGGCCAACAGTTTTATGTTCAAAAATAAATGCTCTCAAACAGCCAGGGTTGTTAAACTACCCCAAAAAATAGGCATGGCCCACGCGGCAGGGGAGGAGATCATTGGCACAGACATGGATGATTTTTCTATTCCAGACACAGAACTTAAAAACCCTGAAATATGAACAAATTTGGAGATGATGAGTTTCCATGCCTATGCTGATCTTAGAAAAATTGCCTGTTAATGGTGTCTTCATGAATACGCAGGTTATCTATGCCATGTGTGCAAATGCACCCCTATACTGTCACGGATGCTGGCTTTTCAATTGTTTGCTGATAACAAGCCGGAGGACCCCTCTCCTCTTCAGCCCAAAGTATGTGGCATCCCTGATTTCTGAAAAGAATTTCACATTTTGAGTAGTCGAACTACAGGGCAGTTTTACACTTCAATGAGCTCGGGCCCAGAGAATAAGGCACTGTCTCTGGATCTTGTTTAAGTAAGCCTGTTCTGAGCCTAGTGGCCCATCGTGTTAGTGCTTAAGCCCGGTTTCGTGGCATGAAGCGACTAGGAGTATTACTACTCCCCGTGGACGGGATGCCAGTCCATCGCAGGTACTCCCCCCAGCACTTAGTCAGGTTTCCCTGACTATCTGCTGGTACCCATTTTACACCTGGGCAGAGTGAGGTATGAAGTGGAGTGTGGGAGTGAAGTGTTTTTCCCAGGAACACACCACGAAGGCCGTGGCCAGGGCTTGAACTCAGGACCTTATGATCCCAAGTCAAGCCAACTTAATCACTGCACTATCACGTCTGTGGATCTTGTTTATATTTGGCTTAATCTCTCCATGGCAGAGTTTTAACTTGAATTTGTGGATGCAGTGACAAACTGTGTTTACTGAGAATAGTTTACAGAAGTGTTCCTGAGTCCATGTCGTGATTTCCACTTCAGAATCCTGTCCGTTTTTAATGGAGTGTCACCTGAAGACCTGAAAATCAAAGCCATTCAAAATTGGATTTTGTTCTCGTGTCATGTGTACAGAGATTTATCTGGATTTACTGGAATATGTTAATGATATTATGTACCATAGAGGATAAAATCTCCAAATTCTTCCTAATTTTAAGTTGAAAACGTTATTTCTAAATTGTTTAACTATTTCTGTGTGCAGTCATTCACAGAATGGATTAGCCTTCACCATATTTACTTATGAAAGACTTTTGTATACCCAATCATGTTACTGAATGATAATGATGTTGCTAAATATAATAAATAACTTTGAGATGTTCTGCCAGTTGTGTTTTTTTTTTTAGCATCATGCAACTTTTCCAGTCCTTTATTTTCCTCTCCCAACTTTTAAAAATATTTTGCTGACATCAAATTCAAAATGAACAGTTCTTTTTAAAAAAACAATGAAATTTATCAGTTTTGACACTCTATGCATTGTCCCATTTCCACTTAAAAAAAGGTTTAAATGAGTTTCAAATCATTGCATTCTGGTTTTATTCATATTTTACTCAGTATCCCAACTTTTTTTGAAACAGGGTTATGCTTTAGTCACAGCCACAAAGAAGTTAAATTCTGGGGTGCAGCCATGTTGTATGATTCTGAGCCAGATTCTGGGCAATACGGCCCCTGAGTCATCCACAAAACCCGGTAGTGCAGTGATATTACCTGCTCCAGATTCAAAATGCAAAATGTTCCTCTATTGTCAAATTGCACAATTGGTCAACAGATCTGCCAATGAGGAGACAAAATTTTACAAAGACGGAACATTTGATGAAAGTACATTTACTTGCAGAAATAAATGCTCCACTTGATAATTTTACGCTGGACATTCAGCTGACTTAAAAAGAAGAAAGGGTATTTTTGATCCATACTGGATCCAGCCAGGGAGGCGCTTGTGAGCAATGACTAAAAAGCAGAACCAGAACTTTGCCTCTCAAATTGAGTTTTATCGTGACCACTAGTCTGTAATCATAGACAGACACTCTCAGCTGCAACTTCCTGTTTCGTCCATTTTCAAACTGGAGTGTGTGTTCTGATTCAGACAGAGAGATGGGGGAAGGGAGTGAGTGACCAAATGTGAGGAGAGGCTGACATCAGCTGTGCAGCACGGGGAATGTGGGCCGACTGGCTGCTGAATTTACTCTGAAACTGAAACCCAAGCAATCAGGCGCACTAAACCACGCGCACGTATGCTCGGTTGCACACATGTACATGCATATATATGCACTTATTATTCAGTTATAGTTGGCAGCCACTTTTAGCAAAATAGTTGTGGTTGTGTATATCAGAAAGCGAGTTTAAGTTTTGAAGAGCTGGGAGATATGCAACGGTATGTACACCCATACATCTGCACCAATGCTAGTACACACAGATTTGTCTGTGTTGTGCCCCGCCCAAATTGAGATAAGTAATGTTATTCTTTTTGTTTAACTGTGGTTTTAATGATATGGCTGATCTGTGTGTATACACAGTGAACATATTTCATTGGACACTGACTTTTTAAAAAATTTTTGTTGTGTACTCTCGCACTTAGAACTTAAAGTACACTGTCCACCTTAATTTGTGAAGCAGCATATGGCAGGAAGTAAAACTTGACTTCCTTTATTTTACTTTAAAATTTACATTTTAAATCCCTACAGACATTGATCAGAGTGGATTTAAGGAATTTATCGTGAAAATACAATTTTTGTGTTCAGACCTTGACCTTGACTCAAGTAGGTTCAGAACTTAAGGATGTCCTTGGAACATTGCACACCTCTCCTAAATATTTTGTGCAGTTTGGTAGAACTGTTTTTGCGCTAGACTGCTGACAGACACATAAACAAACAAGAGCCACAAAGAACAATACCCCTCTGTGTTCTGGCAGGCGGGGTAATAAATGTTTATCTGTGTTCACTAGCGATGATTAACTCCGCTAACAGAATATACGGTTACATATGTACAGCCTTCCCCTAATATTGGCACCATTGGTAAATATTTGCAAAAAAGCCTACAAAAAATTTGGTTGTTATTAATCTTCTCAATCTTTTATTCTAAAATTAACTGAAGTCTATTCTTAAGATTAAAGGATTAAGGAGAAAAAAAAACAAAAATAACAGATCTTATGTTATAATACATTTTTTTTCCTGAAATTATGTGTACCACATTAATTGCTACTTCTATAAAATCTTATTGATATCAAAAGTATAAGCCCAAATTTACTTTATTTACAAACTGTTCCCCATAATAGTTGACAAAAATTAAATGGTCACTCATGAATTTCTGTTTCCTTGGGGTATAAATATGAAGTGACTTACAGACCAGATTTTTAGTCATCCCTCACAATATAAACAGACAAATAGATACAGCAGTGATGTGCAACAGAATGTCATTTAGCTTCAGAAATGGGGAAATTGCTTTAACTAAGAAAATGGCTGAAAAGTTGAAAATACCCATTTTGACTATAATGGCACGGATAAGAAGTTTAAGGCCGAATGTAAAGCCCCCTCAGACTACACTCTGTCAGTCATCACATACATAGATTGTGTGATGGATAGCCCTGGTATCCTTGCCCCCTCAGTCATAAAATGTTTGGTCCAAAGATTTGCAGTGAGTCATTCATTAAAGGGATCAGCTAGGAATCTGGCATCCGTACGTGTTAATCACTCAATGTGTAGGTGGAATGCATGTATAAACACTTCTAGATCATAGGGGTGCATCTACAGTGGGCTCAGAAATTACTGTTACCCCTGACTGGCAAAGCACAAACAATACAAAATAATAAAATTAAAAAAATCAAGCTTTCACAATAATAGGCACCCTTCATTTAGCGCTTAGTGTAACCACCTCTGGCTAGGATAACAGCATGGAGTCTTCTCCTGTAATTTTTTACAAGGTTGAGGTACACATTTTGGGGGATTTCGGACCATTCCTCAAAGCAGATTCTTTCAAGATCCTTCACATTCTTGGGTTTGCGTTCATCAACAGCCCTCTTCAACTCAGCCCTCCGGTTTTCAATTGGATTGAGGTCTGGTGACTGAGATGGGGATTGCAGAATGTTGATTTTGTTGTCATGGAACCATTTCTGCATGAATCTTGAGGAATGCTTGGAGTCATTGGGCTCTAATTTCGTAGACCAGGCGCGGCGCATGGGGGGTGCGCTGCGCCAACGGGGTGTGTCCAGGCCAGTGGCGGTTCTAGACAAATTTTAGTGGGGGGGCCCAGGTGGGGCCAGTGTTTAATCAGATGGGCACATTAAAAACAACAATGATGGCCCTAGACATGGGCCTGAAGCGGAGACGCGCTGCAACACTACTCACTCCCTGGCTCACTGAACTTTCATGTGTGAACAAAGGCAAAAAGCCCAAAAATATTTTTGAAAAGCAAGACCAATGATATTAAAACATTAAAAACTTCTATTTTGTTTTAGCCTATAAAATCATGCTGAAGATTTGTTCATGAAGGAAAAATGCATTGACTGATGGCCATCAAAAATGGAAAATAAAATACAACATATTGTGTGAAGTATTAGACAAATCGAACGGCTTATGCCCTTAAGAATGGGCGACTCGTTCTTAGAAAATAAAACTCCTCATCAGTTATTGGGCCTATCAGAACCACAGCACACAAGTAACATTTGTACAAACTCATCTGTATTCATGGCCACTGACTTGACAGTCCAGCCTTCACACTTATTTACAAAATATGCTGCTAGTGCCTGAATACACAGCAGCTCACACAGGTGTGCATGTCATGCTGACTTTAATTAGTGACAGACAGAGCTACTTAGAAGGATCTGGTAATTGAGGAGTGATAGTTCTTCCAACATAAATCAAAATTACAAATATACAGTAGGCTATCTGTGGATTGAAGCTAGTTTTGAAAAGGTGTTTATTCATACAAATGTAACAAATGTAGTACTTAGAATACAACTGGTTCTAGTTACTGTAATGAAATGAAATATTGAATGAAATGATGAAATCAACATAATCATATATATAGGCCCCCGTGTAAAACCGCCACTGGTCCAGGCGTATGTGGCAATTTCGTGCCCGGCGTAGCCTGGCGCAAGTACTCTGTCCCGCCTTCCAGCGCAAGTTGGCAAAGAAGGCGACACAGCCGAGTCAAATCTTGCTCACTGGCAAGAGAAACGATGGATAGCGTGTTCCTATTATTATTACAAACTGTTGCTGCTTAAAATTTTAGGATTAACATGCATGGACATCGATGCAAGATACGTTACACATTTATTTTCAATATGTGATCTTAACTCAGTACGAGATCATAGCAATCAGCCTGTTTTCCTTTCCCCCACTAAAGACGATAAAACCGACGTCACAATAGTAGTAGCCTAGTATTAAGCCGCTTGCACTCTAGACGCGAAACGAATTTTTCGCTCGACAGATTGCGTTGAACGCAGTGTCTTGTGTCCGAAACATTTTAACAACAGAACATCCAATGAACACTGCGATTTATTTATTTTCGGATCATTTTTTTTTTGGATGTTCCGTGTGTTGGTGATATATTTTATTCTTTATTTCGTTATAAATCTGTTCTCATATCAATACTTTTATTTTTTGCTGGGTGCCGGACATGGAGTATTTTGCATTTCGCGTCAGACAGTCTTTATCGTGCATGCGATAATTTATTCACACTGTCAATGGTCATGGAATTGATCTGCTCACTGACTACAAGTACCAATTTATCTCTGGTGTGGAAATAAATCGTGAATCTGTTCGATCCATCCAACTAATTTTCAAAAGAAATACCGAATAAAGACTGTTGTCTATCTTCAATGGAAAAAACATACGAATAGGCTAAAAAGACCAAGAAAAGTCGATAGCTATCAATTTGCATTCTGTGAAGGTCGAACACAAACATGGCCAAGTTTGCACGTCTAATAATTCCTGGAATACTCAGAAAAATTTGAAGTTTTTTCACTTTCGGACACGTAGCTATATTAATACCCTGTCCGACTATCGCGTCTTTGCATTAACTTTGCCTGTAATCAGTCGTGCGAAAAAAATCGTTTCGTGTCCAGTGTGCAAGCGGCTTTACTGAGCACAAATAAGCCAGGTCAGTTTCCATTACGGTGCCAACCGCCTTTAATCTGACATCAGGACAATCGATGTAGATACTATAATTTATGTCCTTATTCAGATAGTTACATTAAATAGTGCTTCTTGTAATTATTTATTGCATTGAAATGACATTCTGGAAACCTGCCTGTGAGATTTCGGTGACGTGTGCGCACTGCCCGCGGTCAGCCAAATTACCACTGCACAGAAATTAAACCAGGTTGGAGCTGGCGAGTTTCCTGCGCAACTCCAGTGGAGACTTTTTCTACGAAATTGTCACCGCGTCTTGATGAATATGTGACACCTTCCCCTACTACGCCGCCACACCCATCTCGGCGCACGTTCCTCTACCAAAGGCTGCGCACCTCACGAAATTACCATTGCGCGGGCTGCGCCAGATGAAATTGCCACTGCGTGAGCTGCGCCATGCTACGCCACCTGCGCTGCGCCAGGAAATTAGAGCCCATTGTCTCACAGGAAAGTCCACCTATGACCCAGTCCCAGCCTTCTGGCAGAGGCAACCAGATTATCCTGATATTCGGTGGAATTTATTATGCCATTAATCTTAACCAGTGCTCCTGGGCCTCTTGATTTAAAAACATCCCCAAAACCTGACTGACCCATCATCATATTTCACAGTGGGTATGAGGTGCTTCTCCTTGTACGCATCTCTGTTTTGATGCCAAACATGCCAATGCTGTATCTGACCAAAATGTGCAATTTTGGTCTCCTCTGACCAAAGCACCTTGTTCCAGTCATAATTTGAATGATGTTTGGCAAGCCTAAAGCACTTGCTTCTGTTTCTTCTGGTCAGAAAACGCTGTCTTCTTGCAACCTTTCAAAAATGCTTGTGGTTGTGGAGGTTTCGTCTGATGAAACCTGGTGACTCCAAGATGCCCCCAAGGCCTTCCTTCACAGTGATTCCTGTGGATTTTGTAGCTTCTCCGGCCATTCTCCTCAGTATCCTGGGGGGCATAATGCAGTTGCATCCTCTACCTTTGAGGTTTCATATATTTGGAATTTTTAAATAATTGCCCTGACAGTGGTCAGTGGCATAGTCAGTTGTTTGTGAATCTTCTTGTTAGCATTGCTAGATTTATGAAGGCCTATGACCATTAGCCTCTTTTGAACTGACAGTTGGTTTTGTTTTCTTCATGGTGTTAGATGACAAAAAGATATTTCATATAGGTTAATTCATTTTTATACCCAGTGAAACAGGAAGTGATTAAATGGATCAACACTCAGATAAAACTTAAAAAAAGTCAAATTTACCTGGTTTTAATTTTGCCCGACGCTATTTACAGTAATCTTTGCAGGTGTCATCAATTGTGAAACTTTGATTTGGAGGAAATTGATTTATCAAATCAGTAAATAATTTTGGTTGATTCTTTTGGAACATTTAAGGTCCCCTGTTATGCTGTATTTAGTTGTTTAAAATAGGTCCAATGGGTCTTTAAAATAATGTTAAGAATTCAGTTACAAAAAAAAACCCAAACACATCCAGGCCTAGTGAGACCTCTTCTCCAGCCTGTCTGTGCCGGCCTGAAACACGAGCCATTTTGAAATGGGCGGGTAGGCTAAGCTAATGAGGCACTGCTCTGATTGCCTGGCTGGCCGCTTTGATTCCGGGGGAGGGTGCAGACCTGAAAGACCAGGAAACCAAGATGGCAGATATTTCACGACTGCTCTCCGCGGGATGTATTTCTGTGAGACAGCACTTATTTAATCCCAAATCCAACGCCGAACAGGAGGAGGAAGCAATTGAAGTATTGCAGCAACGTTTACAGCAGGATTTCAATGAGTGGCAATTTTAAATTTTATTGTTTTGCTCGTACTATCTCGCCTTACATGCATGTTATTGTAGCTGTCCCGTTATATAGTAATGTTAAATACTCACTTAGCTATTCGGAGGGAATTTTGATAAAAGCTCCTGTTAACCATTTCCTCCAAAACAAAATGCAATTCCAATACCAAGCTACTTAATGAGTTTGTCGCCAAAACACACAAATGGTGTAAGCTTTGCTTATGTGGAGCAAGTAAATCGATAACTTCTACTGAAAAAAAAAATCTGTATCCACTTTCCACTTTTTTTCCAGCTTTTTATTTGCCAGAACAATTTTCAAAGGTGGATAAAATTCCACCGCGGCAATGCAGAGAAATTGTTTGTTATACCAGACACATTATTGTGTGTTTCGCGATTGCTTTCACCACGGTAGGATCAGAGAGCTAAAACCACACCACGGCAAAGTACTCGGCTGACCCTAGTCATGGATAAGTAAAAGGATTGTTTCACAGCAACAGTACACAAATCCAAACATGTACCCTAAGCTCTGCAAAGCCTAGCCTACGTCTGCAGCCTTATCAGCCCAACTTTGCAGACACACACAATACCTCTCTGGTTAGCTTCAACTGTAGCGGCTACGGTCAGGTAACGTTATGATGAAACTACCAACCTTGATGCTAACCAAAGTAACAAAAGCATATGAATCAGAATTCCTGCATACAAATTAATCGGGAGCATTTTTTAAGTAGCACGGAACACAAACTAACATACAGTAGTAATCGAGTGGTCATCATAACGACAGAGACGAACGTTATGCTGATATACAGGTTTTACAGACAGGAAGTTCCATTACCGTGAACAGTTGTACTAAGCATCAAAATTACTACAAGTTGGCTTCAAATGAGGTTTATGTTCACACAACTTCATTTGAATGTACCCTGATATTTCTCTTGCATATTTAGGACAGAAACATTAGCAACAGTTACTTAGCTACGTTAGCCGCAGTGATACAGCCACATTCAACAGGCTATCGTGTTCGGTAGGCTTACGCAGTGAAGCAACACAAATTGTAAAACTTATTGCTTCTGCGTCTTTGAGTCACGGACAGTTGCTACCGATCCAGGCTTTATCTTTGGATATTTTACAAAGCCTGTGTTTGAGGCCAGTTGCTATGCTGCGTTCAATTTGGCCTGAAAGTTGGAAGTCGGGGTTGGGAATAACATCATACCTGAGCTGACTCAGTTCTGTAAAGTAAGTCAGAAAACTGACTTGAGGTCTGTGGGATGTCCTCTATCCAGGATAGTCTTTATTTGCTATTGTTAGCAATACAAGTTGATAACAACTAATTACTCAGTATTTTTTGCGTGCAAACACCGTAGCAATAAGTCCACTAATAAACTCTATTAAATGCTGTGTGTATGACTGATTTAATGAAAAGGAGTTACCCAGAATTGCAAATATGAAGTTTGTTATTACAGCTTTCGCTTACTTTTATTTACGGTGCAGCCAAATTAACTCAGAACTCGGAACTTGGGGTAGGTGATGAATCTCTGACTTTCCTAGTTGGAAGTCCGACTTCAGAGGACGTTCAAATTGAAATTTCTGACTGGGGGCTCAGAAATCTCGACTTCCCAGTACAAATCGAACACAGCATTAGTGCTTACTTTCATTAGCGGTCCTGCTAGTCATCTTTAAAATGTTAGCTTCACTTACATTATTTGCTGTTACATCGTTACTTACAGCTTGTGGCTGCGAGTGCTTGATCAATGCAACTGCTCCAGGTTTGAGAAGCAGCTGAGATGCATATCCAGCCTCGAATTATCCTCTATTGACAAAGCTGACATTGGTGAAGTGCTGAACACAAACAGACATGTTCCCTTTGAGTGTGGAGCCCTGTTTACCGCCAGCAAACCAAAAAGCTGCCCACTGATTTCTGGTGGCATTTTCTTTTGGAAGAGACAATAGTTGGGCTTTTTTCGCATCCAAAAAAGCACGGACGAGCAGCTTTGGGAGACATACTGACAAAACTGCACCTCAGATGATCCACGGTTCTTCTTCTTCTTGCTTTGTATCTCCGGAAGTGTAGATGCTACTTAGGCATGATATGATCTGCGGTTGTTTGTGCCTGCTAGAATAGTTTCCGGTGTGTGCAGGTCCAGCACTGTGATTGGTCAGCAAAACCTGATGTCAGATTTTGCCCAGATCTCTTGAAGATCTCCGGATGACCTGTTCAGAGAGGAAATCACGCTCAGGAAAGCAAGTTCTTAGATTACGGCAAAACCCCTATATCTTATGTTTAGAAACTTAACAGTGGTTGAGTATGGATATCCAACATTATAACATTACTTGTACACTACCGTTTGGGATCACTCAGAAATGTTCTTGTTTTCCATGGAAACACACATGAAATTAGTCTGAATAGGATATATAGCAAATGAACAGAACATGCTTACATTGTCTGAGTTAGAAATAATGATTTCAATGGAAAATTATGAATATGTACTTCAAACTTTGCCTTCATCAAAAAAAACCACCTTCACTGTTGATACTGACACTGGTTTTTGTTGGGAACTATTTAGCCCAGCTGCTAGTTGAAAACCTGTGAGGCATCTTTGTCTTAAATTACACACACTCAGATATTTGTCTTGCACAGTTGTGCATCGGGGCCTCCCACTCCTTTTTTCTGTCCTTGTTAGTGACAGTTTGTGCTGCTCTCTGAAGGGAGTAGTTGACAGCATGTTAAGAGATTTTAAGTTTTCAATTTCTTGCATTGAATAGCCTTCTTTTCTAAGCACAACAATAGACTGACGGGTCTCTAAAGGAAGTTCTTTTCTTTCCTGCCATTTTTAGCCTGTAAACAAACAAACAACTGCTGATGCTTCAGGTACTTAACCAACCTCAGGAATGCCATGCTCCATTTTGTGCTCCCTTATTAGTTCAACCGTTTTCAGCTGTGCAACACATTTGCAGCAGTGTTTTCTAATAATAAATTAGCCATATAAAATGCTTAACTTGGATTAGAAGCCATACCAGGAGGTTGATGCAGAGGACTGACAGTTGCTGATAATAGGCACCTATGCAAAAATGTAGATCATTCTTTGAAAATCATCTGATTAATTTTAATTGTTTGTGAAATGAATAAAAATTGTTTGTGAAATGCATGAAAATGTATTCTTTTTTGGAAAAGAAAGTGCTCCAACTCACCGGTCTATAAAGACCCGGACGGCATTCTTCAGTTCAGTAATCATCGCCTGCATCTCTGTCTTATTTCCACTACGTGGTATTGTTGCCTATTTAAGTCTGCGCTTCGCGCTTAGTCATTGCGACGTCTCGTGAGGCTCACAAGCCTGTATTTACTCTCTAGTCTTGTATACACTTATCTCCCACATTTCGTGTGTATATATTATAACTCTTGAACTTAGTGCTGTTTATATTTTATTTCTGCTCTTTAATATTATTACCCAGGAACCTCGATTTCTTGTTCTTTTTCTATTTGTAATACATTATACAGTAGCTAGCGTCCAGTGTTTGTATTACCCAGGAACCTCGATTCCTTTTTCTTTTGTATTGTATCCTACGTTGCCTTCTTGTTGTGCCAAAGGCATAGTAAATATAACTAAGTCCATCTTCGTACCTTAGTCCAGTCCTATACTACCTGTCCTCTGTGCACATCACCGCTGCTCAGAGCACAACCCTTATAGACACATAACTAATGCGGTGCTGAACCGATGTCAGAGGCCATTTGAAATGCCTCTGGGAAGAAAACCGCTCTTTGAAGTCTGCTAATTACCAGCAAGGTTGGACTGCCTCGATTACCTTGGCGTAATTAGCTAACCTTAAATCAATTCCTGTGTACTTTTTCTAACTTGCGATCAAGTAATTTATTCAGCCAACTGACTAATCAAAACCAAAATTTAGTCTATAATGATGAAGAAGAGATAATGAGAAGCAGACAGACTTTTTTTTTTTTTTTTTAATAAAAAATTCAGCATCTCCAATCCCACCCGAATCTGGAATGCCCAATTGGGGAACTATGTACAAAGCTTGCTCGTATGCGACCCCTTGCTGCCAACTCAGGATAGTGAGACAGTTCACGGCTCTCCTCTGAAGCATGTGCCTGTCTGCCACTGATTCTTATACACTCATTGGTTGAATCTTCGCAAGTTCAGAACTAGGGCGGAGGATACCCGGACATGAACCAACCCGGAGTCTTCCTGACGAGCGCCCGTCTGGCCAACAGGAGGCGCTGGAGTAACGAACAAAGCTGATATATTGTATACCCAAATCCGGCAGTCCCTTCCCAATTTGAAACCCTGTAGCGCGATGGCCAATTGTGCGCTACTCTGGAAAAGCTACCGACCCCTGCCGGTGGGTACGCCGGGGCTCGTACTCGCGACTTGGTGGTCATCTCTGCACTGCAGAGCAGTGCCTTAACCGTGTGAGCCACCCGGCAGCTCGCAGACAGACTTAAACAGGCTACCGTGTTAGATTGATAGAATCTCAATAATCTCAATAAATAGTAGACCTCTAAATTCCACCTCTCATCATAGAATTTTTACGTATTATTACTGAGATTTTTTCAAAATAAAATCATTTTAAGATGGCCCTGGTTTTTTAAGTGTTGAGAGAAACTTTTTGTGAAGCACATCGAAAGCGAATGTGAGAGAGAAATTATTTTCGCTTTGCACGCAATTGTTATTTGCACCGAAAGGGAGAGGGACGAAGAGCTGGCACTCTCTGTGACCTGCACTGTGCTGCGTATTCATGATTACAGGCAGGAGGAAGGGGAGGGGGAAAGTATGGAAATCGTCCTCCATAGGAAAGGGGACGTGAACTTCTAGGTGGCTGAGAGTTGGCGTGAACAATTGAAATTGCTATACGTGCCCTTAAAAATTTTTCGTAAAAGTGGACTTGTGCCTATTTTCAATTACCTGTGAGGAGGATGTTTCAACTGGTCAAAAAAATAATGCTGACTGTTCCCTGTGCAGCTGGCTACATCTGTGGTGAATTAGCCCAGGTCTCTCAGTAGCTTATGAAATCTTCCACCTACATAGCAGATAAGATCATACAGGCAGGGACACTATCTTAAGGTAAGGGCTATCTGGACTGTCACTGCCCTTGTAATAACAGTCAACAGATAGAGATTAGCTTGTGTCAGGCAATTTTTGTGTATAATTTGCTGTGCAATGGGGTGAGCAATTTACTGGAAGCTGTAATATAACTGGAATGAGTAAGATGGCTAAGCTGCTGAAATGTGAATGAGGATTATTTTTAAGGTTTTGGGGTGGTCACACATTGTACATACCTGTTTGTAGCCTGTCCCAGTAGGCCAGTCAGAGAAGTGTATGTATTGCCAATAAAAGAGAGGGGTAGCAAAGTGCTATTGCCAGCCGCAGTGGCAGCGCTAAAGAGTCCATGCAGGTCTCACCTTCAGCTTCTGCTGCTAAACAAGGTAGGGCCCAATTAGCAGCAGGTGTGTTGGTGGCTTTATTTCCCCAGCTAAATTTCTGTGCTAAAAGCTGAACACTGCTGATCTCTGAACCCCAATCATGCAAGTCTACCATTGCCACATCTCAAAATATGGTAAAATTACTGTCTTTTATTCTACTGCTGTGAAATGGATGACTTCATGGCTTGTTGATCTCTGAGAAAAGCTAAGACCATAAACACCAAACTTCCTGGATACTCTTTCTTTGTGTACTGCCATTGCTTTCAAGCTGCAGTCGTGGCCTTATCCCATGATGGTCTCAAAATCCTGCTCAGTCATTGTATTAGCTTCATACTTTCTCTTGTTCTTACTGGTTCAGCTGGCCATACTCAATTGTTATAGTTGTAAAATCTTACTGTGTTATCAGTCAGCTGTCACATGACTGAAAAGTCACAAATCAGAATTTGCAATGGCATATTCAGCCTTGATGATGATGTTGTTTTTCCACCAGGCCTCTTGACAAGTAAATTTTATTGCATATCTCTAATCTCCCTCTGGTTTTTCAAGGTGGACCACAGTATGGGAGCTGCAGGCAATCTAACCTGTAATCACCCCAGCTGGTGTCATGATCAAACAGCATTTAGCAGAAAAACCAAACAATAGTTGGGACATTGGGACTTCGATGTTTTACTATCCCAAAATCCATCAGCCTATATGATTCAAGATGTCCATCTGACTGGAAATGTATTACTTGTGTCTTTTTGATTGGCCATAACTACCATTTCTTCTAACATACGAAAGCTTTCTTAGCATTATAAATGTAATTCAGATATTATTCTCACAATGAAATTGATCAAATAGATCCATTGTATTTGAGATATATTTTTACGCTGCCCTACCCGAAGGGGGAGGGCAAGGGGTATTGTTTTTGGTTTTGTTTGTTTGTGTGTGTATTTGTTTGTTTGTTAACACTTTAGCAACAAAACTAATGGCCAGATTCACCCCAAATTCGGTTTTGGGATTGCCACTTGCCCAGAATAGATGCCTATTGAATTTCAGAAAAGTAGGTCAAAGTATGTGCGAGTCGCAGGGTTTGTTGTGCCTGGCACCACTTGTACCTAATTTTCTTTGCAAATCCCCTTTATTTGCAATTTTTGAACAAATCCTGAATTTGAGAGGTCTTTATAAAAAACTTGTGCCACCATTCTCCCCATTCACCTGAAATGTCTGAACATCTCGTGAAAATCTGAAGACTCTAAGACATATACTTCAAGAGATATGGATATACCTTAAAGTTGCATTGCGTTAAATTTCCAACTCGCGAATGATTTATTAAAAATTTCCATTGGGTGAAAATATTTGAAAATGTTGGAATTTCAGTTACAAAATTGGCAGATGTCAGTTTCAGATGCCAAAGATCATTCCTACAAAGTGTCAAGAGATTCTGAGGTGGTCAAGCAACTGACCCCCCCGATCTCACTGAGTTGACACAGAATGACCCAGCTGCTACCCCTCCAGAAACCTCCTGTGTGACCGATGACTAGCCAGCTCCGCCACACCCTCTGGGCTGCTTGAGTCCCCTCCTACACCGCTACTGAATGACAGGGCTTTACTGGTATGACAGTTTTCAGAGAGAGGCTCATTTATTGTCTTTGCAGTGGTACGGATGGAATGCGTCTCCATGTCAGCTGAGTCAGGCTTGCTGAGCTACTGACGGGGAACCCACACCCAATTCCTGCCTGTGTTTGCCCATAGGTTTCACTTGAAATTTTGCCCTTAATTTGTGTTGCGTATAATTAACATGTTTCATTCTGATTTTATGACATGACTGGGGAAAGAATGAGGAAAACAAAAGCAAAAACTTCAGTCGTTGTTGGCAAGTGCTTCTATTTGATGTGGGAGTTGGTTCATTTTCCGATAATTGAAAAAGACGGTTTTCTTCTTAGTAATGACTTTAGAGTAATCTTCTCTAAAAATGTTAATTGGTCATTAATGGGTATTATATTTGCTTTCAAGTTCGCTAATATAATACCAGGAGAACACTGTTAGAAGAACCAATGTTCTGCATCTATCTTTTCATTTATTATGATTGTTTTTTTTTTTATTTTTTATGATGTTTGTTTTTCATTTTCAAGTTATTTCAATTTGTAAAAACAAAACCTTTGGACCTAAGGTTTAGCGCAAATATGTCAATCTGTATCACCATTTGACACACAAGCTTGTCTTAAAATTTTAGCTTATCTCATTGGACAAAACAGTTTAGGCTTTGTCAGCATGTTGTTGGCTGGAAGAAGCTTATCTGAAACGTGTTTCACAAAACCCTGTGTGACATCACTTATCAAAACTGCTGAAGAGGCTTGCGCTGCTCGCTGCGATACAGAACACTGATCCCTACGTTTCAAATTCCTGTGCCATGGCACTATCATTTCAGAGAATTAATATGAATGCGTTTTTGTTTCAAGGAGATTTGAGTATTTCAGAAGAAATATTTTTTTGGAGAGATAGTGTCAAATACGTCTGCATTAGATATTAAACCAATCAAATTTTGCTCTGTTTACTGCGCTGGCTCCTGAGCAAGTTTTAGTTTGATTTTATCATACACTCTTGCTGTGGAATGAAGCAGCACAAACTTGAGGCAGTTTTGAGAGTGTAAACTTGAGCAGAGATCCTGATACGTCCTCATCTGTTTGGGTATTACATTGGTCAATGTGACTATGCCTGTATGCTTTTGTTTGCAGGATGATACTTCAACCTGTTACTTTACTGCAAAATTACTATTGCATTATTTCCTCCAATTTCATTAGCTGACCTCGATACTAATTGGACTCTAAGTCTATGGCCCAGCTGTTAAAGAACAAGATCACATGAGGGATAAGAGTAAATACCTTATCTGTGACACAGTTCTTACACAGCTCAATCTCAAAATTTCACTGTCAGCAGTTACATGGCAGTAGAAGCTGCTCCCTGTTTTTCGTGGCATAATAGTGAGGACACTGAGCTTGAACATCTGAGGCAGGTTTGAAGAACTGAAAATGTATCCTTGTTTGTGAGTCCTGTCCTGGACTGGTTCAGTACAGAACCTTCTGTATGAATCAGTTGCTTGTAAAAAATCACTGCACCCCTCACTGACCTTTGGTGCCTCTCTGTATGCAGTTACTGTGTGCAGTTATTATCATAAAAACCTGTGTTGGGTATGCAGTTTTGATTCTTCCATAATGTCAAGTGTTCTTGCTCAAATACTTTTGTTTATCGCTCTTAAACTTTGATTTTATAATTTGATAATAATGTGCGGATTACTCAAAAAAATGAAATGTTAGATTTACTTAATAATGTTATGTCAGCTGGTTCCAAAGTACATTTGACTCAATATAAGTAATTAAACTGGTCAAAAATGTTGGAATTTAAGTAGAAGTAACTTAAAGCAATTGTGGGGAACCACTTGACATAACATTTTTAAGTAAAGTTGACACTGAAATGTTTTGGCACAGTGGTTAGCATTGCTGCCTCACAGCAAGAAGGTCGTGGGTTTGAATCCGGCCTGGGGCCTTTCTGTGTGGAATTTGCATGTTCTCCCCGTGTTCGCGTGGGTTTTCGCCGGGTACTCCGGTTTCCTCCCACAGTCCAAAGACATGCATATCAGGCTAATTGGAGACGCCAAATTGCCCATAGGTATGAGTGTGACAGTGAATGGTGTGTGCCCTCTGCGATGGATTGGCAAGCTGTTCAGGGTGGCTCCCTGCCTTTGCCCGTAGTCAGCTGAGATAGGCTGCAGCTCGCCCCGTGACCCTAGTGAGGAATAAGCGGGCATAGAAAATGGATGGATGGATGGATTTTTTGAGTGATTCTATTTTCTTCAGAACTGTAATCATATGTAAAGCTTTTTTGTTCACTGACTTGAATCTTTGGAAAGCGTAACTAATGGAGAATAATGATCGTTGACTAGGATTTGCACTGGTTATTTATTTCATGGTGAACTTTGCCACATGGAAATAGTCAGGGTGGAGGTGGGTAGTTTCTCAAGACTGTCCCCTAATCTTCTTTGCCCCACACCCAGCAGCTCCTCACACAGCTTCGCTTGTTGAAGTGTGAGTTTTGCAGGGGAAGATATTTGGGAATGTTTCAGTGGGTGCATTCATGTGTTGAATTGGTAGCCTTTTACTGTCAGCCCAGTTAACTTTGAGTGCTGCATTGTGTGTGAGAAAGAAATGCTGTTTATGATCGTAAGTTTCCTTAACACGTCCCTCCTTCGCCCGAACAAGTTCCCTTATAATTTTGGTTTCTGTTTATCTCCTTTACATACTCACCAACACAAGCGCACCCACACTCGCATGCTCATGCACACACACTAGCTAGTGTTACATCTTGTTCCAGCTTTCCAGTAAATGATTGTTGGCCTTTTAATCTGCTGCTGCTGCATTTTTCGCAATCACAGAAAAAAACCCTGTGTGGAAAATGATGGATAGGTTGCTAAGCATATTTACTAAAGTTGTTTATGTTAAGTAAGTAACCTCAGTTGTCTTCCAGCTTCTTGGCTACATGTCCATTTCCCAAAACTGCAACACATTGCTGGCATGAGACTGCGTATATCATGCCACTTACAGCCCTTAGGTTTCAGTCTCCTAATGGACTGACTCCAGGATATGACTGGAACCGCACCCTATATGACTGCATAGAAATAAGCCCGGAGGTTCAAATAAACAGGATGGAAGGGTGGAGCTCTGGTCTGACATTGTGCTTGAGCTTACTATTCAGTGGATTGTAATTAGTGATGGTGCTCGGACTGGTCAGACGCCTACTCCTGGTAACCCAGCCTTGCTCATCACAACCTGCTTTTACCCCACGCTCGCATCATTGCCCACGTTCCCATCTGGAATCAGAGTGAACCCTATAGACACACCCTGTTCTCTTCCCGTTTAGGACGCTATAGACATCCCACCAGGCTCCAGATTGAACTCTGCGGCCACACCTTGTTCCTTTCCTGTGTGACACCCTGACTGAGCCTGAAAATATGCATTGCTCCTTTTACATTGAACGGCCAAGTTCCGCCATGTAGACAAACCCTGTTCTCATCAGGACCCAAAGTCAGCTGGGTAGACATGTCTTGATCCCACATTCACCAGGACCCAATCCCAATCTATAGACAGTAATTGCCTGGACTTTGGGATTTAAAAATTTTTTTTTTTATATCTACTTCAGTTTATTGGAGACTGGTTTTGTCTAGAATGTGCCAACATCTTCCTGGATGTGATTCTATTTGGCGGCTGCAGCCTATGTGAATAGATTTGCCTAGCTTCTATATATCACCTTTATTAATGCTGTACTGTGTTTTGACATCATGAAAATAAACTTCCATCCATCCATCCATCCATCCATCCATTATCTTAACTGCTTCTTACTCATTGCGGGGAGGTGTCCAGAGGTTTTTGGACTGTGAGACAATTTTCTTTTTTGTTTTTTTGCTTTTGCATACCACCCCAAGATGTGATTGAAGTGTAGACTTTCAGCTTTAATTCAAGAGATTTCACAAAAATCTTGCAGTAACTGCCGGAATTTCAGCCATTTTTATGTGTAGTTCCCCATTTTCTGTGGCTCAAAAGTAAGTGGACAATTGACTGACGATCAGTTTCATTGCCAGGTGTGGTCTGTTCCTTCATTATTTTGTGACAAATTAAGCAGATGAAAGGTTTGGAGTTTATTCCAAGTGTTGAATTTTCATTTGATCTGAGCTCATTGGAACTCTGAATGTGTTCTTTGAAGAGGTGTCAATGCGGGTGAAGGACGCCATCATTAGGCTAAAAAAATGAAACAAACCTACCACACAGGTAACGGGAACTTTGAGAGAGGTCAAATAAACAATCTCATTCTTAAAAAAAAAAAAAGAATGCACCAGAAATTTCAACAATGCCACAAGGCCAGGAAGCGGATGACCTTCCTTGAAGAAGAAAAACCACTGCACTGCATCTAGGCAGGTGAAGAACTTGCGCAGGGAGGAAGTGGTATCATGGTTGAAGTCTACAATCAAATACATGCTCATGAATGTAAATACAGAGAGTTTACCACAAGGTGCAAACCACTAGTAACACCAGAAAACAGGAAGGGCAAATTATACCAGCACTGGAACAAGACCATCTGGACAAAGAAACCAAGATTAACTTGTAGCGGAATGGTGGGAAGTTTGATTAGGGAAAGGAACAGCTGATCCACAGCACATCATCTGTCAGCCATGGTAGAGGCAGTGTAATGGCCTGGCATTGGTATTTATGGCCACCAATGGAACTGGGTCACTGGTGCTCTTTGAGGATGTGACTGCTGATAGTGGTTGCAAGTTGAATTCTGATGTTTACCGGGCTATACGTACTGCTCAGATTCAGCCAAATGTTGCAAATCCAATTGGAATGTGCTTCATAGTACAAATGGATAATGGACCCAGAACATACTGAAAGCAGGAATGGCAAAAGAAAAAAAAAAAAAAATTGAATATTCTTCAATGGCCAAGTCAGTCACTTGACTTCAACCCAGCTGACCTGCTTTTTATGTACTCAAGACAAACTGAAAGCAGAACGACCCACAGACAAGCAGCAGATGAAGGTTGTTGCAGTATAAAACCGGGTAAAGCGTCTCAAGGGAGGAAACTGAGCATTTGGTGATGTCCATGGGTTCAAGACTTTCTCTGACGACAAAGGATTTTCATTCAAATATGGGAGATGATCCTTCTAATCATGATTGTTTGTCCAATTACTGTTGAGCCTCTAAAAATGGAGCACTGTTTAAAAAAATGGCTGTAATTCCCAAAGGGTTGATGAAAGATTTTTGCATAACTCTTTGAAGTTATGCTGAACGTCTACTCTTCATTCGCCACTTGATGAATTAATTTCAAATCTGCTGTGGCAAAATAATAAAAATCTTGTCCCTTAGCAAGTACTTTTGGATCTAACTGTATGGGCAATTTGGTGTCTCCAATTAACACTGCATGCATGTTCTGGGGCTGTGGGAAGAAACGCCTGAGAACATGAAAACTCTACTCGGGAAGGCCCGACATGGGATTAAAACCACAGCCTTCTTGTTGTGAAGCAACAGCGCTTCCCACTGCGCCTCCATTCTGCCCAAGAAATAGCTTATTTTCCCAAATGATATTGGTTATTTCTGCTAATAAATACTTTGAAGCAGCTTTCAGGTTGTCAATGATTCGATCTGCGAGCTAATCATAGGGTTTCTTTGGAAGATCATGAAGGTGAAATGAGAAATTCTAATTCAATATACGTTTAGTGGAATTCATTGAATATGTACTGAATGTCTACTAGCTGTATGTTCTCTATGTGTACGCTTAAAAAAATCTGGTTTTCATACACAGCCCTTGCTTTGTAAATGGAAGATATGACCGAGCCACACAAAACTATTCCTGCCCTTCAGCAGCAGGGGGCATTTATACTCATGCACAGGACTGGGGAGGGTGATGAAACATAATGAGGTGAAAATTACAGCAATATTACCTGCAACTTGGAAAAAAAATTTCTGCAGCAGCATCACGTTCTTTCCCCAGGGATTAGATAACATCCCCTGTGTAGTGTTTGTGGTTTTGCCTACGTGCTCTTGTCTGGAATTACACCATAGTGAGAAGTTTAGATAAAGTCAGAGTTACAACCATGCCAGTAATCCATGGTGTCTTCTGTTTTGTTAAGAATTTTTAATAAAAAAGTGTTGTTACATTTGTCACTGATGGTGGGGTATACTAAGTTACTATTGAAGTAACTAGTTCTAGTGTTATTTTAGGTTAAGACTTAGACTTCGGGTTAGTATTTGGCTTCCACACTTACTTAAATATCACACTTGATCTTGTAATAAAAGAAATATGCCATTTTCATTGTGATAGAAACTGCTTCTCCTTACTAAGCAGATACAGCAAATGCTCTGGATTTCACCGTATTTCTCTTTTGGTCCACTAGCCCAGTTGTCAGTGTTGTTGCCTTGGCAATGCATGTCCATGAGTTTGGAGGATGGAGCTTCTGAATGAGCTGAAACAGATGCATTTGTTTCGCAGTTGAGTTCACATATGAACAGTCTCTCTCCCGAATCACTGACTCCACTATTAACTTTGCTCTCTCCACCTCTGCCCTTGTATACATCTCCTCTTCATCCCCTTCCGAACCACTCACCCTCTCCCCTCCACTCCCCCTTTACACTTCCTACCCTCTCCTCCCTTCTGCCTTTCCCCTAGTCTGCCTCTCTCTCCAACTCCACCTCAGCCTCTCCCCTTACAGGATAATGGATCTGAGTTTGAATGACGCTCTGACCGATGGCGTCATGCCCCAGTCTGACTCGGATACCCTGGTGCAGAGAGACTTTGTCGCAGCTCTAGAGGCAGAGACCTATGATGACAAGGTGGGGGAGGTCGTTGGAAAGACTGAATACTGCCCTCTAATGGACAAAGATGGGAACAATCAAGGTGAGCCGTCAGGTGATGGAATGTGTGTGCTTGGGAGACTTGACAGGATTCTGAGTATTAAAGAGGATGATTTTTGAGCAGATTTTACTGATACCATCCTCCTGGATGAGTTTCTCTTTCCACTTACTGCTCTTGCAAAATTGCACTTTAATGGACAGGAATCTCAGTAAGGGCATGAGCAGTTCAATATTAGACTGAATTTCTACCTTCACTGGCCATCACCATCCTTGAAGTGCCTAACTTTGTCTAAATCCCAGCTTGTCCAAAACGAAGGCAAAGACATGGAGTTTTGGTGGAACTGAGGCAGGCCGAAAGAAGTCTGGTTGCTGAAACACACCAACCTAGCTGAATGCTTCCAAGAAAGCTATGGCAAAGAAGCTAGGCTGTATTTGGCACAGGGAAGCAGCCAAGGAACAGTGTTTTTGAGCCCTCTAGCAGCGTGTGATGGCGGGTTAAATGCTGTTCCTAGTAGGGAAGCAGTGGCAGCTAGCTCACTCTAGTGTTATTCCCCACCCCACTACCTACAGGAGACAACCAGAATCCCCTATTAACAGTGGAAGAGCTTGCCTGCCTTTCTTACTTAACTGTCGACAATGCAAAATGTAAAGTCATGAACAAAACCACTGCTCCCACCTTCCTGGAGAGATGAGCACGAAGCCAGTGTCATGGCTGGGCACACAGGTGACCCTATACTGACCTCCAAGTACATACTTATACCCGGTGAGAGTGGACGGGTGCTTGGCTCTGGTTTTTGATTTGTCAAGCAAAGTTTAATATTAGGATGATGTAAATGTTAGTATGGCTCGTTTGACGTAAATATGCATAATGCTACAGCCACAGTCTTCTAGTCTCTGCTTGACTGTTAAATGAAGTCCTCCTGTATTGAGTACTGGCTGATAAACTCTCTCATATTGAGGGGTGAGGTTTGCTCTATTCTCCCAGGTTTTTTTTTTTTCATTTAAAGGTAATTTATTGAAGTAAGACGTACAACAATGGAAAACAAAGCCTGAAGTAGGGAAAAAAAAAACCGAGAGAGAATACAACAGACTCGACCCCTTGATAAATGAGGAAAGAGGTCATTAAACTGCACTCAGTACAGGTCGGCTCCATTAAATAGTCAAGCAAAGAGCAGAACAGGGCCGTGACACAAAACGTTTGCTGACTAAGGTGGTGGGCCTTTATTTTCTGCCTCACACAGGCTAAGTTTGACAGGCATGGTGAGCAAGTATGCTAATTCCTGCTAACAGGTGCTAAAGCCAGCCACATAAGGCCTGTGATGTGAAACAATGAAATGTCTGTGTATGATTCACTTGCTTGACACACGAGGTGCGACCGATTCTTTGTAACGTTATCACACTTCTCACATGTCGAATCAGTAACGGTGTTAATAGACCCACAAGCTCTCTTTCGCTTTTTTATTACCCATTTAACTCACTGATCCTCTTTTGGGTCGTATAATTTATGATATTTCTAGACCTCAATCATGAGCCTTTCCTCGTACAATTCTTTTTCTTCTGTTATTTTCCATTTACATCGTGTCACCAAACTCTGAATATGGTTTAATACAGGTACATTGTTTTTGTTAACATTGAGAACATTATTAAGGTTTATGTTGTTACCTTCTGCATGAAATTTGGTGCTCAGCAAGTACCGTTTCCATCTATTCAAAAAAGTGTTCTTGTTAAGTAGCTTGCAGCTGTTCTGAAAACTTTAGCTTAGCCTTGACCAAGACTTTGAGGAAACAATTTAATGATTGGCAGATGTATTAGAATAAATTTAATCATCTAACTAACTAGCCTATCTTATTATATTTATGTTGCATGAGCAATCGGGCATAAAGCAGAAATGAATCTATTTTTACCAAAGTATCCATTGACTGTATAAAAACAAAAAAGATATAGGTGCCATACAGTGCCCCAAGGGAGCAGCTGCGGAATGGAACCTGCCTGCAGTGTGTGGCAATGGCCAATCACTGGTCCTCATCAGGAGCAGTCAGGGCTTTCCAGCCTCACGTGGGTATCTTTCGTTGAAAAGTGTCATCATTCACAATTCTGACACTTCTCTTGCGTTTTGACTTTCGCGTTAGCTGGTTTAATAACTGTGGAGAGCATATGCTCCCATTAGCATTGTTAGCAAAGCTGAGTGCATTGCTCAATGACTGATACAGGACTTAACTTATTCTCTGGACAATTAGCTACTTAAGAAGCAAACACCACTACTAGCTACTTAGCACTAGCATATAAATAATGTAGTAGAGTTTTATGGAGAAAATATAACACAGACTTCTCGGACAGCCTATTAGTACAATTAGTCACACTGCAGTATTTGTCTGATATTTGCATGAAAAAAAATTATCCAACTGGCATCAACGTCACAAACATGGCCTAGAGATCAAATTAAGTGACTCGATTTAGGCTAGCTGATGTGTTGCCCCACAAACAGTGAAAGGCTAGCAACCTGTGCGGCATCCACCTGGTATTCAAAGCTGCCAGGTCCTTAATTATGTATAACTCTAAGTCTGAATACAATGTAAACAGGTGAAATATATAAAAATTCACCCTCCTGTACAGTGATCATGAACAGAAATATTAGCTTGACTTATACCTTTTTTTGAACTTGGCTGTAAACATGTTTATTTCTGCCATGAAGTTGGGCTTCTAAGGGGATGGTTCTTGCTTATGGAAACAGCTACAAGTGGCCTTTTGAGGAACTGCAGTTTTTGGCAGTTGTGTGTTGGCGTCATTTTTCAGCCCTGGAGGTTGTCCCTTGAGTGACACTTAGCAGTTTCTGTTCTGAGTGAGTGAGCTTCTTTCATACAGTCAGACGAAATGAGCAGCCTGTTGCATTTCTTTGGGAATAGTTGGTTATTTGTCTAGGGTGGCAGTCAATCCTCACCTGTTTCCACGGCATAGAGATCAGCAATTTATAGGACTGATGGAAGAATTTTTTCTTTGTCTTACCTGTGAGCGGTCGTTCCTCACTGAACAAGGTGAACGCTAACGTCTTGTTGGATCCTACCAAATAAATTGTCTGTCTGTTTCTGCTAAAGGAGTGGGGCTCGTTTAGCATTGGCAGTACAGCAATAACTCATGTCTAAGGAAATGGATTCACACTCCTGAGACTAAATCGGCCTAGTCTTGTTAATGATTCATGGCTTTATCTGCAGTGAAGTTTATTTGTGTGTTTTTTTATGTCAGTGTGAACATTCCCTTTGCAATACTAATCTTGTTTGACAATAATTACGTGGTATTATTGCTCTCCAGTGAAATGCATGCTGGAAGAGCAAGGGGTAAACCGATGTGTAAAAATGTAAATTAAGAGTAATTTATGATAATTTTGGGAACTCTTCGCATTCTTTATTTTGCTTGATCATTCACTATATTTGCCAATGAAAAGTCATGCTCAGTTTTTGAGTGTGAGCGCTCAAAAAGATGCAGGGATCTTGTGAAGACCTCACAAGTAGTAGTTAGGCAGTGTGTCTTTATGTCATATGCTGTAAGTCAGTATATTATGCCATATGTTAAAGCAGCAATATGTAAGAAATGTATGTTGATTAATCATGATATGGCCCTGATATATCACCAGACATTAAGGAATCATGTTAATTTCAAATACTTATATCACTGGCAACAGTAGTCCAGCCAGAATATTCTCATTACAAAACCGAAGTTGCAGCCCACAACTAATGTTTATGTTTTCATTTTATGTTTTGGCCTGTTGCGCCGCCCTCCACCTATCTCCCAATCACGAAGTCAGTAGCATTTCGGTGTCCAGGTTGCCAGTTACCAATGAGCTGCAGCTACCAGCTTTTCAGAGTGCAAATGTCTGACGTTACTAAACCTAAAAGGCTTTGTTATGATTCCGAAACGCATTGTAACAAAGTCAGAAACAAAACAAGGATCTGTATAGGACATGCCTTTGAAAGATGGTGACCGCTGAAAGCAGAGAAGAATTTGAAGACCGCCGCCGCCCAAGTTGCTAATTTTCTCCTGGGCAGGTAAGATTCAGCTCAATTTGGCAAGCTTAATTCTATTTCATGTAGGCACGGATATTTCAAATATTCTCTACAGTCAAATAACGTTATGTATGTTTGTTCATGGTACGTTGCCCTGGCCGTGGGTCATCGAGCTGACTTGGTAACAAATTGTTTGAGAAATAAAAACCGTGGCTCTTCATATCTGGCCTTAGCAATGCAGTATTAGTCCGTTTCTCTGGCATTATGTTGAGACGCTATGGAAACCGTTCCAACATTAGCACAGCCACTATGGCAATATGAAATGTAATTGAGACAGTACTTCGGTCAAATGAGTCCTCATTCAGTCTTTACGCATATTACGGTATGGACTTTAGTGGGCTGTCCGCATAGAAGAGTGACGAGCAAGTTGTCCAATATGACCATTGCTAAAGTTAGTCATTAGTCTCAATCTTTTCTGAACTGAACTGAACACAACCCTGTCAGAGCAAATCATTGATGAAATTGAAACGTAGCCACGGTAGCTCCGTGTAGTAGACATTCTTGCTGGATCCGGCAACCTAGTTGGCAACCTATCGTCGGGGGGAGAGGAGGAAGGGATACTGCTCTCTGCGGTATTTTGAATGCGACTACACTACCAGTGTCGGTCACAAACTTACAAAGAGCTCCTTTAAGATATTGACTTTCTGCTTAAAAAAAAGAATTGAGTTAAAGACATTGGGCTCAATTTTTTGCACCTTTGAAAATGGAAATACATATGTTGGTAATTAAAAGGCATATTTGTTGCCTTCTCTTTGCCCTGTTTGGTAGTTTGCCACTTTTAATTAAAGCCATTTATGTCTCAATGGATTGAGCAGCATATTAGGGGGCATATCAAATCATAAAGCTGGTACGATGCGAGTTTTGTGACTTCAGACCACTTTGGTTGGCCTCACCTAGGCTCCCTTTTAATGAAAAAGCTGGCACTCTATGGTACTTTCATGAGAATGAATTGCAGCCAGCGGAGCTGTTCATATCGTTCACATCATTTTCCTTACCTTTTTAATTTTTTTCTGTTTTGTACCCTATAAATAATGCCTACAGAATGGTAGCGGGATCTAATGCGAAGGGGAGGGTGAAGGGGTCTTTTTACACATGTTAATCTTTTCTTTGTTTTTTATACTTTTTATACAACAAAAAATATTTCTAACTTTTTCTCGCCTTGTCTGACGAAAAGACCCCCCCCCCCTTCCCGTGGGCCACAAAAATTGAGTTTTCTGTAGAACCAGAAAGTGCCCAGCAACTCTTGCTACTGCTGGGATGGCAAGACAGTTACAGAAAATGGCCTGCTTGAGACAGCCTGATGCGATGAGTGGAGCTGTGATGATATAAAACACAGCATGGAGGACAGCTCTTTCTAGTCGCACAGTAGTCCTCTGGACATAATACATATACTTTATTGAACCCCATGGGGTAATTTGTCCTCTGCATTTGACCCATCCTATGGTTAGGAGCAGTGGGCAGCCACAGAGCAGCGCCCGGGGACCAACTCCAGTTTTAAAGCCAGTTCCTTGGTCAAGGGTACTGGTTGGAGTATTCCTATGAGGCATGTTTTTGTGGGTGGGGGAAACCGGAGTACCGGGAGGAAACCCACGCGAACACACACACACACACACACACACACACCATGCCTCCCCTCCTGCTCTGGTGCCACAGGCAAAAGCAATTCAGTTTTTTTTCACCTCCAATTCAATGCACACTTTTATTTCAGCGTGATCCTCTACACCTCCTAACACAGGTGAACGTCCTAAGTCAGGGGTGTCAAACTGCTCCGTAAAAGGGCCAAGGGGCTGCAGGTTTTCATTTCAACCAAGCAGAAGCACACCTGATACAACTGATGTAATCAACTGACCTCAGCCTGCACAGTTGATAAGTTGTGTAAGTTATGCTTCTGCTTTGTTGGATTGAAAACCTGCAGCCATTTTGCCCTTTTATGGACCAATTTGACACCCCTGTCCCATTTCATCAGTTCCTTCTGGTACATCGGAATTCTTCCCAACAAGTGTCTACAGGGAGATAAAGACCCGCCTTTAAGTTTCCTCACTACACCACATTGGAGTGAAATTCTCAGAAGTTGGAAGGGGGTCTCAATGACGCAAGCTAGTACTTGTTCTTCACCTGACAAAATTTTCAGTTTGCTGTGGCCTTAACACTCTAGTGGTAAAGGGAATGGCAGCGGCTGATCCGTTTGGCCTTAATGAAACCAAAGCCCCATCACATCCTCAGGTAATTAATTTTTCATGGACCCACCATTTTGACAACAGCAGCACAGCTTCTTTCTCACCACCTGTCTCAAAATTACTTGCATAGATTATTCGCCCAATTTTTTTTGCAGTACTATTACCACTTGTGTTTGCTAACTGCCTTTTAGCCATCAAATTGGGCCCAGTGCATGATGGCTTCATCAGTTCTCAGATATGAGAATGCTCAAAGTGCCCTTTTCTAATCAAACTCCGTCTGCTTACTGAGCTTATCTTGGTTGCACGGTTACAATTTTAAACAATCCAACATTGCGCCTTTTGGTCTGCAGCTCATAACTTGAAAACTAACTTGGGAAAAATTCCTTTAATTTTGCAATGCAATGTTTTCAAGCTACATCTCAAAGCTGCCGCAAAGTATTTCTTCTGCAAATGAGTGAAGGACAGTAGATTTCCCTTGTGAGGGAGCAAATAAATGTACTAACATAAACCTGGAATGGGCAGCGGTTTATCAGACTCCACACAGTACAGAAAACTAAAGAGATTGATAACGATTAGTGAATGATAAGTTTGCTTTCATGCCAAGTTTTGTTTATATATGACCTTTGACCCAGCTCCTCAGCTCCTCCTAGTCAGTTAATAGCTGACTGAAGTGTTGTTTATGCTCTTGAGGTTCAGTGTGCGTAATTGGTCAAAAAAGGACTTCAAGCTTAAAGGGATAGTTCGGGATTTTTCACATGAATCTGTATGGCATCACCGTCTTCAGTCTCGTGCACACACACTGACTTTCCCCCGACAGTGTCCTGTGAGCCGAGTTCTGTCCAGTTTTGGTCAAAGCGAAAGTAGTTCCGGCAGGTTTCCTGGGGTCTGCAAAGTAAAACGTTTTTCTTCTCAAAACAGTATGTGTTCGAACGAGTGATTTATTTGCATAACAAAACCCTGGTATTCCATAAAGTCACATCTTGTAATTGCTTGGGGCTACTTTCTCTCAATAGCGATCACTGCGCGCTGTCACTGCTAACAGCTGTGCGCACTAGCCAACTACTTTCATCAGTTGTTCGACAGTGTTTACAATTCCAGCCAGAGGAGGATGTCTCCTTACGGTTGAGGACGGCAGACTCGAGAGAAACTACTACTTCTTAGCGAACTGACCCAGGGATAACCGGAGCACTCGGAGTAACTTTCCAAAGGATTTTATTATTATTTCGGGAAGACGCTGGTGCGTCGACACCAAAATAAATATGTATGCTGGGTGCGGCGGTCATCCCTCGCTCTAGTAGCTGAGAAAGGTAGCCAAGTTTGTCTTGATTATGCTAGCCAACGCTGTGACTGAAGTCATGGACTTCTCATTCAAACCTAGAAATCATCCACACCCGTCCACGTAGTTTCTGACGATTGTAATAACAGTACAGCAATAACAATACATATTATGTTTCATAAGCTTCACTGGTAATATGACACTGATAGATGAATCTATGTTGCGCTTACATAGCCCTCGGTGCATCACCAGAAGGCTATGCACGGATGCTATAGAAAATCTTTAGTACAATTTTGTTTACCTGGGGTGTAGGGACAGCAGAGCTCAGTTGTTCGACAGTGTTTACCGACTACAGACCTACGACGCTAACGAGCTAGTTCGAGAGCTAGAGTGAGAAGGTCATCAGCTTCTCCAGAAAATAGTTTATTTGATAAAAATGGTGCGCACTTGCGTTTATCCAGGCTGTACCAACAAAGACGTGAGTGAGTCTCCTCACACAGTCCATCGCTTCCCTGTGACGGACGTAGCTCTGAGGCAACTTTGGCTACTTGCTCTGGGCTTCCAAGTGTGCACCAAACTACTAAAAATGAAAAAGCTTCGCGTTAGCAGTGTGCACTTCAGCGAGGGTGACTACTTTCCTTCAGGACAGAGGAAGAGATGGGTTTTGAAGAGCTCTGCTGTCCCTACACCCCAGGTAAACAAAATTGTACTAAAGATTTTCTACAGCATCCGTGCATAGCCTTCTGGTGATGCACCGAGGGCTATGTAAGCGCAACATAGAATCATCTATCGGTGTCATATTACCAGTGAAGCTTATGAAACATAATATGTTTTGTTATTGTTGTACTGTTATTACAATCGTCAGAAACTACATGGAAGGGTGTGGATGGTTTCTCGGTTTGAATGAGAAGTCCATGACTCCAGTCACAGCGTTGGCTAGCATAATCAAGACAAACTTGGCTACCTTTCTCAGCTACTAGAGCGAGGGATGACCGCAGCACCCAGCATACATATTTATTTTAATGTCGACGCACCAGCGTCTTCCCGAAATAATAATAAAATCCTTTGTAAAGTTACTCCGAGTGCTCCGGTTATCCCTGGGTCAGTTCGCTAAGAAGTAGTAGTTTCTCTCGAGTCTGCCGTCCTCAACCGTATGGAGACATCCTCCTCTGGCTGGAATATGTAAACACTGTCGAACAACTGATGAAAGTAGTTGGCTAGTGCGCACAGCTGTTAGCAGTGACAGCGCGCAGTGATCGCTATTGAGAGAAAGTAGCCCCAAGCAATTACAAGATGTGACTTTATGGAATACCAGGGTTTTGTTATGCAAATAAATCACTCGTTTGAACACATACTGTTTTGAGAAGAAAAACATTTTACTTTGCAGACCCTAGGAAACATGCCGGATCTACTTTCGCTTTGACCAAAACTGGACAGAACTCGGCTCACAGGACACTGTCGGGGGAAAGTCAGTGTGTGTGCACGAGACTGAAGACGGTGATGCCATACAGATTCATGTGAAAAATCCCGAACTATCCCTTTAATATTGATAAGAAATCCAAATGATCCAGGTACTATCCCTAACCCTAATGCCGGACAGTAGTGTGTGCCAAGTTGTTAGAGATGTCCTGTCCTCTCCTTGGTTTTAATGGGTGGAGTACCATTGCCCTGCTGCTGTGGTATACAGTGCATCTCTGTGTCCTTTTGTCAAGAAAGCCTTCTATAATGGCACAGTGGTATGAATTGAGCCTTCTGTGCTCATCTGCAGTATATGACGGGAGCTCTGTGTGGCTGTTGAATGCTGGTTCAGCCGTTACAGGCTGGTGTGAAAGACATTGTTTGGTTGTGGGGAAACATCTGCAGTATTGTGTGCGCATGTGCCTGTGGCTATACATGAGCATGCCTGCATACACTTTCCTGCATAACCATGTTTTATTCTCTGTGGATGCTTGTGCTGATGTCAGCTGAATTTCTCTCTGCTTGCTGAGGTGACGCTATGCGGAAAGTGGGCGGAGATGTGCAGTGGCTCACTGAGACGCAACAGCCACACTGCAGTGGTGAGGCGAAGGCTCTTTGTGCCCCTCATGCAGACTTACTCTCCCATACGAAAAATAATCGGCATTTTTCTACATAAATTATCATCAGTTATGGAAACCAGATTTTTAAAGAAAATACATCCAGTTGGGGGAATGGGCCACACTTCACAATTCAAATAAATGCGCTGAAGCAGGCCCCTTGATGCAATTAGCTGCTCTGCATACTGTAAGCATGTGCCCAGGAATGGTCTTTGCTCAACACTTAACTGCTCAGAACTGTGTGCATGCTCCCTGACTCTCTGTGCATTCAGGTGTCTTATTTTTCATGTCTAGTATGTTCCCTGGTGCTCATTCCATTTGGGGGACTTTGCAGCAAAGAAGCGTCCATTTGTACAAATTTCGAGCCTGTTCCTCCCAATCTCTTTGGATCAAACTGAGGCCCTGATCCCATTAACGCTCGTCTTCCCTTTCACATCCATCAGAGAATGCTACCGTCTGCTATCTTCAGCTGTCAGGATGGGTGTTATTTGCTCTCTGAAGCCCGCCCCTATCATATACCATCTCGAATGACAGGAAAAGGGAACCAGTCGTATGGCTGTGGCTCAGATTAGGGCTTCAGGATAGAAATTTCATGTTTTTTTTTTTTTTCACTAGACATCCGGACTAGTAATCAGTCATTTTTACTAGGCCTCCCCATCTTTCACTAGACAGCCTTTTTTTCTTCTCTTTAATTTACAGAGCCAATGATATTTGTTTCTCAAATCTTTTTTGTTTTTTTTTTTTACAAGTGAAACTCACTTCTATGCTAATTTAAGTCCAATTATGTTTTAATAGTAATTAATAGTCAGCCATGCCGATTGACGTAAGAGACAGATGACACAAGCTGTTCAGTAAAATGGAATGCAACTTTTTGTTCATAATTAATATAAAATGATGAAAATTTCAAAGCCCTTCAGTATCTTGGACTGAGGGAAATCCCTCCTCAAGTATTGGCATGATCTAAAATGCTGGTTTGTCAATTTGTTTGGTTAGATTGATCAATGTTGTCAGTGCTCACGTGCTTGACCACTGCCCACTATGAGCAAAACAGTACACTATGCAATGATACAAAAATACAGCGAAGTGCCAAAATCCCTTCTGCCCAAGAGTTGAGACCATTGGTCAGTTTATTCTGAATCACTAATTTTTTTAAGATTCTGAAAGTGTAAGCAATGTTCTGATAGTCTAGTCCAACATCAGGTGATCCTCTAATTCCAACGTGGGATGGTCCAGACCTCGACCATAAATTTGCAGGTTTTTTTGTGCAATTAGAACATCTAAAAATATTAGTTGTCATCATTATTTTCATATTTAATATCTGTGTTAGAGGATACCTAGCTAGGTGGTTGAGTGATAACAAAAAAAAAACATCTGAAACACATGAATACGGTGACAAAGTGATTTTCAAATTACACAATCCATTATAATCTGTCCAGAAGCTGACCGTTATTTGCAATGGGGCAATGCGAGCACAAACACATTTACAATTTATCTGAGTAAGAAATTTGTTTTCAAACTCCACCAGTATGGAATGAAATCAGTGCTTTTTCGGCTTACGTTGATGTTTAGGTACCCAGAGAAACATTTGGGGGTTTAAAAACGTCAAGCGTACATCCAGTCAAGAAAATGGTGTTCAATTTCTAGTGCTGCTATACGTCGAAATAGCACATAATGGCGGAAGGCATGTCGCTGACACACCGGGTTGCTCAGGCATGCGCAGCTTATGCATGCGTGATATTGAATATTTATATTAAATTATAAACCTCCATATCACCATTAAACCCCCCCCCAAAATATATTTATGATTTGATTTGAAAATCATTCTGGCAAATAAAAAGCCAAGAAAGGCGGAGGTTGGATGCAATATTCTTTTCATTTATAGGTAGCTGACAATATTTTAAAAGACACTCAGACTAGTTTGAGGACAAGTTTACTAGTCCGCCGTAATTTTTACTAGTGCGCGGACTAGCGGTAATTTCGGACCTAAGCTTGCTCGGGAAAGATCTGTCCATATTGCTTAGCTTGAATGCGTCACTTGACATAATTTTGCCGTCTGAGTTGAAGCACTGTGTCGAGGTGGGTAGAACTGAGTAAACATGGCTGCATTGACATCATAGTATGTTCGCGCATTTCAATCTTTTCTTCACTATGATATTTAAAAAGTGGGAAGTGAAATATAGCAATGCAAAATGTAAAAATTATTGCACTTAGTACCTCCATGGCATATTTTAATGGAAATAAATGACAAATTATGGTAATTCTGCCCACATTTTGCTATTAATAGGCCTGAGACAAGGCAAAATGATTTGGGTTAACGAACGACGAGACCTTAGAATGCGTTTGAGCACAACTCGCATTGAACATATGCAGTCAAACCATGTGACTCATATCCTTGGACCTGGGCAGTGGTTGAGTTAACCAGTCAAATGAAGCCTTTAATCTGTAGACCCTCCAGGATGTAACCATGGCTGAGCTAGAATGCTGGATTATTGAATACATAACATTCTGAGCAGAAGTGGCGTAAATGTTTTTTTTAAAGATGTGTAAGGCAGAGATGCAAAAAAAATTTCTGAACATAAATTGTATGCTATAGAGAGTAATTGGAACCAAATCAAATCAATAATATGTGTGACCGCACTTTGCTGTTGCAGTGCTCTCGGGTGCACTGTCTTCCTTCCTATATTGAAAATTGACTGGTTTGTTATTTCCTGCATATTACAGGCCCTGCCACAGATCCTTTGGCAGCATTTCTGTATCAGTTGTCTTTGCTGAAACTCTTATACAGAAAACGAAGCTGTAAAAAAATTTAAGATCCAATTTAGGGTATCAAGGACTTTTTCACAGTACTGGGTGTCACTGTTTGAGCAGATAAAGCTAACATGAGATGTGGCATTTCCCCATCTGGCAGGCTCTGGGATGCTGCCATCGGGACAGACACCATTGAAGCAAGACATGCAGGGGGAGATGTGGTCCTTCCAGGCCGAACAACAGGTCACAAACACAGACTTTCTTTCAGGTGAGCTCCCCATGATTTGTGTCTCAATACCAGTGTGCTATGTCATGCTTGATACCCCTCTGTGGGAGCTGATAATGAGGTTGTGAAAAAGCCCTTTTCAAATCCCAGGTTGGGCACTATCATCTCAAAATGTGTAAATCACTCTGGAAAACAGCATCCTCTTCTCATACATGGTCCTGGGGTTTCACTGTGTTTGCTGGTTTTTTTTGTTTGTTTGTTTGTTTGTTTGTTTCCTACCACAATTTTAATCCAAGAATTTTGATAAGTCGTCCATTTTTGTTTGGCTCATTATCCATATTTATGGGGATAATTCACCCCTAGAAGGTATCTTATTTCAGAAATAGCTTTGTATGCCCTAAAGAGTTCCATTTTATACTTTACAATACAGCAAGTTGTTTTTTATTGCATTTTAAGTGGGAATTGTGGCTGATGAAATTAAATAATCACTTGGTGATTTACTTCTAATTGGTGAAATTCTTGACATATGATTGCTAAACTAATGATTTGTTAGAGAGTGGAGAATTCAGAGACTAAGAGGGCTATAATCAGACAAACCTGTTATTAGTTATTTTTTTAGTTCTACTGTAGGTGTAGCATTTTGAAGTAAGTTAAAATATGCATGACTATGTTGTCATTCTTTGGTTCAAGCAGGCAAGTGATCACTTTAAACTTTAACTGTAGCTAAGTAAGAAAAATTATCAGCTTGTTAAAATTCAGGGATAGCAATTGCAGTTGAAACAAAAATCCAGGACACAAGAGGGGGCCCCAGGCCCAGTTTTGAGAATCACGGCCTCGGATGTGTGTAAATGTGCTTTCTCATCCTCCTTGCTATAAATAGCCAAACAAACACAAACCACTGACTTGCTGTTCATTTACAAACAAGAATTACATTTGATTGTTGTTTGTAAAAGCTAACTTTTCAAAATGCTTCTCATTTTGATTAAATACCTTGTGCATAGTAGCAGAGATCTGCAGATTGGATCATCTACTCTCTGTTTTTCCCTCTCACTTTCATCTGTTTCTCTCCTATGTCTTCCTGTCACTCATGTCTGAATTTTACCAATCTCCCTTTCTCTTCCTGCAGACCCAGTGTTAGTGGGTGGAGTTCCTGGCCAGTGGGGTACCCAGCCAATGGTCCCTGAGGTGCAGGACAGCATCCTCACTGATTCATTCACAGGTCTGTCACTGTTAGCCTCCTTCACTGCAAGTGTCTGCCAGCATTTCAAAGCTCGAAGTTTAAGGAACTGACTTTGATGCCACAATGTCACAAATTCCTATTGTCCACTGCTGCAAAGTGCTTAACTGTTTCCAAAGCTGCCCCTCAGCCCTTTTTCTATAATGACGCAATCTAATGACTGCAGTATTCATGAGCTGTATGCGTCATTACTGTGCATCACCTAACTGATGCGGTGTAGCCCTGTGAGCCAGTGCTGAGTGTTTGTTTAGCATTGGTGTCTGTGCACTTACAGGATTTTCCCAGCAAGGGATGGATATAAAGAATATGGATGTGGGTGTGGCTCCAGTTTCCATGGCGAGGTCCCCAAGCCTGGCAGAACCCCAGCAGCCCTCGCCTCTCATTGCCTCTGAACCCCTGAATCAGGCCCAGATGCCCAACAAGATCAATGACCGGAATCCCTTCGGGAACCCGTTGGACTTCCTGAATGACCCTGACAGTACTGCAGGTTTGACACCTCCCGTCGAGAAATGTAATCAGGGACATGCTGCCCTGTCTGATGGCATAGCCCCTTCTCTCTAGCTTTCAGTGTGGATTAGGGATCCTAACCCAACACCCTTCTATGCACCCCTACACTGACATATCACCTATGATTTTATGGGCTACCATTTACCACTGCGAGTCACCCTTTATGTTTGGGGGAGAGATCCTTTAAAGACTCATTTCACTATTAAACAAGATGAATAAAATAAAGCTAATGTATACTTTGTTGGACTCAGAATGCTATTCATCCTGCTTTTATGCTGATTATGGAGTGGTTTTATAGGTTTTATATTTTTATTGGTCAAAGCAATATATCTGTCAAATTGTATTACATGGTCCCTCAAAAATGTACTCAAGCCCTCTTGTTTCAATATTTCCTGTATGCCTTTGTTAGTGATTGTATTGGAATAGTACTGTATATTCTCAGTAATATGAACATTGCCCTGACAATGTAAGTTGTAAGTTGCTATAATGTATACAGTAACTTTTCAAATTATTATTTAAATACATGCTTTTCTTCTTGCATCTAAGATTTCATATTATCTTGGTTTTATAGGGTAATTTTATATTTGGTCAGTGCATTTGGAGATTTGCAGTATCACACTGGCCAAATATTGAAGTTGTATAGTCTCTTTCAGGAGTTCTAGATGACCCATGGGCAGGTGAGGGTGAACTACAAGCAAGCATTCCCTTTACACCTAGTGACTCCATAGTGATCAGTTGCCATGCCAATGAGATAGCAGGTTCCCCTGAATCCCTGGAGCCGGAAGAGTGCCACCCACAGAGTGCATCAGTTGACGAGGAGAAGAGTGAAGGAGGAGGTGGCAGGAGGCAGAAAAAGAAGAAGAAGAGGAGGCAGAGGGATGAGGTATATGACATTCTGGAGTCTCAGGGACCACAGGGAGAAAATCAAAGCCCCACAGGGGTCTATCCAGGCATGGATTGGGAGCTTGATGAGGGGGGCAGAATTGGGGCCAGAGGGAAGAAGAGCAAGAGCCGAAAGAGAATCCCGGAGGAGTGGAGTGCCCTCCAGGAGCCGCTCCAGAAATCTGCCGAGGACCTGGCTGCACCCCAGGCCGCTGAACCTTGGTCCATGAATACCCAGTCTGAGGAGAGCCCACTGAACAGCCCCACAGCTGCAGAAGCTGTGTCGCCCCAGGCTGAGGAATCTCTCACCTCCCCCTCCACCCTAAGCCCTGAAGCTCCGCCATCGGTCCTTGCAAGCCTGGACAGTTACCTGGCTGCGGGTGCGGATTCCTGTGACCACAGCATGGAGGTGGACATCAGCCTCCTCCCCTCAGGCCTCACCCAGCCCCCAGATGCCCTGCAGTCCAGGGAGGTGGTGAAGGAAGCAATGTCTTTGGAGGACCCTGCGGATTCCAGCTCTCTGCATGAGTCTGTTGCAGAGGATGTTCCTGTGTCCACCATCCCACCCCTCTCTCAGTCCCCTATACTGCATCAGCTGCCCTCACCGACTGAGACACCAGTCCCTGCCCCTGTCCCTCCCCTGTCTCCCACACCCCACGAGGACAGCCCTCATGATCTTCTTGTGTCCAGTAATGACCTGAAGCCCCTTTCAGTAAGCCCCTCCCATGCTCCCCACCACCCTTCTACTGCACCTTCTGGTCCTGCCCCTGTGGTTACCTCCAGCTTGAATCCTGCAGCCCCGCCCTTTTTCCCCAGCCAGTCAGAATACTGCGAGCCCCAGCTGCAGGGCTGGAGAGCAGATGAGGAGCTGGCAGACTTTACTGCGACTGAAGGTTTGTGAGAGTTGAAACGGGGTCCGGGGGAGGGCTGGTCTGGGGATAGTGACAGCGTATTGTGTTAAAGTCTAATGCTGCATTTCCACTGAATCCGAAATGAATTCTTTTGCGCAACCAGATTACATTCAAATTCAATGCAAAAATGCGCTTACATGCGAAAAGATGGTAGCTCATGCTGGGCGACGCGAATCACGTGGCAGACGAGGTGCGATGCGCTGTGAATAGTTTGCGCGAATGGCGCGAATACCCGAAATTCACATTTTTCTCCACGTTAAAATGGTCTTAGGTGAAAAATTTGCGCGAGTGGAACAGTGCTCTGAATAGCATCATTGCTACTAGCAGCAACATTAGCTTGCTAGGCTACATAACTTCATATTCAAACTGTAGTTGGCTGCATCGCTTCAGATAATGGGAACGCTAGCTACCTAGCTTGATAGCTAGCAAGCTAGCTGTGTCAAATAACCTGCGGATCAGTTTCACAAAAAATAGTGGTCTTGCTTGACATTGGATATGGCAACATCATCAGTTTTGTTAATATTATTATTCTCAAGCAGGCAGCATGTTTATAAAGTAAAATGTTTGAGACATGAGCATAGCAACATTAGCTTTTCTATGTAGTTGATGATTTTTGGAGATTACAGGAAGTACTGCCCACCCCTGAAATGTAAACAAGGCTCAACTGGCATTGCTATTAGTCGATGGTGTGAATTTGCATGCCTATCCTCTACCTAATTGTTCTCCCATAAAAGTGAATGTAATCTTCTCAGGAACAGGATGGGGAATCTTGAAATCAAAAAATAAAAATGTCCCCATGGTCAAATTGACACGAATAAAGCGAGGAGGAATTTTGCTTCGTGTTTGGTGGAAACTCAGCTTAAAAGAGGGTGGTGCTGGACTCAAAGCTGTATAGCTTTAGGTAGCATCTATCTCTTTATCCCTCTTGCTCTTGATCCCTGATCCAAAATGCATTTCTGGGACGCAGTATGGTGGCCTGACATGATCTGCTGATCTGTTATTCTGCATGTGTTTGCTGAAGGGACTTAATGGTGTATAATTAAGACATTGCACAGTAGAGTAACTTGCCTGTTTAAGCTTGGCATTCAATGGTACCATTGTCCAATCCCCCTTACTGGATCTATGCATCTTGGTCTCTGTACGTGCCCCTCTGAGGTTGCAGACTAGTTCCTGTCAGCCATTCATTCACACATTATCAATTGTTTTGATAATTATTTTTTTCATATGGGTGATGTTTTTACCGTGCACTACTATCTATAATCCAAATAGTTATTTATCACAGAAAATTGTTTTTACTAAAAATGTTTGCATTGGCCAAAAGTCTCAAATAGACAGCTAATTAATTTAGTAATTAATGCAAACACTGAAAGATTTTTTCACATGCTCGCACATCCGCACGTGTACACTCACAAAGCACGGCGTGTTCACACACACGCACGCGCTCAGACACTTTTATTGACGCAGACACTTTAATGGTTGTGATGGGTGTGCTTGGTTAAGTCAGGCTCTTAGTGCTTGTTGAAGGCAGCAGTCTCATAATGATCTGTTGCAGGTTGATGGCTTTGGCTCAGATGTGTATAGTTTGGCAGACAGAATTGTAGCTTCTTAGCAAACTCCTCCTCAGGCCTTCTGCCTCTGTTATCCCATCAGATCTCTCATTCTATTGCATGATTCCCTGCCCCTCCTGTCCTCCCTCTCCTTCCATTTCCTGCTGCGTGTTTACCTTCAGGAATGTACCCCCTGTCATAGCCTACCTGTTGTTGTAGAAAATGGGAGGCTGTTACAGAGGAGGCTGCCAAGAAGGGGTGGCTGGAATGCAAATGTGGTCACAGGCTGTCCAGTGTCCTCTGCTCTGCTCTGGGCCTCCTGTTTTCCTACATGGCACCAATCAGCACAGATCAACCATAACAGCCAATATCCTACGACACTTCAGCCTTTGTCCTTTATTGTTAAGTTTAACTCATTCATTTAAGCTTGGCCTGAGTTTGGTTTTGGTTAATGAAGGCAGTGTGTGCCTTGTTTTCATGTTGACTGACAGGGGCTGCCTGTGTAAAAGTAAAAACCCTGCCAAAAAAATGCATGGAAACACCCAGTGGTTCCTCATTGCTGAAGAAGCACAAAGTGGTTTAGACTACCTGATTGGTTAATAATGCTGAATTGTAGCATTCATTCCTTGAGTAAAGCTTGTCTTATTCCATTTGCACATTGAGAACTCCTGTTAAACTCTTGCTGGGTACTTAATTTAGTCTTGTGCAGCAAAGCAGGTCTATGCAGATCTACTAAAGTTGGACAATCAGTCTGAAGTTGTTGTGAAATTAGTTGTTTTTCTGTGTTCTAGCTCCCCTGACCCATTAAACCCTGCCTCAAAGGAATATTGGCTAAATTAAATATCCTCTTTCTGCAGTTTTATAAAAACAGATAGACCACTTGGGACTTCTTTTTGGTTTGCAGCCAGTAAGAACTTTTGGGAATTCTCTCCTCTTCTCTTTTACCCTCACAGATTAATCAGTGTGTGTGTGTGTGTGTGTGTGTGTGTGTGTGTGTGTGACTGGACCTATTCAGGTTCAGAGGCTCAGTCACACTAAATGTTAAAATGGTGATATGATTTTTTTTTTCTCTGCATCAGTCTCATTATACAACTTCTTGTTTGTAGTGTATTGTTTAATCAGAACATTTGCATTGTCGGTAATAAAATGGGAATCCACTGTGCACTGCACGTATAGTCCCTTGACATTTTGTCTTCCATTTACCCAGTATCAGTCAAAATGAGAAACCAGATTGTCTCAGCATTGATACACTGCCCCTTCTTAGAACCCATGTGCTTGAATCACCTGTTTTGATTCCATACCCTTATTGATGTCAGAAGGGCTGTTAGTTGTATTGTACGGGTCAGTACAGACAGGTGTTGGGTTCAGCAGCCATTACTCATGTGATGTTCACCATTCAGAGCAGAGCTTCATTCACTCAAACTCACACTCCCAACTCATGCGTGCATCGTTACTGAGGAGAGAAGGTGAGAGCCTGGGATGTGACAGCGAATTCTGAATTGATGTTTTATAGTTCAGACTTCAAAAATATGCTTAGAAGAGACAAGGTTATTTTCATAAATCATTAATAAAAATGAGTATAAGATGGGAACTTAAAGCTTAAGGTTTGGCCCCGCTGTCCTGACTGATTAATCGTGCTTCTAACTGTGGCGTAATCTGGCCTCCTGGGCAGCTTGCTCACCAGCTCCAAGTGGCAATCACTGGCCTCATGTAACTTTTTTGACAAGAAATTTTGGCAAGCTCTCAGTTTATGCTACAGATTCATCCGCTTATCTGCAGGATTATGGAAAAAAAAAAAAAAAAAATCTGGCCTGATCTTCATGAAACATGGTGGAAGGGTGTACTCATGGGCTAAGGAAGAATCTATTACATTTCGAAGCGGATCCGAATCGGGGGTGGATAATCAAGTTCATTTTCATTTTCATTGTGGGATTGGGCATTATGACCGTGGGGAAATAAATGCCATGAATTTTAAAATCCTCTAGATGGTAGTAAAGTTCAATGGTGACGAGAGCCCGTTTAGAGTGGATAATTGGCCTTAGTGTAGATCTGTGCTCTCAGAGTACACTCTACTTTTGTAGTTTCATTATCGTGTTCATGATGGTCCCTCTGTGAAAGCCCAGGTTAAAATCAGTAGCCAGTTTCACCTTTTATTGCTGCAGTAATGAAGCAATATGAAGTCCCTCTCCATGTATTTCAGTGTCAAAATTGCTAATGTCTATGAAATGTGGACCTGAGGTTGTAGTTTCAATAACCTCCATTCTCCAGGTTTACCTCATTTGCAAAATCCCTTTTGTGACAGTATGCAGTTATAGACTCCTTATGGGTGCAGTGCTTTCAATAATGACAGCGGTTTTTCCTGAAAAAAACTGGGACAGCCTGTCCCTGATTGCAATTCACGTCCTTTTGTTATTGCTGGTCTGTGTTCTATGTTGTTTCCATGGAAACATGTCGGCCTGCTTCTCTGTGTATGTAAGCCATATGTAGAGCACAAAAATGGCGATCGTGGTTCTGGATTTAACCTTGAACTTACTTTGATGTTGAAAAACATTACCATTATAGTGGCTTAGCCATCATAAGTGTATCATTGTTTTTTCTTTTCAGACAGTTTTTCAAAATGTTAATTGGTGTTCATTTCATGAAAATTGGTTCTCTATTCAATTTATTCTGAAAAGCTGGAGTCCGTATGTTTACCAGTGGGCGTAAGGTCACATTCGCATCTCATTAGTGGCCTTAATAACCTAGGTGACGGTACACCGAGATGTAATGATGTCCTAACAGAAATGCATTGCTGTTTTGAACTCTAGAGGTGCGGTCACATTAGAAATTAAATCGGCAAACTTTTCCTTGCGTATATATCCCCTCGCACCCTACCCTTCCCACTTCACCCTGCTATTTGTATTGTTTATTACCTCTGCTGCAGACGTTATGTTTTTGACTTTGGTAGTCTGTGTTTTCTTTTTTTTGTCTGCCTGTTAGCAACTTTTAAAAATGAACTCGAAAGAACAGTCTGTATCGGGTGTGACCCCCACGAACATCCACACAGGCAGCGCAAAGTCTCCTCATGGACCTAAGCTTCTTAGGTTGTATTGGGGAAGTTGTCACCACTCTGCCTGTAGTGCATTTCTAGAGTTGCACTACAGGCACACTACGCTACTTCTGGAGGTGTAGTACACTACAGGTGTACTACACCCCCAGAACGGTGAGCCACTTGCCGTGCGCTTACTCCCGCCTCTAGCATACCCAGGGCCCTGTTCCGTTGTTCGGTCAACAGACGTGGCATTATGACACTTAAAAATGTTTTTTGTGTGGCTTTTATCATGCCTTTATATAGGGAAGACAACCTCTCCTTCATTTTAACCACTGTACTTGCGCAACTCCTAATCCCATATGTTGTACTCATTATGGATTGATGAGGGTCCAACTCACACTGTTGAGTTACATGATGATCATTCATGTGTAACGAGGTACACATTGTGACCCCAATGGTCACTTAAGATCTCAAATTGGACTACTCAGGTCCTGAGCAAAAATAAACCAAAATTTAGGGTGTTGCGTTTTCATTGCCTCTGAGTTATATAAAAAAGGTACAACGTATTCATGAAACTGATAACTGATAATGAACTGGTCGCTTTTAATGTCATACTTTTTTATCATAACATTTCTTGTTCATAACAAAACAATCGTTTACTATAGAAACTTACAGTAATCTATCGTAAATTTACTATATTACTCACAGGCCATTGTGTGGCCTTCATTTGTTATCCTGTGGATAATCTACTTAAGAAAAATTCACATCTTTTTGCTGCCTTCGTGTGTGGTTCGGGTGCCATCGTGTGACCTTCTATAGGCATTGTACTTACTTCAGCTGTAGATTGGCTTTTGACCATGTTCGGGGCCATCGCGCGAAATTCAATATTCGTATGGCCATCTGGTGTCAATTTTCGAGACAGTGTGACACCTGCTTTACAAACATACATACACCTTTCATGGTCTTTCTTTCTTGCCCTTTTCCCTCTATCATTTTTTGACCTATTGCAGTTCTTCTCTCACCCACTCTCACTCGAACACTTTCCCTCTCTCGTCTAATTGGCAGGTGTGCTTGTGCTTATTGTGATGTGCCATAGCTACAGGAAAGGGTGCATTGCACCCTGATTGAATACTTCAGTCTGATTCAGTAAATGAATGGCATAGCTGCATCCACATTTGGCTATGTCACACGGAGCGTGATTGACCTGAGAGGATTTTGGAAAGTATCATGTTACATAATATCTTGTGCATTCAGTTAATTTACAGATGACAGACAGACATTGTACTTCATGCTGCATCTGGATAGAGAATATTGCAGACTGCAGGAAACATCTGTGTTTTCAGGAGGTGGGGGAGTAGTTTTTTTGGGCTAAAGTAGTGGTGTTGCTGGGGGAATGGCTTGCCTTGTCCTAGGGACTGAGCCAGAGGACTATTGCACAAATCTGGATTTCTTGCTTAGCTGGAAAGCTTTGAGCATAGTTGGAAAGGAAAGTTGAATTCCTAGAGCATGACTGCGGTTATCTTTTTAAGGACTTACAGTACCATGGTAATTTGAGCTGTGAGGCTAACCTGCGCTGCTGCAGGTTATTTTCAAACTTATTAATTATTGACAGCACGTAGACAAAAAACTGGTAAGTAACATCTGCATACAGTCTGATGTAATGAAAGAGGTTTCCTGAAAATCTTTCAACACTGAAAGATTGAAAATATTGACAGAAATCTACAGAAATAATTCAAAATCATTCCATGTACAACACGGTCCAAAAGGCTCAATTTCAAACATTTGATGATAATACTTTAATATTTTAAAGGAATAAAGACCTAAGTTAAAGATGGTTATTTTTTAAGATCCTGCCCCGAAATAAGATGATATACTAGAAACACTGCCAGTAAGGATGTATGATAGAACACAAATCTATTTGAATTAACAGTGTGAAAGTGAAAAATTATCTTTTTTGTAGTGTGATTGATAGGGCTTTGGCCTACTATGTAAAAGGGTGATTGTGACATTTATGAGTAACACAGACATTTATATTCTCACATACAGTGCTGCAAGGAAGTATTGGCCCCCTTCCCAATTTCTTCTATTTTTCCTTATTTGTCATATTTTAATGCGTCCGATCATCCATCATCATCATGATCATGATCATGATCTTCATCCATATTTTAATATAAAACAAAGGCAACGGGAGTGAATACAAAATGAAGCTCATGATCATTTAATTCATGCAGAGTTGAAAGATATTCAAAACCTTTATCACCCTTGAGAAAAAAAATTATTGTCCCCTTAAACCAAATGACTGATTGTACCACCCTTGGCAGCGACAACTGTGGTCAATCATTTACAATAACAGACAACGAGTCTCTTAAATCTCCTTGGGGTAATTTTAGCTCAATATTTTTTGCAGATTTTTTATAATTCAGCCACATCGGAGGGTTTTCAAGCATGAATTGTCTGCTTTGAAGGGCTGTGTCACCAGCTGAGGATGCAGTCTGGTCACATGTGCTTGCTTTTGTGTGGGCCATGGGAAATGACCACTATGCCCAATTGGAGGGGGATGCAAAGTAATCCAAGTGCATCCCAGCCATTTTCCTTCCCATCCAGGCAAACTTCATTTCCAGTTCCAAAGCTTAGGTACTTTTAACTACGTTTTCCTCAGTTATGTAATTTGGACTATGGCATCAATGAAGCAGATTGTATGAAGGCCTGTCCAACGCTATTTCCCAAACACCCGTTAGCCTTAAAATGCTCGGAATAGATAGCATAAACATATATAGCGCGCAAATGCCAAATCTGTGGCTTAGAAGTGGGTCTTTTTTTAGGTTTTGCCAAGTAGTGAACACTTTTTTACCCATCCATATGTGTTCATCTCTCTTTTCTTAGATTTTTCTCTTACTTTACATTCTCCTTAATTCAATTTAAAATTTTGCACAGACTACATTACTCCCAAACAAAGATGCATAAAATATTTCCTGAAGTCTCTCTTTTGTGTGAGAAATGTGAGTCCATGGAGGCTACCCCATTACATAGCTTCGCTCTCTGCCCCAAACTTCAAAACTATTGGCATGAAATATTTGATTTATTTTCACTGATCTTGAGGACTCAACTAGGCCCAGACCTTATCTTAATAATTCTGGGAACTTCTGAGGGGCTAAGGAAGCTAAATGTTGCACAACAGCGCCTTCAGGCATATGGTCTTCTAATAGCAAAAAACTGATTCTACTTAATTGGAAAAAGAAAGAGGTGCCCTCCTTTAAACGATGGTTGACTGAGTTGACAGAAACCTTACATCTGGAAAGAATTAGATTTATTTTGAAGGAAAAATTGGAAGACTTTGATAAAATCTGGCAGCCTCTGGTCTCTCATCTCGAAAGAGAGTGCAGTTGAGTCCCTAGTTGGAGGCACTCCTAAGGGGGGTTGGGTTTGGGCCGGGGGGTGCTGGGAGGGTATACACCTTATTTTTATTTATTAATTTTTTTCCTCCCTTTTTTTTTTCTGTATTTTCTGTTTTGTTTACTTTGTTGATGCAGGATCTGCTTGTCTGCTTGCTATTCGTTTTTGTTATTAGTCATTTTTGTCGGGGATTACTTTTCTTACTATCTGTCAAAATCAAGAGAGGAAACAAAATTATCGATTGTTAATTTCTCTGTAGATGGACTGGTTTCCCAATAAACATATTTGAAACACTTTAAATTCTCCTCCAATTGCTGAAAGTGATGGTTTCCAGTGACCCTTGCAAAAGTAAGCTTTTGTGACTGAACTGTGCACGCTGAGCTGGTGACACATCCCCTATAAGTAGGTTTTTAAAATGAAAAAATTTTTCAAAATTAGAAGTGATGATATATGAGATTTGACTCTGCAAAACATAGTTCTTGGACCAACAGAAAATTTCAGGCCTTTATCTCCAGCAGTTTTTGAGATTTGGGTACCCACCCACCCCCTCATGACAGCCACGGCAGAATTCCTGAAATAGTCGTTTTTGGCAGTCAATAAATAAAAAAAAGATCATGAGAGCGGACAGTTTTTTGGCCGTTTCCCAAAAGATTCGACCCTTTACTATCAATAAATTCAATATTATTGCTTTGGCCATCCGATTTTTAAATAATTGTCATTCAAAAACCTATTTTTGTATAGTAATTAGGATGTGGTAGCAATTCTGGCCACTCATGATTTTCAGAATAAGGACAAAACTGCCCTACCTCTCCATTATTCATACTCTGCTCAGAAAAATATAGTGGGTCTAAATTTTTCCATGGGCACTGGAAACTGAAAAAAAAAAAATTAGTTTTAAAAGAAATAATTTAGATCACAGTAGGATAAAATAATAATAAATAATAATAATAAAATGCAGAAAACTGGATTATCACACATTTTTAGAAATTTTGAAAAATACATTTTTAATCAGTTTGTCTAAATTTCCATTTAGAGGTGCAATGAACTTCTAAATCTAATGAAATATTTTTGCACTATCTTTTATAGGGAGTAGTTGGACTGGTTTCAATCTCAGGGATTCCTGCAAAATTCAGAAAATGGCAGAGAACGATCATTTAAAAAAAATCTTGTTCTATCAGAATTATTGATATCTAGGAGAAACACTGACATTCTAAACACAATGAGACACTAATTCTTGGCTACTTTGAATGGGGTTTCAGCTATATTTACTTGAAAATCATCAAATTCATTTGAAATGTCAATGCAAGATTTTTCAAAGAATGACGTGGACAATACTGAATTATCCAGACACTGGGAAAATGTAATGCAAAAATGGAACAAAGAAATAAATTTAAAATCAGTGCCAACGTTACTTGATAGACGTCTTTTAGCCATAATTAAACAGTGAAAAAAACTGCATTAAAGATTCAGTTCCATTTAAATATTATTTGGAGGGAGTTAGGTCCTGATGTATTAGGATAATGACACAGTTCTCTTTATTCTGGCTTTGTACACCACCTAAATGAATTTGAGATGAATCATCAAGGTTTGATGCAATTTGATGCAATTGTAGACTTTGAGCTTTGATTCAAGGGGTTTTATGACAATCATGCTTTTAACGTTAGTAATTGTGGACATTTTTATATGCAGTTTGCCATTCTCAGTGGCTGAATAGTGAAAGGACAGTTTACTGACTGTTAGTTTCATTGTCAGGTGTTACCTTGCACTTCAATATTTCATAAGAAATTAAGCCAATGAATGGTATGGAGTTTATTCCAAGTGTTGAATTTGCATTTGGTAGTAGTTCACAGGAACTCTCAACATATGGCCTAAAGAGGCCTCAGCGCAGGAAAAGGAGGCCATTATTAGGCAGATAAATACAAAACAAACCTATCAAGACAGATATCAGAAACTTTAGGAGAGGTCAAATCAACAATATGGTTCATTTTTAAACATAAGGAATGGACTGATGAGCTCAGCAACTCCAAGAGGCCTGGAAGACCACAGAAGACAAGTAATGTGGATTATCACACAGTTCTTACCTTTGTGAATAAAGATTCCTCCACAACATCTAGTCTGGTCAAGACCACTCTCAAGGAGGTAGACTTATTATAGTCAAAATGCTTCAAGTGTCTGGACTCAGTTCAGCCACTCCTTTCCTGTCTGTGAAGGTGCAATCCTGAATTATAAAGCCTTAAATAAGGTAAGCCCCCCAAATAGCCAGATTTGGCTTCTGCACAAAGGGGTTAAAGATGGTGATCTTCACTGAATGTTTTCATTTAGATTTCCCAGTTGATATGCAAGTAAAATGATGCATAAACATGATTTGGGAACAATCAAATACTTCAACCCCACTAATTTCTCGTGATGTCAATGGGGTCGGAGAAAACAAATGGGATACTGTCAGTTTTTAGAGATTGTAAAGATTATTGACATACAGAGGTGGGCTGGTCTGTTTCCCCGCTTGAAAACTGAACCTCGGGGCTTCCTCAAGCCACAATGTATCTGTATACACTCCATGCTATAAACACAGAGAGAATTTTGACATTTCAATCCATTTTTTCAATCCACTTTGCCTCGGCTCATGGTATGGCCCAAAGTTGTCGAACCAACTTATTGGCCGGCCAAAATAACGTGAGAAGTGAGTTGGCTGGACATAGGTGAGTTATGAAATGCTCCCTTCACATTCCATTATTTCAGATTTGTTTTCATTTCCATAGCTCTGGAAACATGGTTTTCAAACTGCTCTATTATAGACTCCATGGTAAGATCCATGGTATTTCATTTTATTTTCATGATTTTGGTGGAGAAAAAGGGCTGCAAATACAAAAAATCTCCATGAAAATTCAACATTGAAACGAAAAAAAAATAATACTGAGAATTGAACATTGCATTCTAGATTTACTACTTGCTGTGAGCCAAATTAGACTATCCAGGTGGCTCCCCAACGTCTGATCCCTCAAAATGGTGCACTGTCAGATCATAAAATTATCATATATTTAACACAAATAAAGTTTTGAGGCATGAAATTTAATATGAACAAATTATTTTCTGGTTGAGATTAGCATGAATTTATCAATATCAGTGCAGTTGAACATCAGTGGTCACCACCAAACACAAAACATGCCTTTTCTCCTTAATAAAGTTTAGAGTTTTGTCCATTTTTCTTCAAAGTTCGCCAAGCCAGCACACAATCTCATTAAAGGAACTGGTTATTTAACGGTCAGAACATTCACCCTGCAATGAAAGCTAGCTGTTCCCACATCCAAGCTCACAACCTTATCTCAACACTTACAAGGAACAAGTACAACTCACTAACTGAGTAATATCTGAAATCTGAAATACACCTTATTTAAACAGAACAGACATTTCACTTTCAGGGAAAATCAAATAATATATGCCTCCCTAGATTCAACAAAATACTGCAATGGACGTACCATGGGGTCCACTGAAATGCTTGACCAGTTCACCTTTTAAACAGAAAAAAAAACTTCGGCATTTGATTTTATTGAATAGAGTATACATTTCAAAACAAAAAGCAAAAAACAAAAGTAGCAGCCTAACCTTTTTCAGTGAATACCTCCTCCAGTGACAAATGTGTCCAGTAGAAGGAGCCCTCCGGTCCTGTTTCATTTGAAATAACTATGTCCTTCATTGACCATGTCCTTACCTCATTTAAATCCTGTAAATGTAACTGAACACTTCAGACTGGTTTAGGAATTCGTGTTTTTTTTTTTTTTCAATAAATTGCATCATTCTCAGCTGCGCAATCGTGCTCAACATTGAACGGATACAAACTACCTTGCTGATACGCATAGGCTTGCATGCTCTTATGTTTGTCCAATAAATGTGCTTCAATTACTGTGGAAAGTTTAAACACTCGGGAATTGGATGAGAAAGAAGCCAATCAATACATCGTTACTGGGGAAGTTTCACGTCGGCGTAAACTATAACTGTGCAGTTATGCAGAAGAGTCTTGAGAGTATAATTGAATGACTGGCTATCAACACCAGTACTTGGTTGGATATAAGGAAGCGCTGAATTTGTCAATGGAGGAGCCTTCTTCAGAAAACTGATTTTTCTTAACTACTAATTGGAATACCATTCTGTCGCAAGACATCATTTTTTTTAAACTGCTGGATCGTTACTATGGGCAAGGATATTGACCAGTTTGCACATCAGGCTTAGCTGAGTAGTTTAATTCTTGCAACTCTTGAAAAACAGGGATTGGAGTGAACTTCTCCATATTCTAAACCGCGGTCAAACCCTGCTTGCTTCTGAATATTCAATAACTGATCCGCAGGTGCCATTTAGTGATCGAGTACTGTAACTGCGTGCTTAAATTTGCAGTTACATATCCGCAAGCGTCTACATCTGCAGAAATGCGTTAATTAGTGTCTCTATCTTGCAAAAGGTGAATTTACGATAGGCAGTGGCTATTTTAACGCCAGTTGTAATCTTTCTCCAATGTGCTGTTCTTACCATAAGGCATCTAGCTAACGAGGGCTATTTTCACGCAAGTCAATGAGTTGCAAATTTATTTGACGGCTGAATTTCCTACATTTTGCCTGCGCATGCAGAAGTTTCTAAGGATAACACATTGGAGTAAGTTTACGACTGGCATGAAAAAAGCCACTGACTTTACGATAAGGGTTTCAGTGCTTTGAAAGCACAGTGCTGTCTTGCTGGACTTGCTACAGATATTCTCGGAAGTCCGTGATTAAATTAATATGTTCAACCTCATTTCGATGCAGAATTTGAAGGGATCTTTTTGAAACATCTTTAAGAATTATTGCAATACAAATTTATGTTGACTTTGGCGTTAAAATTCAGGTTTTGAATGGAAACATAGCCTATGTAAATAAGGTATACATGGTATGAGATGAATCTGTAGTTTATTATACAAAACCCAAAACCCGTGAAGTTGGCGCGATATGTAAATCGTAGATAAAAACAGAATGCAATGATTTGCAAATCCTTTTCAACTTATATTCAATTAAATACACTGCAAAGACAAGATGTTTAATGTTCAAACTGAGAAACTTTTTTTTTTTTTTTGCAAATAATCATTAACTTAGAATTTAAAGGCAGCAACACATTGCAAAAAAGTTGGTACAGGGGCCTTTTTACCACTGTGTTACATCGCCTTTCCTTTTAATGACACTCAGTAAACGTTTGGGAACTGAGGAGACCAATTTTTGAGGCTTTTCAGGTGGAACTCTTTCCCATTCTTGCTTGATGTACAGCATAAGTTGTTCAACAGTCTGGGGTCTCCGTTGTCGTATTTTACGCTTCATAATACGCCACACATTTTCAATGGGAGACAGGTCTGGACTACAGGCAGGCCAGTCTAGTACCGGCACTCTTTTACTACGGAGCCATGCTGTTGTAACACGTGCAGAATGTGGCTTGGCATTGTCTTGCTGAAATAAGCAGGGGCGTCCATGAAAAAGACGTCGCTTGGATGGCAACATATGTTGCTCCAAAACCTGTATGTACCTTTCAGCATTAATGGTGCCTTCACATATGTAAGTTGCCCATGCCTTGGGCACTAATACACCCCCATACCATCACCATCGGAGGACACGACGTCCACAGTTTCCAAAAACAATTTGAAATGTGGACTTGTCAGACCACAGAACACTTTTCCACTTTGGATCTGTCCATCTCAGATGAGCTTGGGCCCAGCGAAGCCGGTGGCGTTTCTGGGTGCGGTTGATAAATGGCTTTCGCTTTGCATTGTAGAGTTTTAACTTGCACTTGCAGATGTAGCGACGAACTGTAGTTACTGACAGTGGTTTTCTGAAGTGTTCCGGAGCCCATGTGGTGATGTCCTTTACACACTGATGTCGGTTTTTGATGCAGTACCGCCTGAGGGATCGAAGGTCAGGGGCATTCAATGTTGGTCTTCGGCCTTGTCGCTTACGTGCAGTGATTTCTCCAGATTCTCTGAACCTTTTGACAATATTACGGACCGTAGATGATGAAATCCCGAAATTTTTGCAATAGCTTGTTGAGGAATGTTGTTTTTAAACTGTTCGACAATCAGCTCACGCATTTGTTCACTAAGTGGTGACCCTCGCCCCATCCTTGTTTGTGAATGAGCATTTCAAGGAAGCTGCTTTTATGCCCAATCATGGCACCCACCTGTTCCCAATTAGCCCGTTCACCTGTGGGATGTTCGAAGTGTTTGATGAGCATTCCTCAAAAAATTACAAAGTTTACCTGTTCGAACATTAAGTAACTTGTCTTTGCAGTGTATTCAATTGAATATAGGTTGAAAAGGATTTGCAAATCATTGTATTCTGTTTTTATTTACGATTTACACAACGTGCCAACTTCACTGGTTTTGGGTTTTGTACTTCCGATAACAAAATGTTGGGGGTAAATAGTTATATACCAAGAATACTGTCCGTCCGTCACTCCGTCATCTGTCCGAAGACAGTATTTGTCTGATTGATATCTCGAATATTATTCATTGAATTCTTTTCAAATTTGGCACGCATATTTTTTACCACAGGGAGAGGTGCAGTGCTAAGTGTCGGCCATCTTGGACCGTCCATCCATCCGTCATTGCGTCATTCCCTCACATTATTTGTCCAATCGATATCTTGAATATTATTCTTTGGATTGTTTTCAAATTTGGCAGACATATCTTCTACCACAGGGAGAGGTGCAGTGCAAAGTGTCGGCCGTCTAGGACCGTCTGTCCGTCGGTTATTCCGTCTCATTATTTGTCCGATCTTGGATTCTTTTCAAATTTGGGACACACATTCTATACCACAGGTAGAGGTGCAGTGCAAAGTGCTGGCCATCTGGGACTGTTCGTCCGTCCATCATTCCGTCATTCCGTCACATTATTTGTCCGATCGATATCTCGAATATTATTCATTGGATTCTTTTCAAATTTCACAGACATATTTTCTACCACAGGGAGAGGTGCAGTGCAAAGTGTCGGCCATCTGGGACCATCTGTCCGTCCGTCATTCCATTCGAAGGCATTATTGTCTGATCGATATCTCAAATATTATTCATTGGATTCTTTTCAAATTTGGCACACATATTCTGTACCACAGAGAGAGGTGCAGTGCTAAGAGTCGGCCATCTAGGACCATCCGTCCCGTTTGTGCCATTTTCGGTCAGCAGTGGTTTTTGCCCAGCAACTGTCCTCTTGATTCTTTTTTTGAAGTTTCCAAATGTGGAATCATGAACACTGACCTTAACTGTGGCAAGTGAGGGCTGCAGTTTTTAAGTTATTAGTCTTGGTTTTTTGGTGCAGACTATAGCTAACTTGCCACCCTCAATTACAATGAACTTATGACAGATTCCGTAGAGCCAGCGAGCTGAAATCAGTCTGTTGTCACAACACGTAACTAGCGAACTGTCAGCAGTGGCTGATGCATGAAGTGGACATGTTAGCTTCCTTTGTAACTGTACGCGGTTACTATCATTTAAAGTGGTAATCCATAAGATTTCTGTCTTGTTACTGTCTGTTAAGTCAGTGTCTATCAGAGAGAGGGGGGCTACAACAACGGTGATTGGGCCTATGACCCACTGATGAAAGCACTTGTATTTCATTCTTTGCCAGGTAAAGCCATCAGTGTGTCTGTAGCGACATTCCCGCGCCATATTCAAATACAGGCGCACATCTAGTGACGCTTTTTACGTCAGTCAGCAGTGTTTGGTCTGTCCAGAAGATAGGAGGAGCCACAAGCTAACTTGAAGGAAGTAAGGAACCGCGGGAGAAGCAACGGCAAGGTAGATGTTAGAAGGGATCCAGTAGCAGTATTTTCCCTAACCTGAACCTTGGCTCTATCCCCTAATACTAAATCTAACTTGTCCCTTACACTTTATGCCAGTTTAATGGATGCAATTAAGGGAGGATTGTTAAAAATGCAGCCTTCCAAGAAGCGGAAAGTACCGCTACTGGGTCCCTTCTGACATCTACCCAACGGCAATAATGGCAAATACCATACTGTGTAGCTATACTGTACACAGTAGCAACTAACGTTAGCTGAGTCTCTGTTGAGGCGACTACTGAAATTAAAATTATAACGTAATTTCAGAAAGCCAACGGGAAAACAGCTATGTTAACCGCCTCAACAAATTATTTTCATTAAAGAAATAAAAAAGTTATTTCATTACCTATTAACCATCTCCCGTTTTCATTTACAGGGCTCTCAACTTTCACATATTCAGCTTGAGTTTAAATGACATATTCGCGTTCCCGTGCTGTAGTTGGAAATTATTCTATCAGATTGTTTGTAGAGATTCTCAGGTGGAATTGAAGTGGATTGAGGTTTGTCAGTTTCACATGAATGAGAGTTGGCAGCCCTTTAAGTTAATCAATTTATCATAATAGGCCAGTATGTTCCTGGAATAAGGTGACGCTAATGGATGACTAACGTCACATAATTTTTACTTTTATTGAGTTCGATTGCCGTGTTTTTATTGAAATTGATGGTGGTTTGGCTCCATATTTTCTGCTTATATTATGTAAAATATCCTTCCTCTTGCTTTTTTTGTTAAAATTTATTGGAAATATGATTACTAATCAAATGTCCATGTTGGCTATTTTGATTAGCGAGCTAGACTTTCTCAGCACCCTCACTGAAAATGCAGATATCAAAGAACAAACTCAAAAAAATGGGAGAAAAAAGAAAGTTGAGAGGAAGATGAAGCAAGGGTAAAACTGCCTGAAGTACACTCCTACTTTTGTGTCCTCATGAGATCTGCAGCAGAACACCTTAAGAAAAATAGATACAACCCCCTCCATAATTATTGGCACCCCTTTTTCAGATGTGTTATATGCCTTAAAATAAACTAGGCTTATGCCGTCGGGGGCAACGGCTGGGGGTATATCCCCGAATGCCCTCAATCCTCCAATTCCCCAATCCTTGAATAGACCTTGAATAGACTTTCATTTGAACTTAATTTCAGGTCAATCGGACAAATGGTTCTGAAGATATGATCAAAATGGTAATTTTCCATCACAAAGCGCCACCTGGTGGCAAAATATTGAACCATACAGGTATGATGTCATCATGTGACACGTGAGATCATGAGCTTGCAGTTGCACATAGTTTCATGTCAATTGGACAAATCGTTCCAAAGATATGGCAAAAATGGTGAATTTTATGTGACAAAGCTCCACCTTGTGTGAAAATTTTGAACCAAACAGGTATAATGTCATCGCGGGACACATCTGCAGGTCATGATGTTTCATTTGCACTTGATTTGAGGTCAATCGGACAAATATTTCCAGAGAAATGTTAAAAACAGTGATTTTTCCAGTTTTTGGCCCCTGGTGGCCAATCTAGAAATTGTAAATTGTCCAAAATGGAATCAGTTCTTCCTCTTTATAATACTTACTTATATGCAAAACTTGGAATTTTTAATTGAAATATTACTGAAGTTATCGCGTTAACACGGCGGCGGCGGCGGTCGGACCAAAAACATAATATCCCCGGAACGCCATTCGGATATAATTACATTTTTATTGCAGAAGCATACTCTCACTGAAAATTTTAGAAAAATGTAACCTCCAACTTAAGTGAATTTTAAAGGAAAAAAAATCCCTGACCAAGAAATAATTATTTTTCATAAAATCACCTATTCCACAATTATTGGAACCCCTAGCAATTCATTTTTTTTTTTTTTTTTGAATGAAGTTTATTTCGGTCTCAGTTACAATCCATTGGCATTTACAAAAACAAGATTAATTTCTTTTTCAGAGGCCGAAAAGGTGTAGGCTGAAGCCAAGGCTTATTGTGCCTACCCTTCTTACATACGTGTTAAGTTACAAACATACAATTACAATATCAGGATGTCATGACATATCAGAAAACAATAATTAATTCAGACGCACATATAAAAGCAAAATCAAAGGATTAGTAAGTACATATTATTTCGATTATAATTATAATAAAGATCTATATTTATCTATTACCATGGATTTATACATTTTTTTAAATTGACTGATTGAGCTGCAGAGTTTTAATTCATTGTCCAATTTGTTCCATAAAGATATCCCTTTAACGGATACACATTTGCTTTTGATAGTAGTTCTTATTTTGGTGTTTTTAAACATACATATACCCCTTAAATTATGATCACTCTTTCTTAACAAGAAAAGTTCCTGGATGCATCGTGGGAGCAGATTATTGTTAGCCTTGTACATTATAATTAAAGTGTTTAGATCAATAATGTCTTGTAGTTTTAAGGTGTATAAGTTAATGAACAGTGGGTTTGTAGGTTCATAATAACCTTTTTGATTAACAATTCTTATGGCCTTTTTCTGTAAGAGGAAACGTCCTCCAATTCCGAGGAAATGAATGTAATTGAAGTATTTCTGTCATTTCTACAGTAGTTTACAATGTTGATCAGAGTATCTAGGAACATTTAATTAGTAATTCATCACTTCCTGTTTCCCTGGGGTATAAATATAACGTGACACAGAGGCCATTTCTCTCATCCACTCTTCAACATGGGAAAGACAAAGGAACACACCATTCCAGTAAGGCAGATGTGTATTGACCTTCACAAGTCAGGCAATGGCTACAAGAAAATAGCCACTTGCCTGCACCTGCCCATATCTACTGTCAGAGGAATCATTAAGAAGTTTAAAACAACTGGAACAGTTGTAAACAAGCCTGGACGAGGATGGAAGGTTATTTTGCCACCACGCACAGTGAGGAGGATGGTAGGAGAAATAAAAAGTTCTCCAAAGCTCACTGTTAAAGAATTGCAACAAATGGTAGCATCTTGGGGTCACAAAGTCTCCAAAACAACCATCAGGCGCTATCTACATGCCAACAAGCTGTTTGGGAGGCATGCACGGAAAAAACCTTTTCTCACTCACAATCATAAACGCAAACGTCTGGAGCTCGCTAAGCGGTACTGGGACTGCATTTGGGACCATGTGCTTTGGTCAGATGAGACCAAGATAGAGCTTTTTGGTAACAAACACTCTAAGTGCGTTTGGCAGAACACAAAAGATGAGTATGCAGAAAAGCACCTCATGCACACTGTGACGTATGGGGGAGGATCGGTGATGCTGTGGGCCTGTTCCTCTTCCAGAGGCCCTGGGAACCTTGTTAGGGTGCATGGCATCATGAACGCTTTGAAATACCAGGACATTTTAAATCAAAATCTGGTGGCCTCTGCCGAAACCTGAAGATGGGTCGTCACTAGGTCTTTCAGCAAGATAATGAACCTACACTTGTGGCTAAATCTACACAGAAATGGTTCACCAGACACAGAATCAAGCTCCTCCCATGGCCATCTCCGTCCCCAGACCTCAACCCCATTGGAATCCTGTGGAGTGAGCTGAAGAGGAGGGTGCAGAGGAGAGGACCCAGGTCGCTGGATGATTTAGAGAGATTGTGCTAAGAGGAATGGTCGAAGATCCCTCTTTCTGTATTCTCCCATCTTGTGAAACATTATAGGAGAAGATTAGGTGCTGTTTTGTTGGCAAAAGGGGGTTGTACAAAGTATTAACATCAGGGGTGCTAATAATTGTGGCACACATGATTTGATGTAAAATAATTATTTCTTAATGTGGGATTTTTTCCCACTTTATAAATGCACTTGAATTTAAGGTTGGATTTTCCTCTTTTTTTCATTTTGGTCATATATTATTTAGAAAAAAACTGAATTTATTTGCAGCTAAAAATTAGATCTTAACCAGGGGTGCCAGTTATTATGTAGGGTGCTGCAATATTACCTTTGTTAGCCATATTCCTATCTAGCTAGCTATAGCTAATCACCTGGCTACTAGGACTGACTTCTATCCTCTGGCATCTGTTTTTACATGCTGGTGGTTTATTGTTTCCAGCTCAACCATTTTTCCTGCGCAAGGCAGTAGGTAACTGGATGTGAGCACCTATGTGAGTTTCTTTGCAATTAAACTGTAAAGGGTCTGATAACAACAAATATTGGTTCTTCTTCAAAACATTCTGAGCGTTTAAGCTGTTATTTAAATTTCATAGGAAATATATGGGATGATGGGCCACACAGAAACCAATATTGGCATTTACAAGTATAAGTTTTACAGCCGTTATTGTTTCTCTGGTGTCAGATTGTAGCTAGATCACTAGCTCGTGAGCTATCTAGCTAGCTACCATGCAGTCTTTGCTGCATTAACTTACAATACAACATACTATCATGAATTTATGTGACTTATAAATTGTGAAAGGTTTTATCAGTCATTTGATATTATTAAGCTTCATATTAAATATTCATAGCATAAATAACTGTTGTAAGCTTGTATTCAGAATTCAAACCAAAAGGATTTGGATACAAAATACTTAGTAGAAAAACAGATGTATGAATATGGCATCTATCAATGGAAATTACAGAGGTAAAAAAACCTCATCAGGATCATTTCTGTAAATGTTAGTGTTGTAGGAATTTTAATTTTATATTCCTGGTATTATCATCACAAAAAGAAACTCAGACGACTCAGAGAAAAAATCAGTCGGAGGCAGAGAAGTTAATATCCAAGCCAAAGTCAGTGTACTTTTTCTGCAGAAAAAGGATCCCCATACACAGAGTCCACTCCGCAAAATCGAGGAACCCCACAGTTTCTGATTCTGTGGCTTATATAGGAAAACACTGTGACGTTCTTCTCCCCCTGCGCTGATTTACACATCATGATGTAATCTGGAAGACTCTTGCAATCGCACGCAACGCACATCAAGCCGCCCCTGAGTTATGCGTATACATCTCGCAGAGAAGACAGGCGATTCCTCCCTCCTCTCCGGCTTATCTCGTTCACATTCCGAAGCCTCTCCCTTGTACTTCTTCTGTAAACACATAAACTAAGAGAGAGAAAAAACATCTTGCCCCTGTTATGGGCCCATCAGGTCCTCATGACTCCAGATCGGCCATGACGCTCCGGTCAGATTTATGGAAACTTCCAGTTATGCTGGCCCAGGCTAATCAGAAACATGCAAGAGTGCGCACTCAGGCCTAAAAGGTTATGAACCAAAGCAAAGTAGGAGCAAGCAAGGATAAACAATTAATAATAATTAAATGAATCAATAAAAAATGATTCCACAGTTAGAGGCAGTATTTTATGTGGCGCCATTTGTGAAAGAGGCTGTGTTGTTTTATACCGCACATATACCGTCTCACACATATATGCACAAATATGGACAAATTGGTGTAGAAATGGTGATATTGTTTTTTTGTTGTACAACTTTTTGTAGAAGGAAAAAGAGGACATTAAATACTAAATCTAAGCGTTAAATATAAATCAAATTGCTAAGTATTTGGCTGTGCGCACCCATATTACGTGTCTCTACCAACTTTCAAATTAATTCTATGCCCATTGGATGGGCTCAAATACTTTTTCACAGCACTGCATGAAATAAAGAAAACTTCACTGCTAGAAAACAGGTGAAAACCTTCAGCATACAAAACATTTCTTTTGACAAATTCATTTAAAGTAGGGCAGATTTTCAGTGGAAAATACTTGAAGTTATACATTAAAAGAGTGAAATGACACGGAACTGAACGTACATGTTGACACGGTCAGCATTTTTTAAAATTGTTTTACAAGCCTGCCTTCCTCGCTGTAGCATCAGTATTGCTCTTCAGCGGTGATTTTCGATTTATATCATTCATACGTCTCCATCATAATCTGCTGCTCCTCCATAGTGAAATGCGTGGCTCTTGCCTGGTCCGTTTTGATTGGCTGTGATGCTCGCAGCTTGCATTTATTGTATGTCCATCCACTTGCTGAGAAATCATAACCGAAGTACATAAACCTGGCTGTACATGACTTGTGGATCCCCGGTATCGTCAGTTTTGAGGCCTGTACCTCCTGTGCATACATGAATATGACAATACTGTGCAACTGCTTTGGCTCTTTCTGCTGTCTGATCCCAGCCTCAGAAGATGTACCATTAATCACCCACTCTCTCACTCTCTCCATTATCACCCACTCTCTCACTCTCTCCATTATCACCCACTCTCTCACTCTCTCCATTGGTCTGGCACGCTTTACAGCACCTGCATCCAGTCATATAATCATATGTTTGCCCAGCCGTGCAATTATACAGTATCGTAGCGCTCTGGCTATGGAAGAACTCAGTCAGAGGCAGAGTCAGTGGTTCTCGCATCGCCTGGTGCGGACTCCGCTTTATTTGCGGCGTGGCAGAGGCCCTGAAAAGGGCCGTTGCTTCTTCAGGCAGGTGCTCTCTTTATTTAACAACAAAAAAACACAGACTGAAGCTCGCGCTAAGAGCCTCCCCCTTATAAACCCCTTACCCCAGCCGTGATTGGCTACACCACTTACTCTCCGCCAGCCAATCGAGAGCTGCCACTTTTTAGACAGACAAAACACAGTATGTTCACTCCTTCAGTTACTCACTTAGGTTCTTCCTCTGCTCTGTCATTCCATTATTTTCTCACTCAGTCACCTCATCTGTGTGGCTCACTAAGTGAATGCTCAATTGAGTAACTGAGTAAGCATCGCACACCAGTTACCATTTGTTCCACTTTCTAGCACACCACTGTCAGACTCTCTTGTGTTACTTTCTGACTTTGTATTCATAGATGCACAGTTCAGAGTCTCTTAGAGATATTCTGGTGGCTGTGCTGTGTCCATGAGAGGGTGTTGTGGGTTGTGTTTTCATACTGTGTTTCCACTGTTAGATATTGTCATGTAGGGGTGCTAATTTATCATTATTGTGTCCTACAGTGAAAACTGAGGTGTCTGAAAGGCCAGAAAATGTGGAAAAGTTGGACAACTTCCCAAATACAGAAAAACTTGACATGCTAGGGGAACTGGAAAACATGGAATCATCCAAAAAGGCGGAAGAGATTAACAGCGCTCAATCGATCGATAGAGTTGATGAATTTGAAAAGAGAGATGAAATGGAAAAGGTGGATACATTGCGGAACTTTCAAAAGACCGATAAGGAGACTGCAGATGGGACTGAAAAAGAAGATGCTGACAAAGGTGAGACTGAGAAAGATGAGGCTTTGCAAAACTTGACTGAAAAAGACGAGGCTGAAAAGGACAAACCTAAGAAATTTGACCCTGGGAAAGATGACACTCCAAAAGAAAGGTCTGAGAAAATCAAGGCTGAGCAAGACACAGCCAGCAAGGGGAATCTTCAAAACAAAGTGACTGAGAAACCCCAAAAGAAAGTAAATGGCATCAAGACTGCCAAAGCAACAGAGAAGGTGACTGCAAAATCAGCTGTTAAATCCGCAGCAGCTATTGGGACCAACAGAGCCCCAAGCAAAGACCTGCCAAGCCCTGATAGGAAGGCAAAGGTAAGCCAGAGAGTGGAGATGGGAAATGATTGTTAGTTAATGTGCCCTTATTTGTGCACGTGGACTGCGGCATGGTACATGTTTGTTTTTTTTTGTTTTTCTAAATGACATCAAGGGTCTGCTCGGTGGCTTGTCCAGATTCAACCCCTCTCCCCTACCACTTACTCCTCTGCATTGTCGCTTGGATGTAACTGCTCCTAGTTCGTTTCATATTCACAAGGGAAGTTATGTATATGATTACTAATTAGAAAGAGTTATTACATCACTTGTTTGGTTCTGAGTATTAAAACCAAATTTGCTTCAGTTGGATGAATCTTTGCATTTTAAGTTTCTCACAAACTAATCAAACTTATTTTAATATTAGACAAAGATAACCCAAATGAAAACAAAATACAGTTTTAAATCATGATTTTATTTATTGAAGGAAAAAAAAAAACCATCCAACCATATGTGGCCTCACGGGAAAAAGGAATTCCCCCTTAGTTACTAAATCAAGCAGTTAAGCAACTTTAACTGATCACTGCGTTCAGTTTTACTTGGTGAACCCAGACATGATTGTTACAAGTCCTGTTGAATCACAAAAATTAAATAGAACCTCCATGATGCTGCAACCTAAATAAATACAGGAACAAGAAAGTTGTCGACATCTACCAGTTTGGAAAGAATTACAAATTAATTTTTACTGCAAACCATGGTGCGAGCCATTATCTGCAAACTGAGAAAACAAGTGGAACAGTGGTGAAGCTTTGCAGGAGTGGCCAGCTTTCCAAGAATTCTCCAAGAGTGCAGTGACGACTCATCCAGGCGGTCACGAAAGAATCCAGACTAACATTAAAAGAACTGCTGGCCTCACTTGCCTCAGTTAAGGTCAGTGCTCGAAAGAGACTGGGCTGAAATAGCATCCATGGGAGAATAGCAAGGCGAAAGCCACTTCTGACAAAAAGGAACACAAAGACTTGTTTGATATTTGCCAACAAAATAATTAAATAACCCCCCAAGATATTTGGGATAAAATTCTGTTTATTGATGAGTCGAAAGTGGAACTTTTTGGAAGACATGGGTCCTGTTGCATCGGGAGTAGCCTTCCATAATAAGAACATCATTCCAGTAGTTAAAAAGTGATGGTAGTGCGATGGCTTGGGCTTGCTTTGCTGCATCAGGACTCGGAAACTAATAGATCCAACCATGAATTCTGCTCAGTAGCAGAAAATCCAGCTGGAGAAGGTGTGGCTTTCAATTTGTGACCTAAAACCGCCGCGTTAAATTAATGCCGCAGGACAAAATCTTGAAAGAAAATTTAGGTTTTGCAGTTGCCAGGCAAAGTCTTGAATTTGAATCCATTTGAGATGCTGTGGCATGACCTGAAACAGGTCATGTTCAAAAACCCTTCAGTGTGGCTGAATTAAAACAATTCTGCGAAGAAGCCGCCACAATTCTTACATAGCTGTGTGAAAGACTCAAAGCCAGTTATCACAAACATTTAAATGCAATTCTTGCTGCCAAGGGTGGCATTACAAGTTCTTAGTTTTTGGAGAGCAATTCGTTTTTTTACATGGGAGATATAAGTTTTCAATGGCCCCTGCAAAAAATGTGCTGCAGGAATCCTATAGGACAGTTCAATAGAAATTCTATTGAACTTTAGTACCTCTAGTCCAATAGAAAAAAAGTTCTATAGAAAACAGTTCCATAGAAAATCTCTGGAAGACTTTTTTTTTCCAGTTTGACATCTTGCCACAGGCAATTTCCATTACCACAGGCAATTTCCGAAAAGGCCGATTAGCCTAGAGCTTTCGCCCCTCCGTCATTTACCAGCGCGGAAGCTATTCGTTTCTCCACGCTAATAACACACCACAGCTATGCACACAAACCAGCAGGTCCTAATACACACCGAAGCAGTCCATAAGCTGTTGGTCTACTTTTAGCTGCTCCTTACTATCCATTTTTTACTCTAAACTCAGACCCACCGGATTTCTATGGTCTCCAGTCTACTTTTGGGCATGTCGACCCGTTCTAGAAAGGTGTCTGTATGGGGTGGATTCTAGCTTTCCCTGCATCCTAGCTATAGAGTAGAAAAACCGCTGTACTCAGCACTGTTGCTGTAGCAAACAGTAGCCGATAGCAAATTCGTGCTTGAGCTGCCAGACTTTCGCACTGCATCCTCCACTTTCGCCACTGCGTTTATGAGAACAAGTTCATTTCATTAGATCTATACACATGTACTGCGTTAGATTGCGAAATTTGCCTGCCTCTTCCTTATCAGATGGCAGCAGTGTCTCACATTTCACTCTGGGGAGGCGGACTCGGAAAACTGTGTTCTGCTGCCTCATCCCACCTAACTTCGCCCTCCACAGAGCTGGTCAGTCAGAAGAAAGTGGGCACACAGGGTGTGGGGGCCATAGCGGAAGAGCCACCCCAATGAGGCGTTTCAGGCAGAGACTACAATCGACTACAAATGAGTTTTTTTGAGGATGGCAGTATGAGCTAAACAAGGACCCTGTTTTTGGACTTTGTACAATCAGGAGTACTCTAGGCTAGTCCAAGATCAAAATATAATTTTGGAAATATAGCAAAATAGGTCGTCTTTAAGCACACCTTAAAGTTAAAATCAGACACAATTTCTTTGCTATTTCAGTATTGTGGATATCACTGCATATTGCACATTTTCATACCATTAACCCGATTTCCTTCTTCTAGAACCCATGTACACATAAGGTAAATTGACCCTTCGACAGAGCATTGCTAGGATTCATAAGATTTATTTTTATTTTCATTTAACCCTTATTTAAGATGTCTTTCCCATTAAGCTTTTGTTCTATTAGAAGGTCCTAAAGACCATCAAAGTCCTCTAGAACAAATAGTTTTTTTACAGCACAATATGTTTCAATTTGAATAGCTATTTCCACGCTTTAAAGTTATTTATGATTAATTGACAGTTTTTAACTTGACTGTGCTGATTGTGTTTGAGCCTGCTCTGCTGATTTGTGTTACTATGCTAAGTTTGCATTTTTCATTTTTACCCTCTTTCCACCTCTATCATTTGGCCATGGCGTCCATCCTGCAGTCCGCTGTTGGGTCAGCGAAAATGCGACCAGCCTCACTGCCCTCAGGGGCCCCTGCATCCAAATGCCCTCCCCCTACCTCCAAGAACACCTCTTCACCCAGAAATAAAACCCCCACCCAGGCCAGCACTCCCCCTGCTGGTGTTAAGCGGCCCTTGTCTGCTGCCAGCCGCCCCTCTGCCGCCACCCAAGAAACGAAGCTCAAGGTGAGCCCAACCATAAGGATGTCCTTGGTTAAATCCACAGTATGTGGTAAACTGTAAGCAACCCCTTGGGCTTCATCCTCTCTGGCAGTGGAGGTCGGTGCTCACAGAAAGGACGGTAAATCCAATTATGAAGATGAAACTGGAGCATTCAAATCACCAGCATAGATTTATTTCGGTGCCAAGAAATAAATTTATGTTGGTGATTTGAGTGCTCCAGTTTCTTCTTTTATTTGTGATAAACTGTATTTACTACACTAAAGCATTAAATAACCATGATCCTGATCATATTCAAAATCAAAAGGGTACATCCCTGATGTTATCGCAATTCACCCACAAAATTTCAGAGATATCTGTTCATTTCTTTTTGGGTTATCTTGTTCACATACAAAAAACAAATGTCACCGATCACATAACCTCCTGCCAGCTTTGTTTGGCAGAGGTAACAATTTAGGATTTCAAGCCTCAGTTCCCGAGCCCACTGGAAGTGGGTATTGGTTCAGGTGTCGGGGAAGGTGGCTACATAAGAAATGGATTTACACACTGGTTCCATTTTCTCCCAGGCTTTCAAATGTATATAAAGGCTGAAGAAGACTGCTATGGAAATTAGTCTATTGAACCAGCCACACTTAGACAGTCAAAATGACACCAAACATGACTGTAATCACAACTTGAGTTGTCTTGAAACATCCCCTACCATATGCGCCATTACAATGACAGAAACCACAAAGTGGATAGAGAGGATGAAGGGAGTTAAGGGCGGTCAGGATGACAGCTGTTTGGGGCGACAGGTAGAGCTATTATTTCACTCTTTCTCGCAACCTGAGAGCGTAGAGAAGAAAATGTGTTGGCTGAGATGAGAAGTTGTGGGCCACCACGTTGAACAGAATTATTTTTATGGTCACAACTTCAAATAAAGCGTTCCAGGGTTCTCTATACCTCCCCTGTTCACTGATCCAATGTGTATAGATGGCAGGACTGAACTTTGAAAAATTCATTCTGCCTGACAGTATGGAATGGGTGGAATGTGACTATAAATGAATTTATGTCGTCCCTGGTATATCCCTGTTGATCAACATTTGTTACATCAGGTAGTTTTCTTGATTAGTATACAGTAAAAAAATTGAATGTTGTATCTACTAAAATGATATTTAATTGTCTTTCAAGCAGCTGTTTTAACCTCCACTCAAAATCGAAGATCCAAACTAAAACTACATCAAGTGATAAGAAGTTGCATTCCGCTGTTGCATAGAGCTTTTTCATCAAAAACGTTTTGGTAAATTCTGTATTTCAGTTTTTGAAGGGGTTAAGTGTTGCTCATAAGACTTCAGACAGGGTGTGCAGGCCCTGAGTGAAAGGATGGGTCTGCTCCATTCATGAGAGAATGAATGATGTGAATCTGCTGTTTCTCATTAGCTCATCACTAAATTACCTCTCTCTTTTCTTCCTTCGCATTCCTTCTCATATTTTTAAACAGACCGAAAGACTCCCTCCAGTGCCGAAGGCCAATGTGGGTAAATCCTTGGCCCCTAAAATTGGGTCCTCCACTACCGCTGCCTCAAAACCTGCTGGGGCTCCGCGTGTGCCATTGTCCAATCGCACATCCAGCAGTGCCCCCACTGTGCGCCGCACTCCAGGTGAGTGTCCTGTCGCCACAAACACTCCCCCCATACCCCCATATTGCGTAGTTAAATTATGCGGATATAAGAGATGTTAATCAAATATTTAGAAAATGCATTCAAAAAAATATCCCAGCCTAAAGAAAGACCTTTGTAGTAATATAATAGTAGTAATAATAATAATAATAATAATAAATATTATTATTATTATTATTGTTGTTGTTGTTGTTGTTAGTTAGTTATTGTTATTGTTATTATTATTATTATTATTATTACTACTACTATTATTACAACAACAACAACAACAACAACAATAATAATAACTATTATTATTATTATTATTATTATTATTATTATTATTGCTTGAGTTTCATGAAGACAAGAATGACCTCATCTCACTGAAGATTTATGGCTCAGTTCAGTTCTTCCATCTCATGCACATGATCAGTAAAAAGCTGCAGTGGCTACAGAGTGGCAAAAGCACGCAGATGATTGAAGGTCTTCGGACAGGTGCCCTGAGATGGCATCTTATGTTCCTCCAACCCAACATGTGCTCTGCTTCACAGTAACCAAGACTGAGAACAAAACGGGCGAGACGAAGAAGCTCAGCAGTCAAAAGACCACTGCAGGTAGAGCCCAATGTCCGTCTTCAGCAAAGTATATTGAAGATCTAGCACAAACCGATGTAATCATGTGCTATTAATACATGAAAAATATTTATAGCGCTAAAGCTTCAGCCAATTAGATTGAGATGAGAGGTGCCTTTGCTTGAGAAAGCTTATAACCTCCAGGTCACACCCCTCCCTCTTTGTTGCGCTTCAGTTCTGCCTACACAGCCCCACCCTGCAGACAAAGCCGTAATGCACGTCCATTGAGAGATACACGATCAGACCAGCAGGAATAAAATTAATCTACTTCAAATTCAATATAGCAAAACAACTAACTTGCATACACTTATTCCTGTGTGTAATGCCCTCCCCTGTTAGACATTCCTTTTCCCTGGCTGCCTGCCTTTGCCAATTATTTAGTTATTCCCTGCTCTCATCTTGCTCGTGTTTACACTTGGTTTTGATTAAGTTAATTATCTCCCATGCTATTTATACCTTGATTTTTGCCTGTGCAGGCAGGTAGCCTCATATGGTAACATTTTAGTCTAGAGCACCCCCAGTCTGTTTCTTATTATTGTTTCTGTTTGCACTGTGTTTATTACGGGGTCAGGACTAGGTTCAGACTTGAAAAAAATCTTTTTTCATTTCGTTAAAAATCTTTCAAAACATTTACAATAGGTGATTTTAAGACCAAAAACCATCTTTTGAGTGGATTTTCATCATGTGAACGCCTCCAGGGCATTCGTTTCGCGACAGTAACACGGTTTTCTCGCATCGCAAAATTTCATAGTTTATCAGGTTTGTGGGGGGCATAAAATCCACATTTTTCAAGGTATTGCTCTGAAATTTTCCTAGTATCAGTTTGTTATGTTCTATACAATGACTTAGCCATTTTTTGGCAGGTAGATACATGTAGTATTTATGATACATCTGCCTGGCAGGTTCTGCCACCCATTTCTAAAATTCTGTGACCAAATAATTTTTCTAAATATTTTCCCGTGAAAATACCCAGAATGAGTATGTCATTGTATAGCTGGTGATATTATTTTTATTATTTTAATTTATGTTTTATTTTTTTTTAATTTGGCATCTCCAATCCCACCTGAATCTGGAATGCCCAATTGGTGAACTATGTACAAAGCTTGCTCGTATGGGACACCTTGCTGCCAACTCAGGATAGTGAAGACGGTTCATGGCTCTCCTCCGAAGCACGTGCCCATCAGCCACTGCTTCTTATACACTCATTGGTTGAATCTTGGCAAGTTCAGAACAAGGGAGGAGGATACCGGACATGAACAGACTTAGAATCTCCCTGAAGAGCACCTGTCTGGCCAACAGGAGGCGCTTGAGCAACGAACAAAGCTGTTTATTTATTTCCCTTTCCCGGCAGTCCCTTCCCAATTTGAAACCCTGTAGCGTGATGGCCAACTGTGTGCTACTCTGAAAAGGCTGCCGACCACTGCCGGTTGGTGCAACCAGGGCTCGAACCCACGACGTGATAGTCACTTCTACACTGCAACGCAGTGCCTTAACTGAGTGCGATATCCAGCAGCCCATAGCTGGTGATATTAGCTTCAAAACAATAAAAATTAATTACATGAAATATGGTATAGTTTCTGAGATATTGTTGCCACAAGATTTCACATTTTTTGCCAATAATGTAAGGTTTTCACGGTAACAAACTTACTAATTTGGTTAAAATCAAATTCCATTCTGAACTTTTTTCAGTTGACACAATTTTTATGTGTTTTTAGTGTTCAGAAGTACACTTAAATTGAGTGAACCCAGGCTTGACCCCTTAAATAAATTCCACAACGCAGTACTTGGGTCCTTTACACTTGTTCACTCTCCTGGTACCTGTATTACATCTCTGGGCACCAGCAAAGTTACAGAAAACTGCCTCACATGCAAGTACCCAGCAGGACACTACATCTGGCCCTGGAAGTCCCAAGCGCAGGAGAGGGAATCCCTTGCACACTGCAGGCTCGAGTAGCCTGCGCATGTGCACTGTTCCTGAGAGCCATGCCACAGTGTACTGGCACAGAGAGTGAGGGGCTTCTCTTGGGACACTTGCCCCTGTCCCTGCTCCCCCGTCAGACATTCCTTTTCCCTGGTGACCTGCCTTTCCTAATTATTCAATAATCCCCTGCTCTCGTCTTGCCCATGTTTACACCTGGTTTTTACTAAGTTAATTATCTCCCATGCCATTTATAACTTGGTTTTTCCCTGCACAGGCAGGCAGCCTCACACGCAGGCAGGTAGCCTTGTTTAGTTTTTTTACCCCGCCCCACCCGAAGGGTGAGGGAAGGGATATTTTTTTCCGTTCGGTTTGTTTCTGTGTTTGTGCGTTTGTTTGTTTCTGTGTTTGTTTGTTTGTTTGTTTGTTTGTTTGCACTCTAGCGGCAAAACTAATGGCCAGATTCACCACCAAATTTGGTAAAGGGATTGCCACAGACTCAGAATAGATCCCTATTGAATTTCATACAAGTAGGTGAAAGAATGTGTGAGGGGCGGGGTTTGTTGTACCTGGCACCACTTGTTCTTTCTGTTTCTGTTTGCACAGTGTTTATTTAATAAATTCCATGTCCCTGCACTTTGGTGCTTCACAATTATTCACTCTCCTGGTGTCCGTATTACATCTCTAGGCACCAAGAACGTTACACAGTGCTTAGTTAGGTGTTTTATAACAGAAACTCCAACAAATAATCTGACTGAGCCGCAAAACACTGATGAGAACATGTAGCCATGATATTTATTGATCACAGGCATAGATAAATATCAGGACAAACTCCAAATCGATTACACTCCTTGAGCACTTCACAAAGACATTTTCAGCCTCCCTGTAATAAACCATCATTAACCAGCAGCCTCAGCATTGGAAACAAACGAACAGCCTGACTGCAACATCACAATCCCATAAGATAAGGGTTATGAAGTGTTGCAGCAATTTTAGCCATCTTAACAATATGCTTACTATTTTCGGATATCAAATCAAACTGAAATGAAGCAGGAGTAATTACCTGTCCACCAGAAATGTTGCCAATTCCACAACTGTTTTAGCCAAAATATTTCAGGTCCTATGATGTAACTGTCACCACCTAGGGAATGGGAAATTTCTTTCATGTCAGGTTGTTGTTTCTCTGCCATTTAAGGTCCTCCAGAAATTGGGAGCAGATAATATTGGTCTTGACTAAGGGAGAGCACATGCCTAAAGGAGGGGGGCTGAACAGCTTGTGCAGGAGAAGAGCTCGACCCTGTGTTTCAATCTTTTCCTGGCTCTGATCGGTTAATTTTACTTTGCGAGGTGCAAATAGCACTTGAGGCTCAAGAAGGAGCCAATGAACCTGATGTTTTATTTTCTTATTTTTTTACAGATGACCAATCTCATGTACTACTGTCAGTTTTGAATGAGAGGTTTGGTAAATATGAAAAAACTTGTTTTTATAAATGTGGCCTTCTGCTGCTTTAAAGGGATGAGTATGAAAAAAGCACAGATAACTGGATGGCTTAGAATTTACAAGCACTATGCACCACACATTACACTTTAAATCATTTTTTGTAATATTTGTCTCTTTTGTAATATTTCAGAGATTCTCTCAGTCTCTCTGTCTCCCTCTCTCCCTCCCTCTTTGTCTCTGGTCCCACTCTCCACAGCAGACAGTCGCCCAAGGACCAGTCCTGGCACTGGGGTTAGCAGCAGTGCACGTACTCAAACCACTAAACCCCCCACACCTACCTCAACTGCGCCACTTAAGAAGCCCCCTGCCCCGCGAACCCCCCGGTCTTCTGCCCGTCCAAGTACTGGCCCGTCACCAGATATCAAGAACGCCCGCTCCAAGATTAGCTCCTCGGACAATATGAAACCTGGTGGAGGCAAGGTGGGGAATGGTGGATGAGGACAGAGTTGGTGTGTGTGTGATGGAGTATGTCTTCGCGATATTTATCCTAGCAGGAATATTAGTGTATGGTTTTATGTCTCTGTGCTTGCATGCCTGTTGCTGGGACAGATATGGTTACAGTTGGCAAAAGGCAGTGCCCTTCATAGTACCCAATTATTTTACTGGAATGAGTAAGTAATGCACACTCGTGGCTCCATTGCTCCCATGTTGGCTCAAAACTGCAGCCATGTTGGCTCCCTTCAGTCACTGTATTTGCCCCATACAATTGACATGCACCTGTCATGTCTATTTCCCCTCTTTGTTTTCTGGACCGGTGATAGCAAAAGACTTGAGTATGACACTCCGTCATGGCACAGTATTTACCTTTGGCTCACCCATTACTATGCCGCGCCACAAAGTGCGACAGGGGATATAGGATTGGGGTCCGTAGGTCTGGGCCACAATGGAGACAAATTCTCTCTGAAACTATTATACCTACATGCATGACATTTTGGATGCTTAATAAAGCTACTCGTGATCTACGTTGAGCTCAAAAATGGACGTCGAAGCATATTTTTCTGATCAGTTATGGCCCTTGATCGTGGCAGGGGATAGTGATGACATCCTCTTGTCTTCAGTTGGGAGGTGACGTAGCCGCTCAAATTCTCCATGCAGGTTCTGTGTCTTCCCACTGGTTCCAGTCATTCCTCTCCAGTTATGTCTCCTCATCAAGTCCAATGCTAAAGACTTGCTCTCATCTTTTTGTCTGAATGTGGGGGCTGCACAGTGGTGCAGTGGGTAACACTCTCACCTTAAAGGGGAACTCCGGTCAATTTCAACACGTATCTTTGTTGTTTGTGGTGAAGGAGTACTGTCAATAGCGAGACAAACGAAGAAATTTGGTTTTGCCTACACCGAGTTATGCTCCTGCTAAAGTTCGCACCTAAGCAGCTCCAATGGGGTAGGCTTTTAACGTGCTTTTATGTCTTAACACGATCGTGATGTCATTTCAAGTCCATAGCCATGTTCACCTAACCCTTCCAAGTGACCGCAATGAATTTCACTACAGTAGCTGAACTAGAAATGTATTAAAATTGTGCTAATTTACTCAGTGCACGTACCTCTGTTTACTTCCTGTTTTCCGATGAAGTCCACACTAGTCGATTGTCGAACTCGAAAAATCCAATATTCCAAAATGTAATTTTTCCACCAAAAAACATGCTTACGAACCGCTGTGGTTATGTCCATTGCGATGACTGTGTAGCAACATAGCTACACTGCAGCCTAACATCACAACTACATTTTAATACTCGCGCGCAGTCTCATTGGGAATTAGCACTACAGGTGAGTGTCAGCAACATCGGAGTGTCGGTAGTGAAATTCATTGCGGTCACTAGGAAGGGTTAGGTATAGCTATAGTGTTAGGAGTAACGCGTTATAAAGTAACGCATTACAGTACTCAGAATATTTTATCTGGGTCATGAGTAACCTAACGCGTTAGTTTGCAATTCAAGTAGTCCCTAACTGAATTAGGTTTTCAAATTGTTGCGTCAATTAAAAAAGAGAATTAAAATAAAATTTCCGATGCGTATACTCTCTGGGTATTTCCTGCCCAGAAATACCTCTCCAGCCGGTGCGTAAGCCAGGGGCTGGAATTTTTTTTCTGCTGGTAGGTTGGTACCATTATTTTCATCAGCCAATCACAGCTCGGCTGTGGTACCATTATGTACATCTGTTGTAAATGCAGGGGTGAAAGTAAGCCAGAACGCAGCGGTACGCCGTACCGGGGAAGAGATATACAGTCCTCTACAGCCGGTATGCAGGGGTACGCCTCAGAAGAGCAACTTTCACCCTTGCATACAACGCGAGCCCTTTCAATTTTCAAGCATTTCTCTGAAATAGACGTAAATTTGATGAATACATGAAAAGCATCAACAGAATGTGCCGCCCGTAAAGTGTTGAAGTCGATTTTAGTGTGCGGGAGAAACGTTATCATTTGTAGTAAGCTACTCGCTTACCGTGATATGTTGCCACTTGTAGGCAGACTACACTCTGCATTATAACATTAATCCAATGGTAGTGACTCGAGTGTTGTGGATTTTCGCAGACAGCAGTGAGCAGTCATTTTTTGCAAAAAAACAAAAGAAAAATTCCCAAGTAATAAATTGTGAGGTTTCACGATTAACAATCCAAATCATGGATGACTGTCATGTGAGCAAGTAGTCCACCACTCACTTCCGCAAACAAACGCATGCAGAAAGTGGGAACACTCAATGCGTTCTTTTGATTGGTTGCTGGTTGCCTAGGTGATGCAAAGCTGGGTCCTGGGGGTCACGTGAATCCTTGTGACAGGGAACGGTAAAACACAACTTGTCCAAAATGCAAAGAAAAATTGATTATATGTTTAAAAGAAAGAGAGATGATAAAACAGTGGCAGTTGAGGAACAGATGGAGAAAGATGCAGAAGAACAACATGGAGCAGGTAGGCTATGCAGACAGACCAGAATTGGGCCATGAAGTCTATCCTTCCGTCAAAAATGGCTGACAATGTTACAATATCAGAACACATTTTTGAAGAAGGATAGCCAACGCACACCAGAAGTTACGAGGTGCAGGTAATGGGTAGTAGTTGAGTTTGAAGCGAAGGATACCACACACTCTTGTCCTGCTGCCAAGTTTTTATTCAGACAACGTTTCGGCCTGTATGGCCTTTCTCAAGTCTTACACAAACAGAGTGAAGATACCCCTTATAAATCGTCCCCCAGTCAGTGATTGGTTGACAACAACCAGTTCATTGGTCCTACGACACCTACCAGTTAAGGTGTAAAATTAAGTCACCTATTAGTCAATGGTGTTTACGTTGCAAAATGGTAGATGTCAAAAGGACAGATTGCATATTTGGACAATTTATAAACACAAAAGTTCAATAGTACATAAGCCCCTGTGAATGCAAAAAGAAATAAAAAGAAATAACAAGTTGCCTATATACATGATACCATGGTGGGAAGACAAAACAAAAAACAACACTAGCAATGTTTTAGTCAGGCCACTAGGGGCCGTCATGAACAGTATTGCATCACCTTGTCAACCCATCAAAAGAGTGCAGACCTGCAAAGAATTAAGTCAGTTAGAGAAAACATTTCAATTCAAATTCCACATTTAGTCCAAAGGGAGTTAATGTCCTAAGAAAATGAATATAATAATTTTCTCTCTGAGATAATAGAAGTTCAAGATTGCCACCCCGTCTAGGCAGAGAAACCTTCTCAATGCCTATATATTTTAACGCAGAAACCGAATGGCCCGCTTCCACAAAGTGCGCTGCAACAGGATAGTTAAGGTTTTTGCAGCGAATCGTACTACGATGCTCTGCAATACGTACTTTTAACTCCCTGCTGGTTTTTCCCACATACGACTTTCCACAGGGGCATGTAATCAGATAGATGACAGACTTAGTGTTACATGTGATAATGCCCTTAATTGGAATAGTTTTACCTGTATGTGGATGTTTGTATGTAGTACATTTATAAGTATAATTGCATTGCGCACAAGAGCCACATTTACGGTTGCCATCCGGGATAGGAGCTAAGACAGACTTAGGAGGGGAGGTCAATGGTGAAAGATCAGAATGAACCAACATGTCCCTTAAGTTTTTGCCACGTTTGTACACTATCCGTGGTTGATTCTGAAATGCATCACCAAGATTAGTGTCTGATTTTAATATATACCAGTGTCGGTTAATAATACTCTTCAATTGCTCAGAACATTTGGAATAGCAGGTCGAGAAAATAATGGTGGGTTCTTCTTTTTTCTCTTGTCTGAAACGCAATAAATCCGACCTAGATCTGTTTTTAATTTTGTCATTGGCAAAAGTGATTTGAGATGACTTATATCCACGCGCCCGAAACTTGGATTCCATCACACTCATGTTGCGTTCGTAATCGACCTCCCTACTGCAGATGCGTTTAACTCTGCAGAATTGACTAAAAGGGAGGCTGTTCTTAAGTGGAAGAGGATGACAAGAGTCGGCTCTTAAAAGACTGTTGCGTGCAGTTGGTTTGGTATATAGATCTGAATAAAGTATATTGTTCTCCCGTATGACCCACACATCTAAAAAACTAATGCGAGTCATATCGAAGTCCATGGAAAATGATAAATATTCCGTGCAATTATTCAAATAAGTAAAAAATTCTTGTAAATCACTAATGCTTCCACGCCACAGGACCAGTATGTCATCTATGAAGTGCTTAAACAGTGCAATATGTGGTGCAAACCTTTTGTTCTCGTATGTATTTCTCTTCAAAAAACCTCATATATATGTTGGCAAAAGATGGAGCAAAAGGACTGCCCATAGCTACACCTCGCTTCTGTAAAAACCACGCATCTTGAAAAAGAAAATAGTTGCATGTCAAAATTAATTTAACCAGTTCAAGTATGCAGTTTGTAGACGGGTGTGAAGGGTTTTCACGTTTTGAAAGAAAATATTCTAAAGCTTCCAAACCTCCGTCATGTGGTATAGAGGTGTAAAGAGCGTTCACATCCAGCGTTACAAGGATCATTTCATCCTCTGGAAGAGGGTTAATAATGTCAATAACTGACAATAGATGGCCAGTGTCCTTAATGAATGACGGTGCGGCCTCGGCTAAAGGGCGAATAAAATGATCAACAAATACAGACATTGAGGATGTCAGAGAACCTATGCCAGCCACGATCGGACGACCAGGGGGCTGTTGGAGATTCTTATGAATTTTAGGAAGAGTGTAAAAGGTCGGAATGACTGGGTTGTCCACTCTTAAAAATTGCATCTCTTTTTTAGTTATATCACCCATATGAACATTAAAATCCAACAATCCAACCAACACACACAGACCCTCTTTCGGCCAAAAAGTGACTTTATGCCTCCAGCTCACCGCAGTGCGTCGATTGAGACTTTCTGTAGATTAGTTGATCAAGATGCTACTGAGTTGATGAAAATTAAACACACATTTAATACTCATAGTAATCTATCAGCTGATGAGAAAAAAGCACTAAAAGATTTACAATCTGATACATCTATCATAATTAAACCTGCTGATAAAGGAGGAGCCATTGTGGTTTTAAATCGATCTGACTATGTGAATGAATGTGAAAGGCAATTAACTATTGATTTGTTTTACGAAAAGTTACCTGGTGACCCCACTCGGTCGTTCCAAAATTTAATTTATGGAACTCTTGATGAATTTGTTCATATGGGTGATATAACTAAAAAAGAGATGCAATTTTTAAGAGTGGACAACCCAGTCATTCCGACCTTTTACACTCTTCCTAAAATTCATAAGAATCTCCAACAGCCCCCTGGTCGTCCGATCGTGGCTGGCATAGGTTCTCTGACATCCTCAATGTCTGTATTTGTTGATCATTTTATTCGCCCTTTAGCCGAGGCCGCACCGTCATTCATTAAGGACACTGGCCATCTATTGTCAGTTATTGACATTATTAACCCTCTTCCAGAGGATGAAATGATCCTTGTAACGCTGGATGTGAACGCTCTTTACACCTCTATACCACATGACGGAGGTTTGGAAGCTTTAGAATATTTTCTTTCAAAACGTGAAAACCCTTCACACCCGTCTACAAACTGCATACTTGAACTGGTTAAATTAATTTTGACATGCAACTATTTTCTTTTTCAAGATGCGTGGTTTTTACAGAAGCGAGGTGTAGCTATGGGCAGTCCTTTTGCTCCATCTTTTGCCAACATATATATGAGGTTTTTTGAAGAGAAATACATATACGAGAACAAAAGGTTTGCACCACATATTGCACTGTTTAAGCGCTTCATAGATGACATACTGGTCCTGTGGCGTGGAAGCATTAGTGATTTACAAGAATTTTTTACTTATTTGAATAATTGCACGGAATATTTATCATTTTCCATGGACTTCGATATGACTCGCATTAGTTTTTTAGATGTGTGGGTCATACGGGAGAACAATATACTTTATTCAGATCTATATACCAAACCAACTGCACGCAACAGTCTTTTAAGAGCCGACTCTTGTCATCCTCTTCCACTTAAGAACAGCCTCCCTTTTAGTCAATTCTGCAGAGTTAAACGCATCTGCAGTAGGGAGGTCGATTACGAACGCAACATGAGTGTGATGGAATCCAAGTTTCGGGCGCGTGGATATAAGTCATCTCAAATCACTTTTGCCAATGACAAAATTAAAAACAGATCTAGGTCGGATTTATTGCGTTTCAGACAAAAAGAAGAACCCACCATTATTTTCTCGACCTGCTATTCCAAAGGTTCTGAGCAATTGAAGAGAATTATTAACCGACACTGGTATATATTAAAATCAGACACTAATCTTGGTGATGCATTTCAGAATCAACCACGGATTGTGTACAAACGTGGCAAAAACTTAAGGGACATGTTGGTTCATTCTGATCTTTCACCATTGACCTCCCCTCCTAAGTCTGTCTTAGCTCCTATCCCGGATGGCAACCGTAAATGTGGCTCTTGTGCGCAATGCAATTATACTTATAAATGTACTACATACAAACATCCACATACAGGTAAAACTATTCCAATTAAGGGCATTATCACATGTAACACTAAGTCTGTCATCTATCTGATTACATGCCCCTGTGGAAAGTCGTATGTGGGAAAAACCAGCAGGGAGTTAAAAGTACGTATTGCAGAGCATCGTAGTACGATTCGCTGCAAAAACCTTAACTATCCTGTTGCAGCGCACTTTGTGGAAGCGGGCCATTCGGTTTCTGCGTTAAAATATATAGGCATTGAGAAGGTTTCTCTGCCTAGACGGGGTGGCAATCTTGAACTTCTATTATCTCAGAGAGAAAATTATTATATTCATTTTCTTAGGACATTAACTCCCTTTGGACTAAATGTGGAATTTGAATTGAAATGTTTTCTCTAACTGACTTAATTCTTTGCAGGTCTGCACTCTTTTGATGGGTTGACAAGGTGATGCAATACTGTTCATGACGGCCCCTAGTGGCCTGACTAAAACATTGCTAGTGTTGTTTTTTGTTTTGTCTTCCCACCATGGTATCATGTATATAGGCAACTTGTTATTTCTTTTTATTTCTTTTTGCATTCACAGGGGCTTATGTACTATTGAACTTTTGTGTTTATAAATTGTCCAAATATGCAATCTGTCCTTTTGACATCTACCATTTTGCAACGTAAACACCATTGACTAATAGGTGACTTAATTTTACACCTTAACTGGTAGGTGTCGTAGGACTAATGAACTGGTTGTTGTCAACCAATCACTGACTGGGGGACGATTTATAAGGGGTATCTTCACTCTGTTTGTGTAAGACTTGAGAAAGGCCATACAGGCCGAAACGTTGTCTGAATAAAAACTTGGCAGCAGGACAAGAGTGTGCGGTAACAATATCAGAACACAACATTACACAGTAGGCTGTTATTGTGATGAATTTTTTATTTGTGTAAATTTACTGCAAATTTAAATGTAATGTCATTTAATGTAATTTACCTGAAAATAAATGTTCAGCCATAAATTACGTTACGTGCCTAACATCATGCATCATGCATCATGCACTCAAGGACCTGCGCAGAATTTAAGAATCTCAAAGTCAGAAAAGAGCAGTCTTTAATATCTTTGATATTTTTTAATATTTAATATAAAAAAAAGAAAAATTTGAGCAGCACAGTTCCTGCAAGAATCCAATCTTAGCCCTACCCCTGTGTAAATGTCACCAGCCAATCATAGCTCGGCTGTTCTCATGCATGACTGAGAATGGCAAAGCATTCGACCTTGTCACCGTCAGCTGAGCTGTGCACGCTGCAAATTTGTAAACGCTCATGTGAAAATATAGAGTCAAATGCTCTACAATACGCTAAATTACATGTGAACCTGCTGGTCTGCTGCAGAAGTCCTGTAGTCTTATCTTTTAGGCCATGGCTTTGGCAACTAATACTAGATATCGGAGAGCAAATTTCATAATATCAGAAAGGGAGGACGGTGTTCGACGTTATTATCAAGAAAGTCTGCTTTTTGACCTTTAGTCTGTTTGTGACACAGGCTCCTGGTTGAGGAATTTACCCGATAAGCACACGCTCGTCACTGGAGTGCATTTTTGGTGCATAGAAGAGGCATGAGATGATCAAATAATATAAACACCCACACACCGTATTACTTGCAAAGAATATTTAATAGTTTCGGTCTAAGACCTTCATTCGGCAAACCTGATGGTGCATCGGAGTTTTTTTTTTTGAGCATTCTTTAAGATAACATGTAAACTGGTCGAGATATAGTACATGTTGTGATTCTGCTCTTTTGGTTTTGGTAGTTCTGCTATGCTATGATCCCTAGCCTAGTTTAAGTTCTGTGCCTGGCCTTGCCATGATTATTGATTCTTGTGTTTAGTGACCACTGCCTTTGTCTGACCATTCTTAGGATTATGTATTGTGTTTTTGGTATTTTAGATTTCCTTGTGTTATTATTTTTCAAGTTTTAGTTTATTAGTTATCATGCCATGTTTTCTTTGCCATGCTTTGCACTTTGTCTCCCCTGTCTTGTCATGTGTGTATCTTTGCTCACGGTCCCTTGTCTTGCGTGCCACTCATTCAGGTGATTTATTGGTTTCTGGGTTTCAATCTTCTTTCATTATCTAGTGTTCTTCCTTCCTCTCTCTCTTTTACTGTCTTACTAACACATACTAACAGTTTATTGTTTTTGCTAATTACTAACCCACACTAACCTTGTATATTTGGACTAACTTACTAACAAGCACTCGGGATTGTATAGCTACACTTACTAATTGACTAATGATCTCTCAGCAGTCGCCCAATTCTAGTCTCCGCCTACTTGCCTATCCCTAATTATCTCTGCTGCTATTTTCTGTGGATTTCACATTTACTTTGCGCTTTCCTTTCTTTTTACCATGCATTTTAGTACTCCTTAACCAGAGCTGTTCTGTTCATAGGTTTGTCTTGTGATCCCCATCTGCGTTTTGGCTACGGCCAAATTCATGTAATTAGTTTATTCCTCATGTGTCCCTCCCTGATTATTGTAACCATTGATTGCACCTGTTCTCCCTGATTATGTGTTCTCCCGGATGTGTATTTAAGATGTCTTTTTGGTTCACTTTCTCGTCAGATCGTTCATCCTAGTTTCCTGTGCCACGTTTGTTTTCGCCTAGATTCTGAGTGATTTATCTTTCTGACTGGACCGCCTGACTACGAGCTTTGCATAATCCCTGTATTGTACCGCATTCTTGTTTATCGACCTCTTTTTGCCTGATTACGGATTTTGTCATTGGTGCCCTAGTTTTAATTCTGGATTACGCCTATTGGACTTTGATTTTGGATTGCGGACATTGTACTGTTGCCAGCTCTGTTGGGGGGTTTCCCCCTTCAGAAATAAAGCCTCCCTTTTGCATTTATCTGGTTTTCGCAACTGGTTTATTTCGTAAATCTCAACAGTACATACATTTTAAATATCTTTCGTTTTGTGGCCAGGTAGCTTTGCTAATGTTAGTTGGCCGAACAAATGCTGTTCGCTCGTTAACGTCACTTGACTGGTTGACTAATTTTTGCATTTCCCTAGCCTTTTTCAGCAGGGTTGAACCCGGTTAATTTGTCTAGCATGTTGCTGATGTTGAACTCCGCCAACGAAAAAAAAGTTGAGCACACTAATATGAAGTTGGATAGGTCTTAGCTTTGATTGCGATGCACATTCGTCATGGTAGTGTGTGGTCTGCTTCATGCAACATCACAACAACACTTATTTGGTCCAAAATTGCTTCGGCTTTTGGCCAAGATCTTGTGTTGCCAACAGGACAGTTTAACTGAGAGTAATAAGAGTAATAAAATTGGCTGTACGGATTATATATAAGCATTTTAAATTATTGTTCAAAAAAATTGAAATCTTGATATAAAAATGTACCCTCTGCTCTGTCTCTTAGCTGTGTGTAATGGCTATTATGCGATATTCTCCTCCTCAGTAGCCTGCGACTTTTTTAATGCTGCCTGTGGCCGTAGTTGCCCTTATCTTTCCAATGTGACCTTTGTGGTAAGATGTCCCAAATCAGAACTCGACTATGTCCTCACCTGTCTGTGATCCAAACTCAATGCAAGCCAGTCTTGAAGTGTAGCTGATCAGATCCCAGTGCGAGCGAATTTTCATCTCAGAGTGTACAGACTTGGCAGTTAATATGTCCTGGCAATGCTGGAATAATCGGATGAGAAAGTTTGCATTGAAAAGGCAGAGGTGATGAGGCCAGTGACTCTGAAGGGAGAAGCCCCTCCCAGCTGGCACACTCAAGACTGGGAGCCCACACGCTATCATGCATGCGTCACCTACACAGGGTACTTGTATAGACTGTTTAGGGCAGGCTTGCTGAAGTCACAAAAAAGCACTTTGCAGGCTGTTGCAAAAATAGAAATGTTTTCAAACAGAAATAGAAATATTAATGTCGGCAAATGTCTTCCTCACAGCTTGCCATTAGCGCATTTGAGCTTCTGTTGTTTAAAAGTTATACAACGTATATGCCTCACCTCAGTCATAAATTGGACTTGCCATCCTGCTCCTGTAGGTATTGGGAGGTGCTCAGAAGGCTATTGAATGAATTGATGCAGTCAAGAGTGTAATTAGAAAAGTGGTATTGTAAAGCACTGATGCAATTTTTTAATGCACCATGCTTTGACATCATTGTGCCATAGTAATTTTTCCTTAGTATAGCCGACAATTAACTTTTAATTAACTATGGTTTGTTATACCAATGCGCCACGTAAGCAGCCGACGGTGAGGGAATATATTTACCAGACATTTTGATTGGCAAGTGAAAAATTTCATGGACATTGACTGATTTCACCAGTCAAAGACTGGCAATTAATAGGAAATGGAAACTCAGTGAGCCCTGTCTCCTGCGCTGTGTTATAGGTCCAGATGATGAACAAAAAGATGGACTTCAGCCATATCACCTCACGCTGTGGCTCTAAGGACAATATTAAGCATGTTCCTGGAGGGGGAAATGTAAGTACATGGGAGGCTGTGGTTCTATTTTCTCTTTATTTACAAAACGCATCAATCCTATGAAGCTACTACCCAGTGATCTCTAGCATAACAGGAATCTGTTTCATTGGACTCTTTAGCGGGGTTAGCTAATTCTCTAGATAAAGCACAGTTGCATGCCAGGAAATGGAGGCCATGTAAGATCACCACTTCCTGGTGATGTAGCTCTCAAATTTAAAATGACGTTGCCAACAGTTAGGGGAGATTTAGCCTGCAGCTGATTGGCAACTCATTTAATTTAGAAACCCTTGGGTAAGTGAGAGGCAAGTGTTTTTATTCACTCTCTAATCTGTAATCTCTTTTAATAAAGTATCTATCTATCTATCTATCTTTTCACACTACTAGACCAGACAAAGCTGCGAAAATGTATTTACAACCCTCCTGTTTTTTTCCATTTCTGCATATTTGCATAATTAAAACCGCTGACAGCTTATTTTCATGATTAGCATTTCATTCCTTTATAAAGCTTGTGAGATAAACTTGCTGTAATGTGATGAGATTTCCACATTTTTCTTGTTTGTTCGTAGGTTTGAATTAGGCAGGGTTAAGTGGGAAACGTGATGTCGGGTAATTGCTAGTGTTTGTTTGAAGAAGGAACAGAAACTTGCAGGAGTAGCATGATTACTGGGCAACATGACATCATGACTAAACAACAGTCCCTTACGACCCCCGTATATCAGCCTTGTGAACTGTCCTGTTTCCTCATGTGGGAAATGACAGGAGCATACTTCTGTCAACACCTTGCACATTACTGTTAAAGATGTCGCGAACTGAGCTCTGCATAGCGCGTGCTTATTTGCCTCCTTAAGTGAAAAAAATTGTTTTTTCTGTGGAAATAGTGTCTTCCAAAACAAATTTTATGACTTGTTAAAAGGTCGGCAATGATAGCAAATATGGAAATTCAGTGCAATGCATGCACCAGATGTAGCCATCTCCTCATCCAAAGTGATAGGGCTCTGGTATTGTTGGCCATTATCCTGCTGTACGAGAGCGTTTCAAAGATGACATTACAGCACGCCCGCTGCTTGTGTCCAGATTATGTCTGATGTAACATTCGAGGTAACAGTGGAGTTATTTGCTTCTTCCCCATGTCTTTATATTCCCCTGACGATGCTGCTCTCAATCCTCAGATATAAATAACTTGGAACTGTGGGGGATCATTACAGCAGTGGCCATTCTTCCAAAATTCTAGAAAGAGCGCACCAAGAACTCATCCAGGAAATCACGAAAGAACCCAGACTAATATCTAAGGAATGACAGGCCTTGCTCGCATCAGATAAGGGCAGCATTAAACCTTGGTAACTGTCCAATGATCAAAATCTATTATAATTCCTGATAAAATGAGCCAAGTAGGGCAAACATCACCAGAAACTGTCAAAGTGTACGTTGACATATAGACAGTAGCTACGTAACTGTAGACTCTTCATGAAAAACTCTATTTACGTTTGTGCTTGGATGTCCATGTGCTTGGCCTTTAGGAAAGAGTTAGCCCTCCCTCAAACTGTTCTTGGCTAAAAATCAGAGAGCAGTCAGAGTTTTCAGTTCATCAGCACACAGTGGAATATTTCTGACTCATTAAATTTGTTTACTTAACATGAAGAGCCAACATGCATACAGGCAGAAATGATAGCCGAAGGATTATTGCTGGCAATGCACAGAGTGCATGACTTCTGCTTAAGGAGTTATGGTGCAATGGAGCAGAGGTAGAAATGAAAAGCATTTTATGCTCACTAGTGTTAGGAATTAGAGAGTGAGAGCCGGAGTAAAAGACCATGAAAATATTTTGGCCTGGAAGCTTTCAAACTTTGGACCCAATGTGACTGCAATGAGGAATACTGGAAAATATGGAATTTCCTAAAATTTTACTTTTGAGAGACAGTTATGCCTGAGTATGGCTAAAATTCTATAAAATAGTCATTTTGGATTCAATTAACATAATATTTGAACCAGTAGTTGAACAGGCTGGCGGCTGTGGCTTAGCTTAGTTTCTAAAGTCATGGGTTTGGTCATGCGGCCAGAATAAAATACAGTCGTTCTTCTGCCAGACAAAAAGAACATACATTTCCAGTGTTGTTACCCAACATGAGTAACATTCAGAGTAATTCTGGCTGCTGGGTTGCAATGAATTTTCAAGATGACCAGGAGTATGTCTGTGTTCAAAGAGGTCCAAGTACATTTTTGGTTGGGTCTTAGCTCAAAATAAGGGATATTGGTTTAGGGCTTTAGACAGAAAATTATATGTTCTTATGGGCATTGTTGGTGTAGAATAACCTTTTCTTTCAATAAACAAAATCATTCAAAAACCTTGTGTTTCTTCATCTTTTCATGTCTTAAATTACCTGGGCATATACATGTGTATATATATGCTGGAAGGGATTATATTGAGATTGCCTCATCCATCTGTCAGTCTGTCCTCAATTTATTATTCTCACTCTTCAGACTACAGTTTTTTTGGATTCTTTTGATTTTTGTTTTGTGGGTCAGTGTGATGAGAAGACTGTCCTCATTGATTTTAGTGATGACTTGAAAAAGTTTCATGGTGTTGCGGCGCCAAACATGGCACATCCCTGAAAGTGGCTAATATATCTCACGAAACAGGGTACAAGTTCTGAATCCTTTTCCTTTCTCTTTTGTGGGTTACTGGTGATAAGAAGAGGATCATTATAGATTTTTGCGGTCTTTCATGGAGTTATGGCACTGAAATTAGCTCATCTCTATAAATATCTTATATGTAGATTATAGGGTATAATTTCAGTTGTATCGATTTTGTGTTTGTTTTCAGTGTCAGTGGTGATATGAAGATGGTCCCTATTGATATTGGAGATGACTGGAATATTTTCTGTCCAATACCGTGTCATCGACAAAGAGAATTACTACGCGTGCCTGATTATTTTTTTTTAATGATGATCTGAACAACTGTATTTCAGAAATGTCCAAAAATTGAGGAAATCATTGAGGAGGCAAATCCTTTCTCGTGGCACTGTAATTTGTATCTCAGAATCCCCAAGAAAATAGAAATGCAAAATTAGTTTAACATGGAACAAAAAGGGACTTGTAGCTTATAGTCAGTTGTAGACCAAATTAAATACTAAAGCATTTAATCTCTATTTCAGGTCCATATTCTCAACAAGAAGGTAGACCTGAGCAAAGTTGCATCCAAATGTGGCTCCAAGGACAATATCAAGCATAAACCAGGTGAGATTCTGGCTTTGGGCTAACTGGAAACTTCTTTGAATTAGGTTAATCAGTGAGGGATAGTTTCAGGTTTGGAGGGGCAAATTCCATGACTTGAGAGCAGATGGCATAATACATAAGGAATGCATAAATTCTTCAGGCCTTTTTCCATACCAAAATGACACATCATATGGTTGGATTTTAAAGGTCCATATTAATCCATTATTATATACTGATTTGTTGCTGTTTTAATGATTGTCTGTAGGAGGGGGTGATGTGAAAATCCAATCTAAGGTCAACACTAAAGTTTCGTCCAAAGTGGGATCAATGGATAACGTGAACTTTGAGGATAACATTGGTAAGGTGAGGACATGGGTTTAATTATCCAAGGTAACATACTGTTTATGTACAACCCCATTTCTGAAAAACTTGGCACAAAATGGAAAGTGAAAATGAAAAAAAGAAAACAGTGATTTGTGAATTATCCTTGAATTACTAAATTTAAAACAGCGCAAGGACATGGTATTTGATTTTTTTCCTTCGCTGTTGTTTCTTTATTGGGGGGGGGGGGACTGCGGATACCAGTTTTCTAGTTTTTCTCATTGGGGAACAGATTTGGACTGCGGGGGGGGAGTCATAGCTATTATAAAAAGTAAAATTAATGACAGAGAATGAAAAGAATTGCAGTAGTTGTCACATTCGTTTAAATTTTTAAAGTGAATCCACATATAGTTTTCCAGTCAAATGTTTATGACTGATATTTATATTTTCCTGAACTGGGTAGAATGTTATTTGTAGAGCTTTAGTTCATGCCTGAAGTTATATTTAAAAAGGCTAAGTGATAGAATAGTATTCGGGATGGTTATATTCAGAGGATCATGATGAAAGGGGAAGCAGTCATGATGACAAGAGGTAGGTTTTATTAGGAATTGAAATCAGTAAGTCCAGGTCAAACATGAGCAGTGATAATGCAGTACAGGTGGGTAAAAAAATGGGAAACAATGAAACAGTGAACGTGCACGTGGAGAGTGAAAACAGAAAACATATGGCAAGTGATAGATGAGTGGCATTGCTAGATGGATACAAAGAACTGCTAAAATAAATGCAATAACATGCAAAATAATAAAAACATGAAAAAAATTGCCTAACATGGAGGTGCCTTGTATTTACCTGATGAACTGTAATCTCATAATTCCATTTTAACATTGGTCTCATTATTCCTTACTCATAGCTTTTTTTCCAGGTCTTCTTTGATCTGTTTTGGTTTTTGCCTCATTTACATTCCTGAGCCCTTTAACTGTAAAAGATGTGCCGTGTTTGTTTGAATCCATTTATCTGAAGATGTAAGAAGCCCCTAAACTATTTTTACCTTGAGCAGATTAGTTGTGTTGAATAGTCTTGACCATGATACACTCCTGATCAAAATCTTAAGACCAGTTAAAAAATTGCAAGAATTTGCATTTTGCACTGTTGTATCTTAAGAAGGTTCTAAGTAGAGTTTCAAAATGCAAAAAGAAGAAATGGGAACAAGAGACCAAATGTTTTGAGCAGGCAATTTATTGAAAAGAACAATTTAACTGAAATAGGCTGTTCATCAGCTGATCAAAAGTTTAAGACCACATCCTTTAAAAGCCCAAATCTGTGGAAAAAATTTGGATTCCATGTCATTTTCTGTCAAGTAATCACACTGTCAAGACCTCTTAATGGAAAAGCAAAAAAACTCACTGCCTTCGAACGTGGCAGGATTGTTGAGCTGCATAGACAAGGCCTCTCACAGCGTGCCATCGCTGCTGAGGTTGGACGCAGTAAGACAGTCATTTTGCATTTCTTAAAAGATCCTGAGGTTTATAGAACAAAAAAATCAAGTGGTAGACCCAAAAAAATCTCACCAGCTCTGAGCCGGAGGATCCGAATGGCTGTCTGTCAAGACACGGGACGATCCTCATCCCAAATTAAGGCCATTACTGGTGCTGACTGCAACCCAATAACCATCAGACAGCATCTGCAAAGGAACGGCTTCAAAAACAAAAAACGTCTTCAAAGGCCACGTCTCCTTCAACGCCACAAAATTGCCCGTTTGGCCTTTGCAAGGGAGCACCAAACATGGGACGTTCAAAGTTGGAAGAAAGTTTTATTCTCTGATGAGAAAAAATTTAACCTTGATGGTCCTGATGGCTTCCAACGCTACTGGCATGACAAGAAGATGCCACCTGAGATTTTTTCAACACGGCACAGCGGAGGGGGCGCCATCATGATCTGGGGTGCTTTTTCCTTCAATGGAACAATGGAGCTCCAGGTTGTGCAGGGGCGTCAAACAGCAGCTGGCTACGTGGAGATGTTGCAGCGGGCATCCCTCATGACTGAGGGCCCTCGTCTGTGTGGTAATGACTGGGTCTTTCAGCAGGACAATGCTGCAATTCACAATGCCCGTCTGACAAAGGATTTTTTTCAGGAGAATAACATCACTCTTTTGGATCATCCTGCATGTTCCCCTGATCTAAATCAAATTGAGAACAATTGGGGATGGATGGCAAGGGAAGTTTACAAAAATGGACATCAGTTCCAGACAGTGGATGCCCTTCGTGAAGCCATCTTTACCACTTGGAGCAACATTCCTACAAGCCTTTTGGAAACACTCGCATTAAACATGCCAACACGAATTTTTGAAGTGATCAACAATAATGGTGGAGCTACTCATTACTGAGTCTGTTTTTGAGACTTTAATTTCTGTTTTAGGGGTTTTTTTGAGCTATGGTCTTAAACTTTTGATCAGCTGATGAACAGCCTATTTTAGTTAAATTGTTCTTTTCAATAAATTGCCTGCTCAAAACATTTAGTCTCTTGCTCACATTTCTTCTTCTTGCATTTTGAAACTCTACTTAGAACCTTCTTATGATACAACAGTGCAAAACGTAAATTCTTGCAATTTTTTAACTGGTCTTAAGATTTTGATCAGGAGTGTATCATAACAGTACTGTATGCTGCATTCTTTAGACATTTTCCCCCTCTCCATTCAACCTTTTAATCAAATTACGTTTTTCTTCCGAACAATATTTGGAAAGACCCATTTTACTTTAACTCAGCAGGAAATGCGTATTTTTTATTACAATATGTGAAACATTTGCTTCCCTTCTTCCTTAAGAAAGTACAATTAAAGACAAAGTTTCTTCACAGAATGAATGAATTCTCCAACTAAACTCCACACTGCTATTATTTTGAACACAACTCTTGAAAAGAATGAGTCAGTGTCTTAGAATAAGCAGCGTGCATGTCATGACCGTTTGGTCTGTTGTTTTTCTATTACACTTCTACATCTACAAGTAAATTATTTGCCATGCAGAAATAACACTACTACCAATGTTTCACTGATGTTTCACTGCTATTTTTGAACACAGGTGCCTGGTCATTGAATACTCTGGTGCATTTGAATCATAAGGCAACATATCAACATCCAGCTGATTTACGATTGAACGCGGAAGATAACACATAGATATTTGCTAATTATTCTGGATAAAGCCATCACTCCGTTAGGATCAGTGTCCACAGGCAGCTGTTTTTGCAGGGCTCTAAAATTACTGGCACAGTCACCCCTGACTGGCAATGCACAAAATATAAGCAACATAATTTTTAATTAAATAATTAAATGGAATATACCAACATGTGTGAAATACTTAGTGTTTTGATGGAAAAAAGCAAAATCATAACAATCATTCAATACAAAATAAACTTATAAACAAAATTAAGGTTTCACAATAGTTGGCATGCTTCATTTAGTACTTTGTGCAACCACCTCTGGCAAAGATAACAGCCTAGTCTTTCCCTTTAGTTTCTGAGTGGGTATTATGGACCATTCCTTTAAGCACATCTTTCAAGATCCTTCACTTTCTTGGGTTTGCATTCATTAAGTGCCCTCTTCAACCCAGCCCATAGATTTTCGATTTTATTGAGGTCTGGCGACTGAGATGGCCATAGCAGAACACGATTTTGTTGTCACCCAAACCATTTCTGTGCGGATCTTGAGGTATGCTTTGGGTCATTGTTGGAAAGTCCAGCTTTCTGTTTGAATTAAAACAGCCCCAAATCATGACTGACCCACTGTCATTTTTCACCATGGGTATGAGGTGCTTGTCCTTGTATACATCTCTGTTTGGGACGCCAAACATGGCGATGCCATATCTCCCCGAAATATGCAATTTTGATCTCATCTGACCAATGCAGCTTCTTCCAGTCATAGTTTAAATGACATTTGGCAAACTCTAAGCTCTTGCTTCTGTGTCTTCTAATCTGAAAAGGCTTTTTTTCTGGTAACCCTTCCAAAAAGCCTGTGCTTGTGGAGGAGACACCTGATGATGCTTTTTGAAATCTGGTGACGCCAAGATGCCACCAAGGCCTGCAATTACTTCACAGCGATTCATGGGGATTTTGTCGCTTGTCTCTCTATCCTACTCTGTATCCTGGGGGGCAAAATGCAGCGTGTCCTCTACTTTGCAGTTGACAACAGTTTAGGTTTGCAAAGAAGTTAGCTTGCTAGCATTAATATTGCCAGCTGCCATACCACTACTCAATCCAGCTGTGTGGTTGAAGCTAAGTAGGCGTGGGCTTGGTAAGTACTTGGATGGGAGACCACCGAGGAAAACCAAGTTGCTGCTGGAAGAGGTGTTGTTGGACCAGTAGGTTGCGATCTTCCCTCTGGTGTAATAATCCCCAATGTCCCAGTGCAGTGATGGGGACACTGAACTGAAGAACACGTCTTTCCATCTTTTGGATGAGACATTAAACTGAGGTCCTGGCTCACTGTGGTCATGATGACAGATCTTTGGCTAGAGTAGGGGGTTCCCTAGTGTCATTGCTGAATTCCCAACCTAGCTCTTACAACCTGCCACCTAATCATCTCCTGATCTAATTGGCAGTGCAACTTGTCCTCTCCCTCCCCACCTCAACCCCCAGGACTCCCTTGAGAAAGAGATTTCAATCTCAACAGGACTTCCCCGGCTGAATAAAGGTTAAAGAAAAATAAAATACTACAACTGCGGAGACCAACAACTGTAGCATGGTACTTTGGTCATGTTTAGATTCCTGTTTACACTGATAGGTTTATTTCTTGCTAACACCCCATTTTTAAACTAACACAAATGGATTTGGACATGCCCTGAATTTTCTTGTACCACACGCTTCAGACTGTGTGCTTCAATCAGCAGCCATAACACTGCCAGCAGCCATACCACTATTCGATCAGCTTCAGCTGCGTGGCTGAAGCTAAGCAGGTGTGGGCTTGGCCAGTACTTGGATGGGAGACCACTGAGGAAAACCAGGTTGCTGCTGGAAGAGGTGTTGGTGGGCCAGTAGGTGGCGATCTTCCCTCTGGCGGGATAATCCCCAATGCCCCAGTGCAGTGACGGGGACACTGTACTGAAGGAGACGCCGTCTTTCGGATGAGACGTTAAACCGAGGTCCTGACTCACAGTGGTCATTAAAGATCCTATGACACTCTTCGATAAGAGTAGGGGGTTCCCCGGTGTCATGGCTAAAAGTTCCAACCTGGCTCTTTCGATCTGCCACCTAATCATCCCCTGATCTAATTGGTTGTGCAATTTCTCTGTCCCTTCCCACCTCTTCCCCCAGGGCTCCCTTGAAAAAGAGATTTCAATCTCAATGGGACTTCCCTGGTTAAATAAGGGTAAAATAAATTTTAAAAAAATTCAATCGTTAAAATAGGGCCTTTTGTGTCCAAGATTTTCTGCACAAAGGGGACATATCTTCTTTTGTTTACAAACAGGGAGATGAAGTTTCCTCTAATGGTGTTGTGGGCACTATTCAAGAAGGTGTACCCCAGGACAATGGGCTGAAGCAGGCCGTCAGCCTGGCCGATGGAATTTGAGACCCACTGAAGCTGGATACAAGCATTCCTTAAACAAGTATGAGCACCTTCCCACATCCAAATTTCTGCTCCATCTTCTGCTCTTTCTATATTTTCACCCCTTACTAGGCCTAGGCGCAGAGCCCTGTCATCTCTCAGCAGAAAGAGAGGACACATTTTGTAATGTCTTGTAGAGTTGGTAAATAGCCAATACATACTGCAGCTGGGTGCAATGGAGTTGGTAATTATTTTCCTTTCCTTATTTGCATTTCTTTGTTTGTCTTTTCTCTTTTTCTGCTCCTCTATTTTCTCTGCAGATTGAGGCCCAGAAGGTGTGCTTTAGCTCGAACAACCTTGCCTTACCTGCCTGCATTGCAGTGCCTCTCAGTGATTTTGTAGAGTGTGCCAGCCTCTCAACGACCAATTCCCGATGGTGGGGGGCTATAACACAATCGCATGACAAGGATCTAGGTCTCAGTCTGCCCTGCTCAGATGTAAAAACGTATACATACAGGCTTGTAGCTGCATATGCACCAGGGCATGTCAGCGATGCAGTTTAGGAGGGGAACAATGAGCAGAGTGGTCATAATTTCCTCAGAGAGAAGTGCACATTTCACTCGATCCCACTATGCTTCACCTCAGCCACTCCATCCGCAGGAATGAATTGCCTACTTAATTTAATCTCGCCTGCCATAACTTATCAGTAGTATTAAGTCACGCAGTATGTCCGTATATGTGGCAAAGTAAGATGTGAATGTTCTGTTTTTGGAAAAATAGCTAAAATGGCTTTTAAAGTCTCTAATAGAAGAGACAATGTGTGTATGGCCACACATGTAGGTGTTAGCAGAAATTGCTGTGTCATGGAAACTACTGTTATTGTTAGGTTTCTTATTATACTTAAACAATTAAGTGTATGGCAGCTAATAAAATATTATGGTAAAAAGTTGCAAAATTTGGCATGCTGAAAGCCAACAGTATCAGAAACCCATATATCAGTCTTTGGGTCTATGGCTTAATTGCTCTAGCACCTCCCTAAGGCCAAATTATAACATACATTTCTTACATTTCTGGTCTCAACTTTTGAACCATTTATTTGAAATTATTAGTCCCTAGGTCAGGCCAAGCTAAATACACCTTACGACATAATTTTCTGCCTGACTGGGTTTTTTGTCATGAATTGTGACCATGACTCACGAAGGTACTAGCTTATATTTTTGATATTTCTCATGTGTCAGCCATTATGTAACAAATACGATGGCGAACATGCCAAATGGGAAATAAGGTCATGGCGAGGGAGGTTTATATCTTATTTACACCAATCATGAGGGTACCTCTTCAGTACCTTTATTTGTGGCTCCCAAACAGATTTAGCGTCAACCATTGGCGGTTCATCAGCAGTAACAAAGGCCTTCAGAAACCTCACCCTTCAATGCTTAATAACCCAAAACCTTTTGCAGTTTACTTTTCCCGATCAGCAACTGTTGCCGAAACTAATTGGTAGGACCAGCGACAGTCTAATTTATTTTTGATACCATTGTTATACTTTGTGCCATAAAATTAAGAGGCCTTTTTGACCGTACAGAAATGACGACGTAAAATATGATTATGTCTTTATAATTTCTGCACTCTTGTAGCTTGTGAAACAGTGCAGATTTGCTTAGTTTGCGAGGCTCATTAAGCAATTAGCCAGGAGAATCCGTTATATATTCTGAATGTGGTTGCACTGAAGGGCGTTGTTAGGCATGCTACACAGCTGAGCAATGGCGAAAATAAGTGCTGCAAAGTCGGTGGAAGATTCGAATTTTTTGCAGTTATGTTGCCGCCGTCCTTACAATGCTATATTAATTATATAAATGTAGGCAATAGGCATTTGGTTTTTTCATTATCATTTCTTATTATAGGCCATGGATGGTTCTTGGTTCATCAGTCGATAAGTTGTTTGATGTTAATAAGGCAAACTTGAATGAGAACAGCGTGAACACAATCGAGCAATAAAGGCTGAGGTTACTGAAAGCCTTCTGAAGATTTGAGTGCACGCCGCTGGCGTCAACTGATCGCTAGATAGAGCTGTAATCAACAAAAAAATTTAATTGGCTGTATCTCAAAAACATTTTGCCTCCTGACATGAGTCTTATGAGTAGACTGCAGATGTCATAGTCCAAGTAATAATGGTGATTTCATTAGTCATCCAGAGGACAGTAACTCCAAAACACAAGCTGAACTTTTAATTAGATTTGTGTGGCTGACAACAGGACACTTGACTATTATAAACTACGCTGTAATGATTCCCTGTTGAGAATCTGTGGCAGGCCCTCAAATTTAATTGGTATGAGGGTGCGAACTAGGGGGGAGCTAGAGGGAGCTTGGCTCCACTTAACAACACGTGGGCTCCCCTGAAAACGCAATTGGTGAAATTTTGGGGGGTCTCCAAAATATTGACAATATGTTATTTTTGCACTGCATTTTTATTTTCTTTATTCTTATCACAGATTCTGCATCAAAAAGGCAATCACTGATGCATGAATGGTGCCAGTGATTAAGGATTAATTAACTTTTTTCTTGCCATGACCACTGAAGCGTGGCAGTGCTATGTCATCAATGTCACTCATGTGATTAGAGAAACAGAAAAAAAAAAAATTTTAGCTTCTTTCAGTTTCCACGCCAAGTTGCATTATTTTCCGTGCTTAGTCGTCAGCAAAAATCAGAGATGGTTGCGAGAGAGCAGCCTCTCGGTGCTCCTTTTTCTTGATCTTAATGGACCTCCCTTAGAAAAATTCGACCCAACACCCACCATTGCATCTTGGATTAAATCATGTCATCAACATTCCATGCCATGGGCTTCAGGACGAATTGCAAAGGCAACTGATCCCATGCCTCTGTGGTCACTTCTGTTTTTAGGTAGCAGCTATTGCCAGTTATTTACGTTCAGCATAGAATTGTGATTGATGTTCAGATGGCGTTATTGGCAAGACTTTGGCATCTATTTTTACGCACTTGACAGGTAGCTGTTTGCGGTTACTCCGCAGACACTTTGAATAATCCGCGGCTCTTAGAAATAATATTCTGATTAATGGGTTGCGATGGGTGAAATAATACACCATCACTGAGTAAAATAAAAATTCTATTTTCAAAAATGTGAAAATATTTTAAGTGTAAATACTGGCAGCCTTCCCCCATAACAGGAACATTCGCGTCTCCTCCCGCATGTGCGATTACGCACGGGACAGCAGTGTAAACTCAGTGACTATTTCAATCTCCAAACATATGCATCACTTCTAACATTTATTTCCAGGTTCTAATTAATGCCTTCTGCAGCATGAGCAGATTTTTTGTTTGTCAATCAGATCATAGCCGTTCTTGTTTTGGAGATCCAGTAGACAAGGTTTTTAAAAAAGTTGTAAACTGTCTTGAAATGTTTGTTGCCCAATTTGATGCGTTCATATTTTAAATAGCAGTATTCTATGTTTTGCGCTGCCGATGCCCCCCGAAAGCCGCGGTATAGTTCGCACACTGATGAGGAGTCTTCCAAATATTCAAGCACTGAACGATACCACATTACAATTTAGCAGTTTCCATTTCAAAACGGGTGATATTCACCGTTCTTCTTTCTTTTTTTCCCCTGAAAGACACATTTAATTCCAAATGTAGTTTGCTCTATAACTTTGGTCAATCAAAGAAAATGCTGGTGTTTCTTAGGCTCTTATAAACCATTTCCTATTATTTCTGAACATTTTGAACACTACGAATACAACATCTAGGAGTGCCATGATGTCTTGTATCATCCTTCAGCCAATAGAGTGCTGATTTTATAAGTTATTGTCACAAAGTTGTAATGAATCCAGGCTACATTTTAAGTGAAAATAAAGCATTTTTGATCTTTTTTTTTCATCGATTTGGGAGAGTTGGCAGCTCGATATTATTGCTATTAGTTACAAAATGCTGGGCCAACACTGTAGGCACAAGCATCACCACCAATGCACATCAATAAGAAACATAACTGACATGTACAATGATAAATCTGGGAAAATCCAACTTCGAGTGAAATTGGAGCTACTGTTGTTCTAAATGAGTGAAGTGGTCACCTTTTCAAATGTTGTGTGTGGAGCACAGCCTCGCTCCACTTTGCTCACGTGCTCTGATGAATACTTACATACTCAAACGTACTTACAAGGGATTGAAAATTTTGGATTGTCCAAACTTCAGGCTGTATAGCTGGCAATAATCTGTGTTTGTTGACCACATTTGTATACTTAGTGTAGCAGATGAACCGTTTCCTCTAACTTATTAACCTCTGTTCGATGAGTCTTGTTTCTTTTTTAAAGGTGCCCTGTGTAATGGAGAGCCAGAAATTAAATTCATACTCTTCACACTCCAAAGAAAAAGGGGGCAGTATGCCTGCAGAAAGTGAGTTTGTCTACCCTAAAGTAACAATCGAGAAATGGCACAGTCTCTCCTCCCATCAAGCCTACTGTCCATGATTCTCCCCCACCTTCCCAACAACCCCATAGCTGACTATCTACAATCCAAACAGGGCCGCTCTGACTCCAAAACGCTGAGATTTGAATGAATGTCAGTTGATGTCAAGTGATTCTGTACGATGACATCTTCAAGCTACTCCCCTTCACCCAAATTATGTATCATTGTTCATTTGAAATTCATTAGCTAGATGACATTTGTAGCTGTTGAGCAAGTTTGCGTCAATGTAACGTTAGCTAATGTTAAGTGCTAATGCTGAACCGACATTTGCGTGAATAAATCTATCTAATGCCGGACTTTACCATAACCAGTCTCTGATCCCAAAATCAGCTGGCCAGTCGATCACCACTGTTAGTTGACCATCACTTTACCATACGTCGTCAAAACAGTTATTGGGGAGTTCAAAATTATTAAGTAATCTTAGCTGCACATGTACAAGTAAAACTAGGGACAAGATCATTTAGAACGTTATGTATGCCGCCCACTTTATGATAATTTCACAGTATGCAACCAGTTTGCCTGATATGCAGTCTTCATTAGCAAGACCTCTTCTAGCAATCAGGTATCATTAGTCACAACTAAACATTCTGTCATGTTTCATTACATTATGGAAAGTTTTCCACTACATTTTGTGCGTTCATGTAGGGTTCATTATCATTAAAACCATTTCGAGCTTCTTAGCTTATGTACCTTCCACACGATTGACATCAGGTTCAAGTTCGCCCTCAAGCCCTACGATTTATTTGTGCACTGCAGTTTGGCTGGCATTGTAGCCTGCATACCGCCACCCATGGAAGAAACTGGTGTTATGACACAGGACGGTGCGCAGCTAGTGCTTTAGCATGCTAATTCACATTGATATCTCTGCAGCACTATACCTTGTCATCTTTTTTATGACATCATTGCCCTTATTTCTTCTCACTCTTTTGTTGTATCTTGCTCATTTTTGGATATTTTGACCGTTCTTACACAGGTATCCTTAAATGAAGGAAATCAGTTCTTGCTGGGATGTTAAGCTAAATAATACACTTACTGTGGTGTCATGAGGGACTGCAGGGGAAATGGTGACCTTAGTTGGTGCAAGCTCATTGGTCAGATGGCCTACGAGCTAGAATCTCTCTCTGATCCATTAGTGTGCTTTCAGAGGGACAGCTATTTCCCCATCATTACCTACATTAAGGCACAGTGTTCATGTACAGACATAGAGGTGCTGTTGCTCGTTGAAGCTGAAGAAGAAGTTATTCATTCTGCTTGGGATGTATATTTGTATTGAATGGAAAGAAGCTGACTATTCCCATCCAAAGAGTGTTTAGCAGAAGGGGCAGGCCTGACATCATTTTGATTAAAATGTAATTCAGAAATAAAAATAAGCCCAAAAAGGGCTGGCTGTGAAAAATTATTGTCTGTTTTGGGCTTCCTCCTTATACAGATAAAAATACTCTGCCCAAAAACTGACTAAAGGCCAGTGCAATGCTATCATTTGATGAACTTCAGAAGCTGGATACAGGCTCAGTTAACAGTAATTATATTTGTTAGCATATCACATATCCTCTTGCCAAAGCTTTATGTCGAAGTCCCTGTTTAATTAATCAACTTATGGGAATGGCTATAAATAAATTGCCATATATGTAATATTCGAAATGATGTTTCTGTGTATGGGCCAGCGATGAGAACTTCCATGAAGCTGAAGGGGGGCTGTCAAATCTGTCCTAGATTACACTTGTCATGTTCCAGTATTGAGACCTTTGAAAACCCCTTGTTAAAGGGACAGTTCACTTTTTTTGAAGTGGGGTTGTATGAGCTACAGATAGCCTTTATTTACATTATATGCAGGAGAAAGCTCCCTGCTCTCCCCCAGTTAGCCGCACCAGTGCATAGTGCTGGACGGAGATCTATGCGATTCACTGTTGTGAACTGACCCAAAGTAACGGTGTATTTTCGCGGTCTAAAAGAGGTCGTACCTGAATACACCACTTAAATTTTATGCTATATTACAAAAATTAACAGCGCTTCAGCTGCTCGGAATAAACATAGTCGATCTTGAACCAACCAATTGACGTATTCCATCGGAGTAAACTGCGCACTGTAGCGATCCGCTGTTTGGGTCACATCACTGCGGTTGCAAAGTCAGATGGTTGTTAAACTTGTGCAAACATTTTGAAAATGGTCCGAGTGTGTTGCTTTCCTGAACGTGAAAGCAAAGCTGTATACTGGTGTGCTTACAGCTTCCACTGCATTCCTCTGAGAAATATTGGACTTGTAGCTGTGGCTAGTTGCGCTCAACATGGATATTGATACGCCACCGTATCCCTAAAAGAGCTCCGTGTTTGCAGTATTCATTTTTCCAAAGAGGATTTCGTGAAGCGACATTCAGGGAAATCTCAAAGGTGTATGCAGAAGAGCACTGCTGTACTCATGCTTCAGGTAAGAGAGTGAAACACCTGAGAAAAAGTTTAATGTAACATTGCAGCACAAATTGATATCACATAGGGTCTACGCAGCCACAGACTGTGTATCTGCTGTGCTGGTTATAATATAATAATATAATTATATAATTATATAATAATTTTTTTATTTGAGATTTAATTCTATGCCATTGAAATGCAGTCTCTGCCAAAAACCACTCAGTCTGACCCAAATAGCTAATCGCTACTGCGCGCAGTTTACTCCGATGGGATACGTCAGTTGGTTAGTTCAAGAGCAACTGTGTTTATTCCGAGCAGCTTAAGCGCTGTTAATTTTTGTAATATAGCGTACAATTGAAGTGGTGTATTCAGGTATGACCTCTTTTAGGCAGCAAAAATAAGCTGCTACCTTGGCCCATTCACATCAGTGAATCACGTAAATCTCCGTCCGGCACTGTGTGTTGGTGCGACTAACTGGAGGTGATCAGAGAGCTTTCTACCGCATATAATGTATGTAGACGCTATTTGTAGGTCATACAACCCCATTTCAAAAAAGTGAACTATCCCTTTAATAATATACCCCGCAACTGTGGGATTGTCCCATTGGGTCAACTCAGCCTAAATGTCACACAGTATGTAAATGAACGCTACTTATGGACTGTTTGTGATTACTGTCTCATCTGAAATTCACCATGGTATATTCAAATGTGTTAATATTACAAATTGATTGAATCAGTTGGGCTGCATTTTGCATAAATCTGTGCTTGCCTTGAGAGAGGGAGGATTGGAGAGAGAGAGTGAGAGAGAGCGAGAATGTGTGTGTGTTTGTGATGGAGAGAGCGACAGAGAAAGGGTGTGAGTGTGTAAGAGAAAGAGAGCATGGTGACTGATGGCTCACAGGAGTAGGAAGCAGTGATAACAAGTGGGAGTACGGAGCACAGGTAGAGGAATAAAGGGAGGAGTAGAGAGGCAAAGCCTCTAGTGAGATGGAGTTTACAGTAGGCAGCAAGTGCGAGGTAAACTGCAATGTCTAACACCAGAGGACAAGTGTCTCCTGTGAACCCGAATCAGGGTGGAGTGATTGACAGGGGGTGCACTGAAGACTGTCTCATTGAACGTTCAGGTGTGTGTGCGTGTGTGTGTGTGGGTGGGTGCGCGTGTGCATGCACGCTTGGGCATGCACATCAAAAAGTGTGCAAATTGCCTCTAGCTTCTGTGGTAACTGTTAACTTGATATGATATATATTAGCATGCTCTATGTATGACAATTTGCTCTTCATGTTCAAGTAACTTAAGTAAACAATGGTACATACCTGCATGCTTGAAGTGTCATTATATGCAATTTCATTTTTAATATTTAGAATTGTTGCAAAGTATAAAAAGAGTGTACTCTGATTACATGAACTACACTCCTCGCTCCATAACAGCAAGAAGACATTAGGCCTTTGTAGCGCAACGAATGCAGAGCTATTGGCAGAAATTCTGATCAAGAAGCTCCTTATATGTAGTATATACTGATCAAGAATTTTTCTCTTAGAGGAGTGTACATCCCTGTTGGCAGAACAGTGAAATGGCACACAAAACCTTTCACCAAGTTAGTGATAAAAATGCCCATAGGCATGCTTCGAACAATGTTCCACTTTTGTCTGTAATGCAACCAACTAAAGAGTGCAGATGATTACATTAAACATTCCCTCTTGTTTGCACACATCACACTCAGTTTTTTAAAGCTATTTCAAATTGTTAGAAATGAGGAGACTTTTATCAGCATTTTACCTAGTCTGACATGACTAGCCTGCGGTTGTGCTCGCCACAGCAGTTGGTCAGTTCCATCCTTCTAGTGCTCTATGGTCAATCTATGTAGATTTTTCTGCCTGTCTAAGGCCAATTTCATCCTCACTCATCTCTCCAAGGGTTCAAAAACAGTTTTCTCTTTCTCATTTTCACGCATTTGTATATTCTGCACTGCGCGGTAAAGTATTTTCCCATTTAAGGTCCAGACGTATTTTAATGGGATTCAAGTAAGGATTGAACTTAAACAAGCCACTCAAATCTTAATTTTGTTTGTTTTGAGCCATTCACAGGTAGACTTGATCTTGTTCATTGGTTTGCTGATTAGTTGCAT